>CM040919.1:26470600-27118100 GCA_023029165.1 Gobiocypris rarus | reverse complement strand
CTTAAAACAGCTGACAAAATGAAATGTTTAGTTTAGCTAAGTTACTTAACTTACATCTTATCTCGCGCTTTTGAGCGTTAACTGAAGCGTCGAGCAGCGCGAGCTCAGGAATCCGCGCCAGCAGATTCTGAGAACATAAAGCCCGCCCATTTTGATTTGATTGGTCATCTCAAATATTTTGACATTGACGATCGGTGATGGTGGCAGACTGATGGCAGCTCAAATCTCAAATGAGAAGGTCTGTTATCTTAGTGCTGTGAAAGACAGAGGCGCATATCCTTGCAGCAAAAAAGTAAAAGTAGAGTTACTATATTATGCAATTATTTCACAACCTTTATTAGCCTTACCTCGGAAAAATACCGAGATCCGGTGACCTCAGTCCACATATGGTCTAATTCCATCATGTTAGATTTTTTTTTGTTTTTTGTAAGAGATAACCATCAATACAAACAAACAAAATTACACAAAATGTTCAAAATTCTGAAAAAAATAAGGTATTAAATACATACCCCATCCACTTTTGTGCATTGTTAACATCAAGGTAATTAATCATTCTCACAGTATGTCCTAGTTCAGTCAGCATTGAGCATGCAGTGTTTCACCTCACGGTAATACAGTAACACAGCTGGTCTCCGCGGGTTGCATACAGCATTTAGGGTCTAAGCAAGTCCTGACCTGGAAGCCCCTAAATGTAGGATATCTGACCCACCACCAATGTCCAAATATGCATAGGCCTACTTACCTACAATGTATTAAGCAAAAAAACGACTACAGTAGGCCTACATTGTTGTTAAGAAGTCATGCTATAGAATAGATCAAAATGTGAATTAAAGGATAATGGCAGCATGGCTAATTTAGCCTACATACAAAATGTGTAGGTTGAGAGGCCTCTAGGAACTTGTTTGAGAGATAGGGTAACATGGGGTAAGATGACCCCCACCCTCACCACCTTAAAGGGTTAGTTAGTTTACCCAAAAATTAAAATTCTGTCATTAATTACTCCCCCTTAATGTTATTCCAAACCTGTAAGACCGTCATTCATCTTTGGAACACAAATTAAGATATTTTTGATGAAATCCAAGAGGTTTCTGAACTATAGGCAGCAACGTCATAGCAACTTTCAAGGCTCAGAAAGGTAGTAAAGACATTGTTAAAACAGTCCATGTGACTCCAGTGGTTCAACCTTAATGTTATGAACGACTGAGAATACTTCTTGTGTGCAACTAAAATTAATAGTAATAAAAAAACAACTTTATTCAACAATCTCTTCTCTTCAATGTCATTCTCCTACGCTATTCATGTAAAACGAGTACAGCATTTCCAGGTTCTACATCAGAACGCCACCTCATTTTTGGCCAGCTCCTGCGTCAGCATCACACACACTTGGTGCTCACTTGAATAGCGTCAGCCAATGGTGAGCCGGCGTTCTGACGTAGATCTTGGAAGCGCTGCACTGTGTTTATTACGTCAACAGCATAGGAGACTGACACAGACGAGAAGAAATTGTTTGAGTATTCTCGTCGCCTCATAAAATGAAGACTGAACCACTGTAGTCACATGGACTATTTTAACAATGTTTTTCCTAAAATTAGACCCTTGGGGTAAGATGACCCCCCCACCTCCCCCAGATTTGGAAAAAGGTGCAGAATGGCATGTTATTACTTGTGTTATTATTTTAAAATGAATATTTATTGTAATTATTTGTTATGATTCAGTATTTCCATTAAATAGGGTGATATCAGGTAAAATGGGCCATCAGGTAAAATGGGCCATTTAAGGTTTGGGGGTCCCAGCCCCTCTGGAATTTCTAGCCAATGACTGCAAAGGATTTAAATCTGTTGTCATAACTGTGCTTGACAAGTAACAGGTGATTTGATTGGTTTATGATTGCTATGGTGGGCAGGGCAATAATTCAAATCAAGACTGCACCAGAAAGCTGCATGATAAGTAGCCTGGCATACCAAATCTAACTGAACTATTATAAGGATGATAAATCTATAAAAAAAACAAATATGCTCATAAAAAACTATGCATAATATATGTCTTGATGACATCCATCAGATATAATGCTGTTAGTTTGTTATATGAACATATATATCTTTGTTTTAATTAAAACCCATAGGGTAATTGAGTGAAATCATTACATTTGATTTCAGTGTTTCTATTATGACATATCTTCAATTAAAATATGTAAATATTATATGTACATGTACATAAGTAAAAAAAATACTTATTTTTTATTTGGGATTATGCTTTGTCTGTCAATGGTTATTATTCACCTTTTTTAAAGCTACATTGTGTGATATTTTCCCCCATCTAGCGGTGAAAAGGTATATGACCATCCAGTGAATATTGGTTTCTGTTCCTCTCAATTCCAATTTCGTTTTAACTCCTACGGTGGCCGATTTACATGGCTTCCAGTTCGACCTCGTCCATGAGTGTTCCTTCAGGTGATGAGGTTACTTTAGAAAACTATTATAATTTGCAGTTATTTAATTTGTCAGTTAACATGTAGGTTATGACATCTATGTAAAATGAATAATAGTTTTACGTTTTCGTTATTTTTTACCATTTCAGTGCTAACATCAGCTATCAGGTTCCCAGACGAATGCAAGCTAATCTTAGTAAAGTAACTTTTATCGGTGCTATCGTTATTCTGTATATTGTACGACATCACTAGCGTAAGGCAAAGTTTACATGGTAGGCTATATCAGTCTCAAGCATTCCCCCTCTTCACATTCAACACGGTGCCATCGAGTGTTAAAATGCGAAAGGCGAAGCTTGAATTTACGGGTATGTCCCTCTTTGGCTACTGTACTTTCAAGATGGAGGGGCAACATGGCGACGCGCATTCGAACCCCTCACCCGTATGTATTTTCAATGGCATATTATACACTTACAAGAATACTTTATTACTTGAAAGAAATAAATAAACATTAATGAGCACATATATTTTTGAAAGAACTAATTGTTTTTAGCCAAGAATAAACTAAAAAAGTTACACAATGTAGCTTTAAAATAAAAATTTTAATAGAATAGTTGATTTAGTATTTTACATTAATGGCACATAAACAATAATAATAATTATATCAAAAAGTAATTTATACATTCCTCTTTATATTATATATTATTATTTTTGCTATAACAATTAAATTAGCAAATATTTATTATTATTTCCTATAATAAAACATTTGCTGATGCATTATCATCCTGCATATCTACATATGCCATATTGTTCTTATAGGGGGCATGTTTCCTACTGTATAAAAAAAATGCTGTCAATGCAGGCACCAGTTTGAACCAAGGAGTAGGAAATTATTGATTTCAGTTGGCAATTTCTATTGGTGCAGCCTTTTTCAATGATACACGTATAGGCCTACTGTATTAAACAGTGGATTACTGTAAATATAACAGTAGCCTACTCCAAACAGAAATGAGAGGTTATCATTTTCTTTGCATGGGTCTAAAGGATTTAAGACGAAACTTCTTTGTTGGCCTATTACACACTGCAGGCTATGGCGCCCTCTACAGTTCATACGGTCACAATACCACAATTTGTGCCTTTTACAACTGTTACAAGTGAAGATGCAGAGCTGAAAACACTATTCAAATAAATAGCAATTTATAGTAAAATAAAATGACATGACAGAGGATTTATTACGAATTTTCTTATCATTATGGTAATATTATCATCATTACTGTGGTGCAATCTTTGATAGCCTATAAGATTAGCCACTATAGAGCTGACAAATTGACATAAATATTATAATCCAATTATATCTGCCTATGTTTCTTGTGTGTTGATGCATGCTTAACACAGTAGTGAAAAAGTAAATCATGCTTTTATAAATATGATGAAAATAACATTTTTATTGTGGTATATTATAATCGAATATGTTTCAATTGGTTTTAAATATGCAGGCTCATGCAAATGAAGACACAAATGAAGCTCCGTTCATTATGATTAAAATTACGGAACATAATGATTGCCACATACAGTGACTTTCATGTGTACAGGTGCAAACAAGCATTAATCACAGAGATCACTTGATGAGGCTGATTAACAGTTTTTGTCAACTGAAACAATCATTGTATTGCCTCTCACCCATTACTCACAGCTTTTATATTCATATTACTATTTTTTTATATAATAATAACAACTATATATAGTGAAACTGTAAGTGTGCTCCTTGCAAAATATTTTACGACATAGTTAATAATGTTACTAGATATACACTTCCGTTCAAAAACGTTGGGTCAGTGAGATTTTTCTTTAATGTTTTTGAAAGAAATATGTCATGCTCACTAAGGCTGCATTTATTTGATAAAAAATAAAAACAGTAATTTTGTAAATTTGTAATTTTGTAAATTTAGCATTACTCTAGTCTTCAATGCCACATGATCCTTCAGAAATCATTCTAAAATGCTGATTTGGTGTTAAAATTTAAAAAAAATTTTTTATCAATGTTGTAAGCAGTTGTGCTGCTTAATATTTTTGTGGAAACTGTGATACATTTTTTTCAAAATAACTTTGTTTTAATATATGAATCAAATATTTAATAGCTAATATAATAATATATTATTCATATATTTTAATATTTAAAATCTTTTTAATTATACATGTCTTTAATGTCACTTTTGATCTATGTAATGCTACTTTGCAGGGACCACAGATGCAAATTAGCTTTTATAGCAGGCACAATAACTGTGTTATCCATGGTCGTGGTTAAATAAACAAAATACAAATATTCTGTTAAATTATAATGAAATGTATTAATTTCATTAAAAACAATCAGTAACCGTTTATTTTATTTTACAGTGTCTTTGTTACACGTTAGACCTAGCCTACATGTACAAAACCAGTTAAAAAAAAATAAAAAAAGTAGTTACATTCAACTCGCCCTACACCAAACCCTAACCCTATAGTAAGTACATTGTTAATATTACTCAGTACTTAAATGTGTAATTACCCTGTAACAAGGACACCTTAAAATAAAGGGTAACATTTTATTTTACAGTGTCCTTGTTACACGTTACATGAACTTACCATAGTAATAACAGTAAATGATGCATAATTACATGCAACTAACCCTCAACCAATCCCTAATCCTACCCTAACCATATAGTAAGTACATGTAGTTAATTATTATTACTCAGTATTTAAAAATATAATTACACTTTAACAAAGACACCTTAAAATAAAGTGTAACGGAAATATTTTACAGACCTCAAACTCTTTAACAGTAGTGCAACATAATTTAACAAATAGCAATTGGAATCTAATGTTAAAACATTAATTCCCATTTCTGCTGTAAAAGTTAATGCATTCCTTTGTTATTATAATAATCAATTTGGAAAATTTTACCATGGAAAATTGCCATAGTAACTCACATTATCGTTCAGGCAGAAAACTGGACAATGTAATACATTTTTTGCCTTTTCTACGTGTAAAAACACTAAGGAAAACAGGTTGTGTGGGTGATGAGAAGACTCCGGACAGCAAATCTAATGATGTCACTGTTTTTGGAAGTTTGTATTTTGTTTAACAGCCTAACTTTTGCAAGTATGAACATTGCAGTTTGTAGGCTTGTGAATAAACAGAACTGGCAGCCACCGCAAAACTGTTCACAAGCTTCTGTGTGTTGAAATGCGAATATTTTGAATGACAACAATAAAACTTAAATGTTTCAGACAAAAAAATGGTTTGACTTCTTTCATATTGTTGAACACACCTTTTTGTTTGGCCATTTCAACTGTGTGTTGGCTGAAGCAACAGCAAGCGTCCAGCTTGTGACACTTTTTTTTATTGTAAACTACAGAGAAAAAACATCAAACTGTCATGCAGTTAAATAAAATAGCTTCTCTTCCCTTCTTTCCGATGTAAGCCAATGAAAATGACTAGTTAAAGTTGTAGATCAGAGCTGACCAAGCTACACTCAATTAAAGCTTATTACATCAAATATTAAATGTTAAAATGGCTTGCCATACTTTCATAATCATGTATTCTGTGAGAAGGCACTTCCGCTAGGAGCTGATTGGTCCGAACGTGGTGACATCACATTGATACTGCTTTGTGGGGCCACCTAGAGATTTAATTACGGATCTGTGTTTGCACATTATATTATAATAGCAGTTTTTCCTCGATGTAACCCTCGTTTTGTTGATTTTAATGTGTCTGATTTCCTCGTTTACTACGAACAAAAGCCTTTCTTAATGAAATAAACCCGCTCGCGAGTCTCTTGTCCCCGGACCAGCGCGATTTTTCTGGAGCCAGTGTTTTTGTTGGTGAGCGATCCTGGGACGCGCGCTCGATCTGTCGGCATGTTCGGATACCAGTCTGGAGGATTATAAACAACCGGGAAACATTACTGCAGCAAGTAAAGTAAGTGACTGTAATTATAAGGCAGAGGAATTATAAAGAAAAGACCATTATGTCACAGATTGAGCATATTTGCAGCACCTGTAGCAGCGCTTCACAAAAACACGTAAAACCAGCCTAAGATGGTTTGCTGGTCGTAGTTGGTTTAATATGGTCGGCCAAGCTGGTTTAGCTAGTAGGCAAGCTGGTCTCCCAGCCTGAACAGCCAAACCCCATTCCAGAAGAACCAGTCAACAGTCCAGCCTGTCCATTTTATACTATCTTACGCTGGTTTACTGGGTTTAGCAGGTCCCCGAGCCTGGTCAGGGTGGTTGAATAGGCACTAATGCTTGTTTAAAATGGTTTTGTTCAGCAGTGTTTGTTCCGCTCACACAGACACATACACATTAATATTTTACACTTAGTGCAAGTTGAAAACGTAAGCCTGAAGGACAGTGATAGAGTGGACTGGGATATATATGTATGTTTATAAAGATACAGTAGCTCCAAATCATCTCTATCCTCCTTTCCTCACTATTATTTTCTGTAGAGAGCTGAGTTTAAAAATAATGATGGACCATTTGGCTACCACTAGTAGCACCCAGGGGCCGGTCCTGTGCGAACCCTCTTATCCTCCCTGTAAAATGGCCCGTATGGAGAATTCAAGAGATCTGTCTGTACCTGGAGTCACACCTGTGAGCCTGGCCGCCAAACAAACAACATCGTCACAAACTAACAGGAGGAAAGGTATCCATTCACAGACATACAAACAGATACAGGGCCGTGTCTGCTCATAAGATGTTAGAGTGATCATATTCTTCCTTTCTGTCCACACAGGCAGTCTGCTTCCTGTTTTCTGTATGGTGGAGCAGAGTGATGTCCCACCCTCAGAGAGGAAGAGGACGGAGCATGCAGAATATGTGCTGTTGAAGAGAGACCTGCTGTTCAGCCAGATTACAGAGGCTGCACTGCAAGAGCTGGGATACACACACACCGCAGCGGCTCTGGCTACAGGTACACACACACACTAATGAATAATTTACGCTTAATTCAAGTTGAATATGTAAGCCTGAAGGAACGGGATTTTAAAATACGACCTGCGTCATATGGTCTTCAGTTATATGCTTTACACAAAAATTCTTAATTTTTTTAATATTTTGGAAAGAAGTTTCGGATCCACATTATATAAGTGGCCTTAAAGGGTTACTTCAGAGATTAGCATTAAGCTTTGTGTCAGTAGAAACCTGGGAGTATATTCGAATTATCGTACTTTCCCCCCTCATATCCCCTGAGACGAGAGAATTATGTATTTTATTTATGGGAAAAATCCTCAGATGACGCAAATATCGTCATTTTGCGTGATCTGAGAATTTTTTGGGCCAGAGGCTGAAGACTACAGCCAGCAGTAGGCGCTATATCGCATGTTTTCAACATCGCACTCACAGCACTCGGCTCGGGGAGCTGCGGAGATTCATGTAAACGGAGCGGTGGAGAGCAAAGGGAGTGTTCAACTCATTTTCAAATTTCAACTTTTCAAATGAATTCCTATGAAAGTTAAGCTTCAAAAGACATGAACTAAAAATTCGCCAGACTAATCACGTGTTGTGAATGTATGCGGCCGTGAATTCCGCGATTACCTCAGCTCATGTGATGAATGTAATCTGACTCCTGCTGTGTTTGTGCCGTGACACTCAATCGGCTCACTCACATTATATTGAACAGACACGTTCAGTTTTTAATTGTAGTGTCTCTAACTGAACTGATTTTATGAAAATGAATGCGGTGGGCAAGTGATTCAGTAATCCAGTAGCCTAGAGTAGGGCAGCGAAGTGCATTCTGGGAATTGTTGTCTTTCATCCCCATTAGACAAAAATACATTTTCTGTGTTTTCTCAGTATAGAAGGCACCAAATTCAAAAATAGTTTCACATTTCTCGGCATTAATGACCCAGTTTAAATACAGATTCATCTTCCCAGCGCTGACGTACCCCTTTAACTACTATGTACTAACATTTTAATGAATCATTCGATACAGTGCACTTGTTGTGTAAATGCATGTTTTTACATTGTACTTACCTTAAAAAAAAATTACCTGCATGTAATTACATCTGTAATTCATTTCTGCATTTATAATTACACTGTTGACACTTCCCTTACACCTAACCCTACCCTTAACTCTACCCTACCACCAAACCTGCGCTTAACTGAGCTTTACCCGTATCCCACCTTAATATCAGCAAAATTGTTTTGCAATACAATATGAACACAATAAGTACATTGTACTTATTTTTTTTATGTAAATACATAGTTAGTTAAGATCACCTTATATAAAGTAGGACCGAAGTTTCTTATGCTCACCAAGGCACATTTAATTAAAAAACACAATAAAACTGTTAATATTGTGAATTTAAAATAACTGTTTTCTATTTTAATATATTTTGAAATATAATTGACCCCTGTGATGGCAAAGCTGAATTTGAATATGCCGATTTGGTGCTCAATACATTTTGTTAGTGTTATCAATGTTGAAAACAGTTCTGCTTTTTTGTGGAAACATGATACATTTTTCCAGGATTCTGTGATAAGTTCAAAAGAACAGCATTTTGTAAAAATATAAGTCTTCTGTAAGTCTTTACATCACTTTTCATTAATTTAATGGATCCTTGCTGTTTAAAAAATATAAATTTTTCACACAATAAATAAAAATGCATCAACATTGCAAAAATGTTTAGGTGGTCGAATCTCACACAATTTAAGTTAACCTGTACTGAATGCTTTTTTTAACATAACATTTATGCCTTATGTGGAAGAATTTTAAATTTCAATTTTATTTAATACAACAATTAAGTAATTAAAAAATGTAATATGAGTACAAGGAAGAATAGAGAAAAAAGTGCAGATAACTGATGGTAAATGAGAAAACTTAGTCAAGATCAGAAAGCTCAGAAGGTTGTCGGAAAATAAAAATAAGAACTCCAGAATCCAGACAAAGAAAAGGGTATGGGGGTCAGGAACTACATTATGATATACAGTATAGTAGTCTAGTCATATATAGTAATAATATTAATGTCTGCTTTAGGTCAGGTTCAAGTTGGACATTGGAACCCTGTGGCTCTGTCCACAGTGACAGACACATCTGACGCAACAGTAGGAGACATGCTACAAGACCTTTACCATGTCATCACCTTAAGAATAAAGCTACACAGGTACAACATTCACACACACTTACTTTGAGGGTCACGTTTGTCTCTGGGCTTTAGCAAACAGGCTTATCAGAATGATGAACTACTCTCTACAAAATTAAAGCTGTTCTGATTTATGATGATTAATTTTTCACAGGTAATTTAGCATTAAAACTAATTAAACAATTATTAAAAGTTATTATAGTTATTAAAGTTTTGAGGATAAACACATAATAATATAGCTATTTGTGAAATAATAATTATTTGTGATTAATGCCCCACAGTGCAATTAATTTTTTTCTTTTTTTTCCTCATTGACTCACACACATTCTCTCTCTCTCTTAGTGTTTCTAAATTAGAGGACTTACCTGCTGAGCAGTGGACTCATTCAACTGTCAGAAATGCCCTAAAGGAGCTGCTGAAAGAAATGAATCAGAGCACACTGGCTAAAGAGTGTCCATTATCGCAGGTACACATTAACATCAAAAGTGGTATGCAATAAGACACTGTAAATACACTATTTTTGCAGTACACCATCCATATAACATGTATGCTAACTTGAACACAGTTAATTGCATGTACCTGTAGCTATAGGAATAAAATAAGGTTAATTGCCTCATATCTCATGGTTATAGCGCTCTCCATTGAAAAATACACCCTACCATTAAGATCCATCCCTAGTTTAACAACCAGCTATTAAATGTATTTAGCAAAGAGACAAAAACTTTTAGCTCATCCTTTCTGGACAAATTTAGTCAAGGCACATTTCAAGGCCTAATTCAGTATATCCAATTACTACATTCCTGTTACTGTCACTTTTTGCATGCACATGAATGAACACATATTGACTTGTCTTGTATTTTTGTTTGAAAGAGCATGATTTCATCAGTGGTAAATGGCACTTACTACGCCAGCATCTCTGCTGCGAGATGTCAGGAGTTCGGCCAGTGGTACAAACACTACAAGAGGGCAAAATCTATGACGGGTGAGTAGCAACTTACTGAATGTTTTCTAAAAATAGCTGACATATTCACTTACAGATCTCTGTTCTTGAAGTAGCCATTTTGTTTTGGGTAACAATTTATACTAAGGTTTAATTTGTTAACATTAGTTAATGCAATAGATATTACAAAGGTATTACAAATTGTTGTCCACTCACTACTGTTCAAAATTTGTGGGGTCAGTGCAATTTTTGCTGATTAAAAACAGTAATTTTGTGAAATATTATTACAATGTAAAATAACTGTTTTCTATTTGAATATATTTTAAAATGTAATTTATTTCTGTGATGGCAAAGCTGGATTTGAAGCTCCAGTCTTCAGTGTCACATGATCCTTCAGAAATCATTCTAATTGGCTGATTTGGTGCTCAAGTACAATTTCCTACTGGAAACTGTGCTACATTTTTATAGGATTTTTTAATGAATAGAAATCTTTTGATCAAATGAATGCATTCTTGCTGAAAAAACAAACAAACAAAAAAATGGTAGTTTAGTAAATTAAAATAACTGCATATATGATATGACAGTAAATAAGATTTGCTGTGAATTTCAAATAGGCCCCATTGATTTAATATGAATATTGAGTCACTAAATATTTTACCTCCCCTTAGGTGACATGAACAGGCACTGCAACCAACCCTCATCTTCCAGCCAGCCCACTATGTACCAGCAACCAATGGAAGACGGTGGGGCGGAGTCACGTGCTGTTGTCCAAATGCAGGCTGGAATGCCTGGTCTGGTGATGGCCCAGCTCCTCTCACAGCAGCATGCCATGTCTCAATTTCTCACACACGCTCACACACACTCACACGGGCCTCATCCTGCACCACTACGGACTCCTCCAAAATGCAATGTGTCCCCACCCACAGTTACTCAATGTCCCTCACCTGTCACAGACGTGTCACCGGAAATTTACCATTGGGTGCGCGAGGAGTTGAAGAGGGCGGGGGTATCCCAGGCGGTGTTTGCACGAGTGGCCATTAACAGGACTCAGGTAACATGGTAGAATTTCATGCAACAGAATTTCTGCTTAATCATTATACTACGGTAAAGACATTTATATTAGTCCATGCATTCCCTCAAATCATATAAATATTTATTACATTTAAATATGTATGAAATGTACATGCCATACATACACCATACCATGGATGCAATGTAAGTTGCTTTGGATTAAAAAAAAATGCATGTCAAATGCGTAAATGTACTGTCTTGTAAGGTTGTAAAGTCCCATTAATAAACATGGTTCATCGATCAGTACTTTTAACTTTTAATACTTAAGTACATTTAAAAATCAAGTGTTGAATGAATTCTTGAAAATGAATTCTCAAACTTACACTGGAGTAATATTCTATTAGGTTTTTATTTATTATTTATTAGGAATTATCGTAAATACGAGTTTCCTTAGTAAAAATTGCACATGAATGCCCTCTAATGTCATGTTTACCACTGGGAAGTTCAGAAATAATTCTGATACCCAAATTCCCAAGATGGGCGTGCCATAAACTTTAAACATAGTGTTGGGGCGAACTACTGCTGTGACAGTTATGATTTAATAGCCCCCCCCCCCCAAAAAACAGCTGGATCATCTTGTCATATACAAGTAATCATTTGAAGCATATTATATGTTTTATACACAGCGAAAATAGCCTGCATTTGACTGAAATTACAGAATCGTCATAAAGCGGGGATAGCATCTGGTTAGGATTTGTAAATGTTTATATGGTTGTCAGTGCATGTGACACTATATAATTTTGGTTTTAATAAGATTCTCCCAATAAATAGGCAAGAATAAACCTGGTGTCCTCCATGATTCCTGTTCATTCCGACAACAAAGCACTTGAATGCAACAAGCTCGTAAGCTCGATAGCACATGAAGGCAGCATTATTCTTAAGTTCTTTATTTGTTTACTTCATCCACCACTGCATGCGCTCGAGTTGTCATCTGCTGGTTTAAATGCTTGAGAGCTTTAAAGCAGGATCGATTCTGATTGGCTGTTAATCATCTGGAACAATTTGTGTGAAAGTCATTCCAACGAAATAGTTTTTCTGTGCTGTTATCGTTATAGTTGTGGTGTGCTAACTATGCTATTCTTTTACATTTAAAAGATTTTTAAAACTATATCATTATAGTTATCGACCTTGGTGCGATTGGGCCTTAACTCTTTTATTTTTATTAGAGGTTTCTAATAATATACATAAATATTAGTATTATATTTAATATATATAATTTCTAATGTATATTGAAACAATTTATCATATAATTTTTAGTTGTGTGCATGTACATACCTCTTAAATGTTGTGTCTTTCACAAAGTGTCTTTCCCTGATTAAAACAAACAAACAAAAACCCTTGCAACGTGTACTGTGCTAGACTAACTGGGTCTTGCCATTGCACTTGCATATTGTTGCCCTATATACATATATTGTTCTCCTAATTTGTAAGTAAATAAATACATCTGCTAAATGATTAAATGTAAATGATATTTTGCAACAGGGCCTGCTGTCGGAGATCTTGCGCAAGGAAGAAGACCCACGATGTGCGTCTCAGTCTCTTTTAGTTAACCTTAGAGCCATGCAGGCCTTCCTGCAACTGCCACAGAGCCAGAGGGACTCCATCTATCTGGAGGAAAGAGAGCGTAACCTCAACACTACCTACAACACCAATACCAGCTCACCTCTGCCCATTCAGGTTCACTGTCACTCATATTTAATTATGGACCTAAAATGTGCTATAATCTCAATAGACAGTGCAGATCAATCTAATGCAGATAAAATAATAATAATGTGCCATTTTTTAATGTCTATAACCATGTTTGTTTGTTGTCATAAAAAAAAAAAAATCTCACTACAGGCAAAACTTTCACCTGTTTCCAAGGAGATTGTAGTGAAAGTGGAATGCGATGATTCTGGAATCAACTACGGCATCTATGAAGAAATACAGCAGGAAATGAGACGAGCCAAAGTGTCACAGGCCTTGTTTGCAAAAGTCTCTGCAGCCAAGAGTCAGGTACATGTGTGTGCATGTGTACTGAAGGAATCTAATACACTTAGGGCCAGATTTATGCCAGCGCAAACCCTCTTTTGTCGTTAAAAAATTTGTCAGGATTTACTAAAGACACGTAGTGGAAAATTAGCACTGAAAATGTTATTTTTGCATCTGACCTTATTGCATATGCATCTGTAGAAGTTTCTCTTTCAGACGCAACATTTATGGGAGGAGAGTATTTAAATTAAACCGCAAGGGGATTTTACTAAGGTTTGGACTAATCAATTTGCTAATTACTAATATGCTAATTTGTGCTGCTCTTGGTAGATTGTGTTGGTCATTATGGAAATGAACCGGCTGCGTCTGTATCCTTTATTTGCTATTCATCAGTAGATCACGCGCTGAACTTTCTACACCCATCTGCGCTTTTATGGATTTGCACTCCAAAATTTGCACTGTTTAGCAAATCTGGCCCGTAGAAACCATTACACCTTACAAGACATTACATTTATGCACTTGGCAGATGCCTTTATCCAAAGTGACTTACACTGCATTTAAGGTATATACATTTCAAACTCATTTAAATGTATAATAAATATTTATATGAATGCAAGGAATAAAATAAGTATAGTAGTGGCCAAAATTAATGTCTGGAGGGAATATTTGTTTTTAATGACCCTACAAGTTTGATATTAAATATGAGGGAAGAACAAAACACTTGGTCAAGGTTTTTATCTGACAAAAGTATTTGCTGAAAAAGGCAAAGCTACAGGTATTATTTTCCTATGCAAAAAATGCATCGAAAAACAAAGTTTTCAGGAAAAAGCATACATTGATAACAACATAGTCCGTCATTATTAATAATTAATTGGTTCTCTCGTTTTCTTGCAACATTTGGCATGCCTCATTGCTTTATCATAAGTAATACAATCGACTCCAAGCACAACTACACAATATGCTTACAAAATCTTTTTATACATCTTGATTGTAATCTGGATTCTAATTAGTATCCCTCCCAAGTTTATAAGAAAATATGTACAGTAGGGTCAAAAGTACAAAGGTCTAAACAATTATGGAAATGCTTTTCTTTTGCATTTCTTTCCCATAACAAATTAAATTATCTGCATAACAATTTGAGAGGGAATTTGAAAATCTTACGTTTTGAGCATTTGGCTTGTGACCTAAATACTGTAGATTTTTAAATATTTCTTGAAAATTAAATATTTATCTCCTACATATAAATATTTATTATATATTTAAATATTTATGCCAAGGAACGCATAAATTAAATATTTCTTATTCATTTTACATCAAAATATGCAGAATCCTGAAGCATTACATTAATCAGTAGGTTTAAATTAGACTTTGAATCAGATTTTCAACATTGTCTGAGATGTTTGAACCCCACTGTTTTTGTGTCTTGTGTTAGGGCTGGCTGTGTGAGCTCCTGCGCTGGAAGGAGGAGCCTTGTCCTCAGAATCGTACGCTCTGGGAAAATCTGTCTTTGATACGCCAGTTTCTAAATCTCAGCCAATCAGAGCGAGATGTTATATATGACCAAGAGTGCAATACTGGGCAGACATTCTACTCAGAAAAACACACAAGACCTCTGACTGAACAACTGCAAGTGAGGGCTTACACACAAATAATTACAGTACATTATGAATGTCCAGCTGCTGATAGCACATTATAGTTTATAGGCCATACTATATAAAAAAATTGTTGGTTTGTGAAGTGTTCGCTCTCATAATTATTTACCTTATATATATTTATTTTCTAAAGGTGATACCACAGCATGTGGTGCCTCTAAAGCAACAACTACATAATCTCCCACCTCAGCACCATCAACCTTTCCTCCAGCACCATCTCATCACTGGAGGTCCCAGAGACTCTCGCATGGGCCCACATATTGGTGGCAGGTCTTTACCACCAGAAGCCCATGCAATCCTGCAGAGTTTCATTCAGGAAGTGGGACTACATCCAGATCAAGAGGCCATTCATACACTATCTGCTCAACTGGGTGTAGCCAAAGAGGCTGTTCTCAGTTTTTTCAATGGTCACAACTGGCTTAGACAGGAAGAACAGGACAACAGCAGAGAAAGAGTGATTGAGGAAAGTGAAGATGATTACATGGAGGCGGAGGAAGAATGCAGGGAAACAATGGAAAAAGATGAGAAGACAAATGCAAACATGATGACAGGGAAACAAGACATTGATGTGGTGGAACAGAATGCATCTACACAAACTCGTTTTATCATTACTATTAAAGAAGAGGAGGAGCTTCCATGTAAGAAGGAGCACGATGGTAGCCCCGCCTACTGCCAATTCATAAACTCCTAAAAATATACATACACTACAGTTCAAAGGTTTGGGGTCATTCTGTTTGAATAAAATTCATATTTTTATCCAGCAAGGACACATTAAATAGCTTAAAAGTTATACTAAAGAAATGTATAATGTGAAAAATATCAAATCAGCATATTTGAATGATTTCTGAAGGATCATGTGACACTGAAGTCTGGAGTAATGATGCTGAAAATTCAGCTTTGCCATCACAGGAATAAATGTCATTTTAAAATATATTCAATTAGAAAGCAGTTATTCAGTAATTGTAATATTTCACAATATTGCTGTCTTTACTGTATTTTTGTTCAAATACTTGCAGCCTGGGTGAGCATAAAAGACCTTATCGACCCCAAACCTTTAAACGGTAGTGTATTAAATCCCATTTAAACAAATAAACAGCAATGAATACCAGGTAATTTAACTATTTAAATGTAGCCTATTTACAGTTGTGCCTTTATGCACAAGGTGTTTGCTTAAACCTCATACTTTGGATGGACTATATGTGGAATTTTGAGGATTTCACAACGGACAAGCCACGGAGAGCATAAATTAAATATCACTATTCTTATTTCTAAATAAATGTATTTATATTAGGGGTGTAAAAAAAACACTGATTCAATTAAGTGATTATAATATCCAAACCAAACTGAGACACCATTTTCATAATGCTTCACATAATTTAGTAAAGTATTGCAATTGAATAGTTAGCAAAATATTTACACCCCTAAATTAATATGATTTGCAATTTAATAGTAGCATTATTTATTGTCTGTCTCATTTTCCGCTCAAAATCAACTGTATCTCTGCAGGCAGGCAACATCAATCAGTGTTAATAGTGGCATATTCAGCCATGCAGTGTTATCTTTTCAAGATTGTTGCCAGAGACCCTGAAACCGTGATGTATTATATGTTTAGATGCAAACAGCACATTACTGTATTATTGTCAATAGAACAAAACACAATAGAAACAGCACTTTGAATTACAGTGAATAATTCTCTCTCTAATGAATTACAATAAATATGTAGTGTTTGTATTGTTCATTATGTTTAAAGCCATTTTATTCAAGCACCAGGATGAAAATGGGCTTTATATGGATGTTTACTGTGATGCTATTCTCGATTATAACTTCATTTTTATACTAATTAGAACTGACAATGCTGTTGCCCTAAGCATTTTCTTACCATCTTAAATTGAGTTTTTCTTTTTAATTATGCAGGCACTGTCACCACCTGCTGATTCCATTTTCTCACAAATATCTCTCTATGGGGTCAACACTATCTGCGACAAAAGGAATGTGTCATATATTTAATATTGACAAATCTAGCATTCACCAGGAATTAATGCATTGGGAATATGGGATAGTTTCTGATGGAATTTAAACTATTGAATCGTCACCACTGTAAAACAAGTCTTGCAGTATTGACAAAATAACCTCTTTTTTCATTATTCATAGATACTAATATGATCTACTTAAAATTAAGGAACATATCAAAAATCCCACTAATTTACTATTGTCCAATTTAGTTTACTTTATTTGTTTACAGGGGCTGTGCACATTAATAAACATGGAAGTCAATGTGCCAAAATGAGCCAAAAAGGCTAATTTTCATCTGTAGACCCTTGACAGAAATGTTAAAAAGTCATCCTAAAAAGAATAAATAGGCATTTTATATTAAAACACACACAAAAGAAGCAAAATATAAAATGATCAAATAAAAGTACAAGTAGGCTACATAATTCCATGCGGAAATCATGCTAAAGTATAATAACATAACATTTTATAAACATATATTGTGCTACATAGGACTAAGAGGAAAAAAAGATAACGACAGGAGAAAGCAAATAAGAGCAATTATATATATGATATATATTTTATATAAAAAAAATTTAGATTAAAAAACAAAACAATCAAACAAACATGTATAGTCTAATTCTAGTCTTCTTTTTTATATGTCTGTTTTCTTATATTTAAAGAATTGAGTTATGGTCTGGGGAGTGAGGACAGACCTTTTAGGGGTGAAAATCAAATGAGATGGAACATTTGTGTTACGAACATTTTAAGCAATAATCTGATTAAATTTAAAGATTAATCAAGTTAATTTCAAAAACTAATGGCAGGTAAAGTGGGACGTGCTTTCTCAAAAATCACTTCTTTATAAATGGTATATGGTGGCCTTTTTCGTGATATAAAGAAAAAATCTCTCCATAATCCACCAACAGCTCTTGTATTAGACGAGTTATTTATCAAATCTCGCGCACATTTCTAACCTGTGATATCTGAAGTAGCGCACAGCGGCTTCCCGTCCGGAGTCACGTGCTTGATCAGCTGTTCTGCGGCACATCCGCCTGACTCGCGCTAGTGTTTACATGCAGACTGCACAGGGCAGGATGGGCAGACCCGCGTGAAGCATTGCAGGTAAATATGTGAGCTGAATTCCCTTTACTGCATTGAAACTGTCGTTTACTATCGTCGGAGTGCTTGTCAAAATCAAACGCAGCGACAACAACAGTGTAAAAAGTTATGCAATGATTCATATCGGAAGTGTGGAGCTGCCACCCCAGTTAGGCCTTTAGACTCAAGAGCTCCATCAATAAATCCAACTTTGACACTGCCTTTAACCTGTTTTATGACGTCAGGCGTCTGGGAGATGCATATGAGTCCTTATAACGCCCACTTTGAAATTTGTCTGTAGATATTGATATTTAGCCTTGATATTTAGGTTGTAGGGTTGCCTGTAAGTTCACTGTGCACATAGGTTCAATGTCTGTGTGATTTAATATGCATATCCTTTTATTTTTCTCTCCATTCTTTTATCCTGGCTTTAGGGGAGATGTTGCGTTTTGATATTATTGAAGGCTCTATTTTTCCTCTATTTTTAGTTCTGGTTAGGAATGCTTCATGAAATCTTAGTTCTCATGTCTGAAATATGTACCACCGTAGGAGTGGGACAGATTTCCCCTAAATATCAGAATACCTTATGTGTGTTTTTAATGGTCTCCCCCAGCCTTAAATAGGTGGTTATAGTTTTGACATATTGACAATATGATGGCCATTATTTTTTTATTCTGTCTGTTTAAACAAGTTTGATGCATAACTTATAATAGAGAACATGCTGTTTAATATAATGTTTACTGTAAGCAGAGAAGAAAAGTATTTTTATTCCCTGAAATTAAAGTCGGCATGAAACAGAAGTTGTCTTTGTTCAGTTACTGTTATATCAGAGTGAATCGGCTTCTTAAACAAGGAAAAATGTAGGACTAGGCTTGATTTTTGTCCATCGGGAATTGATTGGATGTTTGTGGTTTGCTATTGCTGTGATCTCATGTGAGTGACAGGTTGTCCCGCCCTCATCCCGTGTCATCAGAGAACAGAAGAGATTTTTTAATTACAGGGATAGTTCACTCAAAAATGAAAATTAGCCCATGATTTACTCACACTCGAGTCATCCTAGGTGTATATGACATTCTTCTTTCAGATGAATACAATCTGAGTTATATAAAAAAAATTCCAACTTTTATAATGGCAGTGAATGGGTGTTTCTGTTTTGAAGTCCATAAAAGTGTATCTATCTATCAAAAAAGTAATCCACGCGGCTCCGGGGGGTTAATAACGGCTCCGGGGGGTTAATAAAGGCCTTCTGAAGCAGTGATGTGTTTGTGTAAGAAAAATTATCCATATTTAAAACTTTACAAACTGTAATCTCTAACTTCCTCTAACTGTCATACGCGCACTCATTAAGAGACGGGTGTTCCAGGATAGAGCAAAACAAAACTTGATTGGCACGAGAACTAGCATATTCTCACCAGAGAGCCACACGTCATACGCTGGAACGTCTCTCGTCAACTGGCATATGACAGTTAGCGGAAGTTAGAGATTACAGTTTGTAAAGTTTTAAATACAGTTTAAAGTTTGTAAAGTTGTAACTCCCCGGAGCCATGTGGAGTACTTTTATTATAGATATACACTTTTAAGGACTTCAAAACAGGAACACCCATTCACTGCCATTATAAAGCTTAGATTAGCCATGACATTTTTTTTATATAACTCCGATTGTATTCGTCTGAAAGAAGAATGACATATACACCTGGCTTGAGGGTGAGAAAATCATGGGCTAATTTTCATTTTTGGGTGAACTATCACTTTAAGTTTAATTTGAATTAAAAGAAAATTATGTGCATGGATCATGGGCTTCATAACTAAATAAAATGTGGGTGGGTCCGGGTCCTCTCTCTCAGAAGATGCCATTTATATTAAATAAAAATATACCACCGTTTACTAAACGATTGATTGAGTCAGAAAAATTATGGAAAACACTGAATCATATACAATAGTGTAGGGGTAAGACGCTTGGGATAAAGATTTGACGCAACTCGATCTGAGGTTTGAATCTGCCTTTTGCTCGCTCTACTCCCTTTTCCAATCACATATCAGATCGGAAAGGCATTTATTTTCAATAAAAATGAAGAAAAGATTAGAAAAGTGGAAACAAAGTATCTAACGTGTTTAATAATAAGTGTTTATCAGTTACGCCGGCTTCACACCGCACGCGCTAGCAGTGCGTTGGCAGGGCAGAAGCGGTGCGTATGGAGAGTGGGAGCCGCACGCGTCCGTTGTGCTTTCACACTGGCAGCGTTGGTCTCGCGCAGCTGAACCACGGCTTGTGTATTGCAAATACAGACGAATACCGTCCATTCTGTCACTTCCCGGTGTTCTCCTCCGACCCGTCTGTCTCGTGCTTTGATTTATGATGGGCAGCATATATCTTCTGCAAATGCGACCGTGTTCCGCTCTGTCCAAAACACACATGCATATAACATGCTGTATAAAGGTAGTTTACGTGATAAAAGTCACCTTAAAGTTAAAATAAGCCTCTAGTTATAATCATTTAAACAGGCTTTTGAAATTTGAGCAAAAAGTTCTGGCAGTGATGTGTTTTCGAGTATTTTATTTTTAAAAAATCACAGCGCCGGATGTCACATGGTGTTTGTGAAACACACGGGACACTTCACTACATGATTTCAAGGTGAAATCAGTTATTTTGCATGTTAATCAGGTCATTTTTGATCAGAACAATGCACTGTGGCTTTAATTCAGCGTGAGCAGCGCGTCAAAAATAGACCCGGCGCCAAAACGATTGCGGCACTGACGCTTCTGCTCTGCTCCTGCTACGCGCTCCGGCGCTGCCGGTGTGAATGCACTAATCTGTTAACATGAGCGCCGAAAAAAATACGCACTGCTTACACCCTGCTTACGCGTGCGGTGTGAAGCTGGCGTTAGGGGTAGGTAAACAGACATGCGCTGGCTGAATTAGAGTCGATAAAAGTGAGTGGGTCCAATATCATTGGTCTTAAAAGGGTCTTGTCCCACCCACACACAATGGTTCTGACACCCATGGTATGGATAAATCTTTTATAATAAATACTGCAATAATCAATAAAAAAAACAAGGTAAGTTCTTTTTTTTTAAGTCATTAGCTATTTTCAATATTGGATAATGCTGATAATAAATACACCATTATTAATAAAGATTAAGAATTTATATAGAGTAGTTAAATTGAATTGATTTCTTTGTCAACAGTTTTTTCCTGCGCCACCTGAATTTTAGTGACGCCCCAGCTGGGAATTCATTGAGGATTTAATCATGGTTCCTTTTTCTCCTTTAATATTCTTGATTTAGTTTTGTTTGTAGGCTGACATTATAATCTATTTGTGAAGTAGGACAGAATGATCTTTGAAGAACTATATGATTGGCTTTGGACCTTAGGGCACATAGTCACTCTGAACAACAGAAAAAGACTTGCCATGGCATCACAAGACCATTTTCCTGACCTGTTTACACACACACACACACACACACACACACACACTTCTGAGTTAAATGCCTGTCATGATGCTCTATCTAATTAATACAAACCATGTCGGATTACCATTACCTAATGGACTTCGGTTAATTTATGTTTGAACAGAAATGTTCTCTTAAAGTCCTGTAATATTAGAAAGCACCTTTCAGTTTCTCAATTTTGCTGTTGTGAATGTCTTCAGTTTATAGTGAGCTTTTTCAGCCAAAAGTGAGGGTGTGTGTGTTTGTGGTCGTCAGTGTGTGTGACTGCATGTTTATTACAGAACCGGACTGTAGCGTTTTTTTTTTAATATGTGCACATGCTTTTCTTAACTATGCACAGCTCTTATATTATGACCAAACTTATTTCTGCACTAATGTATTGTGCTTTCATAGTGTTGGGTTTTTGAGTTCATCCAGTAGCTTGTTGAATTCCTAGGAGTCATGTGATTGGTGCAGGAGGAGGTCTGCTCTGTAATTGGCTGATGAAGTGAAGGCATGTGAGTGTGTTTAAACAGGTTTAGATCTGCTCTGCTTCTGTAACCCTCATTATTGGGCCTCTGCTGCTTTGTGCTGCACCCACAGTTTTGATGTAATGAGCTGGGTTTTGTTTTATGAAACATTGTCGGTGGATTATATTTGATCCTAATTCCCAAAATACTGTGCAATGTTTACTAGTCTAAAATAACTTTCTTTTAGCATTCTTATTTATGCATATGACTTATTCATCTTGTTAGGTTTACTTTTGTGAGTCATGGTTGCTTCATTTTGGTTTTGCACAGGTTTCTGTTTCATCATCCTCACAGTAGTTTTTTGGTTCCTCATTTCTTTATCTAAAACACACAAACACATACACACAGTTGTGTTTTCATATCACGGTAATTGCTGAAGTTTTTATCATATGCTAGGGCTGCCTAATTGTTTTTACAATTACGGATGCCACAATTACATAATCGTTCAAAGGTGCAATTAAAAAAAAATGTCCACTTACATTATTAAGTGTTTGTTTTTTTTTGTTTTTTTTTCAGGTTTAGTATAACATTATAATACCATGCATAGTTTTACAGTTTTTTTTATTTTATTTTATTTAAAAAAGAAATCAAGCCAATGTATAGTTGACATTTGAGGCTAAATACTATAGGAAAGCAATAATTTTTTCAGGAAGAATGTTTTCAGCTTATTTTCATATAAAGAATATAGCTTCAAACAATGGTATAAAGCTATTCAAAAAATCAATCAGTGTAAATTGTGATAATTGTAAATGTAATTAATAGTCAATAATTCAAAAAAGCAACAATTTTTGTCATAATCATGCAGCCCTAGTATACGCTATTATCACAATAATATATTTGAACAATAATATTTAATTGTTACAAACTTGTCCTATATTAAAATCAACTCTGAACATTTATAACCATACAAAATCAGAACATGTTCAGTCAATATTTAGGTCACGTTTTAGTCCTGGTTAAATATAAAAATGTTTGTAAACACATTAGTGCTGCGCGTCGGCGTCCGGCGTCGCGTGAAATGCGTCGACGCGTCGCGTCATACATTCATCTCGCGTAATGGCGGCTTCTGCTCCTGGGAATGGAGAAAGTTCCATTCTATCACAAAAACCTAGACCACGATTATCAAAAGTATGGGGATACTTTAAACAGAAGCAGGGGCGTAGCCAGAATTTTTTTTTCAGGGGTGGCCAGGAAAGACCCAGTGATTTTATTGGGGTGGCCAAAAACATGACTACTGACTATGACATGCTGAACCAAAGCAAATTCTACAGAAAATATAGATCACAAACGAACAAAAATTATTTAAAATTATACATTTATTTACAATGTCATACAAAATAAGTGAAATATGTACTGTATGTTGATAATTTTAGGGAAAAAGACAAAAAGCTTAAAGTCAGAAAAAAAATCCAAAGTCGTTCACACATGAACAAAATTCTCAAACTTTTTATGCTTACTGCTTTGTCCTTTGCTAACCAAAATGTAGCCCTAAGAAAATAGATTAAGTATCATTACAAAAAGAGAAAAGTTACAAAATTGAAACAACAAAGAAGTTTGTACAAAAGAAACTAGCCTTTTTCTATGAACAAATGCTAAATTAATTGTTAAATAAAGTAAATGAATTAATTAATTAAACTATTAATTAAATCAAATGTCTCCTTGTAAAGAAAAAACGATATGTTAGTATTAAATCTCTAGATACTGACAGGAGACACTTTATTTACAACAACAACAAAGAAAAAGAACTGTGAGTCTTTGCAAGACTATAATGGGGAGACAGTGGATTGTGCAAGTGCAAGTGACAAATCATTGCATTTCCAGTACAAGTTTACTTAAGGGACTTAAGTAAGGGAGATTATAGTAGCTGAATTGTACGGTTCTTGTGATTTCTAGCAAAGATATCCACAAACTCATCAAGATTTAGTGATTTTTCTCTTTTACATTCTATGCTCAAAATCCCCAGATCACTCAACCTATTGTCTGCCATGCTACTTCTGAGATGAGTTTTAATAAGCTTCAGACAGGAGAGTGCTTATATTCAGAATTTGAATAAAACTTATTTTCCATTCATGACAATATTTATGTATCGAAATCATCAGGCATCTTATAAATGTCAGGAAAACATGATTCCTGGCTGCATGTCAATATCCATGGATCGCTGGATCTTTGTTAAGTTGTAAGGAACGCTATATTGAGTCCAAAACCTTTAGTTTAAACTGATAACTGTTTTTGTTTTAACTTGCGTTTCCTAAATCAAAATCCATTCATGCAGCGCAGTCCCACTGAGTCCCGACTAACCTCAGTGCGCAAGCGAACCCCCTCACCAGAAACCCTGCCCTGCAGCTTATTTAATTGGTTAAGGTACCAGTGACAGGTGGTTTATGAATCAGTGTTTGGTCAGTACTGTGATTGACATGACCAATAAAATCGTAAGAATTCGCTGCAGGGCGAAGTTACCGTTGAACGGGTTTTGGGGGGGGGAAGCTGTTCAGAATAGCGCACTTTGCACAGACTGTTTGTGTGAGAGCGGCAATTTAAACGTCAACTCTTTGTTATTGTCAAGTGCTTTTCAGCTTGCACAACAGGGGTGGCCAAGCTTCAAACAGGGGTGGCACTGGTCACCCATGGCCACCCCTTAGCTACGCCCCTGCACAGAAGCCAACCAAAATGGTCCTTTGTTCCCTTTGCAAAGCCGAAATGGCGTTACGTTACCACGGCAGCACTGCGATGCACGAGCTCCTCACGCCGGCTTCACACCGCACACGCTAGCAGTGCGTTGGCAGGGCAGAAGCGGTGCGTATGGAGAGCGGGAGCCGCGCACGTCAGTTGTACATTCACACTGGCAGCGTTTGTCTCGCGCAGCTGAACCGCGGCTTATATTGCAAATACAGACGAATATCGTCCAATTCTGTCACTTTCCGGTGTTCTCCTCGTGCTTTGATTAATGATGGGCAGCATATATCTTCTGCAAATGCGACTATGTTCTCCTCTTTCCCAAGCACACATGCATAACATGCTGTATAAAGGTAGTTTACGTGATAAAAGTACTCTTAATGTTAAAATAAGCCTCTAGTTTTAATCATTTAAACAGGCATTTGAAGTTTGAGCAAAAACTGGCAGTGATGTGTTTTCCAGTATTTTTTTTTTTTAATCACAGCGCCGGATGTCATATGGTGTTTGTGAAACACACAGAACACTTCACTACATGATTTCAAGGTGAAATTAGTTATTTTGCATGTTAATCAGGTCAGTTTTGATCAGAACAATGCACTGTGGCTTTAATTCAGCGTGAGCAGCGCGTCAAAAATAGACCCGGCGCCGAAACGATCGCGGCACTGACGCTTCTGCTCTGCTCCTGCTACGCGCTGCGGCGCTGCCTCTGCTGCCGGTGTGAATGCACTAATCTGTTAACATGAGCGCCGAAAAAAATATGCGCTTACGCCCTGCTTACGCGTGCGGTGTGACACATCCAGTGAACATGCTTAAGCTTCCATTTTCCACAACTGATGTGTGCGTTGATGAATGTTTATATGTGAATAAAAGCCTAAATTAAATCTGTGTATCATATTAAGTGATTGTGTCTCTTCAGAAAATTTGGACTAAACCACTCAATTAATTCGTATTAGTTTTACAATTTACGATAAATTATTTGAAGTGTCAAAGTGGTAGTTGCATTAGTGCTGCAACGACGCGTCATGTTAATTATTGTGTTTGTTTTTTCTCAGGAAGAGGCAAAGCTTAGAAGAAGAATTCTTTCAAAATGTGCGTGAAATGCGTCGACGCATCGCGTCATACATTCATCTCGCGTAATGGCCCCAGCTGGCCGTTACACTTACCGATAGCATACTCAACATGATTGTAAAAGATGCTTTATGGCACTTTATTTTTGTATACTGTAAAAACTAACTTGCAGTACTTTTTGGTAAAATTTAATAAAAGTTGAAATATTATATTAGAAGTTGTACTTATCATTTTTTGTATAGTTATCCAAAGGATTCATTAGCTAATCAAAAAAAGAACACTAGATTGAAAAACAATAATAATAATAATCGTTAGATTAGTCGGCAGAAAAAATAATCGTTAGATTAGTCGACAGAAAAAATAATCGTTAGTTGCAGCTCTAAAACACATGTTTGAAAATAAATAGCCTAGTAAGTATTTAAGTATTTATTAAGCATTTGGTACCGTGATGAACACCATAGCGAATACAAATATCTGAATGTGGCTGTAAGTATTGTTCAGAAACTCAAATTAGTATTTCTGCATTTTCATAAGCGCCATCTACTGTCAGAAAGTGAATGTGCATTTTCATTCAGCGCATCTCCTTCACACCTCCTTTCATGCTTCTCATCCGTGTTGGGTTTTTTATATCCAAGACCGCATGCCTATTTGACGTAGCACACACGGCATAGGCGGCATTGCACATTTTAACTAGTCGATGGACAAGTCTAAATAAAAATCGAAATAATTCATAATAATAAATTATTCACAGTATGTTGACGTGCCCACGATAACTATACAGTACATGTTTATTATCATGATATATCATATTACCATGTGTATGTACATTAGGGTGGGTCCATGTCTATCCAGTTTTAGGTTGGACAGTCTGGTTTTGAAGTGTAGATGTCACAGTAGGTTGTCATTTGTCCTCCTTTTAATGTCCTTCCTATTTTATGGAATAATTTTATTAAATGGATAGCTCCAATCTGTTCCTTGATTATGGTTAGTTAACTCTTTTGAATACATTTTAAACCAAATATCGTTTTTGAGTTTTTAGTAGGGATGCACCGAATATTCGGCCACCGAAAATTTTTGGCCGAAAATGGCCCAAAAGGGCATTTTCGGTTTTCGGCCGAAAGACTTTTATCACCGAAACAATACGGCCGAAATGTTGTGATGCCGCAAACAGAAACCGCGACCTGCACGTGCTTGTCTAAACAAGCAACATGTGGTCGTATGTGGTTCATCTCACATCTGATGACGCATCTATGGGTTTTAACTTGAAAATAATGCTTTGTTTATGTTTCTGTTGATGGATACACGTGCTGGCTCCTCAGTGATACACTACAACAACAGCGATCATAAAAGAAACACGTGGGCAAAACGGTCTCTCTTTGTAAACTTTGTGTAATGCATGCGAGTGCTGCCGTATATCCGAATATGACCAGTCGTTTTCGCATCATCACCGGGTGTAGAGTCAGAAGACGGGAATGAGAACTCACGCGTGCTGTGAGAAGCTCTGTCTCTGTTCACTCACCCGAAAGCGCGCACTCGTCTCACAGCGCGCAAATATTGAGTTATCTTAACGGACAAACTCACACAAAAAGTATGTCAACATGTCAATCTTCATGAGCATCCTAGCAGACATAGTCTCTATAATCCTTAAGTGAACTGTATTCAGTCGAGAAAGACGACGCATATCCCTGCATCGGCTCTTAAAGGGGCAGTAACCTTTACTGGGGTGTGTTTAATCTCAAAAAAAGACAAGGACATCACTCACTGCTGTTGATTGAATAGCTTTTGTAAGTCTAATAAGGATTAATCTTTAATTTAAACAGTTAAATATGCAGTTATTTTATGTTTGATTACTGTATTAAATTTCTGTACCTTTCTGCCAGTAGGTCTGTACATTATTATTTCAGTGAGGTCAAGTTAAACATTTTTATTTTATACTGTGCATTGTTGCAATGTGCTAAATACATATTTGCATAATTTGTAATTGATTTATTATTTGAAACTTTAATATTAAGTTATGCAATTGCACTGCCTTGATTTTTAATAAAGTTACACAGTCATAGCCATAAATTCAATAGTACTAATAATTGGCATAAATTATTTCGGTGTTTCGGTTTTCGGCTTTCGGCCATGGTTTCCTCTTTTTCGGTTTTCGGTTTCGGCCAAGAATTTTGATTTCGGTGCATCCCTAAGTTTTTAGCAAAAATAAATTAACCTACAAAAATAAATTAAACCTGATATAGTTTTACCATAATTTTATGGCATTAAAAAACAAACTGATCAATGCATTGAATCAATGCCAATGTTATACATATAACAATAGTCCAACAAGCTTATTGTCATGTTTATGTTCTGTTATGTGGACCCTTATTTTACATTCTGTTGTGTTTCCTTTAGTTCCTGTTTTCCCGCTCTGTTTAGTTTGTTTCATTGGTTACTGATTATGTCCTTTTATTTGTTGCTATAGTTGGATTTCTTGTTTTGCTTTTGGAACACATTCATGTTCCTGCCAGCTGATCACGTAGTGACACTTTATAGCAAGAATAAATAAATAAATAAAATTTTTTTTTTTTAAATCACCGGAAACGAAAATCCTTCATCCGGCACATTTTTACACTGCCGGTCAAAAGTATTTGATCGTTAAGACTTTTAATGTTTTTAGAAGTCTCTTCTGCTCACCAAGGCTGCATTTATTTTATTAAAATAAAAAAAAGGAATATTGTGAAATATTATTAAAATGTAAAATAACTGTTTTCTATTTGAAAATATTTTAAAATGTAATTTATTTCTGTGATGTAAATCTGAATTTTCAGCATCATTACTCCAGTCTTCAGTGTCACATGATCCTTCAGAAAAAAAAAATTGTACACAACTGTTTCAACATTGATAATAATCATAACTGTTTCTTGAGCAGCAAATAATCATATTAGAATGGATTCTGAAGGATCATGTGATACTGAAGATACCAAATATCTACAAATAATACATTTTTAATGAAAAAAAAGAAGAAAAGTAATCATATCTGATTATTTTTCCATTTTTATCCTGGCTTCACTGAATCCTGTAAAGTGTACTTTTTTTGGTGTTATAGAAATAGCCACCCAAATGCACATTTGTATGTATACTACCATAATCAAGCTTTTCTCATTGATTATGCATGTGTATAAGCACATACACATAGGCTGTACAAGAACAGGACATTTCTGCATCTGAATCAAGTACATTTTCTCACCACAATTATTTGGTGCAGTGATAAATATTTGTGTGTGTGTGTGTGTGTGTGTGTGTGTGTGTGTGTGTGTGTGTGTGTGTGTGTGTGTGTGTGTGTGTGTGTGTGTGTGTGTGTGTGTGTGTGTGTGTTTTCTCACTGTGCACATGTGTATAGCTAATGAAATATGCAAGGATTCATTTGGGGAGTGATTGCATCAGTGCTGCCTTTAGCCTGCAGCTGTGACAGTAAATGCAGTCGTTGCAGTGTTGGAAACAGATTAAACATTAAGGCAATAGTTTCATGCTACACCAACCAAACATCATTATGCTAATTATAGAGAGCTATTTAAATGTCTTTTTTAAATTTGTTTTACTTAATAATATTTTTTTGTGAATGCCTTAGTTGAATTCCTTTGTGTGAAGCATGTCCAGTTCATTATTATTGTAATGTTTAGCATGTTTTAATTATTATTCATGTGTCTGACTGTCTTGACTTAATCATTCCTGTAGTTGTCCCTGAGGCTTTATGCTGATTTCCTGCACTGTACTTCACTGCAGAGGATTCTGGGATTTTCCCACTGTACCAGAGCTAATGCATAAATCTAATTGAGCTGGGCCAAGGAGGTCTATAATAGCTGGAGAAAGCTATCCGTTAGCATTTCCATTCATCTCTAAAGCAGTTACTCAGCTGGTACAGGACGTTCTGGCATCTTTGCTAATGAAATACTTATAATTTTCTCATTAACATAGTTTTTTTTTTTCAAACAAACTTTTGAATGACTGTCAATGAATAGTGATGCTTTTAGCTTGCATATGATGCAGTTGTTGTTATTATTAAAGGGATAATTCACCCCAAAATGAAAATGTGATGTTTATCTGCTTACCCCCAGTGTATCCAATTTGTAGGTGTCTTTGTTTCTTCAGTAGAACACAAATGAAGATTTTTAACTTCATCCGTTGCAGTCTGCCAGTCATGATGCATGTGAATGGGTAACAATTCTATGAGAGTAAAAAAAAAAACATGCTTAGACAACATGCACAAAAACCCTGCTGCTCGTGACGACACATTGATGTCTTAAGAGACGAACCGATCGGTTTCTGTGAGAAACCGAACAGTATTTATGTTAATTTTTACCTCACATCCAGACGAATCTAATCTAGTGTCATTACTCCCGTCTAGTAAGGTCAAACCGGCGCGATCATAGATATATAGAATCCTCATTAGTGCCTGAGTGGATCAGTCGAATGAGGCATCTACATAATATGTACATACCTATGATTGCGCCGGTTTGACCTTACTAGACGGAAGTAATGACACTAGATGAGATTCGTCTGGATATGAGGTAAAAAAATAACATAAATACTGTTCGGTTTCTTAAGACATCAATGTGTCGTCATGAGCCACAGGGCTCTTTGTGCATGTTGTCCAAGCATGTTTTTTTTTTACTCTCATAGAATTGTTACCCATTCACATGCATTATGACTGGCAGACTGCAACGCATTTGGAGTTTAAAATCTTCATTTGTTTTCTATTGAAGAAACTAAGACACCTACATCTTGGATGCACTGGTGGTAAGCAGATACACATCACATTTTCATTTTTGGGTGAACTATCCCTTTAATTATTTCTTTTTATTTATTGATTTGATCTTTTTTTTTATGTTTGTTGTACCATCCCACCTCCATAATTTCTTTATATATCAGCTAATAAGCCCCAGTTATACATAATAAATGAGTTGCACAGGCTGTTGTACTGAAATTTTAGATCAGTGTTTATTAGTTTAGCTGCATAATTGATGAAGGACATTTGTTGGAGTTTGTGTGTGTCAGAACTAAATACAACCTCAGAATTAGAAACAGCAGAATATATTTAGGTTTAAAAATAGGAAAAATGCAGACATGCCGGTTTTTCCACTTTCTAGTGGCTAATGCTGTCACATCAGCACTGTCTGGCTCTGAATTGTCTGAGCTGGGATATTTTTGGTTTATAAATGGCTGGGAATCACTTCCAAACAGCGCTTGGCAGCGCCAGTGTTTGCTCATGCACCCTCAGTACTGCAGAACAATGATACACATATACAACAGATCAAATGAGCACTGTTTTTGTTTCTTTGTTTGTGTCAAGACTGTATGTTTTAAATCACTGCACAACTGTCAAGTGTTAGCATGGTTATTCTGGTAAATGAATACAAGTGTTACTGGTATAATGATCCTGAGGTAATGGTACACTCACACATGCACAATCCAGTTAAACGTTATTCAAAGAAGTGTTGCTGGCACTCTTCATTAAAATTGCTGTTGTGAATTTAGAAATATGCTGGCTATCAAATGCATTTATATTCTGTGCTGCAATTAGCAGCTAAACTTCACCTTAAATTAAACAATGTGAATAAACTAACAAAATCTGTTTGCTGTGACTAACCAGACAAAGCTACGGTATATCTGCCATGTTGATTTGAGTTACTCCTAACCGGCCATGAAAAAGTTGATGATGAAGACATTTTGTTAGTTGTTCATTTGTTTGTATGTTGTTTCCGTTGCACTGCTTCATGCTATCCCATAGGTTAATATGCAAGCCATTAGTATTGTTAGTTTAGGCTCTGTCTGTTTGTTCATTTGTTTTGCTCTGTTGTTTGTTGTCAGATTAATGGTTACTGGACTGTGGTCTCCACTGTGATCAGGCCTATGAGAAGTGAGTATCCACACAATACCTGTGTAGATGTAGTTCTTGTTTTGTACTGTAATGTCGATTGTGGCTTCAGCTCTCTCTGTGGTTTTTCAGGACATGCAGCACCCAAATTTTGAAACCCGTCACCCGCTGCAGCAGGACGAGCAGGAGACTGGTTACGACCCTCTACAGAACTACAACAGGAACAGAGACCGTGAGACACCTAATACATTTACATTCAATTACAGATCTAACAGTGTGAAGAATAGGACTGCATATTTCGCATTGCAATTATTTTGATAATTGTCGGCTATTAACTGATATTCTAAGAACACAAAAAGGCATCAAATCACATTGAAGCATGTTCAAAATGGTGTGCAAAAAATACAGACTTGCAAGACATTTCTTTTGTCTCCTAATTTAGTCCTAATTTACCAAAATATTTTTCTAGAAGCTCTTCTGTCAGTTGAAACTGTGGAATGTTGTTCACACAGAAGAAAAGTCAGACCCAAATGAAATTACTAGGGGTCAAGCACGAAGGAGCGTAGGCACCTGTAATCGTTGACATTCCTATTACTATTCTTCCGTCATGAGAGTCTATGGCAGCCCATAGAAACGCTTGCGGGAAAGTTATTAAATTTGGCACACAGAGGACAGTCTGAAATGTCACCATAGCAAATTTGGAGTTTCTAACTCAACCCCTCTAGTGCCACCAACTGTCCAAAGTTGCACTCATATTTATGCGAATAACTTTTGAACCGTAACAAAAATATTTTTTCCTCTGATTCCTTGAAAATTTGACGGAAACGTAATTTTCTCATTTTACTTTTTCAAACTCTTCCTAGACGGTTTATCCACATTTCATGAAAATGGAACCAGATCATCTTCAGACAATGCCAACATACAGTTATGGAATTCAAGTCGATTCATCAAACTGTTTTTTTTTGTTGTAAACTAATCATAAAAGATTGACTGTATGCTAATGGACAAATATCAAAATTTGTATATTAAGTGGCAAAGAATTGTAATCAAAGTTGTGCATTGGTCATTTTTTGTAGGCTCATAAAAACAAATGTCTGTATTGTCACCAAATTTGACATGCTTATGTATGGGCGCACTCACATCAAATAATTGGCGGGATGGTGTCACTTGGTGGCACTATAATTTAACAAAACATGAAATTGGCTCTATACAACTCAATGTATTTATGTGGGTTTTCAAACGTTTTGCTTTAAATAGTCTCCAAATGTCTTTACTCATTTTTGCAGTTGGTTTACTGCTTGCTTCCTTGTTTGCATCTGTTGTGCTTGGCCCCGATAATTGCTGCTTGTGGCTATGTTTTGAAATTAAAATTATATTGAATCTTATTATACAGCAATAATAGATTTATATCATAATTTCTCTCTTTCATGGGGTTTCCATATTTAATGTTAGAACTAAAACACAGTTTAAAAAAGTAATGTTTTCTCTAAATAATGCTGGCAAAATAAGTCGCAATGAGCAAATGTATTTATTTGTTATTGTTCACATTCTCTATTATAAAAAAACCTTCAAAATGAGGTAGGATTTGTTTGAATCAGACAAAAAAAGACTGAGCTACACCTGTTTGAAGTCAGCAAGTCGAGTTTGTTTTCTGAAGGTTCCAAAACAAAAAAAACACCTAGCAACCATACCTTAAAATCCCTAGTAATAACACCAAATTTGACACACACCAAGTCAACACCAAATATCTATAGTAAGAATATATATTAAACTTTTTTCCATGATACCACAATTGTTTGATTAACAATAATGAAACGGACAGCCTATATATTGAGACCTACTGTACCGCACGGATCTAAAATATTGTAACACATCAGATGATTTTCCACGACAGTTAACCATACGTTCACATAAGACATAACATATAATTTTTATGTGAATACCACAGTCTATGGTGAATACGCTCCAAGAATATTTTGAAATACTGTAATTCTGTGTATGTGTATATTGGGATTGCGTGAGGCGTCTTTATGCGCACGCGTCGTATCTGTCAGTCAGCGTGAGTGAGATCGTTTTCATGGACAAAGGAAAGGTACTCCTCTCCGAAAACGTACAAATAAAAACACTTTTAGAAGTTTAATTGCTATTTGGAGCATTGGGATCTCTAGACGAGGGCTTAATGTGTTAATGCTCATTTTTGTGAAAAATTCTAAATGTTTAATTTTGCTCTTTTTTTTCCCTACTAGCTCAAAATTATCCCGTGCGTATTCCTTTTGCCAGCACGGGTCACAAATATTTAAAGTGCCCCTATTATGCTTTTTTTTTAGAGATTACCTTTGTGTAACATAGTAATATAGTTTGTTTGTGAAATGTAAAAGGTCTGCACAGTTTTAACCCTGGAGAACCCAAGAACACTTTTCTTCTTTGGAAAATTATGAACTATGCATTAAATTACTGCTAACTATGCATTAAAGTTAACTGAACACCAAAATATCCACTTTTTCAATTTTAACCCTTTATTCCCTAATTTAGGATTAGGTCCAAATTTGACCCATTGGGCTTTAGGTGAATCATTTCAAAGAATCTATTTTAAATTTAGGAAAATAATCAGTCAACCACACAGCTACATTTAACAATGTTTTTTTGTTTTGCTTTATTTGCTGCATGTTAGAACTGGATTTCAAATGTACAAACACATTTTGGCCAAAATCACAACTGAAAAAAACAGTTGCTTTGCTTATTCAAAAATCTGTTCTGCTAGAGAGAGGAACTCACTAGACATTGTGGTAGTCTTTGAAACAATTTCTTTTTTTGTTGATGCAGAGAAGAACTGCACATTTTTCACAGTGCATTTCAGTTTTGAGGTCCTTGCACACAGCACATCAACATACTCCTTGAAAATACTACTTTATTAGTCTCTGGCCCTTTACTGCTGAAGTAACTTAGTAAAATATATTATACAAATGAATTTATTTCAAGGCTTTAGCCAAATACAGGACTGTCACTATTCTCCATCAAAGTCACTCAAAGAACCAAAGGGTCATTTTTGACCTGACATTTTTTAACCCATACACCCAGAGGGTCATTTTTGGCCCATCGATTTTTGTACTAGCTCAAAGTCACTAATTTATCCAAAAAGAATATAAAACGTACTTCTAGGCATTCTGCAAGCTAATACTAAATAGATTAACAAAAAATACAAAATTTTACCAACCACTGGTTTGCTGAGAAGACTATTTTGTTTGGGTAGGTTTCCAACTCAACAAAACAGCATGTGGTCAGCCATCTTGTTACTACCACTCTGACACTTGTGAGTTCAATATTCATCCACTAGGTGTCTCTATGCAGGGGCCAGAAGTGGCACTCTGGGCTTTCAAAGTTAAATTTGACAAACATTTTTTTGTTTGTTCATTTTGGGTACTCCAGATCAACGTGCACAATAAATAAAGTTATTGTCTCCCAAAAGAAAGAATCGATTCTGAACTTGCCGAAATGAGTCGTCAGTAATTCCAGTCTCATTTCCATTACATTCATACGTAACAATGTAACACATTTGCATAATCCAGTGGTCTTATGCGTATGGTCTTCATAGTGGCACCAGCTGATGCATTAAATGTGGCATAATTCAAATTACTTTGACAGTCCATTTAAGTTACCCTCTTTAAATGCATGTTGCCTGTGCACAGTTTCCCTAAATGTCCATCATCTCTGCTTGCAGCTATATTTATGTTTATTTTTACTAAAATATTTTAATGCCTGCAGACTTTTTTTTAAGAACTATTTGAGTTTTTATTTGGATTTATGCGGACACTGTTTGGATTTATGCGGTTAAATTAATCAAACTTATGGAGGAAAAAATATATATTTGTAAATTCATATCAATTAAAAAATCAATAGGATTGTATTAATATGCAATATATTGCCTAGTGCTGTTCTGCACTATGAAAAACATTAAATTATATAGTTCAGATTCCAGTGTGTGTTTAGGTCAACTACGATGTCTTAACTATTTTCTCAGTGTAATTTTGTTTCTTTAATTTCAGGAGGATCATTGGATAGCGCTGTTGAGTCCACGTTTCCGTCATACAGGTCTTTCATCTTTCCCTAATGTCACAAATCACCATAGATTCACTCTGGTTCACATCTGAAACTCACTGCTGTGTGGTGAAGGTGTATCTCTATCCTCTAACTTTCTGTTTGACGTGCTCTTTACAGAAAGGAGTGGGATGATTTGTTCCAGAACAGTAACTACCTGACACGGATCAGGCAGGCTGGCATTATTGGAAGATTACGGAGCAGCCGATTCCGCAGCGTATGCTGGAAGGTAATGGCTACCTGACAGCCTGCAGATGACAGACTTAATGCATTAAAATTGTCTTTTTGTTGTTACTGGGGTTGAAAAGTGAAGTGTGCAATTTCTGTGCCAAACGGAGTAGATGACAAGCTTTGGTTTTGTTCATTCCAGCTTTATCTGGACGTCCTGCCAGAAGATAAGACTCAATGGATCAGTCGAACCAAGGTGCTCCGAGCACAGTACGAGAAGATCAAAGAGACGGTATGTGTGTGTGCACACTGCACACATGTATGTGGTAGTGATTTATGTGTATTCAGTAGGTTTTGAGTCTAGATCATGATTATTTGTCTTGAACTGCAGCACATTACAAACCCTCGCAAAGCTGCTGGCCAACAGGACCTGGTGGTGAACAACCCACTTTCCCAGGATGAGGGGGTGAGAGAACATCCAATTCAGTAAAACCATAAGAGTGGATGGATCTGCCCATTACTGTTTGATTGACATCTTCACCTTTTTCTGTTTCCTTGTTTATTTCTCTTTCAGAGTCTCTGGAATAAGTTTTTTCAAGATAAGGAGCTCAGGGGCATGATCAAGCAAGATGTTTTACGAACGTAAGTTTGTGAACTACTTCTACACATACATTACTATTCAAAAGTGTGGGGTTCTTTTTAAAGAATTCTCTTATGCTCATTTACTTGATGAAAAATACAGTAAAACAGTATTATATTATGAAATATTATTACAATTTAAAATAAAATTTATTTTTTAATATATTTTACTATAATGGCAAAGCTGGATTTTCAGCATATTGTCTTCAGTGTCACATGATCCTTCAGAACAGACGGCAGTCTAATATGCTGATTTGGTGCTCAAGAAACATTTATTATTATTATCAATGTTGAAAACCTTCTTGCTGCTTAATTTTTGTGGAAACCATCATCAATTCTTTTTAATGATTCTTTAATAAATAGATTGTTCCAAAAAAAAACTATTTTAACTACTTTTTAACTATGTAAATATATTGTCACTTTTGATACATTTAATATGTCTTTGCTGAATAAAAGTGTTAATTTCTTTAAAATAAAACTTGAAAACTTACCTACCCTAATGGTTGTGTGATTGGTGAATTTTGAATGGTTGTGTGTAAACACTTATAACTTTTTATTTGCAATTTTTACTCTCTCATTAAATAAGCACATACTTTACATATTGTATATTATTGTAAATCCGTCTGTACTTAGACACAGTTTATGTTTGTCTTCTAAACTCATTTTAAGCATTCAAACTGGGGATGCAATGATAGGATTTTTTGTGGCCGATACGATACCGATTTTAACAAACAATTATTGACCGATACTGATATTTGTCACTTGCCCTCTTTGAAATTTTGTCATTAAAATAGGGTGTTTTGATCAGCAAGGTAAAAAAAAAAACATACATTAACTTATAGCCTACAAGCTAATTTATTGCTGCATTATCATATTATTTCTAATGAACATAGACTGGATCCATTTAACATTCAGCAGGCCAGCATTCATACATAAATACAACAGAACAAGATACATATGAAATAAACAGTGCTTTTTAGGTAGGTTTAACAGTTTCCAGGTACAGAAATAAAGTAAACAAATGTTAAACAACACTGTATATTCTTCATTGTATAAATTAAATACATAGACGTCGCTAAATTCTACTGTACAACATTAACATATTTCTGTCACAATTACTTTGTTAAACTGAACTTATATTTTTGACCTTCGAGTTTGTGTGTGTGTGTTTATAATATAACGATAGATTTTGTCGAATGAAACGGTAAAATGCTCATGAAGTGACTGGAGATAAAGTTTATGCATCCATGTATTCATATATTGAGGCGGCAGAGGCTGAAAAACACTGCAAGTTTCAGTGTGTGTGAGGTAAATGGAACCGTGCGTCTGCGCCATTCATTCACACTGAAACATGCAGGATTCTTTTTTTTTTTAATTCTTTTTGCAGCTTAATGTTCACAGACCCTAGTATATATTGTGATTTGATTTAAGTGTACTGACCTATGTTTTATTTATTCATCAAAACTTTTTTTTTAATGCAGTAAATTCAGTTTTTATGACTGGATTCCGTCTGCGTTTTCCACATCATGGAAATGAATCTTTATGAAAGTTATTTAGTCGAGTAGTGAGCATAATTTTTGTTGTTGTTTGATTTACATTAAAACGCAGACAGCAGCGCATCAGAAATATTACATTATAATCTTGGATTATGCATCTGACATTATACAGCTCAGTGCCTTCACGCAGTTTATTAATAAACCATCGTTTTGTTATATCGGCCTTTTTCATGCTATAGCGGCCGTTAAATATCGGCGGCCGATACATCTGTGCATCTCTAATTCAAACATAAGTCTTTAGTTTAAAAGATTTTTAAGGTCATGAGAAATTCAGTCGTGCTAAAAAATTCTGTCAAATATAGAAATTATAAAACACAAATTTATATAGAATTTCTACAATGCATTAGTACATACTAAATTCATGTGTAGCATTTGTGATTGATGAAACTAAAATCAATAAAATGATTGATTTTAGTTTGCTTTTTATTTTTAATTCACACAAAATAGTATAGATTTTTTTATATTGCAATATAATATAATTGATATAATATTATTTAGCTAAAAGGGGAAAAATTTGCTTAAAATGTAAATATTAATAATTGTTAGTTATAATTAATTATAAATATTTGGATCAGTTAACAGAATTAACTTGATGTAGCTTAATTATTATTACAATCAATTAATACGTTCGCCCAGCGAACACTCACATAGTTTGTAATATAATATATAATACATGATACGATATGATACGAAATGATACGATTAACATAATATAATATCTGTGACTCCTTGATTGACTGCAGGTTTCCAGAGATGCTGTACTTCCAGGAAGAGGATGTCAGGACAAAGTTAACTGATATTCTCTTCTGCTACGCACGAGAGAATGAGCAGCTACTGTATAAGCAGGTTTATACGCACTTAATGACAAATACTGCCACACCACAACATAACCTGTCAAACTGGCTCAGTCGATCTTGTAGTGTAATTTTGCCAAAAAAAAACGTTTTCCTCTCTACATTATCCTCTTGTTTCTCTCGTCTTTCAATTAAATTCAGTTCTCTTTATTGACATACATCGTATAAACAAGTTTACCGGGAGTGAAATTCTTAGTGTCTGTAACATGTCAGTGTGACAACACAATACATGTACAATTAACAATATACATAAATAATAAACACATTTGTATCACATTTTTATTTATTATATTTTTATTTTTATCTGCACATTTGTATCTTGATCTCTCCCTCTCTGTCTTTCTTTTCAGGGCATGCATGAGTTACTGGCCCCTATAGTGTTTGTTCTCCACTGTGATCACCAGGCGTTTCAGCATGCCAGTGAGACGGCCAATCCCAGGTCTGAGCTATTTACCACACAGGCGAGACTGTCTACTGTCACGCAGACTTCTGAAGACTTGCTCAAATTAAACTTTAAATTAGTTTGTGTAGTTTTTACATTTTTGAAATATTATTAATTTAATTTCTTGGTATATTTATTTAAACTATATTGTACCTCAATTGCAGTGAAGAGATGAAAGTCCTTCTGGATCCTAAATTCCATGAGCATGATGCCTAGTGAGTAAACGTCAGATTATCACACTGGATGATCTTAAACAAAGTTGCCTCGATTAACTGCATATAGTTGCTAAACACCCTTTGTCTTTTTGTTCTTCGTCAAATATCCTATAGTGTCATGTTTTCTCTGCTCATGGAGACAGCAGAACCCTGGTTCAGCAGTTTTGAGCGGAGGTCAGAAAGGTACTATGGATGATTTTATGGAAAACTAATTGCATTGATATTTTGTCAGCTTCCAACTTCAATTCTGTTAACCTTACTTAAATGGTGTTTGAACATTTCAGGGCAAAGAAGAGATGTTAACCAGCATCCCCTTTGCGAGACCACAGGACTCTGGCCCTTCTGTAGCTATAGTGACCAAAGTCAACCGAATTCAGGACCAGCTAGTAAAAAAACATGACATTGAACTGTATATGCACCTCAACAGACTAGAGATAGCGCCCCAGATTTATGGCATGTGAGTATGAATTAACTATATTATTATTTTGTTAGGAGACAAACACCAAAGCTGCTATTGTATCTGTTGGTATTCTTATTATTCTTCCTCCCCAATGGGAGTCTACGACAGCCCCGAACCTTAAATGAACCTGAAATTTGGCACACTTGTAGTAGTGGTGGTCCTGAATAGTAATCTGACCAACTTTGGAACTTTTTAGAACCAACTCTATAGCGCCACCACCAGTTCCAGTATTCACTTTTTAACTTTAGAACACTTTGTCCTAGAAAGAAAATGTTTCTTACTCTCCTTATGCTGATCACATTCAATATCTTACATCTTACAATATCTTACACTCCGCCCATTACAGTAGTCACCATTTTAAAATTTAGTTTAGTTTAGACCGAGCCACACAGAAATTACTGAACAGAATTTTGATATATGTTTTTGTTCAAAAGTTTTGATGATTTCGACACAAAAAAGATACATCTCAAAACTTTAATCTATCGTAACGCAATCTGGCTCACTTCATCAGCACCATGGTCTGAGGGTACCTGAGAAAATTGGAAACAGCATAAACTATGGTTCATGAAAACCAAAAAAAAATGCTGTTTTTGCTAATAACTTTTGAAATGTTTGATATGTCTTTGACATATCAGCAAAACATTTCTTTTAAGGTAATTCATTTTCTCAGTAACTTAACTTTTCCTAGGTTTATGCCTGTTTCTCATGTCATTTTCCAACATTATGCTCAACCACCATTTTTAGGTATATGAAAAACAGTTTTTTCGCTACCTCTTCTACAAATCTTGTCCAATTATATCCAAAAACATTTCATGTGATCTTTAGACAGCCGCACAGAAACGACTGAACAGATTTTAGATATTCACTACCGTTTCATTTATCTAGCAATGTAATGCTTTCCATTTTAAAAACATATATTGCGTGTCGTTATCAGACGTTATGTGTAGTGAATTGGCTCACGTGATTTAAGTTTCGCACTTCAGAACGTCCGTTAAGGGAACATAGTGAGCATTGATGCACCCTGGGTTTTGCGGTGCAGTTGAACTTTTTAGGCAGGGAACATTTTAATGCACTGGAAGGATTCTGCGATTGAGACAGCCCTCAAAATGGCCGACTCCCTAATCAGAGCCCTGAATACTGAACTAGGGAGCTGATTGAGACGCACTCAGTGTTTGTTGACCTATGCTATGTTAGCTTAGCATGCTAATTGGTTAACATGTTAATTAGATGCCCCCATTGTTCAAATGTGGCTCTTGCAGATTAAACATAGCCCACGTTATTGGCTAAATTATCTTCATATGCTAATCGGTTAGCGTGCTAACTAAAGCTTTTGTGTGTTCCACCTCATATCGAAGGGTCTCTTCAGCAGTAAATCAATTTAGTGTCATGTACATGGTGCACTGTGATGATGAGTGATGAGAACTTGACCAGAAAGTTGCGTGTTCGAATCCCGTATGGTGTGATGTCCAAAATGTTACTGATATGCCAAGTATGTTCAAGAGTTTATTTTACATATATCAACATCTTAGGATATGTATCAGTTATGACTTAACTTCCAAAAAAGTATGGTATGTTGTACTACAAAACATTTCTTTTATTTTTATCAGTTAAGTTGTTATATTTCTGGCCATTTCTTACAATGAGACTTTAACTTTTATAGGAACGTTTAAAGACTTGTAGGACCAAATGTCATAACATTAGAGGCTCTTTTATTTTTGGCCCATTAATTGTATTTGTGGCTTTCACTCAAGTCTATTTGATATTTCACAACCTAATTGATTGGCGCACTATGTTGAGCAATATGCTGGATGTTGGAAAATCGTTTAATCAAATACTGTGTGGTGCAAATGTATACCCTTTAAGTTTTGCTATGTCCATAACGTTGCCTATATTAATTTCTATTTAATCATTATTTCTTGTAATTTCTCCATGGTGTATATAAACAGTGTAGAATTAAAGATATGTTTAAGATATGTAAAGTGTTGTTTTTATTAAAATAAATCAAATTTTCCATCAGTTATAAATTCTCTGTTTCTGTATGTTTGCGGCCAGTCGCTGGGTTCGACTGCTGTTTGGTCGGGAGTTCCCCCTGCAGGATCTGTTGGTGGTCTGGGATGCTCTTTTTGCAGACAGCATCACTTTGGACTTGGTGGATTACGTGTTTGTCGCTATGCTTCTGTACATCAGAGATGCATGTAAGTAAAATTCTCTCTCATCTGTGCTTTGTTCATAACACAAGCCAATGGACCACAAAATATAGACTTCATAAGGTGTAAATAAACGTTACCCTGGTGCTCTATGGATATCAAGGAATACACAACCCACAATGTCTCGTCATATGGCATCACTGCCACCTACGTAACATTCCAAACACAGGAGCTAATGAAATGCAGATGAGTTGACTTATACCTATTGGCATTGAACATGTATCTTTACAAAGAGCTTTAGAAGAAATGTATCAGTTTATTTGAAAGTCCAGTAACTGTATCATTCCTGTTTTGTTCATGTCGTAGTGATCGCTAGTAACTTTCAGACATGTCTTGGCCTCCTGATGCACTATCCTCCTATTGGAGACATCCATTCACTGCTCCTAAAAGCACTATTCCTCAGAGACCCTAAGGTACTGTCAGGCACACCCACTCTTTCATTTTCACTTTAATATCATTAAAAATAATAAACTAACTAAATAAATATGATGAAATATGTAAACATTAGTTACAAATACATTTTAAATGTAATACTGATTTATTAAATAATATAATGCATATGTATAATATTACTTATTTTTATTATAATATAATCCCAGTGTCCCACACACAGCTAGCTTGACACTCAAAAGCAGAGACACTATATACTGCTGAAAGTACAGTATGTACTCAGTATAACTTATTTTTGTCATATGTCTTTTTATAAAACTTTAGAATAATCCGCGACCGGTAAACTACCAGTTCCAGCAAAACCTTGACTACTACAAAACCCGTGGAGCCGACTTGGTCAACAAGACTCGGTATTTTGTGTTTTTGTGCATATTATGACTTTGTGGACATGTAAAAATATTAGTGATAGGGAAAAGTGTATTTTGATTTAATCGCATCCAAAATAAAAGTTTGTGTTTACATAATGTGTGTTTGCTGTGTATAATTATTATGTATATAATAAATACACACACATGCATGTATATATTTAAGACATATTTGGATGTTTATACTGTATATATTATTTATCTTTTATATAAATATAATTTTTATAAATATACCTTTTTGTTTTAAATCTATACATACACACACACACACACACAAATGTATAGATTAAAAATAAAATTATATTTATATAAAATATAAATAATAATGTATATACATGCAAATATTTCTTAAAAATATACATAATAATTATACACAGCACACACACACATATATTATGTAAACACAAACTTTTATTGTGGATGCGATTAATCACGATTCATTTTTCCCCAACACTAAAAATTATATTTATTTACAATTTATAAAACATTTTCTTTAATTTTTCTTCAGGGCCAGCACTAAAGCAGCACCTCTCAACATTAATAAAGTATCCAGTTCTCTTCTTAATTTCGGCCGGAAGCTCATTGCGCCGATGGGAAGCGGTTCCAGCGGTATCTCACCAATTAACAGTGAGGTGATATCAGCTCCTCCCACACAAAATCCTGTGCCACGACCATTGGCCGAGCCTCCATCATGCACCGCTCCGGCAAACACGCAGATCAAATCACAGCCGCACACACAAACGCAGCATCAGCACCGGCTGCTGAAGTCTGAAAGTATGCCAGTGCACCTCAGCAAAGGTGAGCACTCGTATACACACACCTTTTCAACCCTGTACGTCTACAGAATGTATTACTACTTCAGTGTGCATGGATTAGGTGAATGTGTACATGCATGTGCTTAAGTATAGGTAGATGTGAGAGAATAGGTGTGTGCTGTAGCCTTACTCTGCTGTCTGTTAGACGTAGGTCCTTGCGGAGCCTCTCAGATATCTCTTCCTGCCCAGATTCAATCTGATACCCCAGGTAACTGCTGCCATGACAATAACAAAAGCACCGAAGAGTGCATACATGCTTTATAAATGCATTTTATTTGATTCTGTTGTTGTATTTTTCTTTGTGTGCTTTTACTGTGACATGTCCGCTTTGTAATCCATGCATGTGTGTCTGTGTTCAAATAAATTTGTTGTAATCATGTATTTTGTAATGAGTCATGCTGCTTTTTGCCACCAGGCTTGATAAAAATCATGTATTTGTATTAATTAATCCTATTTTAAAAATATAATTTAAACTACCGTTAAAACGTTTGGGGTCAATATTGGGTGCATTTATTTAATTTATAAATACAGTAAAAACAGTACTTTTTAAATATTATTAATTTTTAAAATAACAATTTTCCATTTTAAAATGTAATATATATTCATGTGGCAAAGCATCATTACTCCAGTCTTCAGTGTCACATGATCCTTCTGAAATAATTCTAATATACCGATTTGATGCTCAATAAATTTTTTTTAGTAATATCAATGTTAAAAACATTTGTACTGCATAACATTTTTGTGGAAACTATTAAACATTTTATTTAGGATTCCTTTGATGAATATAAAGTTCAAAATAACTATTTTGTAACTTAATAAATGTTTTTACTGTCTGTAACTTTTGATCAATGTAATCCATCCTTGCTGAATATAAGCATTACTTTCTTTAAAAAACAGGGGAAAAAAAGATTCCTGAACACAAACTGTTCAATATTGATTGGTAGTGTAATTATTCCCTAAACTTTCTATGTCAATGTTTTTTTAGTTATCTACATAGTCCAAATGACATCCTCCTGTTTCTGTTTGAGACATTAAACCAAGGTCCTGAAAAATCACAGGAAGTTCTTCATAAAAAAGAGTAGTAACCTTCCTGGCCAAATTTTCCCATTGTCCATCTTGGCCTCCTAATCATCCCTATATACTGATATACTGGCTTCATCACTCCTCTCCACCAATAAGCTGGTGTGTAGTGGGTGTTCTGACGCAATATGGCTGCCGTCACAATATCCAGGTGGATTCTGCACATTGGTGGTGGTTGAGGAGATTCCCCGTTCAATATGTAAAGCGCTTTGAGTGCAGAGAAAAGCACTAAATAAATTTAACAAATTATTATTAGTTACTAATTATCTGTGATTTATTGCATGCTGTGTGTTGTGTCTCAGACTCTTCATGCTATGTATGTAGCTTATGTTTTTTTTTTATTGTTCTGTTACCTTTGATCTTGCTCTTGGTTGTCTGTTCTCATAGACTGTCTGAGACTAACTTTTGTTACTGTTCTTTTGATGCCTACCTTGCAGGCCACACCCCCAGGACCATTAGCTCCTCCCCTAGCAGTGAGAGTTTGTATGGTGGGCGGGACCATGCAATGTCTTCCCCTCCTCTTCCTGTGTCCAGGGGGCGAGACTCCAGCACATCATCTCCGCCTTCCTCTGCCACGAAGAAAGACTCTTTCTTTAATATCAGTCGCTCACGCTCCCACAGTAAAACTATAAACAAGAAGGATGCGGTAAGCAGCTAATTTAGTTTGTACAACTCTTGTTTTCTTTTTTACAACTTTACCAATTGCATTCCCAGGCTCTCATTTTATGTCCGTTCTTTCTTCATATAGCATGCAAATTGGATATTAAGTTGTAGCTCCTGTTTGTGTTGTATTTTATAGGTGCTGTATATATGCTAATTTAAGCGTATGTATTCTTCTACACAGGAGGAGCTGGAGGCCCAGGTATCATTCTTACAGGGTCAGATTAATGACCTAGAGGCCATGAGTAAATATTGTGCCAAGATGATGAACATGCACATAGGTGAGTCACTAAGCCAGTCTGTCGTCTCTGCACTCACAAACACTGGTGATGGAATCGTAATGGTTGTGCTTTGATTAATGGACAGGAAAAATTCAAGATGTGATACTGCAGGAGCATCTGGAGAAGGAAGATGAGGTTCTAGTGTCACTTGCTGGACTGAAACAGGTATGGCTCAGGTCTCCACTTTGCAAAAATAAAAAAAGATAAACACTATGTATATGTGTATATATAGGTCCTTCTAAAAAAATTAGCATATTGTGATAAAAGTTCATTATTTTCCATAATGTAATGATAAAAAATTTAACTTTCATATATTTTAGATTCATTGCACACCAACTGAAATATTTCAGGTCTTTTATTGTTTTAATACTGATGATTTTGGCATACAGCTCATGAAAACCCAAAATTCCTATCTCAAACAATTAGCATATCATGAAAAGGTTCTCTAAACGAGCTATTAACCTAATCATCTGAATCAACTAATTAACTCTAAACACCTGCAAAAGATTCCTGAGGCTTTTAAAAACTCCCAGCCTGGTTCATTACTCAAAACCGCAATCATGGGTAAGACTGCCGACCTGACTGCTGTCCAGAAGGCCATCATTGACACCCTCAAGCGAGAGGGTAAGACACAGAAAGAAATTTCTGAACAAATAGGCTTTTCCCAGAGTGCTGTATCAAGGCACCTCAGTGGGAAGTCTGTGGGAAGGAAAAAGTGTGGCAAAAAACGCTGCACAACAAGAAGAGGTGACCGGACCCTGAGGAAGATTGTGGAGAAGGACCGATTCCAGACCTTGGGGGACCTGCGGAAGCAGTGGACTGAGTCTGGAGTAGAAACAGCCAGAGCCACCGTGCACAGGTGTGTGCAGGAAATGGGCTACAGGTGCCACATTCCCCAGGTCAAGCCACTTTTGAACCAGAAACAGCGGCAGAAGTGCCTGACCTGGGCTACAGAGAAGCAGCACTGGACTGTCGCTCAAATTTTGCATGTCATTCGGAAATCAAGGTGCCAGAGTCTGGAGGAAGACTGGGGAGAAGGAAATGGCAAAATGCCTGAAGTCCAGTGTCAAGTACCCACAGTCAGTGATGGTCTGGGGTGCCATTAGCTTGACGTGGTCATACTCAATTCTAGTCAGAATATGAGTCTGATACCGCTTCATTGGGCTTTGATTATGGGGCGTGTTTCAACCGAACCTGGAAAGACCTCAATTGGATAGACCCACAACCAATCAGAGCAACGAAGCGACGTGAAACGTTAGTTGTCAAATGTCAACAGAACTCAACTGCACTGTGTTGCCAAGTCCATGTTTTTCTCCATGTACGCGGTTTGAAGCGACCCCAATTATGTGATTATATAAACCCAGGAATGTGAATTTTAGCAGGCAACTTTGCTAAAATAACATATTTTGCCAACCAAACGCCATTTTTTCCGAGACCCCCGGAAAGTTATTGTTTTGGGCTATAGTTTTGAGTAGCAATTGTGAGCGACTTTGCAAAAAAACTTGGCAACCCTGTCTGCATGCACGCTAAAATAAGTAACGTTACAAGAAAAAGATGAGTGTAAACAATCTTTGCCAGTGTTGTAAAAAAAGAATTTAAGGATACACAGAGCACTTACCAACACAATCATCGTTTCTGAGAGAAATAGTGAAGGTGAATGCATATGAACAAGTTCTCCGTTTAGGATAAGAGCAAATTCAACCCAAACGCCTTTGATGATGTGGATGACTACGTTACTGTTTATCATCTGTCCATCATCGTCTAAAGCCCGCCCTGACAATTTCATTGGTCCGAACAGTTTCTGTTCGGGCATAATAACTCCTCTATGGATCGAGTCCAGACCAAATTGCCCGAGCAAAAATGTTGTGGGCGGGGCTAAATTCGGCTGGCATCCAGGCTAGGGTGCCATGTCAGCTGCTGGTGTTGGTCCACTGTGTTTTATCAAGGGCAGGGTCAATGCAGCTAGCTATCAGGAGATTTTGGAGCACTTCATGCTTCCATCTGCTGAAAAGCTTTATGGAGATAAAGATTTCGTTTTTCAGCACAACCTGGGACCTACTAACAGTGCCAAAACCACTGGTAAATGGTTTACTGACCATGGTATTACTGTGCTCAATTGGCCTGCCAACTCTCCTGTACTGAACCTCATAGAGAATCTGTGGGATATTGTGAAGAGAAAGTTGAGAGACACAAGACCCAACACTCTGGATGAGCTTAAGGCCGCTTTCGAAGCATCCTGGGCCTCCATAACACCTCAGCAGTGCCACAGGCTGATTGCCTCCATGCCACGCCGCATTGAAGCAGTCATTTCTGCAAAAAGATTCCCCACCAAGTATTGAGTGCATAACTGAACATAATTATTTGAAGGTTGACTTTTTTTGTATTAAAAACACTTTTCTTTTATTGGCCGGATGAAATATGCAAATTTTTTGAGAATTTTGGGTTTTCATGAGCTGTATGCCAAAATCATCAGTATTAAAACAATAAAAGACCTGAAATATTTCAGTTGGTGTGCAATGAATCTAAAATATATGAAAGTTTAATTTTTATCATTACATTATGGAAAATAATGAACTTTTATCACAATATGCTAATTTTTTTAGAAGGACCTGTGTATGTATATATATATATATATATATATATACACATACACAGTATATATAACTTAATACATTTTGTGTGTGTGAGATAAATTAAAACTTGAAAATATTCATCACTTTCAATCAGTGTTCTTCTCCTTTAATCATTATTTTGGTAACATTTTACAACTTGGTCACATTCATTAAAGGGTTAGTTCACCCAAAGATGAAAATTCTATCATTAATTACTCACCCTCATTTCACTCTAAACCCGTAAGTCCTTCATTTATCTTCGAACCACTGGAGTCACGTGGACTATTTTAACAATGTCTTTCCTACCTTTCTGAGCCTTGAGAGTGTTAATTAAATTGCTGTCTATGAAGGGGCCAGAAAGCTCTTTGATTTCATAAAAAATATCTTCATTTGATGAACGAAGGTCTTACAGGTTTGGAATGACATGATGGTTAGTAATTAATGACAGAAGTTGAATTTTTGGGTGAACTAACCCTTTAATGTTAGTTAATGCATTAACTATGAGCAATACATTTGCTGCAGTATTTATTAATCTTAGATATTGTCATAAAAATGACAAGTGTTCATTGTTTGTTTGTTAGCTTAGGTCCATTAAATAATACTAGATACTTTTTATTTTAATAAGGAATTAGTAAATGTTGAAATTAACTAAGATCAATACAATTCTTAGAAGTATTTTATTTTTGAATGCTAACAAATGGAACTTATTGTAAATTGTTAGCACAGATTTGTACTATGTCCATGTATTTATTTATTGGTAAATAACCAAATAATTAGTACACAAAATAAACTACTTCTGGATGATACAAAATCTCAGGGTTTATTTTGCAATTAATAATTATCTGACTGTACAATTTATCTTACATTTTATGTGGAAAAAAAAAACTATTTCTAAATGCAATTAGAGTAGAACACACTCTGCCTTCATATACAATATAATTAGAGGTCTCTCTTAATCATATTGTTTCCAGATTAAGGACATCCTGAAGGGGGCTCTCAGATTCAACCAGAGTCAGCTGGAGGCGGAAGAGAATGAGGAGATCTCCATAGCAGATGATCACTACTGCTCTAGCCAGTATATTACACTAAACGACCAGAGTGATTCAGACCATTTGTTTGCAGACGCAAATGTTTCTACAAACAGCCAACAAATGGTTCCAGAGCGTTATGACCACCAGGAAGGAGACATGGTAGCAGAGAAAGAAGATGAAGAGGTGGAGAAGGAGGTGGAGAAGGAGGTGGAGAAGGAGGTGGAGGAGGTGGTGGAGGAGGTGGTGGAGAAGGAGGTGGAGGAGGAGGTGGAGAAGGTCTCGACCACTGAGAATGTCCCCACAAGACCAGAGCCACAGGTTAGAGATGATTACACCAAACAGTTTTCATGTGAGCAAGTACATGCACATTCTATGAATTAATTTCAACATTTTACTTCAGTACACTACAGATTAGGTGTACAAAATTCATTTTGTAAGGACACGTATTACTGTAAAAGAAAAAGAAAAAAAGTTGTATTTTTCAAATAAATTAAAGGCAGTACAACAAATGATGTATAAATACTTTGACAATATTTATATTCATTGTATTTGTATTGATTTCATTTGTGTTACATAATGAGAATGAGGTGGATTCCTTAACTAAATAATAATGAATAGAGATTAGCTTTATGGGCTGTCAATCAATAAAAAAAATTCCATTATCATTTATTATCAAAGTATCATTTTATTAGTTTTTATGTTTCTGTTTAGCTTTATTTATTTTATTTCAGTTTTAGTCATTTTAATACTTAAACTTATATTTATATTTTATTTTAGGTAGTTGCCAATGCAACATTTACCATTTTTATTTCAGTTTTTCATCTAATATTTAATTGTCATTTCAGTTTTATTTAAATAGTTTTAGTTTATTTGAATTATTATACTTTAAATTTTAGCACCAATTTACAGTAATTGCATACTGACTACATGCTGATTAATTCATTGCATATTATTGAATATTTGCTGAGATTTAATATTTGATTGAATATTAGCTGAGAAAAGACTCCAAATATTAACGCTATTCACCCAAACACACAATTGTAAAAACACCAATTTCATACACCCTTTCTATTGTCTTAGGCCTCTGAAGGGAGAAACTGGGACGACTACATCTTGGTCTCACAGGATGGCGAGCCATCTGAGAGTGAGGAGCAAAGCTTAAGCACCACAGCTCCACTCTTTAAGTATGGGCGAGGCCTAAACAAGGCGGATTTTCAAGACCCTCTGATGGGGATCACGTCTGGGTCCTCCAGTCCAGATGATGGCAGTACTCACAGCAAGGACTCTGACTTCACTATTGTTAATCCTACTGACCTTTGAACCTTGATTTTCCCAACATATGACTGGACCCATCTTCAACACTTAAGAAACTCTGCTGGACATTTGCACATATGAACTCAGGCTGATTGCCTCGTGTGCCCCCATGCCCTGTAATGCAATCCCTAAACCACACATTCTGTTTCTTAAATCCTGGACCTCTGGCTGTGTATTTAAGTACATCCTAATTCAAAACAGCTCTTTTCTTTGTGCCCCAAATGTGAGACCCTTGCCATAGATCCTTTGCTCTGTTACCCAAATGTGGTTAAAGCCATAAAAAGCAGCCTCAACTTTAATAAGATTTTCCTTTGAAAATGTTCTAATGGCTAAAGGTTTTAAACCTCACCTTGACGTTTATGTAGAAAATCTATATTTGTTTTCTCCTAAATCAATATCCTGTGAAATGCATTTAACAGACACTCTCTGCCTCAGATAAAAGCTATATTCTGCTTCAGTTTTTCCTCTATCTCTGTCTTTGTCTCTTTTTTGGGGAACTGGCTGTTGCGATAAGGACGGGACACTGACAGATGCTCAATCTAGTTGTAGAGAGCGCCTTTAATATGAATATGGACTGAGTGTTTCTCTCATTCACTCTCATCTTTATTGATTTACCATGAACCAGTGCCTGAGCAGTTGTCCATGTTCTATTTTTGTCTGTATTTCCTTTTCTTTTTTTAAGATCGAGTTTTTAGTCTATAGACCACAACATAGTCATTTGTTAAATTATGAATTTTTTTCCTTTCATATTTTTCATTATTTTTAAGCCAATGGTATGTGAAACTTTTATGTTCTGGTATTTCTCTGGTGTCCGTAGCCTCGTTTTGTCTTGGTTCCCGTGGTAACTGTGTATTGTTTTGCACATGACACGAAGGATGTTTCTAATACTGATATATTAACTCTGAATGAATAAAAAGCTAATCCAAAGATTTGCACATTCTACGGTTTTCTTTATACTTCAAAGTTATTTTTAGGCTTTTATTTCATATTTCTTTGTAGACGACTGCCTTTAAACTACCTCCACTTATTCAACACCATACAGTAGGTTAGCTTAGAAGATTTTGAAGCATGCATATTATACAGTCTGATATTCATTCCAGATAGGCAGCTCATTATTTTCAAACGCGACATCTAGCGGTCAGCTATCGCAAGATTTCCTCATTAATATGAATTAACTAGCATGGAATCAAATATATTGTTAAATTCAGTATATACTGTATTATTACATTTTCTCATTTAAATAAAGCAGATTCATTTTGCAGTTGAAATACTAAACAGTTTTGATAGTTACAAAGTTTTTAAGGTCCAGGAAGTACGTCGTGTACATTCCTAAACTTTAAAACTACCAAAATGTATTACATTTAGACCCTATCAATTCTGTCACGTTATTTTAGAAATAATTAGAGTATGTAATAATTGAGTTTTGACCGATAAATTATTAAAAGAAAAAGAGCTATTCCATATTAATAACGTTAAAATTCGCCTTATTTGGTATGTGCATTTTCCAATTAGGACTGAGAATGGGTGTGGCGCTCTAATGCGACTCCAGCCAGAAGCACAGACCCAACGAGCCACTCACTTCATTAACTTATTTTGTCATTTTAATGGTTTTAGATATGGTAAGTAACAAAATTGTTAATAGTAATTGATCGTTTCATCTTTCGTCCGCAATCTATGAAGTTCTCTGTTATTAATATCGAGTTTATTGCTGTACAATAGTTCGCGCGGTAAAGTCGCCATCAAAGGAAATCAGCGTCGTCCATTAAATTATGTACATCTGCCAGGAGAGCACAAATGTTCGTCCAATTAACTCATTTTAGCCTAAATGCCAAGATTACTTAATGAAGAAACATGAAACAATCGTGTTCGAGATCGGCCCGGTTTGGGCCGCATGTGGTCGAGCACTTTGAAACTTCTTCATCAAGCGTTTCGGTTAACTTTTGGGTTTATTTCTAGGAATTCGGTAATAAACCGTGAGGCCTTCAAATCTAAAATGTATCAGGGCGTTAAGTTACCCCTGTGCCTTGTATGTGGGCTGTATTCACAGGTAATCGTATTTTGAATGTCAAAAACGTAGTTATCGGTTGTTATTGAGAGCTCGTGTTGTACTTTTTACCCGTTCATTCTATTGTTAACAATGTGCTGTAAATATTGTAAAATCCACAGGATATCCAGAAGCACCGTCAAGGCTTTCCGTCCTCTCTGAAGTTGTCTAACGGTTATATTTTACCTGAGGGCAAGATGACACCCAACACACTGTTCGTCGGCGGGATTGACATGAAGGTAATGCCGTTGATGATAAACTGAAGCTGCTGTTGTTTTTGTGGCCTAACATGTTTAAACTGTTAACTTAAAGTTATAAATTCTATCTACGTTTCCTACTCCTTCACAGTGGTGCACAGTAACGAAGTATTTTTACTTCGTTACTCAAGTACGTTTTTCAAGTAGCTGTAGTTTTAGTTGACTATTTTTATTTTTGGGGAAACTTTTTCTGAACTACATTATAAAGCATAATATCGTGATTTTTACTTCACTACATTTTATAAAAACGTTCCTCGTTATTTCGAGCTGCAGAAATCGCCACCCCCTCAGACTAAGTAGCAAGTAGGGTTGTCAGATTCGTGAACTAGCTGATCCTTTTTTGATAATTGTCTACTCAGTGCTCACTGCCTACAATTTTTTATTTTATTTATGAATAATGTGTGAAATACTATACAATATGCAACAAAAATAATGTTTCAGAGTTGTATGCTACCATGTTGTCACTTGACAAACATTGAACATTAAAGGTGCACTATGTAACATTTCCAGTAAAATATCTAAAAATCACTAGGCCAGTGTTACACATTTTGTTCAGTTGAGTGAGAGATGCATTAATGGATCGAAAACGAGTGTTTTTTCTGCTTTGTATGAGTTGCCTACGTTCTCTTCAATAGATCCAGAGTCTTCACACAAACACGATTCATCCACACTTGAGTGTAACCGCTCTTTACAGCCATTTAACTGACCAAATGGATTATAAAACTCAACAAAATAGTTATCAAAAATATGCAACAGCGTGTTATATTTGATGCAGAGAACTAATTGCGACTGGCTGTGCATTTAATTGTAATGGTGAGCTTTAAAAACCATGTGTAAATTGTTGCGTGTAACTTAAAGCTGCAATCTCTGTTTGAAATCTGCAACTGTCTGCAGTTATTCGCGGAATGATCAGCTCTACGTGAGCTGTGCCTCGGCACCGCACAGTGCGTATGAATACAATGTTTTGAGGAGAATGTCAATGCGCGTCTGTCATAAGAAGGGCTGTCAGTCACCACGGTGTGGATACAGTGTGGATACAGTGGATACAGAATCACAGATTCTACTGTTTGAACGTATGACCAACATAAGATTGTCATCTGAACAAGACGTAGGTTGCTAACATCCACTTTTGTGCTGACCAACTAGGCCTACGTGGGAAAAGCATCGCAAAGCACAACAAAGAAAACTCCGTAACTTTTACTGTATGAATTAAGCGAAGTGTGCTACTGTTACATAATAACCATTGAAATGTCTGACCTGTTCAGCAGAAAAAAAACTGTCTCTGCATCTGTTTTGAACCCCTTCAAAGCACGGAGTTAACTCCACCTTTCAAATTATCCTTGTTTTGGCTCGGTTGAAGTCTCTTTTTTTCTGTAGCCATTCCGAAAGTCCGAAGTCTTTTGCATTTTACAACGGGCGAATCTCCAGATGTCACTGTCACTGATTGAGGTTTCAACCTATCTGGATCCGCTATCAAATTGATAAGTTTAATTATATCAAGCACTGTGAGAAGACTATAAATCTCCACCTTCAACATCCTCTCACTCGATATACCCTATTAGGCCGTCTCGGGACTTCTTATTGATGTGTACAGATGTGACGCAATGACGCAAAGATATGCTCGAATCTCCCGCGGAAATCCACCAGTACCACTGGAATTAAAAACATTATTACAAGTTTACTGTTGTAAATCGAGCTAAGGGTAAGCAGATAGTTTTGAACACTGGCTGGTTATGTACTTGCTCAAATTGATTTTGGATAATTTTTAACCCAAAAAATGTACGGACTGCAGCTTTAATGGTAATTTGCACAATGCATTTGTGGGAAGCTTTGCTTTTAATGAGAGCGAAATAAAGTTGTCTGAATCAGAAGCATTTTTCAAAACCGTGGTGAGAACTGATGGCTGCTGAGAAGGGGTTTCATGACCCTTTAATACTCTTGTTTTGCTGTAGTGAAAGTTTGACAGGTCTCACAAATTACCTGGCTCTGATACAAGGCTCGAAATGTAATCTGTGCGATCTCAAAAAAAAAGTTTTAATTTCTGTACAAAATGTTCGCTAGTTACTGCAATGTATGAGCCTGCTGTGAGCTGATGCAGTCAGTGAGTGATCCATCGTTCTATCACATAACTAGGGGTGTAACGATACACCTATGCCACGGTTTGGTTCATGTCACGGTTTTGGAGCCACGTTTTGGTTCAGTTCTGTTTGCTGTGGAGTCATGGTTCATGGCGGGCACCAGCAATAATAACCCTAGATTCACTTATAACTTAATAATAACAACAGCAATAATTTAATTGTATACATTTGCTTCACGGTTTCTTTAGAGCAGTTAGCATACCTGAGTAAACTCAAATGAAAAATGTCTGCACTGTAGACTAGTCAGAAATAATCTACTCATTTTACCATTTACCGAAATGTTTAAAGGTCTTGTTCTTCGCGTGTTTTCGAAGCTTTGATTATGTTAACAGTGTGCAATATAACGTGTTCATGTTTCGTTTGTAAAAAAACACTGTATTTTTCACACATTTTACTTATCTGTATACCGCTGTTTTCACTGATGATTTCCTTGTTCTATGAAGTCCCTCCTTCAGAAACACGTAACAAGTTCTGATTGGGCCAGCGCTTCCCGTGTTGTGATTCGACAGCAGCTTAGCGCACGTTCCCATAACTGGAAGATACGCGCCCTCAATGTTATAGCAAAAATGTCTATATTGCCTTATCAATTTGAGCCGGAAGCAGACCCGGAGAATATCGAAACGGATCGATTACAACCTGCTCAGGAAAGACTTTTGCAGGATGTTTCACAATGGTAAGCTGTCTATTCAGTAGTTGTCATGCTTTTATATTTGGCTGTTTTGCATGCGTGGCTGCAGCTGAACGAGCATGTGGTTAAACAGTAAACAACAGATATAATAAACAAATCATTTAAACTGATCGTTACAAACACCATCAATCGATGGTGTCTGAATAAATTTTTTAAAAAAGTTTTTCGGATTAGTTTCAATTACCATCTAACGTTAGTTAACAAAGCTAAACAGCGTTGCACTTTGTGTAATGAGTTACATAAACTGTTAAACGGACCAACTTAAATAATAAAATACACTTACCGGTTGTGGTCCATAAACAACGCCTTCTCCAGACAAAGAGGGAACTGCGTCATCTTTTAAGAATAATCTTTCTGCGAATCTGGCATTAAACTTGTGATTAACCGGTTTTAAATTGTGATTATAATTTTCCGGAACCGAGTTAAACATAAATTGTAACCATTGTTGTACAGCCCGTGGGAAGGCCAAACAAAGGTGATTTGACTCAGGGATGAAAATAACAGCGTCTCTATGACATGGCGACAAACACACTCTCCAAAAACAACACTTCCTCTTCTCGATGTGGGAGAGCAACAAGACCACGCCCCTTTTATTGGGTATCCTTGTGGGTGGAGGTTTAGTCAACAAACTGTTGTAGTGACATCATTAAAGCAGGAAGCGCAGGGATGTAGTCCAAACCGGCCGCTCCTGTAGACTTTGAAAGGGAACTTCTGTTAAATAAAATATCTCACTTGGCATTGAACTTTGAGCTTTATAATTTTACAGGTATTATTTATGCTCTAACAGCAACATTACACACTAACTAAAGTTTGAAAGATGGAATCGCAAGAACGGACCTTTAAAAAAAAGCACATTTATTTAATAAAAATTGATGACCCACAAAAGTAATGTCCCAGTGTAGACAACAGTTACCAATGGCGAATACACAATATTTTATGAACTGTTAATGAAACATGAAACTGCTCCTTATAAACAGAATGAACATCATACCTGCATGCCTTCCCAGCTAACCCAGGTCAAACCAGTTACATGATTTATTGTTACTTTACTTTTATTGTATGAATTACCAATTGACATCGTAACGTTGCATTCTGGTAGTTTCTTATGCTTATAACACACGGCATGATAGGGCACGTGCATGTAACTAAAGAGTATGCGCTACGAGTGCTTTTCTGAGGTGAGATTTTTATTTTATTTTGTAACAAGCTATGAAAATGACGATGTTGCTGGGACTCCAAGGTAGCATTTTTGCCTACCTGGCTAAATGGGAAACTGCTTCTCTTTGCCCTTCCACCATGCAGCTTAGCGATTGCCCAAGTCACGTGACATGCACTTGGAAGACAAAAGTTAGTGAATAGTTGGTAAGTAATATTATAATAATATTTAGCAAAAATACAGCTCTTATTAGTTGTTAAAAGTGTAGTAATTACTATTTGATCTAATGTCAAGGAAGAAAAAATTGAATGGCATAAGGTGGAGTGAGAGCTGGGCAGGGGCGGGTTGCTTTTGGTTCGAACCATGGGTGGTGTATCGCTGTTTTTCAGTTTGGTTTGAATATTGTTACACCCCTACACATAACCGATTCAACTTCATCTTTATGCTCTTAAATTTATAGCAGACTTTAGGTTGGTTATTAGCTGTCAATCACTCCCTTTTACTCCGCTCAGTTGTCACGTGACAGGAGCTGACTAGTGTAAAGAGTTAAAGAGGGGATTTGTTTTGAAGGGGCAAGTGAAAGAATTTTACTTTAATCGCCACTTGCACTAAAAGAAATAAAATAAGAATCATTCTCTAGGCAGTCATTCCCAAACTGTGGTCCGCGGACCACTAGTGGTCCGTGAGGGTACTGCAGGTGGTCCGTGGAAAGGCAAAATAAAATATTTTTACCTTTAATTTACCAGGAAATTCCTATAAAAAATTAAAAGTAAAAAATGTAGGCCTATAATGATAACATTTGTATTAAATTGTCAAGTTATTGTGCCCTTCGCTAAGCCCCGCCTCCTTAGTTACTGTTGCTACGCCTGTCAAGCTTTAGCGCCTGGCCCGTCTATTACAGTGTGTATGCACCGGCATCAGACATTCCCAAGGAGATATTTTATCATTTTTAGCGAACAGGTGAAATATCTGAGAGAACAAGACAAAAGGGACTGCAGTATGCATTCGAGGATATATCCATAGCATATGCAACCGATTAGAGAATAATTTCATCAAAATTGAAGCTATAGCCTATAGGTCCCAGTGCAAGCAGCAACGGCTCACACACTGACCATTCAAAGGGAAACTCACAAACTGAGGAACAGCTATGTTCATGCTCAGCAGGGTAAGTGAAATTAGAAAACGATCTAATAATTATAAATCAAACAGCTTATCCATTAGACTTGTGGAATAAACACAATACATTAGCCTGACCACTTTGCAATGATAACGTTCTTCCGCTTATTTTATATTCTCCCACACTGCTTGATCCACAACAGTCTGATAAGGTATTTTGCCCTGTAAAATCGTTTTCCCCAATAAGAATTCTCAGTTAGACTTAATTATTTCACGTAAATTAGTCACAGACGCAGTAGGATTTTCCGATACGGTAGCATGGATTGAAAGATATAGCTATAATTTTGCGCTACGGTAGGAAAATCTGACAAGGTACGACAAATCGACAGAACAGCGTCATTTCTCCCCTTGGGTTTTAGGTTTGGGGAAGGAAAAATATTCCACCCCCTGTTCAAATGTATAGGATACCGGGAATCAGATTTGCACAATGCTTCGGCATGTTCCGCTCGCTCGAAAGCTTGACAGACCTTCCGCGCATAGTTACGGTTGCTAAGCCACGATTGGCCTGTGGCGGTTTTCGGGCGTGGCTTAGCGAAGGGTCAATTACTAAAATAGGCTAGTGGCGCTCGGCCGTGACGTTCAAGTTCAGTGCCGTTATGGATCGGTGGATAGCAACAGGTTCTCTAAAGAGACAAGAGGCAGAAGTTACAAAAAATAAAGATATTGACAGTGAGTCAGGTGCATCTATGAGCCAGATTCATCATTAAAAAAAAACAAAGAAAAGGAGGGTGAAGAGAAAATACTGCGAAAGCTATTTAGCATTAGGTTTCAGCTACACTGGCTCCAAAGACCGCTTATGCCCTCGGGGGCTTGAGTAAATATGTGGCAGCCGTTGTGTGCAGTAAACTTTCTTTTAACAAGCCTGTTGTACTGATGTGATGACTAGTTATAGTTTTAGTGCTAGTAAACCTATTTGGAGGTGCGAATTAATTCAGGTAGGACTGTGTGTAGACATATTTTATTATGTGTGTTATGAGGTGGTCCGAAATTTTTTTTGACTACAAATAGTGGTCCACACACACAAAAAGTTTGAAAACCCCTGCTCTAGGGCTGTAATCTCCCAGTCGATTAGTCGATACGTTCTGGCTCGACCAAAAATCTGATTGGTCAGGGTTTTTTTTTTTCATTTATTTCATTAGTTTTGCCGTGTTCATTTCATCAGGTGGAAAGCACTAATTGCTAATGGGTGTGTTTTCAGAGCACCCCTGTTTCATTGGTAACACTCTGTCTTCAGAACACTCTGCATGTTTTCACTTCTTTTGGATTAGCCCAGCCAACTGTAGAAGAGAGACAGATAAGTATGCGCTTTGCCCACAGTTGGTAGGTATGGGCCTATTAGTTTTGATCCTATGCTTTATTTTTCAGTTATGCACTTTTTCGTTTCTGCTCTTGATCTTGCTTGTTTAATAAATATTCCTTTTTTAATTAAAGTGGACGTTCCTTTTGTGTTTAAGAGTAAAAGCTTTAAGTTAATAGCATAGGCGTAATTTGTGGGTGGGACATGTCCCCACCACTTTGCCAATGTCGACATCTTGCTGCTCGGATGAACCTACCTAATACAAACAAAACATCTCTGGTTAACTAGAAGAGCATAATTTCATTCGTTTGTTAAATAAGAGGTGATCTGGCGCTCGTTGCCGGTGTTATCAGTGGCACGGATTTCTCATGTGGCTCGTGCATACTGTGCAGTCTTAAAAGACGAGCACTTTAAGCTATTGCTTAACGCCGTTGCGGAGACTTTCTATTTGTTCCGGTGAAATCCCAAAACAAAATGCACAAAAATGGTCCCTGCTCTTGATGATATTCGATTTTGATGGTGGGAAAAAATACGAGGGCAGACTAGAAACATGAGTAAAGCATTTATTCACGTGAAAAATCTTGGCACTAACGCTATATTGTGTTTAGATGCAAGAATTAAACATGAGATCTATATTAATAAATGAACTATTGAAATTGATTTCTGGACATCTTAATATATATATTTTTTTCTGCAATTGTTATTGTACATATTTTACATCTGATATAACATTGTACGCAGGTGCACATGATGCACCGCTGTCAGAGCCGACAGACTCGTGTGTCAGACTCATTTCAGTGCAAAATAATCAGGTCAAAAACGATTTAATATACTGCAAATAGCCTACTGGTTTATGTTTGTTTATTTTTAATTCATTTTGGCGGACAAGGCTACCGCGCACACTGCGCAGCTAATTATTTGAATTTATTTTGATTTATTTATTTTTCTCTTTTTTTTTCTTCTTTTCTTTGTCAAATTTCAGGACTTTAGTCGACCAAGATTTTCTTTGGTTGATTACAGCCCTATCATTCTTGCAGTTTGGTGATTCCTTAGTTCCCAATTTTTTGATATTGACATTTTTTGTTATTGACATTTGACTTGTGCTGACAGACAGATAAATACTTGTGCTGTTTAATTCTATTGAAATGTGGTAGCCTACTTTCCTCAGTGCATAACTTACATTTCACAGGTATATTCTCCAACTGAAAATGTTAGAAAGTCCTGCAAAATGTAAATTCTGCTGTCCGGAGAGGACAAGCCTTCTAAAAGTAAATCTCCCCTAAACTTTCACTTTATTTGTTTATAACCTTCAATATCAACATTGTTTTTAGGGACGGGATATGAGATTATTATTAAAGATTTTTTTTTCCAAATAGGAAAAACATAGAAAATACTGTATCGGCATTCAACCATTAAAATACAGAGATTTGATTTTTTTGGCCATATTTCGCATACCAGGGCTGGAAATCCATTTATCCTCTGCTGAAACTTCCACGTCTTCATTGAGAACATGATTGCTTAGCAACGGCAGACACGCTCCCAGTCACTTTTTGAACAGAGAAGAGAAAAAAAATGCACGTCACGGACTAGCGTTAATGTTGAGCCTTGCTTTTACTGGAGGTGTTTGTGTGTGTAGGTCCTTCTCAAAAAATTTGCATATTGTGATGAAAGATAAACTTTCATATATTTTAGATTCATTGCACACCAACTGAAATATTTCAGGTCTTTTATTGTTTTAATACTGATGATTTTGGCATACAGCTCATGAAAACCCAAAATTCCTATCTCAAAAAAATTAGCATATTTCATCCAACCAATAAAAGAAAAGTGTTTTTAATACACAAAAGGTCAACCTTCAAATAATTATGTTCAGTTATGCACTCAATACTTGGTCAGGAATCCTTTTGCAGAAATGACTGCTTCAATGCGGCGTGGCATGGAGGCAATCAGCCTGTGGCACTGCTGAGGTGTTATGGAGGCCCAGGATGCTTCGATAGCAGCCTTAAGCTCATCCAGAGTGTTGGGTCTTGCGTCTCTCAGCTTTCTCTTTACAATATCCCACAGATTCTCTATGGGGTTCAGGTCAGGAGAGTTGGCAGGCCAATTGAGCACAGTAATACCATGGTCAGTAAACCATTTACCAGTGAAAAACGAAATCTTCATCTCCATAAAGCTTTTCAGGAGATGGAAGCATGAAGTGCTCCAAAATCTCCTGATAGCTAGCTGCATTGACCCTGCCCTTGATAAAACACAGTGGACCAACACCAGCAGCTGACATGGCACCCCACACCATCACTGACTGTGGGTACTTGACACTGGACTTCAGGTATTTTGGCATTTCCTTCTCCCCAGTCTTCCTCCAGACTCTGGCACCTTGATTTCCGAATGACATGCAAAATTTGAGCGACAGTCCAGTGCTGCTTCTCTGTAGCCCAGGTCAGGCACTTCTGCCGCTGTTTCTGGTACAAAAGTGGCTTGACCTGGGAATGCGGCACCTGTAGCCCATTTCCTGTGCACGGTGGCTCTGGATGTTTCTACTCCAGACTCAGTCCAGTGCTTCCGCAGGTCCCCCAAGGTCTGGAATCGGTCCTTCTCCACAATCTTCCTCAGGGTCTGGTCACATCTTCTCATTGTGCAGCGTTTTTTGCCACACTTTTTCCTTCCCACAGACTTCCCACTGAGGTGCCTTGATACAGCACTCTGGGAATAGCCTATTCATTCAGAAATTTCTTTGTGTGTCTTACTCTCTCGCTTGAGGGTGTCAATGATGGCCTTCTGGACAGCAGTCAGATCGGCAGTTTTACCCATGATTGCGGTTTTGAGTAATGAACCAGGCTGGGAGTTTTTAAAAGCCTTAGGAATCTTTTGCAGGTGTTTAGAGTTAATTAGTTGATTCAGATGATTAGGTTAATAGCTCGTTTAGAGAACCTTTTCATGATATGCTAATTTTTTGAGATAGGAATTTTGGGTTTTCATGAGCTGTATGCCAAAATCATCATTATTAAAACAATAAAAGACCTGAAATATTTCAGTTGGTGTGCAATGAATCTAAAATATATGAAATTTTAATTTTATCTTTACATTGTGGAAAATAATGAACTTTTATCACAATATGCAAAGTGTGTGTGTGTGTGTGTGTGTATGCATACTTTTGCTCGAGTACTTGATTTGTTTACTTTTGTCCACCACTGCTTTTCCATCAGGTGGACGAGAACGAGATCAGAGAGTTCTTTGCCAAGTACGGGTCTGTGAAAGAAGTGAAAATCATCACTTATCGAGGAGGAATATGCAAAGGGTGAGTGAGTTTGCTGGAAAAAAATCTAAAACCAAAACAAAAAGGTCAAAATCCCTCTAAAAATTCAGCCAGCTAAACTAACTGACTGATCAGGGAGACCAGCCAGACAGTTTAGGCTAGTTTATCTTGGGTTTTTGTCATTAGTGTTTTTTTCTACAGGGTTCCAATGGGTCCTTGAAAGTCTGTGAATCTGAAATAAAAGTAAGGCCCTGGAAAGATAATCATACAGGTCCTTCCAGTGTTTCCCCAGCCATTTTATTAGGCGGCCCGCCCCCCTTGAAGGTCGAAAGTAAATTTTATTTTCTATGTAGTGTTAGGGCTGTCGCGGTGACAATTTCCCATGCGGTAATTTTAAGTGGCTCAATTCCGCGATATGCGGTATTATCACCATGCAGTTATATTCAGAATCCAAAAAAAGTGTTGAAACAGAAAGTGAAGGAAACCAAAGAGAATTTCAAGTAAGGGTCCACAGAACATAAACATGACAGTAAAATTATAGGGCAATTGTTCCTTGTATTCCAGTTCGTATAATCGAATCTGCCAGAGCAAGAGACTTTCTACTAATTTTTCACCAGTAGAAGCAGAACTACTAATCTCTGCGTGTTCTAGATGGGATGTCAGTCAGTGCCGTTACGTTGTTACGCCACAAGGTGGCAGCAAGGGACGGTCTTTGAGTGAGTCTTTAAACCGTTCATTCAACTACACGTTCAAAAACGCTGATTCTTTCAAAGGGGGGTGAAACACTGTTTCATCTTTTTGTCAATCTTGAGTACCTAAAGAGTAGTATTGCATCCTTCATATCTCCGAAAAAGTCTTTAGTTTTATTATATTTATAAAAGAAAGATACGCTGTACCGTGTCTTTCCGGAAAAAAACAAGCGGATGGAGGCGTGTCCTGTGGGCAACGCTAAAGAATCACGAGCGTGTGCAGCTATTGCGTTGAGAGCATCTGAAAGCTGTGACATCCTTAAACATGAAAAAGAAAACGTTATCCTAAATAAACCATGGCTATCAATCAGATTCAACCATACATGTATGATTCAGAATCTTATCCGGTGGCTGAAATTTGATCGGAGTTGCAGCGACTACAGTAGGACGTCTCTATGTGGTATGTACTGTAACTGTATTTGCTTAGCGGCTTGTCAACATTTTTGTGTTTACTCATGGTTTATGAGGACATGGTTTGGTTTATGGACTATTGTATGCGACTAAACGTTAGCGGAACAGTTTTGCACGTCAGACTAGTGTTTAAATAGAAAAACAATGGAATAGTAGCGCATTTGAATGAAGGCGCTTTGTGTGAACGGCGCACAAATATGAAATAGGTTTAGTATGAAATTATTTATTTAGTTCAACACCTATAGTGGTCAGCTAAACAAATGTATTTAAACACACCATACATTGCCTGCTCCATTGATAAATTAACTATACATGATCATGTTGTTTACTGATGTGTACGTGACGATAGCCAACGACATTTTAAGCAATTTTATTCGCTGCCTGCTTCCAATGCATGATCGTGATCGATGGAGGGGACCGCTCCATCAAAAACACACTGCTTTGGTGACATTTTTGATTTTGTGAAGTCCTGTGACTGCAGTCCAGCACATTTATGGGCATGCATTTGCTCTCTCGCTCTCTCTTGCTCTGGTCACACCTATACCCTTCCGGGAGAAGTGCCCGTACAAGGAAATTCCGCCCCATTTGATGTCATACAAACCCATACTCGAAAAAAATGTTCTGAAACTTGTGAGAAACCGAAAGGAGTATTTTTTACACACAAATACTCCACCAAACATCTAACTTATATTTTGAAACTTTGTCCATGTTTAGCATGGGAATCCAAGTCTTTAACTCTTTCCCGCTAAACACAGAATTTTCCGTTATTTGTAAGAGATCACATTTAGGCCAAACATGGAATTTTCCGTTATTTGTGAGAGCGCATCCAGGCCAAACATGGAATTTTCCGTGTTTCCGTGTTTTCACCGATAGACGCAAGGGGGCGCTATTACACATCTTGTGAATGAGTACAGACTCTCCAGATCAAAACAAACGGAAGTAAGATGGATTGTCAACATTAAACATCAAATGAATCAAAACTATCTAATGTTACTGAATGAAATGTGGACCCAGGACGAGCTACAAGACAGTGCAAGCATTAGGGGTGTTGATGGACTCAATCTTCTCCATTTTTGTGATCATAATTCTGAATCTGATCTAAATGCAGTTTTTGACAACTTGATTTTTCTCAGCTTTTTGCTCAAAATGTTGATTTTTTTATGAAACTTACCCATATTCAAGTGTTGATTAAAAAAGAATGCATGAAGCTAGAATTAAACAGGGTTTTTTTTTTGTTTAAAAGAAGAGGGTCAGCTCATGCTCAGATATTCATAAAACAAAATATTCTAATGGCTATTACATTTTGGTGGAAATGGTCAAAAACCCTGGCCAGCCAACTTTTTTGTTTTTTAAATGCTGGCGGGAAAGAGTTAACAGTGTAAAAAGCTCAGTATGCATGTAACAGCATTTCACACCCCCTTTCAAAGAGAGACGTAACAAAACGGCTGTTGACTGCTTTTTTTCAAGAAGGCGTCTCGGTCTGAAGGACAGATGCAGGTAATCACACGCGTTCAGTCGATCTCTTTCACATTCACTGTCTAAAGCATTGTTTATACTTGACGCGTCCGCACGAGCGCGAGGGTGCGCGTGGCAAAAATGACGTCAACGCGGAGTGGGCGGTCGTGCGCGTTGAGAGAGACCCCATTTCGCCTGGCTCGTCAAATTTTGTAACTTTGCGCACCGCTCCGCAACCGAAGATGCATGAGTTCAAGGCAAATCTGGCGGAACATGACGTCTCATTACACCGCACACAGTTTGCACGTCTAAATCAGTTGCTTATATTTTTTAAATGAGCCAACAATAGCAGAAAAGGCCATTTCAATGAAAATAAAGATCCAAGTTTAATTCACATGTTCACAAAACTAATTGAAAATGTTTAGAGAAATTAAAAAAATGTATAAGTTCCTTAATTTAGTTGTACAGGTGTACATAAATTGATCTAATGTCCAAATAAATCATATCAAGGTTTACTGAGTTTTACACGATTCTTTTGTAGTGTGGTTTTTGGTGAAGTGTACTGAAATGCATATCGTCACCTCAGAGCAGTCACCTGTGTACATTACTTCTCAAAATTGTTTCCTGATGTTTTATAGAACAATTACTCTGTGTCGCCCTCTGTCGTTTCAGAGAAAAGTACAACGGCGAGCGCGTCGAGTATAAACGCCTCGTCCGTTTGCGGAGGCTCGCGGTGCGGAGCAAGGGGAAAGTATAAACAAGGCTTAAGACTTGTTAAGTGCAAATCTACTAGGGATGTCAAAGATTAATCGATGATCGATTAATTGTCGATAAGACATTTAATCGATAAGACTTATCGATCATCAATGAAGTAGGGTCATAGACCTTCATCATGACTGCAAGTTTGCGTGTGCATTCGCAGCTCTTTTGTTTTGTGCAAATGTAAGTTTATTTTGTGCAGAGCTATCTATTAGGGGTGTAAAATGTGACTATATGTATAGTTGATGGAAATGAAATGATTCGCAATATATAAATTTATATAGTTGTTTTATCCGAAGCTCAACTTGCTGTAGTAGGCCTATTTACAGGACCTTCTCAAAAATTTAGCGTATTGTGATAAAAGTTCATTATTTTCCATTATGTAATGATAAAATTACAATTTTATATATTTTAGATTCATTGCACACCAACTGAAATAATTCAGGTCTTTTATTGTTTTAATACTGATTTTGGCATGAAAACCCAAAAAACACCTGCAAAAGATTACTTAGGCTTTTAAAAACTCCCAGCCTGGTTCATTACTCAAAACCGCAATCATTGGTAAGACTGCCGACCTGAAGGCTGTCCAGAAGGCCATCATTGACACCCTCAAGCGAGAGGGTAAGACACAGAAAGACATTTCTGAACGAATAGGCTGTTCCCAGAGTGCTTTATCAAGGCACGTCTGTGGGAAGGAAAAAGTGTGACAAAAAACACTGCACAATGAGAAGAGGTGACCAGACCCTGAGGAAGATTGTGGAGAAGGACCAATTCCAGACCTTGGGGGACCTGCAGAAGCAGTGGACTGAGTCTGGAGTAGAAACATCCAGAGCCACCGTGTGCAGGAAATGGGCTACAGGTGCCGCATTCCCCAGGTCAAGCCACTTTTGTACCAAAAACAGCGGCAGAAGCGCCTGACCTGGGCTACAGAGAAGCAGCACTGGACTGTCGCTCAAATTTTGCATGTCATTCGGAAATCAAGGTGCCAGAGTCTGGAGGAAGACTGGGGTGAAGGAAATGCCAAAATGCCTTAAGTCCAGTGTCAAGTACCCACAGTCAGTGATGGTCTGGGGTGCCATGTCAGCTGCTGGTTATGGAGATGAAGATTTCGTTTTTCAGCACGACCTGGCACCTGCTCACAGTGCCAAAACCACTGATAAATGGTTTACTGACCATGGTATTACTGTGCTCAATTGGCCTGCCAACTCTCCTGACCTGAACCCCATAGAGAATCTGTGGGATATTGTGAAGAGAAAGTTGAGAGACGCAAGACCCAACACTCTGGATGAGCTTAAGGCCGCTATCGAAGCATCCTGGGCCTCCATAACACCTCAGCAGTGCCACAGGCTGATTGCCTCCATGCCACGCCGCATTGAAGCAGTCATTTCTGCAAAAGGATTCCTGACCAAGTATTGAGTGCATAACTGAACATAATTATTTGAAGGTTGACTTTTTTTGTATTAAAAACACTTTTCTTTATTGGTCGGATTAAATATGCAAATTTTTTGAGAATTTTGGGTTTTCATGAGCTGTATGCCAAAATCATCAGTATTAAAACAATAAAAGACCTGAAATATTTCAGTTGATGTGCAATGAATCTAAAATATATTCAATTTTAATTTTACCATTACATTATGGAAAATAATGAACTTTTATCACAATATGCTTGAGAAGGACCTGTATAAGGTATAATTCACCCAAACACAAATTGATAAAATGTACCACAAATGTAAGTTCTGTCTTCATGTACTCACCATCAAGTTGTTTTTCGTTTAACTTCCAAACACAAAATTAAGATTTTCTTAATGAAACCTGAGGGATTTCTGTCCCTCCATTTTTAAAGTCCATTCCTCTCAAACTTAAAAGATGCAAAAAATTTAATAAAGGCATCGTAATAACTGAGTGGTCTAATTCAAAGTCTTCTGAAGAGACACAATGGCTTTATAATATGATGAATATATTTAATACGACGCGCATACTGTGACGGGTGAAAACAACATGAGGGAGTAAATGCAGATAGTTTAATTCTTGGATGAGCTAAATATTTACAGGAAAATAATGAACTTTTATCACAATATGCTAATTTTTTGAGAAGGATATATATATATATATATATATATATGTGTGTGTGTGTGTGTGTGTGTGTGTGTGTGTGTGTGTGTGTGTATATATATATATATATATATATATATATATATATATATATGTGTATATGTATGTATGTATGTATGTATGTGTGTGTGTATATATATGTATATATATGTATATGTATACGTGTGTATATTTCAGTATCGGGGTACATATCAAATCATGACACGAGTGTATCGTTACACCCCTACTATATATAGTTGATTTATCTCATAGGATGCATTTGGTTAAGAATTAGAGTGGTAGTAAAGTGTGGCGGTGATCAGCTTCATCGTGCAGCTCCAACAGCAATGCACAACTAATAACGATTATGATTGGGACTGTCATACTACATAACATTAATGAGAACACCATTTTAATAAAACATTGTGATTGTGAATGGGTTTAGTTGTCGTGTTTCCTTGCGTTGCTCCAGGAAGAGCACGTGTACAACATGAGTCACGCATTCTGACTCGCACGTAACTTAGTTCAAGTTCACTTGTACATTCGCATAAGTTTGTGCTGATGAAATGTGTAATATTACATTTATTTTGTATATATGTGATCAATTTCATATAGGATGCATTTCTTTTAGCAAAATAAAAAGCGCTAGCATAGGGCTTCAGTGTACCGGTTTCATTCAGCGCTTCAGCTCACGCAGCTCTAACGGCAATACATAATAACTATGATTTTGACTGTCATATTACATAACATTAATGAGAACACTATTTTTTATAAATGGTTGTTAATTCATTGGATTTAGGGGCGTTCAGCGCATTGTTCCAGAGCGCGTGCACATTCTGCGTTACAGATCTGAGGCGGCGTTGGTGACATGTTGAATAGAGGTTATACTTTTTGATTATGAAATAAGTAATTTAATTAAATGATCAATCGCATCGACTAATTTTACAATCCTATAACCCTTTATTTAGATTAAAAACCCTTTTCATTGTTTTGGTGAGGAACATGGTGTTTTGAGCAGCCTTTGCACACCCTGTCATGCTGTCGGCTATAAGCCACTGCTGTAGACGCATATTGCAGTATTAAGTCTAATGAATAATTGATTCATTGATCGTTGATTTAAACGATGATTGATCATATGAATTTGTGGAAATTGACATCCCTACTCTGTACAAATCACCTTTTTAAATATTTAGACTTATTTAATATTCAGTACACATGCACAAAGTGTAAAACGAGAAGAGCATAGTTTAACGAAAAAAGAACCCAAATATCACGGTTGTTGCGACTTCCGATGCTCTATGGTGGGCTCCTCAATAGTATTGCGGTTATCGTGACAGCCCTATATAGTGCCAGATCACAACAGAAGTTATTTAAGGTTACCTTTCCTATAGAACAGGTCTATACATTGTTCTTTTATTAAGCAAACTAAACTTTATTTACATGACTGCATGTCATTTCTGTTTCTACATGGTCGTGTGTTTTACAATTCTCTGCTACTCTCTATCACACATGGCAGAGTTCTGCCCGATGAGCGCACACAGTTGAGCACTCTCCCCCCAGCGGACAGAGAGCTTGCATTGGAAAATATCTGCGTTTTTTTTTAAGCCAGGATGAAGATGGCAACACTCACTCTCAGGGCTCTAGACTAGCAAATGCGGAAAAAAATTGATAACGTGCGAGATAAAATTTCACACGGTCCCATTGGTGCAAGTGCAAAATGCTTTTGCGCTTTCCATTTTCGTGCTTTTCCACTTCCATGCTGTAAACTATATAGGGAGCCCTTACTTAATGCTGTTACATTACTATAATATTAAAGGTTAACAACAGAGCCCAAACTATTAGCCTTAATTCAGTTGCTATTTATTTTTAGATATAAAATCAACATTCAAATAACACATTTTATGTGAACATGTAAACTTCATATTAGGCAGTTTTTGCAGTAACTCCTAAATCTAATTATAAAAGTTTTCTCCAATTCATTGGTGAAATATAATCATTTGTACAGTGTCCTCAAGATCTCGCGAGACTACTCTGTGACAAGATTTCTCGTTGAGGTGAAAAGCTGTCATATTGTCATGACTTGGTTGTACGGAGTGTGAGGGTGAAGTTAGGATAGAATATGCCAATACTATGTTTACATTATGCCTCCACTCTAGTTTTGCTTCTAGTAGAAATAAAAACAAATTCAGGTGAATAATCATAACAGTCGCTTCAAGTCCATCGGCTCATCCAAAACGAGCTTTTCGAGTCTTGCACAGCACTGATCACATGACGAGAAGACGAGTATGTATTATGAGTGTTACGTGTTAGTGAAGTGCTCTCATTGAGTGTGTTACATGTTAGTGTACTAGACCGTGGTGGAGGATTTGAAGCGTCAGACTTGTAACGGGAACGCAAATTAAAAACGCGCTTACCACTTAATATCTATGATAAATTTGAGGGAAGGAGTTCAGTTAGGAGGTCAAAAGAAGCTCAATAAAGTCTGAAGAGACGATCATACAGGAAAGAAGCTAGTCAGATGAGTTTGTTCAAAACCTTTACAGTGCTCGAGTATTGTTGTTTTTTTTACTGCATATAATTCATACTCAGAAAGTAGAACTGAAAGTACATTCACTACAAGATGATGAATTAAAAAATTTAAAATACACCTGCAAATTTTTTTCTAGTCATGTATTTTAGCATTGAGGATTTCTTAAAAATACTATGTAAAAATCTTGTCTCTGTCTCGTTAACTCAATCTCGTGTCTCGTCTCGTGAGATAAGCGTCTCGTCACGACCCTAATTATAAGTAATAGTATTATAAGTAGTAGGGATATGCCGATCCGATACTCAGATCGGGTATCGGCTATGATATTGCCAAATTTTTTTCCGGATCGGGAATCACCCAGACGAGACCCATCCAAATCCAATATTGTGCATATTAGACGTGCCGGTATACGGTAATACGATATCACAATAATATCGATAATATAATATAATACTATAATAGCACAATATTATTGTGGTCACTTCAATATACCGTGAATTATTTATTACAAATGATTCTGAGTTTTAAGAATGCATTTTAAGAATACTTTACCCATCTACCGTTTAAAATGAACAACACTGCTGTATGCTGCATCAAAGAGGCACATGCAATGATGTAAACAAGCCCAACACGCATGAGCAGCGCATGGGGGATGAGTGAAGGAGACGAGTTGAATGAAAATGCACATTCATGCTCTCACAACAGATGGCGCTGATGGAACAGCAGAAATGCAGCCGTTTCACTGAAAACCTCATAGAGACAAAGCAGACTCGTGCTACTAAAAAGTATTTAAATGTTTCAAACAGCCATTAAGTTGTCTGTATTCGCTACGGTGCTCATCACATCACCTAATACTTAAAGACTTACGGCTATTTATTTTCAAATTTAAACGTGGACTTAGGGCTGGGCGATAAAGCGATAATTATCGCGAAATAATTTTCCTTGATAAAACGATAACTACAGTTCGATAAATGCTGCTATAATGCTTACGCGCTATTCGTAATGCTGCGCATGCGTTTTGTAGACCAGGCTTCTGGGTGCCGCACACGGTGTTGTTGACAGTCACAGTGGCTGACAGGCTTGGGGGATTAGAGTGGAGCAAGAAAAATGAATATTGAAGGAAATTCAGCCCTCACGGCCAGCTCGGAGGACACAGGACCCATAAAACACAGTGACGTGCACTGCTTGTCATAGGTTCACCACACGGTATGTAATTATTCAATTATCTTGCTACTTCGAGGTTCTTCCATATAGTATTGAACCCAACACAGCGGTAAATCTACATTAGCCTAATATCGGTTCACGCATAGGCTTATCGCCTTGTTAGTTGTAGTGGGTTACTTACGACAAGCTAACGTTACCAAATTATAATCACTTAAAACATCGGACTTGTGGAAAAATATAATAATTTTTTTGTCTTTGGTGACTTATTAATAACTCTGCATCGCCCGTATTAAAAGAGAAATAAAATTGAATCCCTTACTGGAGTTCCACAACTACTGAACTTTGTGCTTTCTCCCAGCCCACCGCAGTTGTGTCGATGAGGTGCACGGTGGACCAATCCACTGTAAGGCAAAAGAGGGGGGACTAAAATTGTTTCTAAAATTAAAATGCATTTTTTGCCCGTTTGTTTTTATTGTTTTACTACTTACACATTATTATTATTTTAATGAAGTGTGTGTGTATATATATATATATATATATATATATATATATATATATATATATATATATATATATATATATATATATATATATATATATATATATATATATATATATATATATATATATATATATATTATATATATATATATATATATATATAATTATATTCTTGATACAGGGGGTACAGAAAGTATTCAGACCCCCTTACATTTTTCACTCTTCGTTATATTGCGGCCATTTGCTAAAAGCATTTTTTTTTTCTCATTAATGTACACACAGCACCCCATATTGACAGAAAAACAGATTGTTGACATTTTTGCAAATGTATTTAAAAAAAAAACTAAAATATCACATGGTCTAGGGTTGGGCATCATTTTGATTGAACAATTCTGATTCCGATTCTTACTTTCGATTTTGGTTCTTTCGATTCTTGATTCTGATTCTTTGAGGGCTGGAGTCAAAGCATGTCAGGTTCATTTCACATAAGATCATTTTATTTTGCAAGCGTAGGCGTTTAGTCATATTTGTAGTTCATCCTCTCGTTCAAGAAATAAGTGTAACGTGTTGCACTGTGCCGACCCAGGCTTTTTTATAGTGAAATAAAGCCATACTTTTGAGGGTTACTTACCGTGCTCCATGGCTGCAACAGAACAAGCGCAGGTAAGCACTTCCAGAAATCCGAGGGCCACTATGGAAACCAGAACTTGCGCATTTGGAACCGATGAATCGAAAACAAATTTTCTAAACTGTTCCAATGGCATTGTTATTTTTTTTAAATGGTTCCAAGTTGGAACCGGTTCTCGATGCCCAACCCTAACGTGGTCCTAAGTATTCAGACCCTTTGCTTAGTATTTAGTAGAAGCTCCCTTTTGATCTAATAGTCATTAGTCTTTTTGGGAAAGATGCAACTAGTTTTCACACTTGGATCCTCTGCCATTCCTTCTTGCAGATCCTCTCCAGTTCTGTCAAGTTGGATGGTAAACGTTGGTGGACAGCCTTTTTCAGGTCTCTCCAGAGATGCTGAATTGAGTTTAAGTCAGGGCTCCTGCTGGGCCATTCAAGAACAGTCACGGAGTTGTTGTGAAGCCACTTTTTTGTTATTTTAGCTGTGTGCTTAAGGTCATTGTCTTGTTGGAAGGTGAACCTTCGGCCCAGTCTGAGGTCTTGAGCACTCTGGAAAAGGTTTTCGTCCCTGTAATTTGCCGCATTCATCTTTCCCTCGTTTGCAACCAATTGTCCTGTCCCTGCTGCTGAAAAACACCCCCACAGCATGATGCTGCCACCACCATGCTTCACTGTTGGGACTGTATTGGATAGGTGATGAGCAGTGCCTGGTTTTCTCCACACATACCGCTTAGAATTAAGGCCAAAAAGTTCTATCTTGATCTCATCAGACCAGAGAATCTTATTTCTCACCATCCTGGAGTCCTTCAGGTATTTTTTAGCGAACTCCATGCAGGCTTTAATGCGGGAGAGGCTTCCGTCGGGTCACTCTGCCATAAAGCCCCGACTGGTGGAGGGCTGCAGTGATGGTTGACTGTCTACAACTTTCTCCCATCTGCCGACTGCATCTCTGGAGCTCAGCCACAGTGATCTTTGGGTTCTTCTTTACCTCTCTCACCGAGGCTCTTCTCCCTCAATAGCTCAGTTTGGTTGGACGGCCAGCTCTAGGAAGGGTTCTGGTCCTTCCAAACATCTTCCATTTAAGGATTATGGAGGCTACTGTGCTCTTAGGAACCTTAAGTGCAGCAGAAATGTTTTTGTAACCTTGGCCAGATCTGTGCCTTGCCACAATTCTGTCTCTGAGGTCTTCAGGCAGTTCCATTGACCTCATGATTCTCATTTGCTCTGACATGCACTGTGAGCATAGACTGTATAAAAATATGGACGTAGTGTCTGTGACGTCACCCATAGGATTCTGCAGAGCGGTTTTGAAGCGTAAAGTAGGGTCGAGCTGGCCGTTGCCATCTTGGCAGCGTGTCATCAACCGTCAGTCCCGGATAACAGAAAATGGGCAAAGAGGCAGGACGTGTGCGAAGCTGAGGTGACGCGTGACTAACAAACAACAGATAAATGGCTACCCACCTGCCACTCAAAGTGGCCACGCCCTTAATTATGCAGAACTTTAAGGCTTAATATAATGTAAACAAATGCGCTATAAAAAAATTCACCCCCCTCAGAGTTGTCATGAAGGGCAAAACTAGCCGTTTAGACCAAAACTAGAATTTGTACCAGGCTGTAAACATGTTTTATTCTGCTGTAAAGTTGGGCATTTTAACATGGGTCTCTATGAGATTCTGCTCTCTTCTGGAGCCTGTCCCTAGTTGCCAGTCGGTGAACTGCAGTTTAATCCACTTCCGTATTGGCTTCAAGAGATACAGCGGGAGGTTGCCGCTTGACTGTGAGCTGTAAGGTCTTACATAGGCAGGTGTGTGGCTTTCATAATCAAGTCCAATCAGTATAATCAAACACAGCTGGACTCAAATGAAGGTGTAGAACCATTTCAAGGATGATCAGAAGAAATGGACAGCACCTGAGTTAAATATGAGTGTCACAGCAAAGGGTCTGAATTAGGGATGCACCGAAATAAAAATTCTTGGCCGAAACCGAAAAAGAGGAAACCAAGGCCGAAAACCGAAACACCGAAATAAATTATGCCAATTATTAGTACCATTGCATTTATGGCTATGACTGTGTAACTTTACTACAAATTAAGGCATTGCAAGTGCATAAATTAATATTAAAATTTTCAAATAATAAATCAACTACAAATTATGCAAATATTTTTTAGCACATTGCAACAATTTACAGTATAAAATAAAATTCGAATTAATTTTTTTTAACTTGACCTCACTCATGTGTACATTAAATAATAATGTACAGGCCAACTGGCATGCAGAAAGGTACAGCAATTTAATAAAGTAATCAAACATAAAATAACTGCATATTTAACTGTTTAAATTAAAGATTAATCCTTATTAAACTTACAAAAGGTATTTAATCGAGGGCAGTGAGTGAAGTCCTTGTCTTTTGTTGACATTAACAAGTTAACCCGCACCGGATCGTAGGCGGGGTTGACGGAAGTGGGCGTGTCTCTTTTATTCACTTTTGTTTTATACAAACTATTCAATCAACCATCACAAACTATGCATCATTTGAAAGCTAAAACAATCGAGATTCATGTTCTGAACTCGTTTTTGCAATAAATACACCAGGGAGGAAAGGGTTAAATGAAATGCTGTAGCAGTAGCTATTTAAACATTAGCATAATGAACGCAGTACTCATCTTTCATCTCCTATCGTGCAGATCAGATCGGACGAATCCAAAAAACAACTGCATACATGTCCGTGTAAGAGTCCACTCTTCCAAATGCATCCCACTTTTTAATCCAAAACAACGAAAAAAGGAAAAAAACTAAAAATACTCATTTGTTTGCTTGGGCGTTTTGAGTTAGAGTAATCAATCGTGTCCATTTTCTATGAAATAGTGACTCAAATCCGTTTCTGACGATCTCCCCTGTGCTGTGGACTCTTCCTGTCACGTTAAACCCTCCCAGGTCTCTCTGCTTCAATCACAGGCTTTCTGACGAGTCATTATACAGAGTTGCCGCAATACTCGCTCCGCCAGCTGACAATCAAAGCGCGCATGGTTTTCGTTGGATAAAGGCAATCAATGCCTAGCCAATGCCTTGCCAGCAAAGGTTTGATTGACGGACATAGTAACTAATCACAAGGCATTATCTTACGTTGTGTTTGTAAGCATTATTGGTGAATATGCCTCTAGTCACAATCTCCATAGCAGCCAGGTGCCTGTCAGTCAGATTGCGCAACACTGCAGTGGAGCGCGCAGGCTCTATGACAGACTGTTTTTATCAACTAAATGAGTTTTTTACACTTTAAAAATTCTATAAATAGTTCATTTAGTTTTTCAGTAACTGCAAATTAATCATAATCAGCAGTTTATTGCAGATTTATTTGAATAAAAAACTACTCTTTGCAATTACAAATGTTCTAAAATAAAAGCCCTTTTGGAAAGGACGCCTAGTCTTTTCTTGATATAAAAGCTTACAGAAGCTACATTTTTGAGAGAATCATCCTCAAATTTGAATCAAAACATGATCAGACATTCAGTTTTATATTATGCTTATTTTCAGGACCTTAACATTAAAATCTCATAATTTTTCCCTAAGTGAATAATAAAAAATAAAAAACGCGAGTCACTTACATGTATATTTACATGTATATTACTCTGTTTATATACAACTTTGAGCTATTATGACTCTTGGGTAACACTATTTGAAGTGTCTAGTTTAAAATAAGACCAGATTTATGAATATAGACCATAGGGTTTAAGAGCTGCAGACATTTTCATTTGGGAATGTCGTTTTCAGAAAATGTCAAAAATTGGGGCGCTTGTTAACAGGTTAAACAGACCGCAGTAAAGGCTACTGCCCCTTTAAGACCTAATGCACCGAAATGCGTCGTCTTTCTCACTGTATAAAGTTCACTTAAGGCATGTACAGACTATGTCTGCAAGGAGACTCATCAAGATGGACATGTTGACATACTTTTTGTGTGAGTTTGTCCGTTTAAGTGCAAGACTTGAAAGATAACTCAATATTTGCGCGCTGTGAGATGAGTGCGCGCTTTCAGATGAGTGCACAGATACAAATCTTCACACAGCGCGCGAGTTCTCATTCACGTCTTCTGGCACTACACCCGGTGATAACGGCGAAAACAACTGGTCATATTCGAACATACGGCAGCACTCACATGCATCGAACAAAGTTTACAAAGAGAGACCGTTTCTTTTATGATCGCTGTTGTTGTTGTGTATCACTGAGGAGCCAGCACGTGTATCCATCAACATAAACATAAACAAAGCATTATTTTCAAATTAAAACCCATAGATGCGTCATCAGATGTGAGATGAACCACATACGTCCACACCTTAGACATGTTGCTTGTTTAGACCGTTTAGACAAGCACAGGTCGCGGTTTCAGTTTGCGTCACCACAACATTTCGCGTATTGTTTCGGTGATAAAAGTCTTTCGGCCGAAAACCGAAAATGCTCTTGGGCTATTTTCGGCTGAAAATTTTCGGTGGCCGAATATTCGGTGCATCCCTAGTCTGAATACTTGGGACAATGTGATATTTCTGTTTTTTTTTTTTGTTTTTTTTTTTTTTTATAAATCTGCAAAAATGTCAACAATTGTGTTTTTTCTGTCAATATGGGGTGCTGTGTGTACATTAATGAGAGAAAAATTATTTTAGCAAATGGCTGCAATTAGGGCTGTAGCTATGGATTCTTTTAGTAATCGAGTATTTTACCGTTTATTCCATCGATTAGCAATGCCACGTAGAATTAAGGCAGCTCTGAAGTCGAAACGGGGTCAAACACAGTATTAGTATGGTGTTCCTAATAATCCTTTGTGCGTGTAGATTGTAGAATTAAAAATGCTGACCACAGTTAAGATTTTATTTTTTATTTATTTATTTTATAATGTAATTTATTTAAAGGTTTGGCATGCTGACCAGAAAGAGATTTTTTTTTTATGATATCGACTGATAAATTATATTGTGATAATGTTTTTGGGCCACATCACCCAGCCCTACATGCCCTAGATATTGTTTGAAATACGTTCTGATTTTTATCGTTCAGTCACACGCTTTACAATAAGGCTCCATTATTTAACATTAGTTAACAAATTGACAATGAAAAAATACTTCCAAAGCTTTTAATAATCTTCGTTAAAGTTCAACATTTAATAGCTCACTATTAAAATCAATAGTTTTATTACTGTTATTAAACGGACCTGAGCTAACATTAACAGTTGTATTTTTAACTGACGTTATCAAAGAAAATTACTTTGTAAAAATGTGCTCTTTGATGTTAGTTAATGCATTAAAGGCTTACTTCAGAGATTAGCATTAAGCTTTGTATCAGTAGAAACCCGGGAGTATATTCAAATTATCGTACTTTCCACGCCTCATATCCCCCTGAGATGAGAGAATTAAGTATTTTATTTCTGGAAAAAAAAATCCTCCGATGATGCAAATATCGTTTGGCCAGAGGCTTAAGACTACAGCCAACAGTGGGCACTATTTCCGCATGTTTTCAACATCGCACTCACAGCACTCGGCTCGGGGAGCTGCGGAGATTCATGTAGATAGAGCGGTGGAGAGCATAGTGAGTGTTTCAACTTTTCAAATGAATTCCTATGAAAGTTAAGCTTCCAAAGACATGAACTGAAAATGCGCCAGACTGTTCATGTGCTGTGATGTTATGTCACGGCCTCGCTTACCTCAGCTCATGTGATGAATGTAATCTGACTCCTGCTGCGTTTGTGCCATGACACTCAATCGGCTCACTCACACACATTATATCGAACAGACACGTTCAGTTTTTAATTGTAGTGTTTCTAACTGAACTGATTTTATGAAAATGAACACGGTGGGCAAGTGATTCAGTAAACCAGTAGCCGTGCCTAGAGTGGCCTCTTAGGGCAGCGAAGCAAGTGCATTCTGGGAGTTGTCTTTCATCCCCATGAGACAAAAATACATGTCTAGAAGGCACCAAATTCAAAAATCACATTTCTACTACATAAATGACCCAGTTTAAATACAGATTCATCTTCACAGCGCTGAAGTACCCCTTTAAAAAAAAAAAAAAACACAATATCATCTTCCTTAACCCAATCTGAATATGAATATAAACTTAATTCAAGTTCACTTGTGCATTCGCATCATATAATTTGTAATGTTTTGTTTATTTTATATATATCTGATTAATTAGGTTTGGGCGATGTCCCCTAAATTGGCAGTTGACGATGTTTACAGTAAAACATCGCAATTGACGATATCGTCATTTTTTTATTTTTTTTAAATAAAAATATATAATTTACTATATCTGTATTTTACTATCTATTAACATGAATACTATTTTCTGTTATTTTGCTAACCCAAATAAGGACTCACCCGTGCTAGGTTGCACGTGAGGGGAAACTAAGTAAAGAGTTGTGCACTTTTTATTTTAATATACCTCCTTACATAAATACTATTTTCTATTTAAAACTATAATTTCGTTATTAAATTCGTGTTTTGTATGTGAATGCTGTTGTACGTGAATATATTACCACAAGACAGAACCACAAAGCTTTGTTTTCAAAGGAAATAAATTCGCAGTTACATCGCAGCTATGAAAACATATCGATTCATGCCGAATGAGAGGGGGAGGCTGAGCCCAATTAAAGATTTGTCAGCTTTTCAAATATGTTTGTTCCCGATTTTCCGATTTCCGTGAACTTTAACAATAGGCATAACCAAAAGGCTAACCGTTAGTCCATTTTATCCCACTGGACATCACGTTTCTTTTCATAAATCTTCACTCGCGTCACACTCATTTTCGCAGGGAATTGTAAACGTTTCTTCCTTTCGTTTGCTTATAATTAAGTCTATTATAGCCTACCCCTTCACATGCTTTACTGTGGTGAAGTAGAAAAAAACTATGTAGGACGAATACCTATTTACTTCAAATTTTATTTAACAGTTTGTTCTTATTAAAATTGGCGCGTCAAGTTTATTTGAATAGCGCAATTCACGCACACACACTGGCGATTTTAATTTCGTTTTCTCTGGCAGTGCATAATCAAACATAGCCTAAATGTCTTGACCCTGTGGAAGATCAAATTCGTTCTTCAGATGTTTTACAACACGTGTTGCTTTGCAACATCAGGAGAAAACATGGAGACGAAGATATTCGAGAAGGAGTCTATCCAGCTCGTGTCCCACATTCATCTCAAAGGGCTATATATCTGGCATAGACTACAGTATTTAAAATAGCATATATGCTTTAGTTATACTCTCAATTTAATTTACAGAGCAATCCCTGCAAAGTTTTTAGTTTAACTATAGAAGAGGATTAGTGTGTGTTGCACTCGCAACGGGGGGCGTGGCATCACGATGGTGGCGCTCCATCGTGATGTTGGGCAGCCATCACGATGGACGATGATATCATCCAGGCACAACCCTATGATTAATGTCATATAGGAAACTTTTTTTGTTGAGTTAAATAACACGCTAGCAAAGAGCTTCAGTGTACCGGTGTTCATTCAGCGCCTCAGCGACAGCTCAAACAGCAACACGACTAATAATAACTTTTATTGGGAATGTCACATTACATAACATTAATGAGAACACTCGTTTTGAATTAATTGGGTTTAGGTGCTATTTCAGCGTGTTGTTCCAGGAAGAGTGCGTCCACAAATTTGGAATAACAGATCTGAGTTGGTGGCATGTTGTATTAGGTTATATTTGATTATTAAATAAGTAATTTAATTAAATGATCAACCACATATTAAATCATTTGACAATCCTATAGCCCTTTCATTAGAATAAAACGATTCTCATTCATTTGGTGAGGAACATGGTGTTTTGAGCAGTATTTGCACACCCTGTCATGCTGTTGGCTATAAGCCACTGCTGTAGATGCATAGGCTAACGATTAATTGATCGTTAATTTAAATTGATCATGGGAATTTGTGTAAACTGACATCCCTAGTAGTGATGTAACGATTCACTCAACTGGTGATGCAATACGATTCACGATACTGGTTTCATTTTTTTTTTTTCATAGATATCATAAAAGACAAATTATAAAATTGAAAGTGTCCTTTTATTTCTCAGACAAAATGCTGCACGTTTCTTGCTGCACATAAATTTGAAATGTATTTTATGTAATATTAAATTGACAATTTAAATACAAAAGAAGTACAACAGTGACGGGTTTCACATTGTTATAAAGGCAAGATTTAAAAAAAAAAATTCTTACAATTTGCATCATTACTCTTGCGAGAGTTAGAAAAATAACACATTTAGAAAAATATTCCATAATCAACAAAAATTTTGAAAAAAAAATCTACACGTTTAGAGAAAGAGATGGTAAAATAAAGACAACACCTTCAACAGCACGGTGTTCTCCTTCAGTCTGTGGAATACATCCTCGTGCTGGACTTTCGTGATGAGCCTGGAATGCATTTACTATGGCAAAAAACAACCTAATATCTTTTGCCATAAACACAGATGCACCTTGTGATCTCCTTGGCTTGCGCCCTCGTTGCCACGAGTGGAGCTGCAAATCCTCTGGTTAGTGTGGTTTGACCTATTAATATCTTTACATGCAGACGGAGGTGACTGGAGCTTCTCACTGTGGTGATTTATTAGTCTTTGGAAAGTCAATGCCACCACACCTCAGATTCGAACATCTACATGCTTGCTGTCGCCATGTTTGCTACTGAAGCTGCGTGCATGGTCACACGGAGCAGAGCTAACTGTTTCAATGAATTCCTATGGAAGTTGAGCTCTCACACTGAAGCTCATCTTCCATAGGAATGAACTGAAAAGACTCGCTCTGCTTCGGTCCAGTGTGCACACACCTTCCTTATCGCTCGCTGCTATCATGCCTGTATAGCGAGGTCGCAGTATACGGAAAACTCCCCTGCTGTTTAAAATGTTAAAATGAGTGAATGGTTACATGATACATCCCTAGCCCTGGGTCGTCATTATTGTCAAGCCCTGCTGTAATATTATATCAAAGGGCTGGGCCGATAAACGATATCATATCGAATCACGATAAAATTACTTTCGATAACGATGATAAGCTCTGGACATTTTTACTCGATATGGATTAATGTAACAACCAGTCACACGACAGAAATAAATGCAACAGCCAGTCAGCGAGCAAAAGCAAAGTACAAGCTCTACTGGCAAAGAACTCAATTTGTGGAAACAGTGACGAACGTTTAAAGTAGAACATGAAAGTGAAGCTAACCTTGCGATGATGACGAATTTGTCGATTAAAAGGTAGGATGAATTCAGTTACTGATTTGAACTGCCACACAGACGCAGCGTGAGCTCAGGAGCAGATCCGTTACTCTGATCGGTCTCGGCCACCGAACAGCGCTGAGATCCAGTGAGAAGCGCGTTAATGCAACGAAAAACAAGTGTCTTTGTGATTTAAACTACTTTAAAGCCAGACAAAACAGCGCTGACAAACACTAAACACTGTGCGCAATGATATAGTCAAATCTCCATAATTTACCATGGATTTACTGTGGTGATACTAACTGCACCATCTGTGGCAGAAATGTAGGATATTCATATAGAATTGTATTATATTATGTATATATATAAATATATATATTTATATATTTATATATTTATATATATATATATATATATATATATATATATATATATATATATATATATATATATATATATATATATATATATATATATATATATATATATATACATACATTTGAACATGGTAGTGAAGAGCTATATGCATGGTTTTAACTGTGGTTATCATCATGATCTAAATGTATGATAATGTGAAAGACCTGATATATGAACTCAGAATATAAAAATGTTACCAGATAGAAATGAGGTTGTTAAAATTTTTCCAGATGTCCATGTTTTTGTTAATGACCATACATTTACATCTGCATCCTCCTAACTCAAGCTACTACTGTCAACTCACTGTCAAATGTGCATTTCTAAGACAAAATGTAATATTATTAATACTGCAGCCTGCACTGCAAACTGTGCCGAAGATAGATATATCAAGCAACACAAACCCATTTCATGACTAGAAACAATATCACCCGTTAACACAATAGAAAAAATGATGTATTAGTTTCTGCATAAGATATTTAATTTAAGTAAAAAAGTGTACGGAATTTAAAAATTTGAAAATATATTCTGACAATAAAGAGTAGTAATTAACTGGTTTCTACAACTTCCACTTGGGAGCAAAAATCTGCCTTTAAATTTGAAAGAAAGAGAAATATTTGACATTTATCGAAATCGATTATTGATATCGATTGATATGAGCATTTTTTTTTATCGAGATCACTTTTTGGCCATATCGCCCAGCCCTATTATATCACTTGTGCACTTGACTAAGCCAATGTTTTTGTCATTTACAATATGTAGATCAGTAAATAACAGATTGTCATATTTGGGGGGTAACCTGTCCTGTTATACAATATTACTTTTGAAACCATTTTCAGAAAACATTCATATCCCTGATTTGTTGCTCACCTTCTACTTCCAGGTATGGTTTCGTTTATTTCAGCGAGGACGTTGATATCCAGACTATCGTTGATGTAAGGTCAATTTTACCTGTCTAAATGACTGACTGACCTTCTCTCTTTTCTGTCTGGGTGTTGGTGTTATGATGGCAGAGTGACATCTTGTATATTTTAATTCTTTTACAGCAGCCGATCAGTTTTAAAGGGAAAAAACTCAAACTGGGACCTGCCATCATGAAAGAGCGAAATTCTCGTGAGTCGTTTGAGTAGCTTTGCTTTCTATCTGGACTGTCTTGTACAAAAAGTCATGGAAAGTTTATCACATGCACATTTTAAATGGTCTCATTAGAGACTTTTGTACTTTTCTTGTAATATTTAATTGCTTGTTTTTAGTAATTTCAAGTATTGGTAGTGGACATTTAGATATTTTTAAATGTAATTTTTAAATCATAAATGTAATCTCAACGACTAGTTAAAATATTATGGAACCTTTCCTTGTTTTTTTTGTTTTTTTTTAAGGTTCAGTGTCGTCTCCAATGATTGGTCCATCACAGTGGGTCAGCCCCACTCCATATGTGTATTGCAGCTGCTGTCCTCCAGGCCTAGCCCCGCCTTCACCTGTCTTCAATGGAGGGAATCAATACATGCAGGTAACAAATCATCACACCCTGTGTAGAAACAATGGCCCTCATTTACTAAACTAACATCGACAGAAAACTGAGTGTACGTACGTTTCCATGCTAAACTTGGCATTTATCAATGTAGATGTGAGCAGTGGCTATAATCAAATCACACGTCAGGTCTCAGCTTGTGAATGCAAGTTATTACGTTGGCGTGAACTTGTGTGCAGGATAGCAAATCTCTCAGAGAATTTAGATTATTTTCCTGACTGACATCCAACACTTTTTAGCCGATCATTATCTGTTAAATGGCAAGATTAGAGTGTCCAGGGGTGCAAACTCGTTAACTTTTCGCACAAGATATTCTGTGACTATTCTGGTTTGAAGACTTTGGGTCTTGTGTTTGTCACCTTCGTCACCCCTGATGAGTTTGCACCCCTGGTGTCAAATTAAAATTAAATTAGAATAGTTTGAATTAGAATTAGAATTGAAAATTAGGGATGAATTCAATTCAAATTTAATTCAAAAAAGCTTTATTGTCTATCTGTTTCTCACCAATAATTTTACCAGCTATGTTTATAATTCTTAGAAGTCTATTTTTGCATTTAACAGAAAGAGAGTTATACCAGGATACAATGTTAAAAGTAAGCACAGATTCGATAAGGGATTTATACACCACAATCAGAATATCTTTTTCCACATTAAAGCTCCTCAATTTCCTCAATAAGCCTAGACGTTGATATGCCTTCTTAAAGACACTTTCTAAGTGCTTGTCAAATTTAAACTGGGAGTCAATTTCTGTACCCAGATATTTAAAAGATCCCACCTGCTCAACTTCCTCTCCATTAATTATCAAGGGTTTAAAAAATGTGCGTGCATTAATTACCCCGGAACACAGTTCTTTGGTTTTGTCAATATTAAGCTGGAGAAAACTCTCCTTTGTCCAGGCCATGATAGAGTTGACAAAATCAGAATAAATGTCCAGTGATTGAGTATCTCTCATACATCCCACCAATGCCATATCATCTGCATATTTTATCAGCATCAAATTCTCATTATTACAGGTAATCTCAGTTGTATAGATAGAAAAAAGAATCGGGGATAGAACACATCCCTGTGGAAGACCAGATTTTAAAACTACATTCTCTGACCTTTTACCATTTACTATCACGTGTTGGGGACGGTCCCGTAAAAAATTGTTAATCCATAAAATAAAGGTTTGATGCACATGAAGCTCCTCTAAAAGCCTCAAAAGTGTATTTATGTTCACTGTATTAAAAGCAGATGAAAAGTCCATAAATAAAATCCTAATGTACGAGTTTGCCATGTCCAAATGCTTTACTGCCTTATCCAGCAAAGTGAGGGTGGCATCTTCAACTCCACGCCCAGCCCTATAAGCAAATTGTAGAGGGTCAAGTTTATCAGTCGTTGCCTAGGAGAGTTGCTGACAAACTACTCTCTCCATGCACTTACAGAGCACTGATGTTAAAGCTACTGGTCTATAGTCCTCAAGCGCCTTAGCATGAGCTTTTTTCGGTAACGGGATGATGATGCTTTCCTTCCATGCTCGTGGTACAACATTAAAATCAAGAGACAACTGAAAAAGTTGTGTCAACACACCCTTCAGCTGAGATGCACATTCCCTCAGAACTTTGCCATTTATTCCATCCGGCCCTGATCCCTTTTGGGGTTTGACTTTCATTAAAACCTTTCCCACATTTTGTTCCTCAATTCTTATGGGGAGAAAATCAGAGTGCTCTATAGGAGTCCAGAGTGCATTTAAATGGTCATCATTAAAACAGGCATAAAACTGGTTCAGTTCAGTAGCAAAGCTGGCAGAGTCAGGGAATTGGATACTGTGTTGCTTCTGATTTCTTCCCATCATAGTATTTAGGCCCTGCCATGCCATCTGTGCATTCCCCATTGTGAACTTTTCCTCTACCTTGCGTTTATATTGCTGTTTGGCCTGCTTAATTTTTAGCTTCAGATCTTTCTGTAATTTGTTAAAACCATATTTATCTCCAATTAAAAAAGCTATTTTTTTAAGATTTAAAAAATGTTTCAGATCCTTTGTAACCCAAGGCTTATTGTTAGGGTAACACCTCACATTTTTTACAGGAATGACACTGTCAACACAGAAATCTATGTACCCAGATATGGAAGCATTTAGCATATCTACATCATTTCCACAATCCTTAACAAATACATCCCAATCTGTTACTTCAAAACATCCTCTTAGTTTTTCAGTGGATTCAAAGTCCCATACCTGGATAGTCCTAGTTTGCACTTTCTCAGTTTAAAATTTTTGCTTATATCGGGGTAGAAGCAGAACAGCATTATGATCGGAACGACCAAGAGGCGGGCGTCCCTTGGAGATGTAAGCACTTGGTATATTTCCATAGCACAAGTCCAATGTTTTTTCCAGCCTAGTAACACAAGTGACATATTGCTCCAGGTGCGGCAGGTGTGTAGCAATGTCACATCGATTGAAATCTCCGAGCAAAAACACCGGCTGATCTCCAACTCTGTTTACAATATTATTAAAAATATCTGTAATGCATTCAGCAGCTAATATAAAATCAGGACCCGGGACGTACACCAGTATCACTGTTATTTGAGTAAATTCTCGAGGGAGATAATGAGGTCGGAAGGAAACCACCATGATTTAGTAATGTTTTGAGCAGTCAGTTTCCCTCAGCGTAAAATTTGTAGCCCATCTGATACTCAGATACTCCGTCTCGGTATTATTAATAGCCTTTCTTGTTCTGCCCTATCTATATTTTGCTGCCTCATTAAAAAGCTGCGCTATACATTTAAAAAAAAAATGTATTTTAATTTCTTAGTATATTGGCCCTATTTCTATAAATATATTTACTTGTATATTTAAATGTTTAGATTTTATACAATTATTGTGCATGATTTTTTGCTACTGAATTATCCACTTTTCTTTATGAAGTTGTTTGTATTTAGTAGATTGTGTTAAACACACAAAAGTGATCTCGGTTCAACACACTGAGGTATAGAAGCCCTACTATGTTGTTTGTAATGAATTTTTTATAGACATTCCTTAGACTCCTAAGCTATGTTTTACCTGTGTCTTTCTTTCTTTGTAGCCTTATTCTTACTCCAGTTCTCCAGGATTTATGGTCCCACCGGTGCCCATGAACTATGCACAGACCACGTATGCCTACCAGGTACACAATCACCTGCAAACATCACATTGCTTTCATCAGATAGGCATACTTGGACATCTTCTGTAAACTCTTCATGCGTGCTATTTTTTTTTTTTTTTCAGACGATTATTAAATTGTTTTTTTTTTTTAAACTGTTTAAGAACATCCACCATTGTTTTTGTGTGTGTGTGTGTGTGTGTGTGTTAGTATCCCCTGCCACAGTGGTGTGGAGAGCAGAGGACGAGGCTTGTCAATCAGGTCAGCTCCACTTTACTTTTTTGGGTTGGTAAATGAGGGATTGGGCAAAAGAACTTAACTGGATTGTTGTAGCTCTATATTAATACCATTCCTTGAAAAATTCTTTACTACTAGCCACTACGAGCCACTATTTTCATGCACATTTTTGGATATTGCATAAAAAATGCTGGATGGAAAAACCAAGATGAGTAATTTCTAAAAATGCTCACAAATATTTGTGCGCTAACTTTGTAAATACTTAAATGCAGTCAAGTAATTTTTTTAATTGTGATTAATTGCACCTGCGTTGTGATTAATCGCATGCTTATTGTGAAATTAAGCAGTCGCCATTTATCTTATTAAACACATTAATTTAGTCATAATTTGCCATAACCAACCTAAACAATCGGATTGAAGGGTGATTCTCACAAAAAAAAATTCTGCAAGCTTCAAGGATCATTGGAGACTCCAAAAGGAAACCAAATAACCACATATAAGGACTCCATATAATTCTATTATGTAACAAATTTATACAAACCTAAGCACCCATGAAAAAAACATTACTCAAGAACCTTTACAGAATTCATCACAGTATATAGTGTATGTGTACGGAGCAACAACGAGATTGCCATTTTAGACATTTAGTGTAAAATGGCCATTTAAATGTAAACTCTCAAGCTGCAATACCAAACAGAACCACACGGAGACGCCAAAAAAAACCTCCTAAATCAACCGCAAAAACCTACGACTACTACGTCGCTCCCTCCGCTGCACGCAGGCTCAGTATATCATCAGCTCTGCTGCTTGTGCTCATCATCATCAGTTCTCTCTTAACAGTAGTTTAAGTCAGTGTACTGTTAACTAAATAACTGCAGGATGTTGGTTTATTTAGAGTCAGACATGTCAAAAAGTGAATAACTTTAGAAATGTGTGGATTAGTGCTTACTAGAGATGCAAACTGTTTGGAATGGTTCAGTCCAATTTGGTGAACTGATTCTCTAAATAGAACCGGTTCAAACAAACGATTCGTTCGCGAACCGGTCATCACTAACGTTCACACATTACAAATCAAACATTATCCTTCCTGAGTGTGTGGAAACAATGCGAATGAACAGAAATGTACTGAATGCTGTGTGAGATCGGTGATCGAGAGTGCGCACACACACACACGTTCTCTGTGCATCAATATAACAGACTCTCACGCGCTTACTCTACGACATTGCGCAGAAACAATCGCAGAATACAACAGAGCTCATGTTTTAAAGCAAAGCACACACTAGGTTGTGCCGATGGACGATATCATCGCCCATCGTGATGGCTGCCCAACATCACGATGGAGCGCCACCATCGTGATGCCACGCCCCCCGTTGCGAGTGCGACACACTATCCTCTTCTATAGTTAAACTAAAAACTTTGCAGGGATTGCTCTGTAAATTAAATTGAGAGTATAACTAAAGCATATATGCTATTTTAAATACTGTAGTCTATGCCAGATATATAGCCTACATTTTTAAATAATCCATTTCATAAGCATGCGTGTTTATTTTAGCACTTCTGTCAGTGAAACAACACACTACAGCTTGTAAAACATTTAAAAGATTATCAGTTAATAATGGTAACATAAAGATTAAATATTAGTTTAAAAAAATGTTTATTTCCCCACAAAGATGCGTCAGCTTTGAGATGAATGTGGGACACGAGCTTTTCTCCTGATGTTGCAAAGCAACACGTGTTGTTAAACGTCTGAAGAGCGAATTTTATCTTCCACAGGGTCAAGACATTTAGGCTGTTTGATTATGCACTGCCAGAGAAAACAAAATTAAAACCGCCGGTGTGTGTGCGTGCGTGAATTGCGCTATTCAAATAAACTTGACGCGCCAAGTCTAATAAGAACAAACTGTGTTAAATAAAATTGGAATAAAGAGGTATTCGTCCTACATTGTTTTTTCTACTTCACCACAGTAAAGCATGTGAATGGGTAGGCTATAATAGACTTAATTATAAGCAAACGAAAGGAAGAAACGTTTACAATTCCCTGCGAAAATGAGTGTGACGCGAGTCAAGATTTATGAAAAGAAACGTGATGTCCAGTGGGATAAAATGGACTAACTGTTAGCCTTTTGGTTATGCTAACTGTTATGCCTATTGTTAAAGTTCGCGGAAATCGAAAAATCGGGTACAAACATATTTGAAAAGCTGGCAAATCTTTAATTGGGCTCAGCCTCCCGCTCTCATTCAGCATGTATCCTTATGTTTTCATGGCTGCGATGTAACTGCGAATTTATTTCCTTTGAAAACAATTATTTGTGCTTCTGTCCTGTGGTAAAATATTCACGTACAACAGCATTCACATACAAAACACAGGGATAATAACGAAATTATAGTTTTAAATAGAAAATAGTATTTATGTAAGGAGGTAGGCCTATATTAAAATAAAAGTGCACAACTCTTTACTTTCCCCTCACGTGCAACCTAGTGCGGGTGAGTCCTTATTTGGGTTAGCAAAATAACGAAATAGAAAATAGTATTCATGGAAAGAGATAGTAAAATACAGATATAGTAAATTATATATTTTTATAAAAAAACAACAACAAAAAACGATATATCATCGACCATCGCGATGTTTTACTGTAAACATCGTCAACTGCCAATTTTGGGGACATCGCCCAACCCTAGCACACACTGGAATGAATTCACTACAAACGCGCTGAGAGTCTCTGTTCTCTCTGTGTCTAATGTAGCCTAATCACCCTGGCCTTCTTTACATTAGCGCTTTTTTGGACTTCTTGAATTAATTCGATTACTGAATCACTGAACACTTTCCCTGAGTTTAATGGCTTGAAATCACAAACAGAGACACAGAATCGGGTTAAAATGGAAATTTCCTCCTACCAGGGTTACAGGTGCAGATGCTCATTGTGATTGTGATAAACTCCCGACTTCTATGATCGACTGCATGATGCAAATTACGTTAATGTCGCAGCTTGGAAACATGTCTGCTGGAAAAATGTTTTTTGAGCACTAAATCAGCATTTAAGAATGATTTCTGAAGGATCATGTAACACTAAAGACTGATGCTGTAAACTCAGCTTTGCCATCACAGGAATATATTACATTTTAAAAATGTAGAAAAGTTTTTGCTGTATTTTTGATCAGATAATTGCAGCCTTGGTGAATACAAGAGACGACTTTCAAAAACTTCAAGTAATCTTACTGACTCCAAACCTTTGAACAGTAGTGTATGTATACTGAAATTAGTATTTATTTTAAGGGCTACAATAAGAGCTGGACTTTTTTTTTTTTTTTTTAATAGATGCTTTCATCCATAGCAAATTACAAATGAGTAATAATGTAGTCCCTTTTTCTTTTCTTTTTTTTTTTTTGGAGGTGCAGCAATATTTGTTGAAGCTCGTATGAAACTTAATTTGAATTGGCGTGGTAATGTAATTGCTTAGGATATAACCGAACAGAGATATTAACCACATTGGTTAGCCTTGTAAATTAAATTGAGAAGAGTGTGTGTAAGCTAGTCTGAAACTGCTGCCTCTAGCATTTTAATAATACTTAAAAAGCTGTCAGGGCAGTGTATCAATAAGCACCAGCTCCCCTTTAGTGCACACTAAATCAAAACTATCAAAATTAGGTTGCGTTTGAGAGAAAGTCTAGTGAATCTACAAATATCTGTGTAATTTCCTAAGTTCTCTTATTTTCAATCTTGCTTTTCATTAAAGACCCCCTGTGGTGAAAATAAAGGTTTTTAATGTTGTTTATATGTCTGTGGTGTTAAATTAGGACTGCATGATATTGGAAAAAAACGACATTGCAATATTTTTTTTTCTGCAGTGTATTTTGCTATATGAATACAATTTCACCAGATGATTTGAATAGCTCTATTTATAAAGGAGGATGATTGGGGTGATATGCAGGTGAACACTACATTTTCTTCGCTGTATAAATGAAATATAATTAATAGGGGTGTAACGGTACACATATTCATACCGAACCGTTTTGGTACAGGGCTTTCGGTTCGGTGCACGTGTACCGAACGGTTTCTGAGTGCAGGCTTATTTTAAGCACGGAGCACACTTCAATCCTTGTTCCCACACGAACGTATTAAGTATAAGGTCCATTTTATCACGAAATTAAAACGTTAAAAGCTGTTTTGACGCTTTTAAATGTGGCGTGACTGTATAGGAGCGCCAGTTCAATCGGGCTGCGCAATGCGTGCGAAGTGAACGCGATCATCTGTGAACCCGATCGATCATCTCTTCCTAAAGAATAAACGTGAATGAACATCTGAAGGTATGTTGAGGATACATTACAACTTACTGTCATGTATCATATGTGGTGTAATTGCTCAATCAGTGTTTCAACGGCGGAAAGACCTTGATCTAACTGCTTATAAACTAAACAATGTTATGTAGCCTAGCATCACATTTACATCACATTTACATTCAGTGTCAACAGAATTTTATTCACTAGAGGAATCCACTTTCACTAAATATATGCCTATATATTTGTTATATTCTACTTAACCTGTTAGTGATGTCTTGATTATTTCATGCATGTTTAAATAAACCTTTCATGAAAATGACAGACACTGTGTATAAATATTTCAACAACAAATTGTAGAAAAAGCTATTTTATAATTAGATTTAGAAGTTACTGCAAAAACTGCCTAATATGAAGTCCACATGTTTGCATACAATGTGTTATTTGTTATTTGTTATTATTATACCTAAAATAAATAGCAACTGAATTTAGGCTAATAGTTTGGGCTCTCCAGTTAACCTTTAATATTATAGTAATGTGCAAGTAAGGGCTCGCTATATAGTTTACAGAAATATCTTCAATAAACTTTATAATTTAATTAATTTAAGGACACACTTTTTTTCATCAGTAAACCACTGTTTAATAAAAACAAATAGCAATTTTGAAAACTGCTGTACCCGTACCGAACCATGACTTCAAAACCGAGGTATGTACCGAACTGTCGGTTTTGTATACCATTTCACCCCTAATAATTAATATAATAAAGTGGTACAGTTAATCTTCATTAAAGCTACAAAAGTGATTTTCTCTTTTGTAGTTTGATTAATATTGGTGGCACAAACAGCTGAGGGTATATTAGGCTGCTGTCACTTTAAGACGAAGCACGGATCCAATATAATGATACGCATCTGTTTTTCTCAATTGCATACAACGCATAGACAGGCATTTTGACTTAATTTAGAATGCACATATTCGTTCAAGGTCAAAAGAGGAGAAAAGGGCCTGAATTCGGTGTTCACGTGTTGTTTGCACCGTTCTGTGTGCGCGCGTGACTAAAACATTGTGAGTTCCAGTCTTGCGCTTGTTTAAATTAACTGGACTTAACACATGCAAATGATCAACTTTTACTCTGATGGTTAACTTTGCAATTAATCCACATCACATGCGCTCTAGGGGTGTAATGATACACCAATGCCACGGTTCGGTTTGAGCCACGGTTCGGGTTTGTTTGCTGTGGAGTCATGGTTCATGGCGGGCACCAGCAATAATAACACTAGATTTACTTTTAACTTGATGATAATAATAATAATAATAATAATAATAACAGCAATAATTGAACTTATTAGCTTTATCTTTAACTTTATACATTGGCTTCACATTTTCTTTAGAGCAGTTAGCATACCTGAGTAAACTAAAATGAAATAAATGCATCCACTGTAGACTAGTCAGAAATAATCTACTCATTTTACCATTTACCATAATGTTTAAAAAGTAATATGCAAAAGTATTGTTCCACTTTAGCCTACTTAAAAAACACAAATTGTATGAATATGGCTAATGGCATTACCATTCTGATACACGACTTGTACACAAGCCTGTATAAAGCTGTGTTTTCACCGCAGGAACTAGGGACTTTGGGGTGGTACTCGGTGTGTTTCGGAGAGTTCCTGGAACCAATTGTTCTGGGTAATTTCGTTGGAAACGGGGCTTATTTCATTCTTCCACTTCTTCTGAATCCGTTTCTGGTTAAAATGTTATGGCTGAATTAAACCAATATGTCCACTTGCCTTTGTGCAGCGTTTCCTACAGTAAAGTCGATCGAGTGGATGGGGTATTCTGAGCTTGTGTGATTACGTTGAGGCGGTGCTAATTTGAATATTCATGGTTCCGCATAAACAAAATAAAGCAAGGGTGTGGTTACATTCATGCTATTTGAATGCATTATGAATTTTTTTTTGTTCACAGGAAAAAAATTAAATTGTCTTTTGGTGATCAAAAATTTATAAAATTGACTACATAGGGACTTTTATTAGTTCTCATATTTCATACAGTTTAATTAATGTAGATAAGGATAAGCAGAACCATATTGTGATAGAAAACATGCTTGTATATATGCATCCTATGTGTTTTGACACTGTTAAGCTAAGATATTAATACCACACAGTGCACTGGCCAATAGTTAATGAAGGTTAGATTTGATTGTCGTGCTGTGGCAAGCCTTTAGATGGCAGTGCTGACTTGGTATAAAACCTGCAAACACCTGCAGGGAAATAAAGTGTGGCAAAATTGAAAGGCTTATTAATATAGGAAGAGTGAATGTGTGACTGTCTTTCAGAACTATGTGGATTGTGGAGTCCAGACTTTGCTGACCCTTCTGTAGCTAACCCTTCACTCCTTTTTTTTGGTAAGTTGTTTTTTTTTATTTTTTTTTTATACCATCTTTAGTTTTCAGTTGTCACTTTTACAGAGTCACTTTTTCTTTTTCTTAGGGTAGACTCCCATAGAAGCAGAGGAGAACAACTTAATGGCGATCAAGCAGTGCACTTCATTGTGTGCGTGTTTTCAAACACAGTTGCAGATAGGGTCATCCTGGGTGTGATGTGATGGTGTATTTTGAGGGGACAACATTGATATGATCATATGATCATGTTGTAATCTAAGGCCTCACACATCCACACACTGAAACATTTGACAAGCTTTGTTCGCTTTAGCCTTAATACCCATTTATTTGTGTTGTCTGTTTTTTTTCTTCTTCATGGCCAACTAACTTTAAAGACACTTTTAAGCTCACAAATACATATTTATATTTTATTTATGTTTGCTTATTTTAATGTTTGACTCACTGTTGGTGATGCACCGTATGCATTTAGGTAACTGTTCTGATGTTTTCAGTGTGTTTTAGAACAATGTTCATTTGTTTACTGATTCAAGCTGGTGAGTGTTCACTGTTAAAATAGTTTTGCTTTGGGATTTTCACATTAAGGCACATGTTCGGATTTCCTCTATTTGGTTATTGAGCACCAGGGTACAGTGGCTCCCCTTCTTTTTTTTACTCTACAAATCTATTTTCATTCATCAGTCATTTATCACTGTACTTCCATTAATTTTTTTCCCCTGGTGCTGGTTTTCTTTTTTTTGTTAGTGCAGTTAAAATATGTAAATAAAATCATTGCATTAATTGAGGAATTACAATAAAATTTTATACTCAGCCCTGTAAGTCACAGCAGGTCACGGGATGGTTGACTTGTTTTAAATTAAAGCGATGACGGAATATCGATAAACACTGTGAACACAGTCAGGCTTCCTTTTTCTATTTTCCAGCACTTTTTCGCACCAGTTCCCTTTGTTAATTGAGTTTTGTTTTTAAAAGTTTATGGGTATTGTTGAACACACAGCACTGTCATTTTATACCTATTGTTACACTGTTCATTTTTTTATGTTTTTTGTTTTTTTATGGGGGGCTGATTTAATAGCTGCTGCAGATTCATCACATTTTTATAAACCAAATCTGACTGGCTTGTATTGAAATTTTGCAGTTTTATTTCCTATGGTCTCATGGGAGTTGTGGTTTATATTGTGCTCTAGTATGAGAGCTTCTAATCACTGTACTCTGGGTTTGCCATGTATATACGGTTTGGATTTCGATGTTGGCATTGTGCGGTTTTGCTGTTTTTGTTATTAATAAAAAATAAAGTTGAATTATTTTTGCCTCACTTTTATGTGTTTTTTTGTTTTTTGTTTTTTACTGTAATTGGCACCTGATTTTTTGTATACTTTTTTTATTTTTTTATATTTTTTTTTTCCACCTCATTATTTTGCTGTGGAAGGTGGTAGACTGTGGTGGTCTCATCCCTTGTATTGTCTGGCCAGTCAGACTAAATTATGAATTAATCACCAATGAATATGCTTCAAAATAAATGTATATTAACACAAATATCCACAGATTCATCTGTGACCATATACTTCCACCTGGCATGTTCTGGATCTTTGACATGTACTAGCTTCAATACTCTTGATGATCCCGAGGAGGAATGGGAGAAGGTCATGTGGTCTGATGAGACAAAAATAGAGCTTTTTGGTCTAAAATCCACTTGCCGTGTTTGGTGGAAGAAGGTTGAGTACAACCCAAAGATAACCATCCCAACCGTGAAGCATGGAGGTGGAAACATTCTTTGGGGATGCTTTTCTGCAAAGGGGACAAGATGACTGCACCGTATTGAGGGGAGGATGGATGGGGCCATGTATCGTGAGATCTTGCCAACAACCTTCTTCCCTCAGTAAGAGCATTAAAGATGGGTCGTGGCTGGGTCTTCCAGCATGACATCGACCCCAAACACACAGCCAGGCCTACTAAGGAGTGGATCTGTAAGAAGTATCTCAAGGTCCTGGAGTGGCCTAGCCAGTCTCCAGACCTAAACCCAATAGAAAATCTTTGGAGTGAGATGAACGTCCATATTGCCCAGTGACAGCCCCAAAACCTGAAGGTCTCTATGGAGGAGTGGGCCAAAATCCCTCCTGCCGTGTGTGCAAACCTGGTCAAGAACTACAGGAAACATGATCTGTCATTGCAAACAAAGGTTTCTGCACCAAATATTAAGTACTGCTTTTCAGATGTATCAAATACTTATGGCATGCAATAAAAAGCAAATTAATTACTTAAAAATCATACAATGATTTTCTGGATTTTTGTTTTAGATTCCATCACTCACAGTTGAAGAGAATACCTTTGATAAAAATGACAGACTTCTACATGCAAGTGGGCAAACCTGCAAAATCGGCAGTGTATCAAATACTTGTTCTCCCCACTGTACGTGTGTATGTGTATGCATATATAGAGGTCCTTCTCAAAAAAAAAATGCTTATTGTGATAAAAGTTCATTATTTTCCATAATGTACTGGCCCAGGATGCTTCGATAGCGGCCTTAAGCTCATCCAGAGTGTTGGATCTTGCATCTCTCAACTTTCTCTTCACAATATCCCACAGATTCTCTATGGGGTTCAGGTCAGGAGAGTTGGCAGGCCAATTGAGCACAGTAATACCATGGTCAGTAAACCATTTACCAGTGGTTTTGGCACTGTGAGATTTCCATAAAGCTTTTCAGCAGATGGAAGCATGAAGTGCTCCAAAATCTGATAGCAAGCGCAATTGACCCTGCCCTTGATAAAACACAGTGGAACAACACCAGCAGCTGACATGGCACCCTAGACCATCACTGACTGTGGGTACTTGACACTGGACTTCAGGCATTTTGGCATTTCCCTCTTTTCTTCTTCCAGACTCTGGCACCTTGATTTTTGAATGACATGCAAAATTTGCTTTCATCCGAAAAAAGTATTTTTGACCACTGAGCAACAGTCCAGTGCTGCTTCTCTGTGGCATTTCCTTCTTTCTACAGGGAATGCGGCACCTGTAGCCCATTTCCTGCACACGCCTGTGCACGATGGCTCTGGATGTTTCTACTCCAGACTCAGTCCACTGCTTCTGCAGGTCCCGCAAGGTCTGGAATCGGTCCTTCTCCACAATCTTCCTCAGGGTCCGGTCACATCTTCTCGTTGTGCAGCGTTTTTTGCCACACTTATTCCTTCCCACAGACTTCCCACTGAGGTGCCTTGATACAGCACTCTGGGAACAGCCTATTCGTTCAGGAATTTCTTTCTGTGTCTTATCCTTTCGCTTGAGGGTGTCAATGATGGCCTTCTGGACAGCAGTCAGGTTGGCAGTCTTACCCATGATTGCGGTTTTGAGTAATGAACCAGGCTTGGAGTTTTTAAAAGCCTCAGGAATCTTTTGCAGGTGTTTAGAGTTAATTAGTTGATTCAGATGATTAGGTTAATAGCTCGTTTAGAGAACCTTTTCATGATATGCTAATTTATTGAGATAGGAATTTTAGGTTTTCATGAGCTGTATGCCAAAATCATCATTATTAAAACAATAAAAGACCTGAAATATTTCAGTTGGTGTGCAATCAATCTAAAATATATGAAAGTTAAAATTTTATCATTACATTATGGAAAATAATGAACTTTTATCACAATATGCTAATTTTTTTAGAAGGACCTGTATATGTGAACATAATTTTTTAAGCGCATAAAGTGGGCTATTGGTGGCGCTATAGAGCCATTTTTATTTTGGGTTTTAGGGTTGTTTTTTAATGAATGAGGAAGCAGAATTAGGCTACCATTAGTCAACTTGTTCTGGGTTCTACTGGTTTTTCTTTGTTTTTTAGTTTTTTGACAGTACTATGTTGAAGGTGAAACGAGAGACAAAAGGAATGAGGAAACATCGGGGGGAAGAAAAAAGAGAGAGAGAGGCGCGAGTGAGGAGGAGACTGTCTTGACTGGAGTCGCCGCAACGGCAGAAATGAACTGAGCTCATCATCTGCTTACCTGTCTTCAGTTCACATACACAAGCGAGGGCATGAGAGTTGAGAAACCGACAGAAAGCTGAAAGAAACGGGAGAGAAGCGAAATATAATTAAGGGAGAAAGAAACGGCAGGGGGAACTCAAATCGACAGCGACATAATCAAAGAACAGCAGCAGGTATGTTCACTCTTGTAATGATTCTGTGGAGTTTTCTTCTGTCACTGTACCTTAATTTAACACTGTTAACTTTCTGATTCTACCCGTAAGTCACTGATTGCTTTCTTCTCTGCTGATTTATCCCTCTCTTCTTTCTTCCTATGTTCTCGGTATACTTTTAATAAATGTTAATTTCCGTGCTTTTATTTGAGCTTGTATGGGAGTCACTGTTAAGTTCAAGCTCACTTGAAGTCTGCGTGTGCATGTGCAAGAGAACAGCAAAAATATCAAAGGATTTCACACTTCCATTCAAGTCGATCTATAAAAAAAAAACATTTGCATGCATGAAACAGTGTATGTAAATAAGTGTTTGGCTTTTTTTTATAACAAAAAAAAAACCTAAAGCAGCTTTGAAAGGGTCATATTGTAGGCTACTTTTTATTTCATTTTTTTATGGGGTCTACTTCGTTAGTCACGTTCTTTGCTCATATAATAGACAGAATTTAGTTTATCGTGATAATTTTCCCTATGATCTTTACAATTAAATGAGAACAGTTATCCGGGACTAACATTTTATTGTAATTTTTTTTTTTACTGTTGTGGACTTTTTCACTCCTTTGATTAGTTTAACATAAAATGAAAATTATCCGATGATTTACTCACCATTAAGCCACCCTTGGTGTATTTGACTTTCTTCTTTCTGATGAATTATATTAATAAATATCATGACGCTTCCAAGCTTTAATGGCTGTGACGGGTCCAATTGAAGCAAAAAATAAAATACAAAAAATAAATCATCCTCAATCATAAACGTAGTCCATGGCTCCGGGGGTTAATAAAGGCTTATGAAGCGAATTGACTGAGATTTATAAGAAAAATATCCATATTTTAAACGTTAAAGTAAAAAAAAAGGCGTAACTGGCGTGACATATCGGACGTCACTTAGCGTAAGCGTTTTGAACCGCGAGAGACTTTCTGCTAAAGTTGAATATGGATGGCGGTCTGGTGGATATTTTACTTTATAAAGTTTTAAATATGGATATTTTTCCTACAAAACTCGATCGATTAGCTTCAGAAGGCCGTGTGAAGTACGTGTATGATGAATGGATGTGCTTTTTTGAGCTTCAACTCAATGGACCCGTCTGCCATTATAAAGCTTGGAAGCATCAGGATATTATTAATATAACTCCGATTGTGTTCATAAGAAAGAAGAAAGTCATATACACCTAGGGTGGCTTGAGGGTGAGTAAATCATGGGATAAATCTTATTTTAAATTGAACTAATACTTTAATTTAATTGCTGTCTTTGCATGTGAAAAGAGAAATGGTGCTGCAATATAGGCTACAGTAGTTTGCCTCTGCCCCATACTTTAATAGCCTTTTAGAAAGAGAAGATTACATTGCGTTCACAATACAATCTGCACTGAAATGTGCCACTCAAGCTGGTAAATCAGTCAGAAATTATCTATTCTAAATTAAACTTCTGGGTCTTTCCTTGTGTTAGGATCCTTCAAGAGCAGGCCTATATGCAGAGGTACAGGTGCTACACACAGCAGGAATTTTTAAATAGTGCCTCAGCAATATTAATATTTCTTAATGCAGAATTATGAAATGCACATTCATTGGTGCTTTATACTAAAATATATGTTTGTATATACTAAGAATATGTTAGCATGAATATGTGAGAATTCAGATTCTACCTTGAGTAAGCACTAAACTTCTCAGAACAGGCACATATTGTTCATTCACACATGATGCTATCAAGTGAGATGACTGGCAGAAGAAGATGACCTTCGGTTAGTATTTCTCACACACATACACACTCACTGTGGGGCTCCGAGGCTGATATGAATGACAGGCTAAGCAGTCAAACTCTGAGGGAGAGAGAAATATAGCAGGGGTGAGAGATTGTAAGCGAGAAGAGTGAAGAGATGATTACGAACCTGTGAAATGTGAGGGGAATGTGCTATCATCAACTTTCATATTCAGCCATGACAACCTGGTCCTGTGATAGTGACCTACAGAGAGTCCTACAAACATCTCACACACAAACTTTTCACATGCACATACATACTCCCTGATGGTTGCATGTCTACAAAGACCCATTTCAGATAACAGTTTTAAATAATAAATTTTCAGTTTCAGTTTCTTTTAAATAAAACAACTATAGTACAGTGATTGTATCAAATGGAATTTTTGTTTTGAGTCTGAGACCACTAGTGAAAATACTTTTTATTACAAATCCTATTCTACCATTAAATCTTTTTTAGTGAAAAATGTATTGTTTTTTTTTATTATTATATATGTAGCTATTTTATATATGTATGAAAGTTCTTAGTTTAATATGGAGTCGGCCCACCCTTGCAGCTATAACAGCTTCAAATCTTCTGGGAAGGCTTTCCACAAGGTTTAGGATTATGAGAATTTTTTACCTTTCTTCTTGAAGCGAATTTGTGAGGTCATTAGTGTTGGACTAGAAGGCCTGACTCGCAGTCTCCACTCTTATTCATCCCAAAAGGTGTTCTATCGGGTTGAGGTCAGGACTTTGTACAGGCCAGTCAAGTTCCTCCACACCAAACTTGCTCATCCATGTCTTTATGGACCTTGCTTTGTGTACTGGTGCGCAGTCATGTTGGAACAGGAAGAGGCCATCACCAAACTGTTCCCACAAAGTTTAAATTTTCCAAAATGTCTTGGTATGCTAAAGCATTTAGAGTTCATTTCACTGGAATTAAGGGGCCAAGCCCGACCCCTGAAAAATAACCCACACCATAATTCCCCCTCCACCAAACTTTACACTTGGCACAATGCAATCAGGCAAGTACTGTTCTTCTGGCAACTGCCAAACCCAGACTCGTCTGTTGGATTGCCAGACTCCAGAGATTTGTCACTCCAGAGAACACGTCTCCTGGGCCTGTCGCGATAGACAATATATAAATTAATCGCATGATAAAAAAATCAGTCTCCTGCTTACATCGAGTTCTCTTTTTTTCATGAACAAACAATAGCAACAACACAGAGAATTTTGAGTATTCTCATATTAGGAGTCTTAAATTAGTTAAATAACGTCTTAAATTAACTTGTTGAGTTGAGTTGTGAGGAAAATGAGATGCGCTGGACAGCGTGTGAGATCCGCGTCATGTTCAGCAGCGGCTGTTCTTAAAGTGACAGGAGCACTGATGATGCCTTTCATTAATGTTCATCAAAGAACAACGGGAACAGAGAAAATTGTAGCTTGAATGATTATTAATCTATATTTAATTTATTATTTATGCAGTTAAGAAAGGTGTTGATAACTATTACATTTCTGTTTATGTCTAACAAGGAAGGCACAGGTAAATATAACATTTTTTTTAAAGTATGTTGTTGTTTTAAGTTCACTTAAATTAAAAGATGTTTTTTTAAAGCCTAAAAAATTTTGCAATTGGTATCTTTCAGTTATACTGTAATCAATGTAATGTCATTGATGTTTCATAGAGACATCAGTGATACTGGCCTTCATTCATAAATACATGACAATAAAACACATATTTAACATATACTGTCAATAAATTGTTTCTACATTAATTTGGAGAGTAACTGAAATCATTACAATATAAAAACATTAAAAAACGTTTTAATTGTGATTAATTACAGAATTTTTTTTGATGAATTCGTTAATTTTTTTTATCGATTCCCAGCACTACCAGCCAGTTGGGACTTTGGGTCAACTGGGAAAAGAGCAAACTCTCCCCCATGCAGAGGAACTTTTCTTTCGGTATGGAAATCTGATACTGTGCGTATTATATTCTGTGTTATTGTTAAGCCCCAGAGCCCCACAAAAGGCACATAAACATTATAAAGCATCATCACTGCTTTGTGCACTATTAGGGTTCTGAATCCATTACATAGTGTAATGTGAGGTACAGATGAATTTTTATGTCATTAAATTTAAGTTCACGTAAATGCTTCCCTCTGCTGCGGCTATCAGTCATTCTCCATTCAGCTGGTGAAACTCTCAAAGATGATTCAATATTCCTGTTATTATGCTTGATCTGTTGATAACACTATGGTTCGCATAAAATGATTTTATTTGGCTGGAGTTTATTGCGGTTTCTAAATCGTGATAGGCTACTTTCTACCGGGTGTCTGTTAGATTGCAACACTGGACACGAGATTGTATTGTTCTTCTCATGCACGGTAACTGAATTTTTAAACTGTTAAAAGAAAAGGCTCAATAAACTATTGCATGCATAGATACACTACACATCGATATATCTTCCCTTTGTGTTTTGAACTTTTCAATGCGGACGGAGCGCTGCACGTTGTGATTCCATGTTGCTTCAGTTCAAGGGCATCATCCTGCGCGCGGGACGCACATAAACACTTTGTGCCGCTTTGTATTGGAGCCTTTGGTATTACAGAGATGGGAAGTAATGAAGTACAAATACTTCGTTACTGTACTTAAGTAGATTTTTATGATATTTTTACTTTACTATTTATTTTTATGTCTACTTTTTACTTTTACTCCTTACATTTTAACACAAATATCGGTACTATCTACTCCTTACATTTTACAAAATTGGCTCGTTACTTTAGTTTCAAATAATTTCAGTGGAGTTAACGTTATTTTTCAAGTCATCAATACCGAATTCAATCAAATTGGATGGGAATATAAGTTGCACTTGACGCACCACTACAAGATGAAAAGATAATTTCCCATTCGCGGGAAATCATAGCGGCTTGGTGGCCTCAGCAGTGTTGGTCTGTACTGGTTTCACACTCAACTTGATTCTACCGAACCCTGGTGCGTTTGTTTGCATCTTACGTTATCTAAAACGTGCACCGCGCCTGATAGAAGACAGAACACGCGTCAATATATTGTGTTTTTTATTAATTCGTTACTATTATGAGCATGGTCGTAGTAGCCAGCAATGAGGTCACCAAGGTCCGGACTAAAAAATAAAATTAAGATCTCTGAATGATTAATTAGCCATTTAAACCACCTCATGTCATGAGTGTTTGCAATTCATGTCGCTGCGGGAAGCTAGCGCAGTGAACCGGGCTTGAGCGCGCTTTATGAGTGAGGGCGCGGGTGCAGCCTCCGTCTGTGTTGCCAGATCCGAATTATTAGGACACTTTAGGAAGTTAATAAAGTGGGAAGTTGCATGTTGCATGTTAGGATTAGTGATATATATATATAATATTTATTACCAAATAATTATATATAAATAATTTGTTTTTGCTTGTTTTTCGTAGCAATATCTGACAACACCGTAGCCTACTGCAGGCATTAATAAAAAAATAAATATATATATATCTTATAGTCAAACCGTAACTGCTGACTGGAAACTTGTTCGGTAAGATTTTGCACGCTCACACAAAAGAAAAAACAGTAATAGCTGTCATTCAGTTGCTATACCAGTGACACGTTACACTATACAGAAGGTCTGTATACCCTAGTTGCTCCCAAGTTTTTGATGGGATTCAGGACAAATCCATGCAAATCTACAGATTTGAGGGCATACATCGCTTGCCATTTTTCTATTGCTGGATTTCTATTGTCTATTTGCATATCAATAAAGAATTTAATAAAATGCACATTGAATTTGTAATTTCTCTAACTTTTATAGCACTTCAATTGTAAAAATTGCGAGCCTGACTTATTATTATTATTATTAGCACGCCACGTTCAAAGTTTTAGGCCTATTGGCCGACATCCATTTAAAATGCAGGCAATGGCGTATTTTTTTCCATATCCACTTAAGTTTCTCAGCTTGCACACTTGTAACCTTTGTGTGGTCCAATAGCTTTACATAAAAAATGGTTATCCTTCACAAGGTTTCTTTTACTTTTATACTTTTAGTACATTTCCAAGCCTGTACTTTGTTACTTTGACTTGAGTAAAGAAGTTAAATCATTAATTCTACTTTTACCAGAGTATTTTTTAACACAAGTTGTACTTCTACTTGAGTACGGGAACTGAATACTTTTGCCATCTCTGTCGTATTATAATACTTTTGCGCAATGAAAGATTATTATTAGCCTTTCTTGTTCTGTCCTATCTATAATATGTTTCTGCCTTATTAAAAAACTGTGCTATACATTTAAAATAAATGTCTTTTAATTTCTTAGTATATAGGCCCTATTTCTATAAATATATTTCCTTGGTTTTCATGAATTTATTTTACAACAATGTGTAACATTTTACCAGATTTAGTGCTACACTTATTTACTTTTATTTATTTATCTTTTTTCCCCACTAAATGTTTAGTTTTTTTACAATTATTGTGCACTCATGATTTTTATAGAGCAACTTGTGCTGCTTAATTATCCTCTAATCTTGTATATCCACCATCTAGTTTATAGTAGTATTTTTGTCATAGACGGGTCAATTGCCCGTTCTGTATACACTTGAAGCTAATAGGACTCCCAGAAGTGATCCCAATTCATCGGTGACATCAACTTAACGTCTCTGTTCCTTCCTTCAGGGAACGAGGGTTACATACTTTACCAAGACATTTTTTAATCATCAAATGAGTATTTTTTATGACTTTTTTTTTTTTAATTCTAAAATGTTTATTTACAGGTTTAAGTCATATTTTCAATGTGGTCTCAGGCTTTTCGACACCACTGCATGCCATGGTACTAAATTATTACCGTAGTGTTTTAATAAAATACTATTGTGCTATATGTACAAAAAAAGATAGAGTAAAATTAATGTAATTTTCACAAATTTTTACACTTTATAGTTAAAAATATACAGGATTGTATTAAGATCCTTTGTCAGAACAAGACATTAGGAGAGTAAATCAGGCTTTTCTTTATTGCATCATATTGACAATCTCTTGTCTCCGTTGGTTACCAGAGCCCACATCACCCCCACCACCACCACCACAATTCTATGTGTGCTCTCAACTTATTATCCTTCCCTATCATCTTGCCTAAATTTAGCTCTCCATCTTTCTTTTTTCCCTTTTTTCTTCCGCTCCCCTCCTCGTGCTTATCACAGTGAGAGATTATTGTGTGTGAATGTCTTCGTGTGTGTTCTGCAGGAAGTGTGTAGTGTGGGAAGTGTGCAGTGTGGTTGTGTTAGAGTATGAAGCTTTGTATGCACCTTGTCCTCATGTATATGAGCATTTATGTGCATTTAATGTATTTAAAAACAAAACAAAAAAAACACCAATTTTCATCTGTTTCTTAGATGTATATAGAATATACATTCTATGTATATAAAAATCCTAAATACATTTGTATTGCTCTTTCATAGCTAGGAAGACTAACCCCCAGTTTCACGGACAAGGTTTAAGACTAGTCCCAGACTAAAATGTATGTTTGAGTTGTTTTAACTGAAAGCAACTTGCACTGGCATATTTTAAAATATGTCAGTGCCATTGTTTTTTCTCAAGATGCACACCAGTAATGTTTTTGTTTTTTTCTAAAGCACGTTTATAAAAACTACTTAAATGACCTAATAGAGGCCTAATCCTGCTTAATCTACGTCCTGTCTGTAAAACCATGGGCCATGATCTCACAATTCTGACTTTCTCTCACAATTGCAAGTTTATATTTCACAACTCTAAGAAATAAAGGCAAAATTGTGGTTAAATACAAATGGAAGAAAAAAAAGATTTATGAGTTTATATCTTGAACTTTGACTTCATTTCTCACAATTAGGAGTTTAACTGACTTTATTTCTCTGAATTGTGAGATATAAACTCAAAATTGTGAAAAAGTCTGAATTGTGAGTTTGTATTTTGCAATTCTGACTTTATCAGAATTCTGAAATAAACTCAAAATTGTAAGAAATTGTCAAATTTGTAAGATATGATCTTGCTATTAAAAAGGTACTTACGACTTTTTATCGTACCATTCTGAATTTTTTCTTGCTATTGAAAACTCACAATTCAGACTTTTTTCTCCCAATTGCAAGAAATAAAGTTAGAATTGTGAAAAAGTCAGAATTCAGACTTTTTTCAGATATAAAAAGTCAGAATTATGAGATATAGCTAAACTCATAATTGCTAGAAATAAAGTAAGAATTGCAAAATATAAACTCGCAATTATGAGTTATAAAGTTCAATCTGCAAGAAAAGAAGTCTGGATCGCGAGAAGTCTAAATCGCAGTTACCTGTTTAATTTTTATTCAATGCCAGAAACAAGATTCCATATATGGTACTGATAAATCCCGAATGGAAAGGGCTAAGTATCATGCACACATTGCTATGCTGTCATTTTTGTTCTCGATGAGGGAGCAACTATCCCCTCACTGGGGCTTATGTGCTTATAGCAGCATTTGTGTTTATGTCAAAGCTTGTGTTCGCTGGGCTCTTGATGATATTGCAAATTCAGCTGAGATTAAGAATCTGTGGTTTCTTTTTCTGCTCTAATAGCTCTCCAAATGTTGTCTCAGTAACTGTGAGCAAACTGATGATCTGTCGGTCTGTTGCCGAGCGATTAGCATCAGTAATGATGTGATTGTCAGGCTAGTGAAGGGAAATGAGTGGAACCGGATGCTTGACTGCCAGTATTAACTTCGCTCAGCACAGGTGTGAAGGTCCGTGTATCTCCCATGAATTAGTCATTTATATTCCAGCTGTCGGATTCATAATAAAAGCAAATTTGTCTCAGTAAATCTTTTTGATTCATTCCTACTTGCAATTTAAACCTATAATGTTTGAGGTAACGACTTACTGCATTATGTTTGCACCTCCCTGTGTATATTCTCTGTTTAAATATAACGTACTCATTCAATTCTCCTGAATAACTCATCTTGAAAGTAGCGTACTGTTCCAATTATTTCAATTGTTCACTTCAAGCCTGTAATCCACCATTTTGTGGAATAAAATAGATTTTTCATTTATTTCTGGAAGTCAGTGCAGTTTTTGCAGCTTGGAATCTCCCTTATACTATTTTGGTAACATAGTCTAATGTATAGAATGACAGGGCTGCCAATATTAAAAATAAATAAATATACAAAGAAATGTAAAAAAGCAAAAATAAATAAATAAATATATATAGAAAAGCAAAAAAACAAAAATTAATAATTATTTATACATTTATTTCCATACATATTTATTTATACATTTATTTATTTCTATTTTTATTTATTTCCACATTTATTCCTTTCTACATTTATTTATTAATTTATGCATTTATTTATTTCTATATTTATTTATTTATTTATTTATGCATTTATTTCTTCCAACATGTATTCGTGCGTAGGGTAATGAGGAGGGCGGGGTTTACCTCAGACATAGCAATCGAGCTCAGAGAAGGCGAGGGTGAAGCGTTGAGGCCACAGTGACACCTTGTGGTGTGGCCGAAATACAATAAGTACAGCCTACTGACGCTGATACCAGACCATTGCATTTTAATGTAACTTCCAAAAACAAAACTGACAGCAACAGAAACAATTTGTTCTATTAAGCGGTGGTAGTCTTTAGCCTACTTCCATAAACTCATGTCCAGGGGAAACTTTATTAAATGTATGAACGTCACGTTAATCCAAATATATGGCATGACGGAATCAATGAAGTGATACGTTTAATATGAAACTAAAACAGACAGCCGGTGGCAGCATGTCATTGTCTTAATGAGTGAGTTATTTGATTCCTTAAAATACACTGAATCAAAAACAATGCGGTTCAGCTGTAGATTTGTTTCTGATCATTTCTATTTAGGCCTATATGCGTTATTTAAAATAATAATAATACAAATAAATAAATAAACAAACGCATGACCAAGTGTTCAAAACGTTGGCAGAGAAAGGGTCATGTTCGGGGAAACAACATGACAGGCTATTTTTGAGTTTAATGCACATATAGCCATATAGCCATATAGCAGCTACATTCAGAAATGGAAATTACGAATGCATTAATATTTTGTTTAGAATTTCAGAAAAGTCGTTTTAATATTTACAGGTTTGTATGTTGTTATTTATTTATTTTCAGAATAGTAAAGTTTCTATCCAAGTATCATACTGATCAAATATCGAAGCTATCTCTATCTAATAGTCTACTTCAAAGATCGAATAAAGTTATTGATTGTTAAAAAATGTCTATATATATATTTTATTTTTTATTATTATTATTATTATTAGGCTACAATAAGGTTGGGGGACGTGTACCCCTCAACATTGGAAAATGCTGCATGTGTCCCACCCAAAAATTAGCCTATCACCCGTTTCACACATAGGCATAGGCTACTCTGTATGCGGCGCGTATTTTATTTTCGTACCCAGGTTAACCGATTAAAGCTTTCACATGCCGATGTGGTCTGGCGATCCGTTCCGGGAGTGGTGCATACAGCAGTGCAGTGATCGTTTCCTCACCAAGTCTATTTTTTGCTGTGCTGCACGCGCTGAAATAAAGTGACAGAGCATTGTTCGCATTGAAATAAACATGGATTGAGGCAATTCATCGGCCACTTCATTGATTCCGTCATGCCAAATATTTGGATTAACATGACGTTCATACATTTAATAAAGTTGCCCCTGGACATGAGTTTATGGAAGTAGGCTAAAGACTACCACCGCTTAATAGAACGAATTGTTTCTGTTGCTGTCAGTATTGTTTTTGGAAGTTACATTAAAATGCAATGGTCTGGAATCAGCGTCAGTTGGCTGTACTTATTTCGGCCACACCACAAGGTGTCACTATGGCCTCAACGCTTCACCCTCGCCTTCTCTGAGCTCGATTGCTATGTCTGAGGTAAACCCCGCCCTCCTCATTACCCTACTCACGAATAAATGTTGGAAGAAATAAATGCATAAATAAATAAATATAGAAATAAATAAATGTATAAAAGAATAAATAAATATATATGGAAATAAATAAATAAATATGGAAATAAATGTATAAATAATTTTTTTTTTTTTTTTTTTTTTGCTTTTCTATGTATATTTATTTATTTATTTTTGCTTTTTTACATTTCTTTGTATATTTATTTATTTTTAATATTGGCAGCCCTGACATTCCATACTAATGCAGTGGCTCTTAACCAGGGGGCCTGATTTAAAATTAAAAATAAAACAATACAAGCAACAAAAAAAATAAAAATACACATACACACAACTAAAAATCAAGACATTTCAAGATATTTTAAAATATATTTGTATTAATTTATTTAAGAATTGAATACTTATAATATACATTAGGTTTATCAAAAGTGATGGTAGCATTTTACAAAAGATTTCGATTTTGAATAAATTGTGTTCTTTTGAACTTTCTATTCACCAAAGTTCACATTTCAACAAAAAATATTAAGTATCACAATAATAATAATAATAAGGAATGTTTCATGTTCACCAGATCAGCATATTAAAATGATTTCTGAAGGATCGTGTGACAATATTTTACAATATTACTGTTTTTACGTTTTTTTATCAAATAAATGCTGCCTTGGTGAACATAAGAATTCTTTTAATAAAACACATTAAAACATTTTATAAATTGTACTTACACCCAAAAGACATTCATTCACACAGTATATTTGATTTTGCATTTATTGTTGTTGTTGTTGTTATTTTACAGCTCTCAATTTCTTTATCTAATTACCATTACCATAGTATTTGGACACTGTTGCAATGGAAATGCCATCATATTCTTAGAAATACCTGGTATACATGCCACTAAATACAACAGTTGTACAGCAGTTCTATGATATATATCATGGTATTCTGATTCCTTTTCTGTACCATGGTAAGGTAAGTCTCAGTGCTGTTTTTAAGTGTATATCCTGATCTACTCATATACAGCTCTCTCAAATGATCACCCAGTTCCTGATCCATAAAACCATCCATCCATTGCTCCCCTGTCCCATCATCATTGCGCAGTTAATGCTTGTTGTCACGGCAACTGGGCTTGTCCGGTTCCTCTCGGTTTCATCTGTTCTGGCTCATCAAACGCTGACATGGAAATTCTGGCAGCTAACTACCCGTACCTGATGGTGTGTGTTAGCGCTGGTGGCCGGGGCCCACGTGGCTTGCCTCTGCTGTCACATCAAGTTAGCGCGTTCTAGATGTGACACTTATTAGCATTAGCCACACGCTAATTCATCGGCCACACATTCTGCTGTTTGATTGGTTATGTAGTCACAGATCAAATATGAAGTGTTATCTGATTGCTGCTTCTGGTAGCCAAGGAGACGGTGTGTGCGTTTTGAAGGGGGCATTGTGCTTGATACAGCGAACTTGTTTGTGTTAAAGGTTGATGCTTGAAGGTTGATTAGCTTTCCAATTACACTTCATGTTATGTTACCGTGTGACGAATCTTTGCGTGTGAACGCGTGCCTGTATCTGAATGTTTGTGGTTATGTTTAAAGACATGTTGATATGCCCTCTCCCCTGTTTTGCACATGCTCAGTTCCTATTTCAGTGTCAATCTGACTTAATTAGCATGACAATTAGGGACTGCTGCCAAGGCAATCAGTTAAATCAATAATGCAGTTATGAATACATGAATATTTCAGATGCATTATCCATATTCATCAATCTAATTTTCTCTCGCTGTCTTTGTTTTTCTCCACGTGTGCAGACATGGGCTGTAAGTTGCCGAAACCCAGAGGGTCAGATGAAGCTCCGGGAAAGATTTTCTCCACCCTCAGAAGAGCGCAAGTGGAGACACACTCAGGAGTGGCCTACACATACCACTTCCTGGACTTCCTGTTAGGAAAGGAAGGTACACATGCCCATTTCCTGCAGTCACAAACACTTTATTTATTGAAAATTCCCTTTTGTAGGTGTCATTCTCGTTCATACATAAACATTCCAACTCTTTCCTTTCCATAAACAGAATTTTCCGGCAATCCATGTTTTCACTGTTATACAGTAGGGGTGCTTATGCATTTTCTGTACAGAATCTCCAGATCAAAAACCAAGCGAAGAAGAAGCAGAAACAAGGGCGGTGTCCGAAATCGCCCCCATACCCTTAAATGGGGCACTATTTGAGGGGCAGCCATTTGTAGTGGTGTCTGAAAACATAATGGACATTATCGAATGCCCTCATTCAATCCCACAATGCACCGCAATAACAAGTGAACAACCACTGTATGCTCAACGGCTAGAGAATAGCCATAATTTACTGTGGCGGTCCCGCCAAATTAATTCCCACGTCTTTCCACGAAGATGGCGCCCGCAGCTGAATCATCCATTTTCCAATTGGTCCAATTGTGGCTACAGGTATAAATTCCATTTTATGTGATTATTAAATTGTTTGATTGAGGTTTATACATAAGCCGTGTTTCCACCACAGGAATTTCCCCAGGAACTAGGGACCTCGGGGTGGTACTCTGTGTGTTTTGACCGCAGTAACCAGGGTCTAAATGAAGTTCTGGGTAAAAATGTCCCCCTCAAAACGTCCCTGCTCGCTTACATTTTATTTCAAGCGCAATTATTTAAAGTCTGTTGCGGTGCGTGCAGTAAGAGTTGTTTGCTATTCAAATGAATCAATGAAGTTTAAAAAATATGGCCGATGGACTGACAAGGTTCCGGCTTTATTAAGCTTATATGCAGAGAACGAAATCCAGCGGGAACTGGAAAGTCGCACACAGTCCTACGTCACCGGACTAATCTTCACGTTACTTAAGATTGCGATGGAAACGCAGACAGAAACAGGTCTGAGGGAAAAAAAGTTCCTGAGACAAATGTTCCAGATAATTTTGGTGGAAACGGGGAAGATAAATATTTTCATTACTACTGGAGCTGCCAGTTTGCTTAGTTTCAAAAGATTATTAAACAGCAAGCACAAACTATTCAAAAGCGCCAATCCTTCCGAGACACGCAGTGTCCGAATTCACTCACTCGTTTCATTAACCGCATATGTTTTATATATTTGTGCTTGCTGTTTAATAATTATTTGAAACTTGGCAAACTGGCAGCTCCAGCAGTAAGACGAAAATATTTATATCATGAAAACTATGAATAAACCTTAATTAAACAATTTAATAATTAATTAAAAAGGAATTCATACCTGTATGACATTACGCTAAGCATACATCGGTTGTACACTAATTTTTGCAGTGCATTGTGGGATTGAATAAGTGCACTTAACGTCCACTATGGATTCGGACACCACTACAAAAGGCTGCCCCCTCAAACAGTGCCCTATTTAAAGGAACATACATGTGAATCCAGGTTCTGTTGTTGAGCTGGTCTGTTTGCACAGTAAAATAAACACGTGAAAGAAATGTGTCTTTTTAACGGGTCACAGACACTCAATCAATCAATCAATCAACTTTATTTATATAGCGCTTTTACAATGACGAATGTTTCAAAGCAGCTTCACAGTGTTAAACAGGACAACATTGCAACAAAATTTGATTTGGCTAGTTTAATTTGGATAGTTTATAGAATTATATATGACCAAATTAATAAATTCTATTTGTATATTTAGTTGAGTAACTTGGATCATAATTTGAGTGTCCCCAACTGAGCAAGCCAAGCCAAAGGCGACAGTGGCAAGGAACCAAAACTCCATCAGGGCATGATGGAGAAAAATAAACCAGGAGAAACCAGACTCAGTCGGGGTGCCAGTTCTCCTCTGGCCTATTATTAACGGTGTATAATTATTACTCTGGCAACCTTGCAGGTCATAAATCATATTAGATAGGAATATTCGAAATTTTGGGTATGGCCTTGCGAGGACGGGCTCATTTAGGATGGCGCGTCGATTACACAAGAATATGAATACTTGAAAGATCGGAGTTATTGCGCGGAGGCGGGTTAATTGAGGATGACGTTCGGTGAGGCAAATTCAGAGGAGACACTAATGGACACGGTCTCAGCAGACACTCCAGGATGAGCTGGTCATGTCCAGATGCAGGTCCACCATCCGATCCGGACACGGCCTGGATCCGGCCGACTGCAGTAAACCTCGGGATAAACAGAGAGACTAACATTAGTGTGGATGCCAATCTTTTTATGATGTAACGAGTACATCAGGTGTTATGGGAAGTGTTCGGTTCCGGCTGACCTAGTTAATGCAGCCTAACAATCAGTCATTTGATTTGAATAAAGAAAGTTAAAAATGTTCTATGTGTATGCCATAGTAAAGAGATGTGTTTTTAGTCTAGATTTAAACTGACAGAGTGTGTCTGCTTCCCGAACAATGCTAGGAAGACTGTTCCAGAGTTTAGGTGCTAAATAGGAAAGGATCGACCGCCTGCAGTTGATTTAGATATTCTAGGTATTTTCAACTGGCCAGAGTTTAGAGACCGCAATTGGCGTGATGGAGTATAATGCGTTAAGAGCTCGCTTAAGTACTGGGAGCTAAACCATTTATTGCTTTATAAGTAATAAGCAAGATTTTAAAATGTATGCGATGTTTAATAGGGAGCCAGTGCAGTGTTGACAGAACTGGACTAATATGATCGTACTTCCTGGTTCTTGTAAGAACTCGAGCTGCTGCGTTTTGGACCAGCTGGAGTTTATTTATTAGGCGAGCAGGGCAACCACCCAGTAGAGCATTACAATAATCTAGCCTTGAGCTCATGAACGCATGTACTAATTGTTCAGCATTTTGCATTGAAAGCATGTACGTAATTTAGATATTTTTTAAGATGGTAGAATGCAGTTTTACAGATGCTAGAAACGTGGCTTTCAAACAAAGATTGGTATCAAAAGAGCACACCCAGGTTCCTCACTGTGACGAGGACTTGACAGAGCAGCCATCGAGGGTTAGACAGTATTCTAGGGCACTACTTGTGGAGCTTTTCTGTCCAATAATTAAAAATTCAGTTTTATCTGAATTAAGTTGCAGGAAATTACTATTCATCCAATTTTTAATATCGCTATGCATTCCGTTAATCTTGTGAATTGGTAAGTTTCTCAGGGTGTGAAGAAATATAGAGCTGAGTATCATCAGCATAACAATGAAAACTAACGCGATGCTTCCTAATGATATCTCCCAGTGGTAGCATATACAGGGTGAAGAGCAACGGTCCTAACACTGAGCCTTGCGGTACTCCATACTGAACTTGTGATCGTGTGACATCTCTTCATTTACTGCTACAAACTGATAACGGTCAGATAAGTAAGATTTAAACCATGCCAATGCAGTTCCACTAATGCCAACATAATTTTCGAGTCTATTCAAAAGAATATTGTGATCGATAGTATCGAATGCAGCGCTAAGATCGAGTAACACTAATAGAGAGATACAACCACGATCAGATGATAAGAGTAAATCATTTGTAACTCTAATTAGAGCAGTCTCAGTACTATGATACGGTCTAAATCCTGACTGGAAATCCTCACATATACAATTTCTTTCTAAAAAGGAACATAATTGTGAAGACACTGCCTTTTCTAATATTTTTGATAGAAACGGTAGATTCGAGATTGGTCTGTAATTGACTAATTCTTTAGGATCAAGTTGGTTTTTAATAAGTGGTTTAATTACAGCCAACTTAAAAGTTTTTGGTACATATCCTAATGTCAAGGATGAATTAATAATATTAAGCAGAGGATCTATGACCTCTGGAAGCATCTTTTAATAGCCTAGTCGGTATAGGGTCAAGCATACATGTTGTTGATTTTGATGATTTGACAAGTTTAGCCAATTCTTCTCCTCCTATAGCAGTGAATGAGTGTAATTTTTCCTCAGTGAGACTACAATGTTCTGTCTGAAGTGATACTGTAGTAGGCGGCTGCATGGTTATAATTTTATTCCTAATGTTATCAATCTTACTAGTAAAGAAGTTCATAAAGTCATTACTGCTGTGTTGTTTACAAATGTCAGAAGTTGAAGCTTTATCCTTTGTTAATTTAGCCACTGTATCGAATAAATACCTAGGGTTGTGTTTGTTTTCTTCTAAAAGAGTTGAGAAATAAGCAGATCTAGCAGTTTTTATTGCCTTTCTGTATGCAATCATGCTCTCTTTCCACAAATTGAAAAACCTCCAGTTTTGTTTTCTTCCAGCTGCGCTCCATTTTTCTGGCTGCTGTTTTAAGGGCCCGAGTGTGCTCGTTGTACCACGGCGTTGGATTATTTGCTTTAATCTTCTTTAAGCGCCGAGGAGCAACTATGTCTAAAGTGCTAGTAAAGAGAGAGTCAGTAGTTTCTGTTGCAACATCAAGTTCTTCTTGGCTATCTGTAATTCTGAGGAGATGGAACTGATGAGGAAGATTATGTATAAAGCAATCTTTAGTCGCAGCGGTTATAGTCCTGCCATATTTGAAGCGAGGATGGCTTTGCAGCCTTAGCTATATTAAGTATACATGATATTAGGTAATGATCTGAGATGTCATCGCTCTGCTGCAGAATTTTAATGGTATCAACATTTAGTCCATGTGACAGTATTAGATCTAAAGTATGATTAAGGCGAGTGGGTCCAGATACGTGTTGTCTAACTCCAATAGAGTTTATAATGTCTTTAAATGCCAATCCCAATGCGTCTTTTTCACAATTGTATTTTTATTTTATGCCAATTTAGTATGATAATCTTAGGCTATCAGTTAAAAGTTAATAATCGGATAATGAGGTTGTCGGTCAGGAAAATTAACTGAAATGAGCATCCCTAGTTCCTCTTTAAAGCAAAATATGACATAACTGCAGGGCATGCTTATAATAAACGGAATGTTCTGGTGTAAATGGGCCTTTGTGGTTGTGATGATGCATTTCTGGAATATTTTTACACCATTTTTCGGGGAAAATATTTGGAACAGTGTTATTGTTAACTACTGTAAAACTAAAACTAAACTCTTAAAAGGCATTTTTGTTTACTAAATTAAAGCTGAGATCAACTGAAAAAAAACTACAAATAAATGTTAAAGTACAAAAACCATTAAAACTGAAATAAAAATAAATTAAAGATGAACAGATATGTATATTAATAATATATATTACATTATCATATATATATATATATAATAATATATATAACATATATAACTAATAAAATGACAAAAACTTAAAACTGAAAATATAAAAATAAAAGCTAATTCGATATATTAATAAATAATATAATAGTATATTTCATAAATATACATTTATATACAAATTTAGTATTATATAAATAATAGTAAAATAAATAAATATATTAAAAATAATTTTCTAAAGTTTCTTTTTTTCTTTATGACTTAATAATTCATGCATCAGAGGATTAATATATAGACTGACATGCAGTATAAAAATGATTGCTGTTTTTCAAAATTCAAAGCAACATCCATATTGATATGCATACGCAAATGCACAAAACCCACCTTCAGATAATAAAGTGTAAAGCTTCAAACTGGGAAGAGAAAAAAGTGTGAGATTAGATGAGAGAGAGAGAGAGAGAGAGAGAGAGAGAGAGAGAGAGAGAGAGAGAGAAATAGAGAGTAATAGAGCAAGAGAGCAACCAAACAGTGTATATTCTTTGAGGGTTTATGTTTCTAAATATACTAATGCTGCTTTTGTTAGTGTGCTTCGAGAGAAGCAATAATGGATCCCGCTGAATTCAGAGAAAGAGGATATGAGACAGGATGAGAGAATCTAAGACACAGATTGATGCAGAAAAACAGACCAGCTCATTTTAATGACTTGAAAGCATAGGAGTGTATGGGCCATTACTGAACATAATTACAAGGATATGACCGTAGTTATGTATATTTGTGTATGGATGGGGGTCAGAGACCCCTCAACAATAGTAAAACCTGAATTCACCTACATTGTGGGCACCAGTCATTGGTCCCCTTGAAGAAAACATGCTAATATACAGAATAAGTCATCCTTAATGGAAAAATACAAAATGTCCTATATGTGAATGCTAGGGCATAGATAAAACATATCATGAGTTCAGTATGATAACAATAAAAGTAAATTAAAATCATTTTTAGCAGTTCCACCATGGTAAGACTGTACAATAATGTTGAATACTTTTGTTGCATTTATTATCATTAACTAACAATGAACATTATTCTTTACATTTATTAATCTTAGTTAATATCTATATACTATTTTAATGCTTACTTAGGATTAATTGCTCATATCCTCGTTTGCAAGCCTATTTAGAAATAAATGTTTGACGATACTGTGTAAGTAGAAATTAAAACTTTTGCAGTTAGAGGTACATATATGTAACTTTTTGTTCAAAATTAAGAACATTTGGTAACACTTTATTTTACAGTGTCCTTGTAATATATGTTACATGTACTTACCATAGTAATAACAATAAATTATGCATAATTACATGCAACTAACCCTCAACTTAATGATAATCCTACCCTAACCCTATAGTAAGTACATGTAGTTAATTAATTAAGTCCTTAAATACACTGTAACAATGACACCTTAAAATAAAGTGTAACCGAAATTTAAACAATGAGTACATCATCAATCCTTATTCTAAAACGTGTTTTTTCTTACCCTAATTCACTATGGTACACCTATTATAAGTGTATACATTTTAGACCAAACAGGATGTTTTTTGCGAGAAATTACATACATCACTTGTCTGTGCGTGTCTTTCGTAATATCCTTAAATAGAGAATAATTGCTCTGACTACTTTGATGTGTGTATGCTGTAGAAGTGGCATTGGTTAGTTGTCACAAAGAGTGAGAAAGTTTGACATGGAGCCGCTAAATCTTGAACTTCTGGGGAATTGCCTGTAAAAAAAAAAAAACGCAGAACAGAGGAGAGTCTGCTGGCAAAAAGAGAACGCGACATAGCTCGTAATAAAATAAGATTGAACATTGTCTTGGCTTTTTGGGGATGGCAGGAACTGAGGAATTTTAAATGTTCTTAATAAAAATGTTGGCTTTTTATTACTCAGCAGTTGAGTAAGGTATTTTATTGAACAGATAAATTGCCATATGTAGCTCTCTAACAGAGTTCATTGTAAAGCATTATCTATTGTGATGCAGTCATGCAGAGTTGAAGCATTACCAAAAAAAAAATTCTTACGCTAAATGCATGCTGGTTTTTTTAGAGGGCCAAACGTTTCATAGTGAACCGTTAACCACGTTTTTTTTTGCCAGGCTCATATGTATATTTATTACACGGCTCTGTGGAATACTTGATTCGGATTGGTCAATTGCGCATTCCAGTGGTATGTTATTCCCAGATAACAACCGCCAAAGTGAATAACACACGGCTCATCCGGGTACTACAAGTTATCTTGACCGGTACTACTTACATGCTTAACGTGTCTGCTATTGTTGACTGTCTGGTGCCATCTTGTGACTGAAAAACACTTAACCACCACGGGTTAAAATGGAAAACTTCAAGGAGTTAACCCAAAAATGAAAATTAACCCATTATTTACTCACCCTTGAGTCATCCTAGGTGTATATGGCATTCTTCTTTCAGATGAATAAAATCAGAGTTATATTAAAAAAGTCCTGGCTAATCCATGCTTTATAATGGCAGTGATTGATGTTCTGTTTTTGAAGTCCATAAAAATTCATCTGTCTGTCAAATAACGGGCTCCACACGGCTCTGAGGGGTTAATAAAGGCCTTCTGAAGTGAATCGATGAGTTTGTGTAAAAAAAAATATCCATATTTAAAACTTTTAAGTTTCGTCCGATCGCCTTCCGTATTTAATTTATGGGAAAAGTGTTGAAAGTGCCTCTGCAGTTCAAAAGTTACGGCCGTCAGAATACAAAAAAGTATATTGAATTGCGAGAAGGCACTTTCAACACTTTTTTCATGGAAGGCTATCGGCCGAGACTTTACTTTATTAAGTTTTAAATATGGATATTTTTCTTACACAAACGCATCAATTCACTTCAGAAGGCCTTTACTAATCACCCAGAGCCGTGTGGAGCTCGTTATTTGACGGACAACTGTATTTTTATGAACTTAAAAAACAGAGCTACAACTACTGCCATTATAATGCTTATTAGCCAGGACTTTTTAAATATTACTTGTCTGAAAGAAGAATGTCATATACACCTAGCATGATTCGAGGGTGAGTAAATCATGGGCTAATTTTCATTTTTGGAACTATTCCATTTCAGCATTATTTTCAACATGTATGGTACAATAGGCTTGAAGCAGTTTGGAACTGTTTTTCTTTGCAGAAGCTTTGCGGAAGAGCTAATAACATATTTATACTCAATACAATATTTTGTGTCTAATTTACTTGAGACAAGTAGCTGACAAGAAGACACTTCACTAGACCACTAAAGGTGTGCTGTGGTATCTGGCACCAAGATGTTAGCAGCAGATCCTTCCAAGTCCTGTAAATTGTGAGGTGGGGCCTCCATGGATCGGACTTGTTCTGCACATCCCACAGATGCTCGACTGGATTGAGATCTGGGGAATTTGGAGGCCAAGTCAACACCTCAAACTTGTTGTTATGCTCCTCAAACCATTCCTGAACCTTTTTTGCTTTGTGGCAGGGTGCATTATCCTGCTGAAAGAGGCCACAGCCTCAAGGGAATACCGTTTCCATGAAAGGGTGTACATCGTCTGTAACAATGCTTAGGTAGGAGGTACGTGTCAAAATAACATCCACATGGATTGCAGGACCCAAGGTTTCCCAGCAGAACATTGCCCAAAGCTTCACACTGCCTTCTTCCTATATTCTTCCCCTTCTTCCTGGTGCCATGTGTTTCCCAGGTAAGTGACACACACACCCGGCCATCCAAAACCTGATTCATCAGACCAGACCACCTTCTTCCATTGCTCTGTGGTCCAGTTCTGATGCTCACATGGCATCTGCATGTGCTTTTTTGGTGGTGGACAGGGGTCAGCATGGGCATACACAATAAACTGCGATGCACTGTGTATTCTGACACCTTTCTATCAGAACCAGCATTAACTTCTTGAGCAATGTCAGCTATAGTAGCTCGTCTGTTTGATCGGACCACACAGGCCAGCCTTCGCTCCCCACGTGCATCAATGAGCCTTGGCTGCCCATGACCCTGTGGCCGGTTCACCACTCCTTGGACCACTTTTGATAGACACTGACCACTGGAGACTGGGAACACCCCACAAGTTTTGGAGATGCTCTGACCCAGTCGTCTAGCCATCACAATTTGGCCCTTGTCAAACTCGCTCAAATCCTTACACTTGTCCATTTTTCCTGCTTCTAACTCCTCAACTTTGAAGACAAAATGTTCGCTTGCTACCTGATATATCCCACCCACTAACAGGTGCTGTGATGAAGAGATTTTATATTTATATACAGTATTGTTCAAAATAATAGCAGTACAATGTGACTAACCAGAATAATCAAGGTTTTAGTATATTTTTATTGCTACGTGGCAAACAAGTTACCATTAGGTTCAGTAGATTCTCAGAAAACAAACAAGACCCAGCATTCATGATATGCACGCTCTTAAGGCTGTGCAAATGGGGTATTAGTTGAAAGGGTGTGTTCAAAAAAATAGCAGTGTCTACCTTTGACTGTACAAACTCAAAACTATTTTGTACAAACATTTTTTTCTGGGATTTAGCAATCCTGTGAATCACTAAACTAATATTTAGTTGTATGACCACAGTTTTTAAAACTGCTTGAAATCTGTGTGGCATGGAGTCAACCAACTTGTGGCACATCTCAGCTGTTATTCCACTCCATGATTCTTTAACAACATTCCACAATTCATTCACATTTCTTGGTTTTGCTTCAGAAACAGCATTTTGATATCACCCCACAAGTTCTCAATTGGATTAAGGTCTGGAGATTGGGCTGGCCACTCCATAACATTAATTTTGTTGGTTTGGAACCAAGACTTTGCCCGTTTACTAGTGTGTTTTGGGTCATTGTCTTGTTGAAACAACTATTTCAAGGGCATGTCCTCTTCAGCATAGGGCAACATGACCTCTTCAAGTATTTTAACATATGCAAACTGATCCATGATCCCTGGTATGCGATAAATAGGCCCAACACCATAGTAGGAGAAACATGCCCATATCATGATGCTTGCACCTCCATGCTTTACTGTCTTCACTGTGTACTGTGGCTTAAATTCAGAGTTTGGGGTCGTCTCACAAACTGCCTGTGGCCCTTGGACCCAAAAAGAACAATTTTACTCTCATCAGTCCACAAAATGTTCCTCCATTTCTCTTTAGGCCAGTTGATGTGTTCTTTGGCAAATTGTAACCTCTTCTGCACATGCCTTTTTTTAACAGAGGGACTTTGGGGGATTCTTGAAAATAGATTAGCTTCACACAGACGTCTTCTAACTGTCACAGTACTTACAGGTAACTCCAGACTGTCTTTGATCATCCTGGAGGTGATCATTGGCTGAGCCTTTGCCATTCTGGTTATTCTTCTATCCATTTTGATGGTTGTCTTCCGTTTTCTTCCACGTCTCTCTGGTTTTGCTCTCCATTTTAAGGCATTGGAGATCATTTTAGCTGAACAGCCTATCATTTTTGCACCTCTTTATAGGTTTTCCTCTCCAATCAACTTTTAATCAAAGTACGCTGTTCTTCTGAACAATGTCTTGAACGACCCATTTTCCTCAGCTTTCAAATGCATGTTCAACAAGTGTTGGCTTCATCCTTAAATAGGGGCCACCTGATTCACACCTGTTTCTTCACAAAATTGACGACCTCAGTGATTGAATGCCACACTGCTATTTTTGAACACACCCTTTCAACTAATTCAACTAATTGCCCAATTGCACAGCCTTAAGAGCATGCATATTATGTATGCTGGGTCTCATTTGTTTTCTGAGAATCCACGTAGCAATACAAAAATATACTAAAAACCTTGATTATTCTGGTTAGTCATATTGTACTGCTATTATTTTGAACAATACTGTATATATATGATACCACTTTTCTGTAAATTTTTTCCAGAGCTGTATATATACTAGAATACTTAATTTTGACTGAAATCTGATTCAGTCATGCCTGTCCAGAGTCCTGCCCCTTAGAGGACTTTATATTTCTGTATCCAATTGCTTTGTACATTGTAAAAGACTATGCTATTAGTGGAAGCTTTAACATAATATGAATGTAAGATTTTATTGTACGATTATATAAGTATTTCCTTTTTTGATCTTTTAATAAGTGTCAGTCCTTACCTCTCTGTCTATTTAGCAATAATTTAAGTATTGTTAGTTTATCTTATCTAGCACATTTATTTCTTGAAGTTCACGCATTCAACTTTACCCATACACAAATGTGTGTGTGTTAGTGCAGGTGTCTGTCTGAGATTGTGACCTTGATCAAATATGTATTTATAAAAAAAAATTGGAATGTGTGAGAACTGGGACATCAACAATAGTTCAGGTTCTAGACACACACCCACACACACACAGGCTTTCTGTTTTAGCTGCTTATCGGTAGACAGACAGGCAGGTCATTTATATGTAAAATTCACTGATGCCTACAAAGACACAGAGAAAAAAAGAGTTTCACTGCAAACTGCTGTGACAGCACGAGTGTAAGGCTGAGATGTTAGAATATGTTTCTTTGTTTGTTTGTTTTGGGGCATCAATATTGAAAGGAACGATAAGTGACTTAATGAATGCGAATGATTGACAGGGATGAAATAACAGAGAGGGAAAAAGAAGAGGGAGAGAGCGCGAGGAAAAATGCTAGGCATCATTTTAAGGATTATCTGATCTTGAAGATGTGAGGGGTCAGTACTAAAATCCTGGATTTATCTTTTTGTGTGTGCGTGAGTGTATGTGCGTGTGCGTAAGAGAGAAAATCAGTTGTCTTGCTGACACTGAACTGTATTTATAGCCAAAATCTTGTTTTAATTGAAATTGGTTTCTATAAATAATACAATCAGGTTATTATAAAATAAGGACCTGATATCACAGTCATAAGAAGCAATAATCCCTCATACTTATAAATTGTATAAACACTTACTTTAATATTTATGTCATATCAATATTTAGAGAGGCGTTCTGATAGGTCCGCACAGCAGGAAAAGGGACGGCTATCTAATAGATTTGCTACTAATATGTTTAGTTCAAAGAATCATCTAGAGGATTGGTGCAATGCATTCACAATTCAATGAGCAACTTTGTTTAAATGATAAATGAAAAAAAATATTAAAGTCCTGGATGCTCAAATTATATTCATGTTATATTCAATATAACAGCTATGAAGCAAAACACCTGCTTGCATGTGTCCTGTTAGTTTGAGCCATAAAAAAAGAACAGAGCCATACAGTGTTTTCGGATTTTTGCTAATCACAGCTAATTATTCTAACAACTTGATTACAAACCTGCAAATTATCTTCAAATCTGTGATTGTTTAGGTGTTTAAGACACAACTAGATTCAGAGAGTCCAAAAAGGATTTAGACCAGTGGGATTTCTCTGCAGGTCGGGTTTGACTGCTTTACCAAAGTCTCTGCTTCTCATTTTATGACCTTGTACTTTGATTTAGACTGAGGAATATTCGTTTAGAGGGCTGCATTCTTGAGGTGGAGTATGTTGCTGAGAAGGACTGTTTACTAGTGTTTAACCCCCGACTGGGCAAAATCTGTCTTATGAAGGTGGAATATCTCTGTAGTAAATATAGGGACAGATTATCATATATTTGGCCTTTCAGGAGGAGTGAAATCTTCTATGTGTGTTTAGGTCATACACAAACAAACATTTTCTCATTCTCTCAGAGAGCGTCCTTCGCCGCAGGCCTTTCTCGTGATGTGCTGGTTAATATAGTTCATGCTCTGGACTGGAGTGAGTTAATAGATGTCATAAAGTCTAAGACACTTCCGCTGTTTCAGCACTACCTGATGATTGCAAACAGATTTTGTTATTTGGTGAAGTTTTATGAGTATGTGTGTCATTCATGAGAGGTACAGGGGACTCTATACTGATACATTGAACTAAATACTGAACAAGTCCTTTGCTCGTCATATTTGATTTACTTTTTTTAACGTTTTCAAAAAAAAAAATTTCTTGGTTATGTGAACGTTAAGGGAACATTATGGGAATGTTACTTTTAAATGTTCTCTGAGCATTTTAAAATGTAACATTTAAAAAAATGTTGGACGAATGTTCAGCTTTCGGACAAAAAAAGTTTCATGAACATTTACAAATAATGCACTGTTAAAAAAAAATAAAAAAATGAAAAATGGAACATTACATATTGGCCCAAAAAATGACTTCCAAATAATTATCCCCCTGCAAAAAGATGCATTGTAATAATAATAGCTTAAGGTCTTCACTCAAAATTAAAATTGTATATTCACTGAACATATTTAATTGTGCTCAGTCAATCTATGAAGTCGAAGTGAAAAAATCCATGTTGGATGAACAAGTCCTACGTCTGTATACGCATGCGCAAAATGCGCTTGAGGAAAACCGTTCGTGTGGAGATTTCAAATGCGGATGTGCGGGAGCGCGAGCAGACTGCAGAGCCAAACCAGCCGGTGCTGCTGAAGACCGAAACAAACATTCCCAAGAGAGATATCCACCGTCACAACTCGTTGGTGAGTATTGAGCACTGAAATTATTCTCCTGAGTGTTGCTTAGTGACCCGAAGTTAGTATGAAGTTTAAAAGACATTTTGTAGAATCATGAGTTCATGCATTCATTGGTTTCATGAGTGTGTTCTCGGTTACCACATAATTATCTAACGGTAGCCAATAGTTTTATTTTCCTCATGTCTTATATGGCTAAAATAATAGGTATTAAGTAAATTAAGTCATTTGTGTGATATGTGTGCCATGCGACCGTTGAACACGATGCCATTAGATTGCATTTGGCATCGCCCTCCCTCAGGGCTTAAGTTATTGCCTTTTAATATCAAATATTCGTTCGTTCATTCATTCATCTCATCCTCATTATATAATGAAGTAAACTCTGCTCTGTCGCTTGCCAGATGTGATGCAGGTGAACTATGCCATTAATGTTATTTTTATTTGCAGGTCTTTAGCCTATGCAGTGCCGCTTTTTCTTCACCACATCAAGACATCCTGTTATCCAGAAGACTTCTTGAATGTATTCAGTGTTTTTCCCTTATTGAAAATAATGTATTTTCACTTAATATCCTTGGAATTGACTTGTTAATTAAAGGAAAGTGGTACTTCAGCGCTAGAAAGATGAATCTGTACTAGAAATGTGAATTTATTTTAGAATTTGGTGCCTTCTAGACTAAGAAAAGACAGAAAATGTATTTTTGTCTCTTGGGGATAAAAGACAACGTCTCCCAGAATGCACTTGCTTCGCTGCCCTACGAGGCCACTCTAGGCACAGCTACTGGATTACTGGATCACTTGCAACTGAACTGATTTTCATAAAATCAGTTCAGTTAGAGACACTACAATTAAAAACTGAATGTTTACTGAACGTCTGTTCAATATAATGTGAGTGAGCCGATTGAGTGTCACGGCACAAACGCAGCAGGAGTCAGATTACATTCATCACATGAGCTGAGGTAATCCCGGGATTCACGATTGCATTCACAGCGCGTGTTCAGTCTGGCGCATTTTCAGTTCTTGTCTTTGGAAGCTTAACTTTAATAGGAATTCATTTGAAAAGTTGAAACACTCACTTTGCTCTCCACCGCTCCATTTACATGAATCTCCGCAGCTCCCCGAGCCGAGTGCTGTGAGTGCGATTTTGAAAACATGCGGAAATAGCGCCTACTTTAAGTACCTTTAAGTAAGTAATGTGATAAAATGTCAACACTATTGTCTGTGTTCATTCTGCTTAATATATATGTTTTTAGTCATTTCTGTCTTTTGGGACAGTGAGAAATAAATAATTGTTACTACAATTAAAAATATTTAATTGGACCAACCTTTTACAAGTTTCACTGTAAAAAAAATTCTCTAATTTAACATTTTCTAGTCGCTGGTCAAATTTTTTGTTGGCCAGATTGAATTTCTGTGAATTAAATTGTATCAAGTCACATAAATTCAATTTTACAGTGTTCAAATAACATTATTAAAGATATGATAACTTTGAACGAACCTTCTATTAACATTACTGGAATAATACTTGTTCCTAACTTTGAGAGAATCTTCAAAGAACATTAGCCAAAGTTTTGAGAACATTCCATTAGCTGGGCTTCTGACATGGTTGAATTGAAATTTTTGATTAGACACAAATAACATAAAAAAAACATATCCTTAAAATAACCTGCATCCAAACAATCAAATTCACATGGCATCATAGAAATCACAGATATCCACTAATTTCAACCTATAAGTGCATCTTGCTATGAACTGTGCTGTTATTTATTCTTTGGCAACACTAATAAACCCCCCTCAGAGTGAAAGCGTGTTCAGACCATCACAGTTTTGTTTAAACAAGCTTGTCACACCTCTAAAAGATGATTGCAGTCAAGCAGTGCTCAGATTACAGCTCACTGCGGCCCTGAATAATGAGCGCTGGAAATTAACTTTAATTACTGATTCCAGAAACAATTTGCTTGTAAAACCCTCTCACCAGAATACTTTCAAACAATTTCTACTGCTTTTCAGTTTGTGTCAATGACCATGACAGAACGTGAGCTTCACACGTTATTTGGCAGTGATGACTGTGAATGACATGGTTTGCACCTATCTTCTCATTTTGATCTTCCATCATTTCCTCCCCCCGTTTTTCACATTATGTTGCTGAGTATGTGGTGGGGGTGAATATATTAGTTCATGCAGATATAGTGTTATGAAAATGCATACATTAAGTCATCAGTTAAGTTTTGGTACAGTGGGTACGGAAAGTATTCAGACCCCCTTACATTTTTCACTCTTTGTTAAATTGCAGCCATTTGCTAAAATCATTTAAGTTCTTTTTTTTCTTCATTAATGTACACACAGCACCCCATATTGACAGAAGAACACAGAATTGTTGACATTTTAGTAGATTTAAAAAAAAGAAAAACTGAAATATCACATGGTCCTAAGTATTCAGACCCTTTGCTGTGACACTCATATATTTAACTCAGGTGCTGTCCATTTCTTCTGATCATCCTTGAGATGGTTCTACACCTTCATTTGTGTCTAGCTGTGTTTGGTTATACTAATTGGACTTGATTAGGAAAGCCACACACCTGTCTATATAAGACCTTAAAATGGCTGTCCACCATTGTTTACCATCCAACCTGACACAACTGGAGAGGATCTGCAAGGAGGAATGGCAGAGGATCCCCAAATCCAGGTGTGAAAAACTTGTTGCATCTTTCCCAAAAAGACTCATGGCTGTATTAGATCAAAAGAGTGCTTCTACTAAATACTGAGCAAAGGATCTGAATACTTAGGAACATGTGATACTTAAGTTTTTCTTTTTTAATCTGCAAAAATGTCAACAATTCTGTGTTTTTCGGTCAATATGGGGTGCTGTGTGCACATTAATGAGGGGAAAAAAGCAGCAAATGGCTGCAATATAACAAAGAGTGAAAAATTGAAGGGGGTCTGAATACTTTCCGTACCCTCTGTATACTGACATGTGAAAGACCAGGACTAGTTGTCACATTTGTTTACTGTGGTGAGTATCTTGTGGTTTATTTTTTCAAACCAATTTCTGTTTAGAAACATTCCTTTAAAAGTTTGGGGTCAGAACAAAATGTTTTTTTTTTGTTTTTTTTTTGTTTTTTAAAGAAGTCTCGTATACTTACCAAGGCTGCATTTATTCAATCAAAAATAGAGTAAAAACTGAAATTTTCTGAAATATTATTAGTATTTTTTGTTATTTGTGCTTAGTGCTTTGAACTGTTTTCAGCTTTGATATATTTAGTTTAAATGGATGATGCATATAATTTAAAATGACATTTATTTCTGTGATGCAAAGCTGAATTTTCAGCATTGCTCCACTCTTCAGTGTTACATGATAATTACATATACTGTATATAGTGCATCCAGAAAGTATTCTCTTTTTCTACATTTTGTAATGTTACATTCTTATTCCAAAATGGATTAAATTAATAGTTTTTTAATAATGACAACGTAAAAACAAGTTTGTTTGAAATCTTTGCAAATGTATTACAAATAAAAAACGCAAAAAATGACATGTACATAAGTATTCACAGCCTTTGCTCGATACTTTGTTGAAGCACCTGTGGCACAAATTTCAGCCTCAAGCTTGGCACACCTATTTTTGGGCAGTTTCTCCCATTCTTTTTTGCAGGACTTCTCAAGCTCCATCAGGTTCAAGCTCAAGCACAGACATTTTCCGTTCTCTCCAGATCCAGATTCAGGTTCAAGTCTGGGCTCTGGCTGGGCCACTCAAAGACTTTCACAGAGTTGTCCCTTAGCCAGCCACTCCTTTGTTATCTTGGCTGTGTGCCTAGGGTCGTTGTTCTGTTAGAAGATGAGCCTTCGCCCCAGTCTGAGGTCCAGAGCGCTCTGGAGCAGGTTTTCATCAAGTATGTCTCTGTACATTGCTGCATTCATCTTTCCCTCCACAGCATGATGCTGCCATGGCCATGCTTCACTGTAAAGATGATATTGGCCAAGTGATGAGCGGTGCCTGGTTTCCTCCAGACATGACACTTGCCATCCAGGCCAAAGAGTTCAATCTTTGTTTCATCAGAGCAGAGAATTTTGTTTCTCATGGACTGAGAGTCCTTTAGGTGTCTTTTGGCAAACTCCAGATGGCTTCCATCTGGCCACTCTACCATACAGGCCTGATTGATTGAGAGCTGCAGAGATGGTTATTCTTCCAGAGAGAAACGCTGGAGCTCCATCGAGTTCTTGGTCACCTCCCTGACTAAACCCCTTTTCCCCTGATTGCTCAGTTTGGCTGGGTAGCTAGCTCTAGGAAGAGTCCTGGTGGTTCCAAACTTCTTCCATTTATGGATGATGGAGGCCTTCAGTGCTGCAGAAATTTTTCTGTACCCATCCCCAGATCTGTGCCTCGATACAGTCCTGTCTCAGAGGTCTACAGACAATTCCTGGGACTTCATGGCTTGGTTTGTGCTCTGACATGCACTGTTAACTGGACCTTATATAGACAGGTGTGTGTGCCTTTCCAAATCATGTCCAATTTATCACAGGAGGACTCCATTTAAGTTGTAGAAACATTTTAAGGATGATCAGTGGAAACAGGATGCACCTGAGCTCAATTGAGTGTCATGGCAAAGGCTGTGAATATGTACATGTGATTTTTGTTTTGTTTTTTATTTTCAATAAATTTGCTACGATTTTAAACAAACTTCTTTCACGTTGTCATTATGCGGTATTGTTTATAGAATTAAAGCTGCAGTCCGTAACTTTTTTGGGTTAAAAATGATCCAAAATCAATTTGAGCAAGTACTCAAAACTATCTGCTTACTTTAGCTCGATTTACAACAGTAAGCTTGTAACAATGTTTTTAATTCCAGTGGTACTGGTGGATTTCCGCGGGAGATTCGAGCATATCTTTGGGTCATTGCGTCACATCTGTGCACATCAAGAAGGTGTTCCGTCTAGTAGGCTACATCGCGTGTGAGGATGATGGAGGTGGAGATTTATAGTCTTTTCTCACAGCGCTTGATATAATTAAACTTATACATTTGATAGCGGATCCAGAAAGGTTGAAACGTCATTCAGTGACAGTGACATCTGGAGATTCACCCGTTGTAAAATGCAAAAGACTTCGGACTTTCGGAATGGCTACAGAAAAAAGAGACTTCAACCGAGCCAAAACAAGGATAAAAAGGGCGTTTGAAAGGTAGCTTGAACTCAGTGTTTTGAAGAGGTTCAAAACGGATGCAGAGACAGTCAGACATTTCAATGGTTATTATGTAACAGTAGCACACTTCGCTTAATTCATACAGTTAAAGTTACGGAGTTTTCTTTGTTGTGCCTTTCTCTTTTTGCGACGTGCATTATGGTAAATAGCCATTATTTTGTGCTAGCTATGAGAGGGAGCAGTTCACCTCTACTCCACATTTATTTGTTGATGATGATTAGAAATGAGACTGCACAGAAATGGAAACTGAACTACAGGTAACATTAATCCTAATACACATTAAGTGTATGTTATTAACATTAACAATTTGAAAACAAAGTATAATTTGCACGGTTTCACGTGATATGATAAGCTATCGTTAGATTTAATCATCACGATTTATTGCAATGCTTTTTCACCATAGGCCTAGTTGGTCAGCACAAAAGTGATGTTAGCTACTTGTTCAGATGACAATCTTATGTTGGTCATACGTACTTTTGGTCAACAGTAGAATAACAGTATCCACACCGGCGCGGTGACTGACAGCCCTTCTAATGACAGACGCACATTCTCCTCAAAACATTGTATAATACGCGCTGTGCGGTGCCGAGGTATAACTCACGTAGAGTTGATCATTCCGCAAATAACTGAAATTGCAGACTTCGAACAGAGATGGCAACAAAGAGGAAAAACTACGGACTGCAGCTTTAAGCAAAACACATTTTTTATAATATATATATAATATTATATATACACTCACCTAAAGGATTATTAGGAACACCATACTAATACTGTGTATGACCCCCTTTCGCCTTCAGAACTGCCTTAATTCTACGTGGCATTGATTCAACAAGGTGCTGAAAGCATTCTTTAGAAATATTGGCCCATATTGATAGGATAGACTCTTGCAGTTGATGGAGATTTGTGGGATGCACATCCAGGGCACGAAGTCCCTTTCCACCACATCCCAAATATGCTCTTTTTGGTTGAGATCTGGTGACTGTCGGGCCATTTTAGTACAGTGAACTCATTGTCATGTTCAAGAAACCAATTTGAAATGATTCGAGCTTTGTGGCATGGTGCATTATCCTGCTGGAAGTAGCCATCAGAGGATGGGTACATGGTGGTCCTAAAGGGATGGACATGGTCAGAAACAATTCTCAGGTAGGCCGTGTCATTTAAACGATGCCCAATTGGCACCAAGGGGCCTAAAGTGTGCCAAGAAAACATCCCCCACACCATTACACCACCTCCACCAGCCTGCACAGTGGTAACAAGGCATGATGGATCCATGTTCTCATTCTGTTAATGCCAAATTCTGACTCTACCATCTGAATGTCTCAACCGAAATCGAGACTCATCAGACCAGGCAACATTTTTCCAGTCTTAAACTGTCCAATTTTGGTGAGCTTGTGCAAATTGTAGCCTCTTTTTCCTATTTGTAGTGGAGATGAGTGGTACCCTGTGGGGTCTTTTGCTGTTGTAGCCCATCCGCCTCAAGGTTGTGCGTGTTGTGGCTTCACAAATGCTTTACTGCATACCTCGGTTGTAACGAGTGGTTATTTCAGTCAAAGTTGCTCTTCTATCAGCTTGAATCAGTCGGCACATTCTCCTCTGACCTCTAGTATCAACAAGGCATTTTCGCCCACAGGACTGCCACATACTGGATGTTTTTCCCTTTTCACTCCATTCTTTGTAAACCCTAGAAATGGTTGTGCGTGAAAATCCCAGTAACTGAGCAGATTGTGAAATACTCAGACCGGCCCGTCTGGCACCAACAACCATGCCACACTCAAAATAGCTTAAATCACCTTTCTTTCCCATTCTGACATTCAGTTTGGAGTTCAGGATATTGTCTTGACCAGGACCACACTCCTAAATGCATTGAAGCAACTGCCATGTGATTGGTTGATTAGATAATCGCATTAATGAGAAATTGAACAGGTGTTCCTAATAATCCTTTAGATGTGTGTGTATATGTGTATATATATATATATATATATATATATATATATATATATATATATATATATATATATATATATATATATATATATATATATATATATATATATATATATATATTTTATTTATTTATTTATTAAAATTTTATATAATATGTTGTCATGGTGGTAAGTTCATTTAAAAAAAGTTTTTTTTTTTTTTGCAGTAGTAGCTGTGTCAGGCCATATGATGATAGTTGAAATATAAATTACATGATTATTTTCTCTCTGTCTCTTTGTCTCTCTCTCTCTCTCTCTCTCTCTCTCTCAGAGGTGACAGTGTCCTCATTGCTGTGTCTGTCGTCAGTCAGAGAGCTTCCAGTGCAGGTGTGTGAGTTGTATCAGAAGGGATTCGTACTGGCTGCTGTCCATCCCTTTGTTCACTCCTGCGGCCCTGCCAGTGCTAACCTACAAAAGCAGTTACACCGAGCCGTGCTCATCAGACAAACACACAGGTATACACACAAACCTTGGCTATGTTTAGCATACTGCGTATTGCACAGAATTTGTTCTGTACACATCAATCAACATTTCAAACAGTAATATTTTTGCATTATACACTACTATGTTGCATTCTTTAAAACCCCCTGTGGTAAAATTTTTTATGTTGTTTATATGTCTTTGTGGTGTTTTAATATGCTTTAAGACGAACCATGTGCAAATTCATAAGTCAGCACCATTGTTATTTTCCCCTTAAAACTGCAGTGAAAAAAAAAAGTCTCAAAAACTATTTGAAATCGCTGATGTTTCTTATGTCACAAACTACCTTGTAACCAATCACGATGTTGTGCGGGCGGGCTTTAGCATATAATTAACTATGACCGCTCTAAAGAGAGAAGCCAGATTATTCCGGTATAGTTTTTTGTTGATATGAAAAATCGAGTACATTTAGCAATATAGCGGGTGAATTACGTATATGATATATATTACGATATTATGATGAACTATATGTCTTTTTCCACTAACGTTATAAGTTGTTCAAAGCATTTCTAAGGATTCAGATTTTTAGAAGACAGCTGTCTGACTCTGAGATGGTGAATGAAAACGTTTTGTTTAACATTAGCAACACATTATTAGCTGTTTAATAACGCAGTCAAGCCAAAGGCTAATCATATTAATTACCGTTATGATACATTGACTTTTTGTAGACGAGCGAATATGAGTGAGTGGAAACAGCGCTCATTTGCATATTCATATTCATGTCAGGTCAATAAAAAATAAAATAAAGACATTTAGAATTGTACCTTTCCATTTGGTGTCAGTAAGATTTTTTTTTTTTAAGAATTTAAAACTTTAATTCAACAAGGATGCATAAAATTGATCAAAAGTGACAGGAAAGACATTTATAAATAATGTTACAAAATATTTATTTAATTAATAAGTTAAAATTTATTTTGACAAAAACGAATCACGGTTTTCATAAAAATAGTAAGCGGCTGTGTTCAACATTGATAATAAGAAGAAATGTACTGTATATATTACTTCTAGCTTACAGCTCGCTATGCTGCTTTATTTATTTTATTTATTTGAATGAATTGTCTTAATGGGAAACCCACTGGTTTGAAGAGCAGATAGTTTTACAGTTTACTGCACTTTGATATTCTTATAGTGGCTAATGAATCTGAAGTCTCGCACATTGACAGGGAATAGCTTACTTCCTCGTGGCAAAATAAGGTGGCTACTGCAGTAACAGACATTATCCAAGTGACATGACAGGAAGAAGAAATTTGTTTCAAAGGAAGTACCATTACACTATTCCTGTGTATTGGGATTTTTTTCTGTGGAATAAGATTCACAGATCTGAATCTGTGTATTTTTTTGTTCCAGTGGTTCTGACAGTGGTCTGCTGAATTGGGTTGAGCCTCATCTCACAACAGACGTGTGTTACCTCGGTCACCAGGACCCTGCCCCAGAAGTCATACAGGGCTATGTGAAAAAGGTTAGACTTTCTTTAAAAGTGAATTTGTTTTCATTCAAACAGAACAGCAATTTGTTTTGTTTTTTCATTCACCTACTAAACTTTAGTGGCACACTTAGTGTCATCACTCAATTAAAGATGGCACCAAAAACCCACTTACTTCAAACTCTATTGTGGTCTTACAATACGGCTGTAAAAAAGAAAACATAAGCTGACAAGCTGCTGCATAGACACTGACACCCCGCATTCATCTGCCATTCCATTAGTCGTCACCCTCTCGCCTTTTCAGTAATTGCATTTATCTGTAGATAAGCAGTGTTTGACTGAGTGTGTGTGTGTGTGTGGAAGTGTTTGCGGCGTGTGACATTTACTGATGATTTAGACGTGTGTGTGGCGTGACAGTATGATGATTGGAAAATATGGTTTTAATTACGTTTCCTGTCACAGCTCCACAGCTTATTTTAAAAGCATCTGCAGGAAAACGCACCACCTTCCTCTTCCAAAGACACTGTAAAATTCATATTACATTGGAATTCATTGTCGACTTTGATTGTACTCTTTGAATAGAACAGGTGTCATGATGAATGTCTCAATGTCTTCAATTGAATGCAGGTGCAGGATTTGGCTGATCAGGGTGATCTGTTTGTGGGGTTTTTGCCCCAGCCCGGCGGGGGTCCGTATTTCCTTGGTCACTGGGAACCAGAAGAGCTTTCCTCCTTGCACTCCAGTCCCTGTTCTGTGCACCAAAGCAGCAGACCTCCAACCCTCAGCCCTGTGAGCGAGCGGAGCCAACAGGATAGAGACAATAGGGATCATGGAAACCAGAATAACACAAACTTCAATCCAGATTTTGAGTACCAGAGCCAACACGATGAAGACTTTATGAACCACAGTCTTCAAATACAAAGCATTGAGAGCAGCCAGTGCTTGAATAATCAGAATCCTTTCACTGAGAACCGTCAGTGTCCAGAGTATCAATACCTGAATGTTGAACGTGAATGCACACAAGCTGAGGATTTAAAGAAGCGAGTGTCGTTGCATGAGTTTATATTAGGCTCTTGTGCATCAGAGCAACATCAGACACAAAGTGCTAGAATGCAGCCGGCCCTGCCCAGCTGTGATTTGGCAGAAAAACACAAAAGAGAGCACAGGGAGCAGGTCAAAAGCCAAGACAAACCCAGCAAGTGCGCTGGATCCACCCAGATGTTGAATCGTAAGTGTGCAGTCTGTAGAAATACAAAGAAAGGGCTGGTGGGGAAAAACATGTTTTCCTTTAGATTATATAAAGTGTGATCAAGACAATTATATCAAATAAGAGGGCAATTTATAATTCCCGCCCAGGTGTGTAAATATTTGCTCTAGAAATAATCTGATTTGATGAAGAAATCTCAGTATTGGTCATGATTTGGCTCAGTTCACTTCCATTGTGTTGGTACAATTCATAATTATTTTCAAAATATGCTGATGACTCAAAAATGTAACTGGAGACACAATTTACATCATAGTAGAATATAGATATTGACAAAATACACCACATGTAATCATTCATTCAACAAATTTGTTCAAACACACTGATTGATTCAGGAATTAAACGAGTGACTTGCTGCGTACAAAGTCAAACACTTTCCTACTATATATATTATATTTGAAAAACAGAATGCCAACGGAGTACTGTGTCCGAATAATATTTGAAAAACAGTAGGCAAAAGGTAACCGGATGACTGACTACTCCCCCCGAGATTCTGAGGTGCACATTCAATGGACACTTTGCTATTCCATGAGGCCAATGGCAGTGAAGCGACGCAGCTAACACCATAGGCCACATGACCTGTAGATGTAGTACGTCTGAATTTCATTCATAGGGTACAACCACAACGGGGCTAAAGGCACACCTTAAGAAAAATGATTTTTCACTACTCCTATAATGTATGATATGCAGAAAAATATATATGTTTGTATTGAACATTTATGGAGCAACAGATTTTGTGTGAAAATAGATCATAATAGTGGTTTATTTAATTTAAAAATCTAGGAGGTGACGAGAGAGGGCCACACATGGGGTAAAAGGCTCACCAGCATGGGGCAAAAGGCACACAGTATTGATACAAATACTTTCGCTAAAATAGTATGTTTTTAATAAAGTTAATACTTGTTCAAAACAATCACTTTGTTAACTATTTTCTGTTTATTTTGATGAATAAAACCATGTCATTTCAACATATGGAAAAGTCAGCCAGCTGTTTAATATCATGTTAAATATGGTGCATTTTGCCCCAAATACCATACTTTTACATATTCTTCCGTTATTTAAAAAGCTGTTTCTCATCAACAAAACTGACAAACATTAACAAGACCTTTGTTTTTAAAATATATTCAATAATTTTAGCGATTCTTATTTGCTACTTAAATCTGCAACATTTTTAAAAACATCAAATATTAGATAAATGAGAGCAGAATCAACTTTGCTGCTGTTCGTGATCACGTCAAAGAACAGACAAATTTCCACGTGCATCTTGAAAAGGAAAAGCAGATGTTTTGGAAAGTGCTGAGGCAAGTTTTTGTGCCATCTAGAGGTTCAGATGAAAATAAAATCAAAGGAGCCTTTTATCCTGTGGAGCCTTTAGCCCCGTTGTACCCTACAACACACATTTATACCTCATAGAACTTACTTTTTTAACTGTTGTGAAGTAAGTTTTTTTTTTTAGAGTAAAAGTGAGTGAGTCCAATATCATTGATCTTAAAAAGTGAGTGGGTCTTGTCCCACCCACACACAATGTTTCTGACGCCCATGCCTACTATACAGCATGCGATTTTGGACGCAGCAACTTTCTCTTTGAGCCATTGAATCATTTACTCAACCGATTCGTTCAAACACACTGATTTATTCAGGGATGCGATTGCTGTGTCATGCACAACAGAAATTCTGCTGTGGATTTGTTTGGAATTATTTTAGTTTGCGGAGCAAAAGTAGACAAAATAACAGGAAATATTGTGTTTAAAATGTAAGTTATTCAATATTAACTTTAAAACAACACCTGCTGTATAAAAAATCAATAGCACTATATCACGCTGTTTATCAGCGGCTTCGTTATTCTGAGCAACAATCTTGCTTGTGTATCAATATCTATAAGTTTGTTTATAATTATGTGGCTTTTTAAATCTGGATCAATATGTAGCAACAGAAGTCTGAGAATCAAACACTTTTAGTAAGTTCTTGTCTCTGTGTGTGCAGGTGCGCAGGTGTTTGCGCTGTACAACCATACGATAGTTCTGTCAGGATCGCCAAAATTCTTTTCTCTGAGGGTTCCACTGCAGGTGCAAAGGGAGGCGGGGCTTGTTAGCTCGCTTGACTCTCATTGGCTGGATCACATGACGCAGCACTTCAGAAATGGCGCACAGCTCATCGACGGCTACTTTCACCTGGGAGATGATGCAGGTACTGGAGTAGTTTCACAAATGGTCGTAAATTTTCCTGAATGTAAAAACGTATATGCTCTACTGATATAATAAATGTGATATGTGACACATAAATGTGATAAAATGCATAACATATAATAAGAATAAGCAGAATAATAGATTGTTTCAAAGCAGCTTTACAGTGATGACAGGAAATTAATGCAACAAAGACTGTAATGTTTTGGCTGTACAGGAGCTCTAAAAGAAAGTAATTGTCCAGTTTAAGTAAGTTCAGCGTTGATTTATTTCCATTGTAATAATCATTAGTTAATTAATTTAGGGGCCATTTACACAAAACTGTTCAACTGAAAACAGAACATTTTTAATGCGTTCTGGCGGTTCATTTACACGACAACGGTGCTTTGGTGGCCTGAGAACGCAAGCTTTGAAATAGATTTAAAAAAGCAAATAATGCTAAAAGTAATTATTTTATTAATCAGCTCAGCAGTGACTTTAAAACAAATGTTATTAACAATTCATAGGAAGTGTTCACTTGGCGACCATATTTGCAACAGCTATTTCAAGCATCATAGCAAGTCTTATCTATTTTAATAGGGAAATCCTGCAATCCCCAAAACTGTTTGCCATACTCATTTAAATAACATATTTCAAAACAGCAACAAAGTCTGAGATTAACTGTCTCATAAATGTTTTTTAGTGAAGTGATAAATACTTACTGACAATTGGCCCTTTTATTTTGAAGGCTTAATCTATCATATTGCAAGCTGCACTTTCTACCATTCATAGTAGTATGAGTGCTCCGTCCTGGTATATCTTAAGTCTTTGAATTCATATCAACATTTTCCAATCCTTTCTTTATTTTCAGCATCTTCTTCCACTGTGGAGAGTGTTTTTATCTTCCAGAGTCCTTCAGGTGATGTTGGGCCGACCACAGTGTACGATGCTATTGTAGTTGAGCAATGGACTGTGATTGATGTAAGTCTGCACTGGTACACCCTGAATTCAATTAAATGAACTATTCTATTATTTGTAGTACATTTACACCTTTCTTCTTACGAAATGACTTTTAAATTAGTAAAGAAATATTTGCACATTCACACAATTTTTTCACACAATTCACACATTATTGTTTAAATGACACTGTTTTGCAGGGTGTCGCAGTGAAGACAGACTACATCCCTCTGCTCCAGTCTCTGGCTCCATACGGCTGGAGACTAATGTGTGTGCTGCCCACTCCCATCGTCAAAATGAGAAGGTCCAAAATTCATACTAAACCCTTAATCAAGACCATTACGTTCAATGAAACAGCTTAGGGGCTAATTATAGTATAAACATTATCTTGGGGAAAAAAGCCAGAGTCTTTATTCCTTCTTTAAACTGCTCTTACAGACCTCTGATTTGTTATTTTTGTCTTAGTGATGGAAGTTTGGCCACAAAACAGATCCTCTTCCTCCAGAGACCCGCGCTGCCTCGCAAGAGGAGAGACTTGACGGTGTGTATGTGTGGCGCAAGGTTTATTTCTGACACAAAAGAAAAGATTCTTCTAAAATTAGATTGGAGTTGTCTAAGAGAACTGTGTGAAATTGTAATAGTGTTGTCAGTTGACTTTAAAATCTTCAAAAGTAGCTCAGTGTCTGACAGTTTGTGTGTGTTTTCCAGAAACTGCACCTCAGAGGTCAAAACAAAAGGAACTTGAATAGTAAGAGGACATCAGAGAGGGAGATATCACCGCTGGCGACGATTGAGAGAGAAATGGAAAGAATGGAGAGAGAAAACACAAGCCTGATGAGACAATGTGAGATTATCCAAAAGGAAAATGGGAAGACTTTGCCAGAGAGCCCAGAGAGGAGAGATCAAGAGGAAAGGACGGTGGAATTCCACACGCAGAAAATCGACATCCCAAACATCAGCCCAGCAAAAAAGGACGGCATTACACATGACGGCCAGGAATTAAAGCGCACGATTACGCGTGTTAAATTAGAGGAAGTGCGAGCGGTGGTGACAGAGAGAGCTTTATTCTCTGGAGTGTGCTGACGGTATTCATTTATGCATATTTAACCATTACAATATGTTCATGTTTATTCAGGCAGAACACGCTCTCGTCTGGGCATATACATCTGCTGACGGAGTAACTGCCCTGGTAAGATTGCTAAGAGGTGTTTGAATCTCGTTTTTAAGGTGAATTACTGTAGCAAATGGCTGAAGATTCAAGCAAATGTGCCTCTAGGAGCTCTGAATATGCTAAACGCTGACCAATGTGTTGAGACTTGTACCTTTGTGAATCTGTAATGTTAGCTTGTTTTTATTACATACAATATTAGCATATGCAGTATGTCATACACTAGCTCAAATGCATAAAATACACAATATTTTCAATTTATTGAAGACAGTCGCAGTAAGTATGGCAGTAACTGATGCCCAAAGTATACTTGGTGTTTACGTGTACGCATAGCCTTGCAAAATATACTACTTTTGACTCGTACAGACATTCTCTCATCACTAGTTACAACCTACAACCCATGTAAATACTGCAAAAAATTAAATGCATACTCGTGCCTGTGTGTACTCGTGATGACGAAATTCGCGTCACGTGCACTGTACGCTGACCCTCGCGTGCACATAAAAAGTGAAGAATATTTTGACCTTTACTTTGTAAAGTAAGTTATAGTGAACGTCTGTGTGAGAGTATATGGTGAAAATAAAAGCTATCAATGATGGGCTTAAGATGCAAATTAAAGATACATCATTTACAGCAGGGTTCCTCAAATCTGGCCTGGCAGGGCCACTGCCCTACAGTGTTTAGTTCAAACCTTTATCTAACTTACTGAACTGTAATCTTCTAGTAACCAGGTGTTTTGATTAGAGTTGGAGAGAAGCTCTGCAGGGCAGTGGCCGTACAGGGCCGGATATGAGGAACCCTGATTTACTGTAACAGCTTGCAGTTTTCAATGGCATTTTTTTGTTGTGACTTTACATTTTTAAACAATTCCTCACTATTAGTGGTAAAGAATTTTGTTTTGACTACACCCAAATATCCTCTCCAATTTGTGGGAGATAACTATATTTTAAGAGTTTATTTTTGCCTTGTTATAATTCAACATGGCAGCTGTAGTCCCCCTTTTACAGTAAATTTAGATAACTATGACCAGGCAAAAAATAAATAAAAAAGACTTGCACTTAAAAAGCAGAATATGTGATGCTATTCATGTATTATTTAACAACTGATTTTTATCATCAAAACATCACATGAAACAATTTCAACAAACTAATTTCAGTCTTTAAAGTGAAATCTAGGTAGATGAAAGCTGTATATTCAATGCTTGAATATATATGCTCATTGGGTGTTATGATTATGGCTGCCAAGTGAACCGACTAGCCTTAAAGTCGGCATGAAACAGAAGTTCTTATAGTCTTTTCTTCTTCTTCTTGTGACATACACCCATCAGGCATAACATTATTACCCTGACATTATAACACTGATTATCTCTTCATCATGCCACGTGTTAGTGGGTGGGATATATTAGGCAGCAAGTAAACATTTTGTCCTCAAAGTTGATGTGTTTGAAACAGGAAAAATGGGCAATCGTAAGGATTTGAGCGAGTTTGACAAGGGCCAAATTGTGATGGCTAGACGACTTGGTCAGAGTATCTCCAAAACTGCAGCTCTTGTGGGGTGCTCACAGTCTGCAGTTGTAAGTATCAAAAGTGGAACAAGGAAGGAACAGTGGTGAACCAGCGACAGGGTCATGGGCTTGTGAGGAGCGAAGGCTGGCCCGTGTGGTCCGATCAAACAGACGAGCTACTGTAGCTCAAAGTTAATGCTGGTTCTGATAGAAAGGTGTTAGAATACATAGTGCATTGCAGTTTGTTGCGTATGGGGCTGTATAGAAGCAGACCAGTCATGCTGACCCCGTCCACCACTGAAAGCGCTAACAGTTGGCAAGTCCGATCCATGAAGGCCCCACCTTGCTACTTACAGGACTTAAAGGATCTGCTGCTAACATCTTGGTGCCAGATACCACAGCACACCTTCAGGGGTCTAATGGAGTCCATGCCTTGACGGGTCGGCTGTTTTGGCAGCAAAAGGGGAACCAACACAGTATTAAGAATGTTATGCATGATTGGTGTATATCCGAGTGAAGGGCTAGACTTGATTTTGTCCATCTGGAATTGATTGGATCGTTGGATGTGTTACTGTGATTTGATGTGAGTGACTGGATATCCTGCCCTCGTGTCAGTATACATCATCAGAGAAGAGATGTTGCAAGAGGGAGGAGTTATTTTGATCAAAGATGAATACTACAATACTCCATAAATAAGAATTATACATTTTGATTTCATGATGACTTTAAAGGGACTTCTACCAGGTGTAGCACCTTTCAGCAAATTAGGACTATATTAGATAAAGCAAAAATGTGTTATGTTTTCAAATAATTTCTACGCCCCTGTGAAGAATGTTTTAATAAATAAATATGTGTTCTAAAATGCAAACAACATATATTATTATTATTATTCAAAGATCTTTAAAAAAAAAAAAAAAGAACAGTGCAATCTGAGTGCGCGGTCTTTCAACATGCTCTCAAGGCAGGACTCCTGACTAAGCAGCAAATGAACTATAATATAGAGCATTACAGCGCTTGTTATGGTCAATTTGTTGACTCCATCTTTAAAATGAGGTATAAAAGAAAATAGTCTAGAAAATGATTTGTTCGAATGTGGAGAATGCAGACATCGTGTCTGTTGTGCGTTTCAACAGATCTCAAAGTTATTACAGGTCCATTGCCATTATAGTCTGTTTCTATGATGACACAGATGCAAATGAATCCATCACTGTGGCCTTTGCTTTGGGCGGAGTTGTAAAGCTACCACCATTTCTCAAAAAGGATTCTGTCCTTCGGCAGGCCTATTCTCTGCAGGTCTGAACTCACTTTCTCTATCATAGGAGGAGGGCCACAAAGATAACACAATGTGCGCTTCGAGTCTACATAGCGCTGAAGCTCCTCTTCTGATATCCTTCCACCTGCAGAGATAAAAATATCCCATGTGACATTTTATCTGAAAACGGTTCGATTAATTAAAACTTTAGGTAACAGATAGCAAAAACCTCAACTGTACTGTAGATGTTTCTACTCACTTATGGTGTAAGGCTGAATTTCCTGCTCAATGTCAGAGCTCTGCTGGGTAATATGGAAATCGCAGGAGAATCTATCTGGTCGCTCATGACAAATGTCAATAATGGTGTTCTAAATAGAACAGATATGTCAAAATCAGTTGGCAGCTTTAATCTCACTTCAGTGAGTCAAGAGTACATATACTTGCCTTGAAGAGCAGCTCTTTGGTGTTCTTGGCGCTGTAGCACAGGTGTGTGTGTCCTGGTGTGTACCTGTGACCATCAGCATGTCTGAGCAGATCGGCTGCATGAAGCAGGATGGAGTACAGAGGGTTGATGCCCACACCACCAGCTACCAGCAACAGGTCGACCACGGGGTCAGAAGGCTGAGGGTCAAAGTAGAAATTGCCTCCCACCCTCACAGCTACCTGAGAGCCCACAGAGCACTGAAACAGAGGAGGACAAATAGGAATTTACACCAATATTATATTATATATATGTATATATATATGTATATGTATATATATATATATATGTGTATATATATATATATATATATATATATATATATGTATATGTATATATACATATATATATGTGTATATATATGTGTATATATATATATATATGTATATATATGTGTATATATATGTGTATATATATATATGTATGTATGTATGTATGTATGTATGTATGTATGTATATATATATATATATATATATATATATATATATATATATATATATATATATATATATATATATATATATATATATATATATATATATATATATATATATATACACACCTATATTTGACAACATCAGCATATAAGTTTGCCAAAAGTATTGGGACACCCCTCTAATTCAGGTGTTCCAATCACTTCCGTGGTCACTCACGGGTATATAAAATCAAGCACCTAGATATCCAGACTGCTTCTTCAAACATATGTGAAAGAATGGGTAAACAATTGTGTAAAGCACGCTACCACTGGACTCTAGAGCAGTGGAAACATGTTCTCTGGAGTGACCAATCATGCTTCTCTCTGTCTGGCAATCCGATGGATGAGTTGCCAGGAAAACGGTTCTTGCCTGATTGCATTGTGCCACGTGTAAAGTTTGGTGGAGGGGGGATTATGGTGTGGGGTTGTTTTTCAGGGGTCTAGCTTGGCCCCTTAGTTCCAGAGGAACTCAATGCTTTAGCATACCAAGACATTTTGGACAATTTCATGCTCACAACTTTATGGGAACAGTTTGGGAATGGCCCCTTCCTGTTCCAACATGACTGCGCACTAGTGAAGAAAGCAAGGTCCATAAAGACATGGATGAGTGAGTTTGGTGTGAAGGAACTTGACTGGCCTGCACAGAGTCCTGACCTCAACCCGAATAAACAACTTTGGAATTAGAGCGGAAACTGCAAGCCAGGCCTTTTCGTCCAACATCAGTGCCTGACCTCACAAATGCACTTATAGAAGAATGTTCAAAAATTCCCATGAATACACTCCTAAACCTTGTGAAAAGCCATCCCAGGGGCCACCTCTATATTAAACCCTACCGATTAAGAATGGGATGTCATTAAAGTTTATGTGCATGTAAAGGCAGGCGTCCCAAGACTTTTGGCAATATAGTGTATCTCTCTAGAGTTCTGATGCAACTTTCAAAATAATACAATTATTTAAAATGCATTTTTACCTGTATGGTAGAATAATTGTGCAACCAGAAATGCAATACATTTCCGAGTGAAACAGGATATTCAGTGAAAATATACTGATTAAAGGTTATGAAGACAAACTTAAGTTCTGGCAGAAGAATGACCTCTGAACCAAAATAGGATGTAGCTGCTCTTCTCTTATATCAAAATCCTGAATTTTTTCTTAAAAACTTCTCGTTTTAGACTTATAATTCATGATCAGCGTTTTGTTGTGCTCTGTATAAGCTCTAATTTTGAATATTACAGATTTTTCTTACAAAAACGCATCGCTTCGCTTCAGAAGGCATTCATTAACACACTGGAGTTGTAAAGATTACTTTTATGCTGGATGGATGCATTTTTGGAGCTTCAAAAACACTATTCAATGCGATTAGAGAGCTGGAAAGAGCCAGGATATTATTTAATTATATAACTGTGTTCGGATAAAAGAAGAAAGTCATAAACACCTAGAATGGCTTGAAGGGTGAGTAAATTATGGGATAGTTTTTATTTTTGGGCAAACTATTCCTTTAATAACCATTCCAATAAAACCATGGAACAGTAAATATATTTCAAATAAATGCTGTTCGTTTGAACTTCCCATTCATCAAAGAATAAAAAAATATGAATCTGCAGCAGTCAGGTGGTACAGGTCAGTGCTCTTTAAGTTGTTTATGTTTATTATTGTAATGTTATGTGCTTTGAGACAGTTTAACGCCGTCTCGTGACGCTTTTGTTTGCTGCTGCTGTACGAGTTCATGTGTTTTGAAGGAGGCTTGGCTTTGGAGACGCTCTGAATGGAGGGTGGGATCCTATGCTTTTAAAGATAGCTTGCTATTGCTAGCCTCTCTGAAAATTGCCCACCCTACCTTTAATAGTAGTTACTAGAATGTTAATAGTGTTTTAATCGTTTGTTCCTGTGTAGTTATTCATTAAAAATGTCCTGATAATTTACTCACCCCCATCTCATCCAAGATGTTCATGTCTTTCTTTCTTCAGTCGAAAATAAATTACGTTTTTTGAGGAAAACATTCCAGGATTTTTCTCCACATAATGGACTTCAATGGCAATCAACGGGTTGAAGGTCCAAATCAATGCAGTTTTAAAGGGCTTCAGAGGGCTCTGCACCATCCCAGCCGAGGAATAGGGTCTTATCTATCGAAACCATCAGTCATTTTCTAAAAAAAAAAAAATCACAAAAACATTTATATACTTTTTAACCTCAAATGCGCACCTTTGTGTTCTTCTTCACGTCGTCGCGTCAGAAAGGTCACGGCCATGACATACATTACATGTAAGTACCGACCCAGTGCCAGAAAACTCCATCTCATTTTTCTCATTCTAACCTTTATTTTTGTAAAGGGCGTTCAATCTATTTTTTGCATGTTCGTTTTAACACTGGGACAGTACTTCCACGTAAGCCACGTTGGTGACCTTTCCCGACGTGATAATCATCGTCACGAAGAAGAACAACACCAAAGTCGTGCATTTGAGGTTAAAAAGTATGTTTGGTTTTAGAAAATGACAGATGGTTTCGCTAGATAAGACCCTATTCCTCGGCTGGGATCATGCAGAGCCTCTAAAGCTCTCCGAAGCCCTTTAAAACCCGATGGTTGCCATTGAAATCCATTATGTAGAGAAAAATCCTGGAATGTTCTCCTCAAAAAACTTAATTTCTTTTCAAGTGAGCTAATCCTTTAATGACAACAGTATTTTAAAAATCTTTCCAACCTCAAAGTTTTGAAAGGTAGTGTATATATATTTTTCATTCACTCACCTTTGTGTGAATCCAGTGCGCTGGAGGATGGTGTGTGTATTTGACTGCCAGTTCGATCACTCCCTCTCTCTGCAGAAGGCCAGGATTCGAGCAAATGGAGAAGCCACCCACTGTTTCCACACCTGGGATAAAGAAATCCACCCTGTGAAAAAAAAAAGTATAATATAATATAACATAGACACACTACTGAAGCATATTATATCAAACTTGCTGCTTACTTAAAACTAACCACACAACTACATAAAGTACTTTTAGAAGGTTAAGAGAAAGCACAGATTCTTCCCACACAGTAACATTCTAGGACAACAACACCCATGTGTCCAATATTACTTATGTCAATAAAACTTAAAAAAAAAAAAAAACTAAAGCAACATACGCTTTGAGAGTCACCATATGTGTATGCAGAGCATGAATTAGTAATAAGCACATATGTCGGGGTGCACGCACACACACACACCCACTGGCGCAGCTCTCCTTGACTCATGTTCCTCATGTTCTTTAGCAGGAACACAACATCATATGGTCTGGAGGAGTTTCTGTGCATATATCTGCATAAATCATCACCTGACTTTTTCACCTCTCTCAGACTCCCTCATAACTCACACACATACATAAATGCAATAAGGCACAATGTGAGCGAGAGCAGAAAGTGAAAGAGAAAGTGTGAGGAGACGTTGACGTATGAATTGAATTTTGTATTCTTTTCTGTGCTTTGCTGATAACAGATCTCACACTGAATTAAGTGAGAACTTTAAGTGAGAGGAAAGCACCATCTCCTGGCCATTTTGCAAATTGCATGTCTTCGCATCCATTAGTGTTACCACAACATTTATTGTCTTATACACCCCCACAGCCCCATCATATACTGGATATTATCTAGTATACTGTTCTTATCTTATTAAATATTCAACTTTATTACTTATCTGCCCACATTGACACTATATGATAATTGAACTGAGCTGGATGACATCACAATTTTCTCCAGAACGGCTGTAAAGATGAATCACATTTGTTGCATTATTTTCCTGTTAACACTGTGAAGCTGCTTTGAAACAATTTGCATTGTAAAAAGCGATATATAAATAAAGGTGACTTGACTTGACTCTTACCACTGTCCAGCACGGAAACCGAAGTTAGGATGTGGCACCTCCAGTCTCAGTCGCTTTACTGCATTCGATTCGTTCATTATGTCACTAACACGTGCAGAGAAAAGTTCCTGGATGCGGACAGAACATAAAAACATGTCTTTAAGGAGAATTTACAATAAAATCCCCACATTCCTGCCTCTCAGGATTTTAAATGTAGGATGTACAAAGTATACATTTTACCACTCAAAACTATACACATTCAATGATAAAATATATAGCATAACAATATAATCTGCATAATATGTTAATGAAATAACACTATGCTACACATCTATAAATTCAAGTAGTAGAAAAATATTTTTAAAGTAGAAATAAATAATAAAATTAGGGCTGACAAATGATTAATCACGATTAATCTCCTCCTAAATAAAAGTTTGTTTACATAATATATGTGTGTATAATTATTATGTATATATAAATACACAATCATTCATGTATATATTTAAGGAAAATGTGTTATATATAATATAAATGAAATAAATATATGTACAATATATGTGTGCAAATATTTCTTAAATAAATACATGTGTGTGTATTCAAATATACATATTAAGTACACAATACACACACACATATATTATGAAAACACAAACTTTTATTTTGGATGTTATTAATCACAATTAAAAAAAAAAATAAAAGCCCTAAATAAGATGCACAAAGAAACAAATAAATAAAAAATGATTAGGTCATCTTGAACTTAGTCTCATGACAAAAATGACAATCAAATGACATTGATTGACCTACAACAGTAAGTGTCTGAACTTTCACCTATTTGGCTGCATCATCAGTTAACCATTTATAAGGAGTCACAGAGGAATCTATGGTCAACAGACTTGAATCAAATATAGAAAAAGAAATCTAAGAAAGAAGACTCACCATGTCTCTATGAACGCTAGCAGTTCTCTCTAGATGGTCAGTCTGTCTTCTGGATGACATTTTTCTGAAACAAATTTTGTAAAGTTTAGGTTGAACACAAAGAATGGGGTATAAACACTGGCTGTGTCTCAAAATCCAGTGTGCTCCCTACACACTAAACAGTATTTTTGTTGCAGTTTTGGTTTTAAAACACAAGGCCTCTAGAAACAGCTCCAGGTTCTGGATACTCACCGTGTGAAATTGTCTTTACATGAACACAAAACAGCTGGTCTGAACAGTTTTGATCCACCGGCGAAACTTCTGGCCACCGCTCTTACAAAACACGGTACGCTCATGATCGGATATGACGGTCTGATCCCGGTCAAACACCTGAAAACAAAGCAAGTTATTGTATTTATTAAAAAATAACCAACGACATTGAAATCTGAAAAGAGTTTCTTCCCAAAAGCTGATATGAAGTGACATTTACACACGTGTGCATTTAGCAATTTATCTCTATAATTAATAAAATAATCAGCTTTATATTCAATAAGCCTTTAAGAAGAGTTATAAGCAGAACTAAAAATTAAGTAGACAAAAGATATCGAGCTTATATGATGGAGACAGAATACTAAAAATCATTCACCTCTGTCACTCCGGTGACGTTTCTTCTTCGTCTGTGAGTTTACCGATGGTAAACACACTCTATAGCGCCACCCAGTGATCTTCCTTCAGTTCGGAAGCGAGGTTTGTGCAAAACATTATTAAACAATATTATATCTCCTGGGTGCCACTGTCCTCAAACGATGACATTATATTTTAGTAAATTTCTCTGACACCATACATGTCACAGTTTTGAGTCTGGATGTCCCATTCAGGGCTTTTCAGAGATACCCCTTGTTTTGAGGTTTCAACACAACAACTTACTCGTTAAAAAATGACTGAATAATTTCTTATGGAAATATAAAATGTTGTAATATTTTGTAATTATAATTTAAATCGGACAACTGTTCTAATAGTTTGTTATAAATCAACATCTCAGGAAAATGTGGATTTATTATCTAAATACTTTCTGTTACAAAACGCATGGCATTGATTTCACACATGTCCACAGTAGAGGACACCAGGACTTAAATCATGTTTATCAGGCATTTTGGAGACACAACAAGTGAATGGGGAAAGAAATTACATATCAATCTTCCTATAAAATATTAGATATTATTATGAAAATGTTACCAACAATTACTCCCATTATCACATTTCTTTTTTCATGAAATTTTTTTCATTAATATGTGAATTAGATCCAGTGTATACATTGCATTGAATGGTAAAACCCACGTATGGCCATTTTACCCACATATTGCATAAAGTAAAATGGTATATCAATTAATTCTGTTATATCTTAAATAACATATTTAATAATCATCTTTAAACACTTATGAGGACATAGCATAACATATGAATAAAGTATAATTTTTCAAAAAAAATTTTTTTTTTTTTTTTACATTTGTTTCTTATGCTCTAAAAATGTAATGACATGAAAAATACTAAATTCAAAATACTTTGTTTTGGGTCTTATACTAGCCTATATATAATATAAATATAAAAGTGATCATATTGTTTTATTATATCTATTTATAATACACAAAGTGCTAGCTGTGAAATCAATACTCAAGAAAGACAATGGTGGAGATGCTCATGACAACAACAACAAAGAAATGACAAATATATTGGAAATACTGAGTCAGTATCCTCTTGTATCCAAAGGAAACATCGCATGACTGTACATGAAAAGAGGAAAGAAGTCTACACATACTTTTCATCAGTTATTTTCTTTAAGAAAGTTTTTTTTATTTTTATTTTTTTATTTTTTTAAGTATTTTCATTAAAGGTTTTTCAGGAAAAGTCTTTTTCAGTGTTGGTTCTGGTGGACAGGAGTGTAAATGTCATGGAAAGTCACGCCATTATGATTAGCCTACATGAAAAACTGGGAACTGAGCTCGTGAGAGACGCATCAAAACATGTGATGACATGCCTTGCCAGCTTCCTTTATGAGTAAACAGGAGCTTTTGAATGATTATAGAGATGCATTTATGATTAGAATCATCAATAATAATCACGTGTTATGTATTTTAGCTGACTATTTCAGTCTCACATTCTCACAAAAAATAATTGCGCTTAACAAATCTTGCCAAAAATGCGCCTGCCAAAATCGTTCGTCCCTTTGACCTCCAACTGTTTACCAAAGACTTTATCACCTGAAAGCGCTGCAAATCACGGTTTTGTCTCGAAATCTCATGACATCCGAGTTTCTACATAGTTTTCAAACGTTTTGCAAGTAGACGACACAACATAATGCGATGTTATGTTAAGTAGGCTAGGCTATACGTGCAAGATTCTAATTAATTTGTAATACTGCCAATATTTCATGCCATAGGCTATTCACTTGAATACCTCTTCAACAGACCTCCTCTATGATGTATGACTTTCATTTTTAATAAATACCTACCCAGCAAACAGGGAATGTTATGAACAAATGTTTTTTCCAGAAATGTTGATAGAATGTTCGTTCTATGTATCTGGTATTTACGAACAAAACATTAGCATTTCAATGTTATTTGAATCATTCGTGAAACGTTTTTATGAAACATTTTTGTTGGAAGTTCGTCTAACGTTTTTGAATGTTACTAACTTATGGCTACTTCTATTTTCAGATAGTTCAGATGGTAAGTAATGTTCCCAAAACGTTGAAACATATCCTTAATGTTTTTTCTAAAACATTCAGAAATAAGGTCTTCATAATGGGAATGTTAGCAAAACTTTCTTAGAATATATTTTGAAAGCTTGATAGGAGCATTTATTTTGAAGTATTATTCATATTTTAAACAAAATTGTCTGTAAAACGCCACAAGATAGCTTTTTAATGAAAATGCAGGGTGAAACAGAGTAACTCCAAGAAAACTTCATGATTTTCGTGATTTAAACCTTTTTGAAAATAATCAAATTGTGCACCCAATGTATCCCAGGTAAGAAATGTTGAAATTATATAAATGCATTTAAAAAAATTATAAAATGATAGTCTACATTAACTTGTATGTTTTTAAGTTTAAAAATATGTCCACATATCATCATCTCGGACATTATTAGTAGCCTTTTTGTAATTGACCCTATATCTAATTTATTTTTAAAAGAGAATGTTCTCAAAAAGTACTCTGGGACAGGTCTGGGTCATTACACAAACTATATACCATTTGTTTTGTTTTCTTTTTTGACAAGACTATAAAGCCTAAAGACAACAGTCTGAGAAAAATAAGATGATTTTGAAATAGCTTGTGTTTCGAAATACAAGGAGAAAGCAACACGGGTCAAGCCCGCATGAGACGCCGAGGTCTCCTCTAAGCTCGCGCTCATAGATCCTAATTAAGAATCAGATGCTTCTTGTTACAGAAACGTCACATGATTGTTGTATTAAATTAGAGCTCGTGCGGGACTGTGAGTGTGAGATGTGAGCTAGAGCAGAAGAGAGTTGAGGGGTCTGGGACGAGCAGCTGGACTGGCATGGGACATAGCCTACAAGGAAAAAATAAATATCTGATACAATACATTTGTATTTTTTTCCACAAGTCGACATGATGCATTTGGAAATGTTACTTATGCTGGCCTGGGCATTGTTTGTTCCTATAACGAACAGCAAAAAAAGTAAGTAGGCAAACTTTTTAAACGAAATGATGATACTTTTTTAAATTTGTTTAGTTGATGTTTATAATTGTAAAATTGTGACGCTTTGATGCAAATAGTCTGTCCGCAATGTCATTATTTAAAAATATATATATATATATATTTTTAAAATAATGATAAATGTTTTTTTAATCAAGACAACTTATGACCTATAAACCACTAAAACTAAAACCTATTTGATAAGAGTTTAAAAGATTCCTGGTTGCCGTTTCTAATTAATGCCATTCCTATCTCTACGGATAGGGTTTGGGAAACATATGAAAGGGTAGTCTGCATAACTTTTAAATGTTTTACATTGTGGAATAACTGTTTTACCCGCGCGCTGCAGTCTCATGAAACTAATTAGGCTATACGTCACTTGCGTGAGAGCCAAGTCAGTCTTGTGAAAATACTTTCCTCAATATTTCGTTGACCACCAGACTGTGCGAATATGTTATCTAGTCTATTCTTGTAGTCTCTCTCTTTTTTAAATAGGCATATCTGAGTTCGTTAAAATTATCCATATGCAGAATGCAAGTCTTTTATTTTTTACCTGTTTTATGTTCACCTGTTTTTGTAGATATAGCAGTAGAAAGTGGCAAATTCCCTGTGAGACAACTAGCCCAGTTTTCCCTGTTATGGTTTATACAATTTCAATTTACTAAATGATGTAAATTACTGTCCATTTAATTACATGAAATAGTTCCATGTTTAATGAAGAAATGTAGGTGTGTAACGGAGCTGTCCGTTTTATGGCTTTATTATCATTCACAATGCTTTAAAACTATTTGTTTTCATGTGTGCAGCTTATGGTGACATTTTCCCTCACAAGCACAAGCTCCCTTTTCAATTCCCAATCCCTGGATGGGAACCAGACACGAACCCTTGGGATGAATATCTGTATCCCACCCTCAAGCAACAGCTGACTCGCAGACACGGTAAGAGTTCTGCGAAATATCAGTTACTTAAGTTGATCTTGAGTAGCCTAAATTAAATATGAAATAATTTTTTTAAAAGTGTAGGCTTCAGCGATGCAGAACCATTTTTGGTCCCCCATCGAACTTTACAGTGAATAGTTCTTAAACAAACAACACACTTAGTGTGATGTTTTTAAACAAATAAATAAATAAAGACAAATAACTTTTTCCAGTATAAAGAACCTTTTGTGTAATGGAAAGGTTCAGTGGATGTTAAAGGTTCTTCATGGAACACTCAAAGTGTATTAATTATAACATGATTATTTACACAAAGAATACAAGATAATTATTACCCAGTTTTAATAATTGTGATATCATTTCTGTAGCCTACTTCTGGCAAACATAATGGAAAGTTTTAGAGTGAGTCAAGTCAAGCCAACTAATAGCACACATCCCAGAATTCATCAAATTGCCAATGGGTGCGTCTCAATCAGCTCCCTAGCTCCCTCTGTCGTGAATCAGCATATCGTGTACACAAATTCTGCCACTGCTAACGACAGTAAGGACCTGACTCACTACACATTGGGACACTGATGACTCTATTTCCGGTGACATGACAACGTCCTCATTGTACATCATTACTACTGGTATTTATGAACAACAGAATGTTTTTTTATTTTTAAATATTATTTAAAGTACATTATGATAATTACTTTGCTTGTTACATAGGCTACATTTCATCCAGAAATAAATGATAAATGTTAGCTAGCTTATGTTCACTATCTATCTATGTATGCTAATGCTGAATTAAATAATTAAATACGTTTTTTGTTTTCGTTAAGGGAACAGGGGCTGTGTCCGAAATCTAATATAGCCTACTCTCTTCAGTAGGTGCTTATTTTGAATAATTAGTAACTTCACAGCTGCTAAAAAAAATGTTCTATAGAGTATGAATGTAATACGGATGAACCACATGTCGCCATCTTGTGACCTACCAGCCTCAGTTACGTTGCTTCACTGCCATTCATAAATCCTCTCCCTTGGCCTCATGGGATAGTAAAGTGTTCTTCAGAATCTCGCCAGAGGTAGTAGGTCATCCAGGTACTTTGAATTCAGACACGCTACTTTTGTCACATACTGTTTTTTGCCTACTACTATTTAGTAGTGAAGTATGTAATCTCGGATACAGCCATAGTGAACATTGATGCTACCTGGTTTTCATAATGCATAGTGGTATTTTTTTTTAGGAAGCAAACATTTCAGTGCACTGGAAGCATTTTGCGACCGAGACAGCACTTAATGGCTGACTCCCTGATCAGTTCCCTGACTACTGAACTAGGCAGCTGATTGAGACACACCCCATACTTACAGATATTTATGATGAAGTTTTCCCATCAAAATGATGCCACTTACGTCCAGACGGAAGATGATCACATCAGTTAAAGTGATATTACAAAGGTTTGACAAGATGGAAAGCCACAGGAAAAACCTAAATAAAAAACAAGACTACCAATTTAAACAATATTCCAAAGAAACAGTTTTGTTTGAAACATTTTGATTAGAGGAATGTAAAAAAAAATGAAGAAATAAGTTTAATATATATGTTGTTAACATATTGGAGAAAAAAATATGAATCATAAAAAGGCACTCTCAGAAAAAAAGGTACAAAAGCTGTCACTATGGTACCTTTCCAAAAGGTATTTGTTCCTTTTAGGTACTTATATATAAGGTATCAATAGGCACCCTTTAGGTACACACAGAGAAAAAGGGTGTCAGAATTTTACCTTTAAGGGTACAACAGCTTGTCGCTGGGGCAGTGCCCTTAAAAGACATCTTTGTACCTTTTTTACTCCTAGAAATGAACAAATATGTCCTGCCCCAGCGGGGTACTGCCCCAGCGACAAGCTGTTGTACCCCTTAATGTGTGTAAAATAGTTCATTTTGAAAAGGTACCGCCCCAATGACAGCTTTTGTACCTTTTTTCTGAGAGTGTGGGGACATAAAAATGTACAACATGACAGGAATAAAAATATATTAAAGTGCACTAATCATTCAGTGCTCTCTCGTGAACATCACAGACAAACCACCGAAGTTGCGCCTCACGAGCGACAGCCCTGCGATGAACGGCTCATGCGTCACGTTCACTGCAGCTCTGGAGTTCCCACCATGCCAGAAGGAGGACAGCAATGGCAACCTGGTGTATGACGAGCACTGCGACGACGGTATGATGGAGGCCTCAGGTGCTTCATACCCCTATCATCTCCATGCACAATTGCAAGTGGAAAAAATTAGCTGTATTTCAAAAGGTTGCATATTGCGATGAAGACAGGAACTATTTTTTTTCATCCCGTTCAACCACTTTTCTTTTTTTCCCAGCTAATGGGCAGGTGCGTTCAGGGTATGTGTTTAACTGGACATCCTGGTTGGACGACTATGGCTTTGGGAAGTGTACAGATCTGAAGAGGTGCAATGTTTTTCCTGATGGAAAGCCTTTTCCTCAGACCAATGACTGGAGACGTAGAGGTTACGTCTATGTGTGGCACACCATGGGTGAGTTTCAGCCATTCACTAACCCAAATGATATCAGTGCTTTAATAATTAAGTGTAACCACACTAATATACCATCATCCTGTGGTTTTCTCCTCACAGGCCAGTATTTTGAGACATGTGATGGCTCCTCCTCCCATCTGACCCTGAACACCACTAACATGACATTTGGAGCTGGTGTGATGGAAGTGATGGTTTATCGTAAACGTGAGCGCAGGAAGTACAGCCCGCTCTCTACGGACAGTACTGTGTTCTTCATAACAGGTCTGCCAGTTACTTTCTTCCTGTTTAAATAATATTTATGTACAGGATCGTAAATGTACCTTGATATTTATTTTTTAAATTGATATCCAATTTATGTACAGTCAAACCCAAAATTTATTCAGACACCTTCAACATTTTCAGTTAAACTGTGTCAGAACAAATTTATCTTGATGATGTCAGATAACTTTGATACAAAGGTATGTAATGGATTACAATCAACCAATCAGCTGTCAGCTGTTACCTTTAATTTAAACAAAATTAGATAACACCAATTTAGGTCGACCAATTATCAAGCAACGCTTCATTTTGTTCAGTCTGTGGTGTGAAAGGTCGCATCAGCAATTAAAGAAAAAACACTTAAGCAAAACATGGTCAGGTCAAAGTGTCTGAATAATTTTGGTCCCAAATTTTGATCAATTTTACTGGTAGTCCACTGTATGAAGAATTTTTGGGTATAATATGTCACAGTTTATTTTATTTTGCTATCTTCACTTACATAAATGAACTATAGTGTCCTGCACCCACTAGTAAAAAATTATATCTGGTGTCTGAATTTTTGGTTTGATTGTATTTAATACAATAAATAATATGTATAATGTATAATGTTGGTTGTTATTGTGCTATTATTATAGTATATTTAATATATTACTTTTATTATGTAATTAATATAGTTTGGGGGCAAGATATAAAAATTAAAAAAAATAAAAGAAACGGGTACTTTTATTCAGCAAAGATGGATTCAATTAATCAAAAATGACTGAAAAGACATTTATAATGTTACACAAAAATGTACCTTTCAAATTAAATCTATCTATCAAATATTACAACTTTTATTGATCAATTTTTGATTTTTCTTTCATTCAGATAAGATTCCACTCTCTGTAAACATTTCCCAGAAAGCAGCAGTCAGCATAACTGACAAAAACGTCTTTGTCAGAGGGTCTGATGTGATTTTCAACGTCCAGATCCACGACCCAAGTAACTATCTAAAGACAGCTGATGCAGTGGACTTCATTTGGGACTTTCGGGATGGCAACCAGTTGGTCACCCACAGCAATGTGGCAACCCACGCGTACAACACGCTTGGAAATGTTACAGTCAAGCTCCAAGTGGAGGCATCATTCCGTGTACCCTGCCCACCACCCACTCCAACACCAATGCACTTTACACAGGCTCTTTCCACAGGTAATCTCATCAACACAGGCACTTTACATGCCTAGACAGCAGATATCCTCTTATCTAAGCCAGACATATAATAATCATTATTAAATCAGGACAAAATGTGTCCATTTATCTCATAAAGCAATGTACACTTGAGCTTAAAACTGCTGTCATGTTAAAGTCCCGACAATATGCAGCATTCTGTTAGACGTGTTTTTTGTTTCAGCGATGCCTACTCTACCTCCTGGCACGCATGCATTCACTAGCAAATTGGAGACCACCAAGGGTAAGATAAGTTGTATTTGTAGCAACAAAAAATGTCTAACATTAATGACTACAAACAGAACACATAAAGGACATTTTTACAATGTATTTGATCATTTTTACACTTTTTAACTCTTCACTAGCTCCTATCATCACCAATCCTTCACCAACTACCACCCCTCGAGTTCCTACAACTGCTGTCCCAACAACCGAACCATTCCAAACGGATTCAGAGGGGACCTTTATTACGGCAACTGCTGTACCGCCGATGATCAAACACACACACTTCAAGGAGTCAGACTGTTTCCGCCACACGTGGGGCTCATTTGAAGGCGAGATCATCATCATTGGTAAGAAGATTGTCAGACCACAGCAAGAACTTACAAGAATTTTGTATGTATCTGGGTTATCATTACCTAAAACCATGGAAAAAAGCATTGTTTATAGAAAAATAAACAATAACTGTGATAAAGTTAAATATAAAAAAAGAAACTTTTACTGTAAGTGCTTTCTGGTAACTGTTGTTGACATTTCAAATCATCAAAACAAACACGCTACTATTTTGATAGCTCCGCCCCACACATACGTAACCCAGGCAACGACTATGGCAGAATCTGTGTTACTATGGTAATCCAGGTCGAATGTTTAATGAAAAAGTCATCCCCTTCCATCACAAAAACACAAACCGTTCTCATGAACAACTTGATAGCACGAGCACGACAGTACGTATTACATTTAGGACCAGATTAGAGGGTTATATAGATCATGAAAAGAGGAAATAAACATTTATTAGGAGTATATTATCTTACTTTTCGGACACATTTTGTGAGCCGACGCTTGAAACAGACAGTGATGAGGTTTAGACGCTCCAGGTTTATACGGTGTGGAAATGAATGGATCTTTATCATCGCTGAAGTAAATGGCAATAAGATCGCAAATGGACAATCAGGTGAACATGACACACGAGCATATTCAAACAAAAGCCAGCATATATTAGTTCTGTGAAATAAAATAAAACCAAATATGTTTCCTTTTTCTTTTATCTGCCATCTCTCTCTTTCTGTCGTCGCTCGGCTAATGTCCGTCCTGTGTGTTGTCTTTAGAATAATGACGTGCACTGAGCGAGTGCTCACTTCTCCCTGTCTTTAGTAGACACACCTCTTACTGCTGATTGGCTACAAGTTTGTTTATGCACTTGTAAAGCTGTTTAAAAATAACACTTACCCCACCTTTAAATGTGCAGTAAACGATTTTGGAGAAACGCTGTTGAAAGTAGTGATGTCCGGTTCGCGAACGAATCGTTCTTTTGAACCGGTTCTTTTTAGTGAACCGGTCGAACCAGTTCACCAAATCGGACTGAATCGTTCGAAACAGTTCGCAGCACTAATCCACAAATTTATAAAGTCACTCACTTTTTGACCTGTCTGACTGTCCCTCTGACTTGAAATAAACCAGCATGCCAGAGTTATTCAGTTATTCCAACAATACACTGACTTAACTGACACTACTGTAAGAGAGAGAACTGATGATGAGCAGATTGAGCACGTCAGCGAGCAGAAGCTGATGATACTGAACATGCGCGCACCTCACACGAACGAACGCACACGGCCTGTCACAGTTCTCGTTCTCGAGTCAAGAATCGGTTTCAACCGGTTGCAACGGTTATCGGATCACCAGTACACTGAACCGAGAACTGTTTATTTCGGACATGTCCGACTGGAGAACCGATGAGCTGATACTGACTGAGCATGCGTGTCATTTTTCAAGAGAGAACGAAAAGCATGTTAAGTTTTGTTGCGCATCGGGATGTGTTAGGGATCATAATAATTTATGAAATAGGCTACCGCTACTGTAGGCCTACAGTAATTATAGTTAATGATGACACATTCACAAATTGGGTTTGTATTAAATAAACAATGTTTTGATAAAAATATATTAAAGTGTTCACAATAGCCTACACATAAAAAGTGCACTTACACACACTGTATGTGTACATAGATCAAACTCTGTTCAGAAATTGTTGTACAAATATATTGTTCTATATGAATGTTTTCTAAAAAGCATTACAGTAAAAATGTGCAGTTGTGCTTGTTACTTAATTATTTTTAAACATTGAAACAAGCATTAGTTTGTACAACTACCAAACTAAACATTTGTTTCATAAAGCCATGTTATTTTCAGGATCAGTGTATTTAATTTCTAAACAAGGTGATATAAATATAAAAATGATGTAGCCTCAAACTACAGCTAAGGCGAAGCAATTGCGACTACTTTTGAATCGCTCTCGGTTCTCGAATCTCAATTTCGCTCGTTCTCGAGTCAAGAATCGGTTGCAACCGGTTGCAGCGGTTTTCGGATCATCAGAATCAGAACACTGAACCCTGTTTATTTCGGACATGTCCGATTGGAGAACCGATGAGCTGATACTGACTGAGCATGCGTCAACGACTGACTGCACGCGTCTCTCTGAACCGAACGAACCTCAACTGATATGAGCGCGCGTCTGTGAAACGACTCTGAGGACATGAATGTGGGGAAAATTTGGCGAACCGTATGTATTTAATTACAAAACATAGTAAGTGGATCATGGTTTCTGCACTGATGAAGACTAATTTATTGATTTTATAACAGTAAAACATCCTTGCTTGCACATCACTGCCTGTAAGTGTTTGGATGCTTTAGATGTAAAACTTGATTGTAAAAATAAACTTAACAGATTATGATGATATTTTATCTGATTGATATTATGATTACTGACTTTATATATTTTAATGTGTAAAGTGTTTTATCCAACTCCGCGATAGACTTGACGTCATTACGCCATAGCGAAATTACGCCATTACGCTTGAGCGTAAAAGAACCGTGAACTGGTTTTGATCCGTTCTTTGAAACGAACTGTCCGAAAGAACCGGTTCGCGGAAAAGAACCGAACTTCCCATCACTAGTTGAAAGTAGCCAATCAGCAGTAGGGGGCTTGTCCACATATGATGGGGAGGAGCAATGAAGGGAGGTGTGTTTGTTTGGGTTGATTTCAAATATCAACAGTTTTCTCAGAAACCGCTAACTGCACCTGAACTGAATAAACTAAACTAAAAATACTACTACTAAAACACTAAAAACTTAAAATGAAAACAGAAATTATAAAAATAAAATCTAATCTAATTCAAAGAATTAAAAAAATATATTAGTATATAAATGATACTAAAATAACACTGGTATGTATTGGACTCTGCTATGCAAATGTTCAAACACATTTTTTTAATTTATTTTTTTATTATTTAAATTGTTAAATAATTGTAAAGTATGTATATAATATAATATAATAATAAAAATATTATAATACATTATTATTTGTTTTTTCTTTAATATTTTCCTAAAATGTTATATCTGTTTCTACAGAACCTCCTCCAGGTTTTCAGAATTTGCCAGCTAATAAGATTTTAAAGGTGTCGGCTGACAAAATTTCCAACACATCTGTAAACTTCATGGTGACATGCTCAGGCAGGTAAGATTTACAAAGACACATTATATATATATATATATATATATATATATATATATATATATATATATATATATATATATATATATATATATATATATATATATATATAAAGCACTTAACATTTAAAAGAAAATCTCAAAGTGCTATATATATGTCCTCAAAATTAGCGCGTAAACGCATGCGATTGTTTTTTTTTTTCCAGTTTTACATGTTACAAATATTTAACGCAATTAATTATTTTTTCTGTCATCTCTTGGCTAGCGTTACATTATATGATCACGCTCTTATTCATGCAAAAGCTTTTAAACCATTCAGCTGTGACAAGACAAAAGAGAATGCCCTGTCTGTGAATGTCCTGAAACACACAACGCACAGAAAGCCCCAGAATAGAGTTGTCTTTCGCGCTTGAACAAACAATTACACAGAATTATGTAAAAATGCCTGTTTTGTCGAGTATTCTCATAAGAGCAGTCTTAAATGAATTAAATGAACTTAAAGAGTGCGTAATAAACCAGTTGCTGTGATGTCTGTCATTAATGTTAATCAAAGAACAAACGTAACAGAGAAAAATATTGCTTTATTAAGGAATAATCTATATTTAAAATATAATTTATGCAGTTAAGACTGTAAAGTGTTTGATAACTTTATTCAATTATATTTATTATATATAAAAGGCCACAAGTAAACATCACATTATAATGGGTTTATGAGAAGATTGTTTCAAGTTCACTTAAAAGTTATTTAAAAAATATATATTTTTAATAAATGTTGAAATTGATAGCTTTCAATTATACTGTAATGTTGAATGTCTATCATTAATAAAACAATAAAAATAAAAAAATCATAGAGACAACAGTAGCAGTAGCCTATTAATATCAGTGATACTGGCCTTCATTCATAAAAAGATGCCATTACAACACATATTTAATATATACTGTCTGTAAGTTGTTTCTACATTAATTTAAATTTAGAGATTAACTATTACAATATAATATATATATATATATATATATATATATATATATATATATATATATATATATATATATATATATATATATATATACACAGAAGCAAAGACAAAAGATCATGTGCTCCATATGAGAAGCCAAAAAGTGAAGAGCATTTTTTTAGATGATTCTGATCTGCAGTGAGCATTTGAAGCCCTGCAGCTGAGACATTTCACAGCACATCACCGTCATATATGTCAAAAAACACAGACGACATTTGGATCACACCCAATATAATCGAGCATCATCCCTTCTTCTCTCAGTGTCCCCTCAGTGGCCTGCACCATAGTGGCCAACTCAGCCTGTCGGGAGGTCAAGAATATCGTGTGTGAGGACGTGGCCCCTTATGGCGAAGGTTGCAAGATCAGTTTGACGCGCATTTTCCAAACGCCGGGCAATTACTGTGTCAACATCACGCTGGGTGTGCCTGGAGGCTTGGCTCTTGCCACCACCACCTCAGTCTCAATTGGCAACAGCCCTGACAAGAGTAAGTTCAGAGAACTGTAGTCGATTTGTATGTACTGTCCCTTGACATTTCTTCAATTTATTTTTATATATTGTTAAGTTATTTTAGTATTATTTATATTATAGTATTAACTATTAAGAATTTAAAGGGTTAACCCAAAAATAAAAAATTCTGTCATTAATTACTCACCCTCATGTCATTCCAAACCCGTAAGACCTTCGTTCGTCTTCGAAACACAAATGAAGATATTTTTGATGAAATCCGAGAGCTCTCTGAGCCCTCCATAGACAGCAATTTAATTACCACTTTCAAGGCCCAAAAAAGTTAGTAAAGACATTGTTAAAATCGTGACTCCAGTGGTTCAACTTACATTTTATGAGAATACTTTTTGTGCGCAAAAAACAAACAAAAATAAAGACTTTATTCAACAATTTCTTCACGTCTGTGTCAGTCTCCTACGCTGTTGACGTAAGTAAACAGTGCAGCACTTCCGAGTTACGACAGAGCTACGCCAGCACACCATTGGCCGATGCTGTTCACGTGAGCACCACAACGCATCAGCAGCAGCTGACCAACGTAAACTGACACAGGCAAGAAAAGAGATTGCTGAATAAATTTTTTTTTTCGCACAAATTTTCAGCACTTCATAAAATTGTGGTTGAACTACCGGAGACACATGGACTATTTTAACAATGTTGACCTTTCTGATTTTATCAAAAATATCTGAATTTGTGTTTCGAAGACGAAGGTCTTGCGGGTTTGGGACGTCATGAGGGTGCGTAATTTAAGACAGAATTTTCATTTTTGGGTGAACTACCCCTTTAAAATATATTTCTATTAGAGATGCACCGACAGAAACATTTATAACAATTCTCAAAATATAAAAGCGGATAACTAATATATTGCCAGATAATTCTAAATCCTAATTTTTATATAATTTTTGAGAGCCTGGTTACAAAAACAAAAGTTTCACAATTAAAAGCCATATCCAAGCACACAATTATAATGTTCTCATTATAATTGTATAGCTTAAAAGATAGTCTTGCACCTCACATGTTGCACTGAAGCGTATTTTCCTTTCTTTTTTTAAAATAGTAATTCCAATCAGATTTAAACAATTCAAAAACATCATGGCAAACTTCTTTAGTATCTCAGCTGAAGGAAATAATCCATATTTATTGGCTTTAATATATCGGACAAATTTTCATATCGGGCCGATAATGATAAAATGAAAAATGAACATATATCGGCCAATACTGATAGTGTCGCCGATATATAGTGCATCCCTTTCTATTTTTACTTTAGTTTTGGTCATTTTAGTACTTTAACATTTCTAATTTTCATTTAAGTGCTGTATCTAAAATTTACATTTTATTTAAATTACACAAACAAAGAATAGGGCCAACACGTGTTAACTATTTTCAATGGAAAGTAGCTTAAGCCTGCTCAAAAAGTTAAATGTCACTAAATGACGTTATGCACCAAATCCTAATCCGTGCTCACATGCTGCATTTTAATATAATATATAGCTGATTATTTACATGTTTTCTGTCAGACAGCAGAACGAGTATGATATAGTAATTAAATGTTAACCAGCAGTCCAAAAAGTCACTAGTCACTTTTTTCCGTAAATTGTCTTTCATTTTTGTCCCCACCAATATTATACTTTAAATCAAATATAGACTTTGAAATAAATGTCTTATAAATTTTAAATTGTCTGATGAATATTTTCATCTTTTATCGCTTTTAGTTTCTCCTAAATCCACCCATGTTGCTGAGGTTGTTCTGTCTTCCAGCGCTGTGCTCATTTCCATCTTTGCATTCATTGCCGTCATGGTTTACAAGTGAGTACCACTAAACAAACCGATATTTTAAAAACATAACATGCATCTTGATCTCTTCATTTTTTTCTATTCCTTTTAGACGATATAAGGTGTATCGTCCGGTGAGACGCTCAATGCTGGATGATGCTGAAAGAAATGCTGGTAGCTGGAGTTCAAGCAGACTAAGAGCAGCTCTGTTCTCTGCCGACGAGGAGAGAAGCCATTTATTGACAGAAAGGCCACTATAACTGATCATAGTTGTTGCAGCATCCAGTTTCGGCAGTTGCTATTTATTTTAATACATCACTTTAGCTGTAGTCTATAAGAATAACAAAAGTGATCAAGATGTGTTTTCAGCAAGAAAACATTACTCTGGCATCTTCTAATTCAGCTTATCTAGAATAAGTAATCAAAGCATTAGTTTAGCACATGCAAGGTTTAAAGATTTTAATGGGAGGAATGAGCTCAGATATGCCAGATCTACAAGTAATCATCTAAAATGACTAAAACTACTACTAACTGACCTATCGCAGAAAATGTGTCCCATGTACAAATGATACAAATTTGGCTTTCCAAATTAGAAGCTTAAAATGAACACTGGGCAATTTGAGTGGCGTTTTGTGGCATTTGATTTGACATGTTCACAATGAAGTTTCCTTAATGCGCAGACATGATGAGAAAGTTGAGTGAGAAGGGTTTTGTGATGTTCTGAGAAGTTATACTTTGTTTTGACTATTTAAGAGATATTGGATAAATGAATGTTTGGGGACTGAATTTGACGCACTTTTTGGAATAGGACAGATGTCTTTCAGTTGATGGTAATCAAGCTGTTGTTTCAAAAGAAAAATCACTAACAATTTCTTTGTATAAAGCATGAATTAAGGAATCTGGGAAATGTGTTTTATTGATCACAAATGCAGGTATGCTTGGGTATTTAAATTGATTTGACAGCACTTCTGGAAAAATATATTTAGCTATTCATGATTATGGAAATGAACCCACCTGTAAGTGCTGTATATACATACATATTCTAATAAACTTTCTAAACCACTATCTGCTAATGCACATCTGCCATTTTTATACTTTGAGAACCCATCAAATTCTTAAATTCTTCAACCTTTGTAGGAGTCATTGTATTTGAACAAATTGAAATCAAACATTTTGGGGGAAGGGAGAGAACAACCTTCCAGTCAACACTCCCAAATACACCTAAAAGTAGCCAACAATAAGGACACAAAGAACAGCCAAGGACAAAGTCACAAACAATGGTTGCTAGGAGCCAACTTGACTTTTAATTATTTTCTTTGTATCAGAGGCATTTGACAAGTGGAGGTGTGTGAGGGCGCACAAGCACGGTCGGAGGGGATGTTGCTTATCATGCTGAAATCGGACCACGTTTTTCCCGGAACTATTCCAGATCACGGAATTCCACATCACATTCACACTGAAACATGATTCACCACACAACACAGCCATGAAACGAAATTGGATCAGATAAGTCAAAAAAAAAAGAAAAAAGAAAAAAAAGAAAAACCGGTAGCATCCATAAGACATGAAAAAGGTAAAAAATAAAGACTCCATTGTTCATATTTCATAAGCAAGAAATGAAGCAGGCCCTTGAAAAACTTTTCTATAGCCATCATTAATTAGTTTCCAAATTAAACACTTTGACCTTTAATACAATACCTATGCAAGAAATAAAGCCCAATACAAGGAAGCCACACCACCAAACCAAGAAGCGGAAAAAAGGGGAAAAAAGCAATTAGGTGAGGTTTCATATCAGTTAGCAGAGAATAAATTGCAGGCAAAAATGAAATCATTTTCTCACTCATCTTTAAAGTCTAGCCATACATGATTTTTTTTTTTTAATTATATTTTTTTTTTCTGTGAGGAAAGGGGCAGATGGGACATGACCCTATAGATTCTAACAAATAGCAATATGCCTCTAATTTAAATACTTTTCTAATAAGAGGTAGATCAAAAACGGTGTAAGAAGTGTGGAAAGAAAAAACGATCACTTGTGTCCCTCTGGTCAGCGCTAGGCGCCACGCGCATACCCAGTGCGGAAGTGTTCGCGAGGGACTTGAGGTATCGCTGCGCGCGCTGGAGGTCTCGGGTGAGATGGAAGGATTCCCGCCACCCACCCTTTCCTCAGCTGAGGTAGACAATGGTCTTACTAGTGTGGAAGCATGGATGCACTCTTTTACCACAATCAAATCATATTTACATTCTGCATGAAAACAAAGGAATATTGGTTTCTCACTTATTTACTAAACGTTTTTCTTTGCTAAATGTTCATTTCATATATTTTTTTGCTTTTTTCACTTTGTATGATAAACGAAAGATACAAATGAAACCGTTCGCACGTCCATCTCTACGATACTGCTCGTTAGCCTAGAGACGCGCCCTTAACTATTGTAACCTATAGCTATTAACGCGAAGCATCAGAACAGTGTAAGTTAACTTCCCAACCCCGACATGCACTGACTGACGTTAAACACTGAAAATCTTCGGCATGTAAAGCCCAGTTTGATGCAAAACGCCGTCCCAAGACCAAACGGAGCGCATTATTTGGAAAAGGAAAAAAAAAAAAAAAAACTAAGCACGGGAAAAGAAAAAACAACCTCAATCGGGCTGGTCGTTATTTTTATTTTGATAGACAACTAACGTAGTCGCGTTGAGGATGAGGGGGTGTCAAAGAGGTTACAGCAGGACATTGATTATCCCTGACCTCTTTTGCTTGCATCCAACCCTAACTAGTGTAATGAAATGCGGATGAAACGTATGCTACCGCCGAGACAGTTATTAGCACGGCATTGCTGCGGTATGTACGGTTGGCGTTATTTCTCATTACCTTGACGGTGTTCAGAGGGTGGTGGCTCCTCAGCGACACTGAGGCGCTTTTCTTTCTCCTATCTGTAGCTAACATAGAAGCCCAAACTCTGCTCTTTTACACACTAGATGTGCGCAAACTTATATACAGTTATTCATTACGCGCGCTGCAAACGGAGCAAGGTGGAGTTCGGGATTCATCCGTTAACTACAGACTAAATTTTACATTTTCTTAAAAAAATAAAAATGTTCAAGAACTATTAGCTTTATAAAGTATACAAAATACCACAAAGCAAAATAAAAAAAACAGAACATTTTTTTCATATATCATTTTCTTTTTTTTCTGAGGTACTCTAGCCTGAGGTAGATCAGTAAAATGCATATTAACTTGGTTTCCTGGCCAACACCAATCAACACTTCCCTCAGTCATAAGTGGCAGTGTTGTTCCACCTTCTTTCATAATTTTACATATGTATATATATATATCTATTAATCTATAAAATGCATCAGAATTTATAAAATGCCACTAAGGATCCCGGGACAGCGTAGCCTACTTTCGTCAACAATCTTCTTTCCATCTCAAGCCGAAGACCTTAAACCCCACCCTATGTCACCCATTCCGTACCCCCCCCAAAAAAGGCTTGAAATGCCTTTTACACTCAAATGCTGCATTTCCCAATGAACTCAAATATCAAAAACTAGGTTTAACGTCTGTCAGTTAAGGACTGTGCATTTATCGTATTAAGGCAGGGACTGGGTGGCTGATTTTCCTATGATTTGATTCAAAGAAATTGTGAGGGGAGGGAAAGTGTACACATTCTCACTGAAACTTCAGGAGGAATGGGTGCAAAAGTGGGCGGGGGTGTAAGGACATTCCCTGACCCCTGAGATGGACGCGTCCCGTGTCCTGTCAGTCTCCGAGAAGACACGGTGGCTCTATTTCCTCCGGGTGACTGGTGGACCTGTGGCCGAGGCCTTGGGCTGCTGCTGCCGCCTCACCTGAGAGATAATCTCCTGGATCTTCCGCTGGGCCAGCTGTGAGATATGAAAGATTATTAAAGTATTTTAAATATATTTTAAGTATTATTAATTAATTATTAAATGCAGATCATTTAAACAAACAATACACTATTATCGTTATTTTTAAATGACATTATCATCTAAATACATAATGATAGACAGAAAATAAAAGTTTGGCATGACAACACTTACAGACTTACGGATTATTTATTGGATCAGAGAAAGTATTTTACCATTGGAATATATGAAGTTTTAACCCCATTATTCAGCTCTAACATGTCTAGTAGATCAATCACCTGGCTTGCATAGAAGTGGCCTGTGATTTTTACTACTACTTGGTCATTTTCATCAGGCGTCTGGTCCCGCGGGACGACCACCTCTGCACTGGTCAAGTTCTGTAGTTCATTCACCTAAAGACAAAGAGTAGCTCAGTCATTCCTGGGATTCAGTGCCTTTGGTGTCCCCAGTAAAGCTCATGATCTTGCTGCCTTAAAATATAGAACAATATCAAAGCTGTCTTAAATGGTGTTAATTACGACTAAGCATAAAAAAAAAAAATAATTGTTGACATTTTACAGCATTTTGAACCACCATTTAGCACCATTTTTACTTTTTTCCCTCCAGGCCTGCATACCCCATTCTCATGATAAATACAACACTGTGATGTCCCCCCCTCCCCCAATTTTTATGTTTTAGCGGTGACGTTGAAGTCGCGGGACCCTGGTGTAGTTAGTTCATAGCCTACCTTTAGCTTTTTACTTCTGGCGACTGCATTTAGGCATCATATTCTTAAAAGTTGTGTTCATCTGTAAAAATTATCTTCATGGACAAAACATGCAAGTATCGCAAAAAAGTTCTGTGATCACAATTTTAAGGAGAAATCCTATTGGGTTTTTGTCGGGGGAATCAGTACGATGCCAACTGACGGTTGGCCTACAGAGTGACATATCTGCTTCACTATTCTGGTAAGACGGTGGGGAGCAGCAACTCATTTGCATTCAAAGATACATGCACAGTTTAGCAGTATTCCTGCAAAACATGATTGGAAGAAGCGGAATCGGTCATCTGCAGTATAATAAAAGCACCCCTGCTCTTGAGCCGCGTGTCGTGCTTGTCAAGTCAACTTTAACAAAACTGGAGGCTGCAGTTTCAGGACCTCATTTCTAGGACCCCAGTTTGTTTGTGTGTTAGCAGTTTAAACTTTTATAGCACTTACAATTCAATTCTGTATTTTATTATTTTTCAGGAATGATGTAATCATTTCATTATAAAAATGTAATTTATATATTGTCCTAAACCCACCCTTAACCCTAAACATAACCATTGATAACCCTCTTGAAATATTTAACAATTAGTTAAAATATTTGTGTTAAATTGTTTCCTTGGAATGAAATTTCAATTCATTATCCACGCAGCGCAGCATGATGCTTCACTTAATGGGTCCATTTAATGTGCAGTGGGCTAAACAGAAAAACAATTGTGCTACAAACTAGTGTTTATTAGTATGTTAGTAAGTTAGAACTGCAGTCCTAGAATTGCAGCCACATTCTGGGGACACTTACAAATTACATCTTGTAAAAAAGGGGATAACAGGTCCCCTTTAAACTTTTGCTTGTTTGTTCCTAACAGGGTGGACATTTTTGGACTTCCTTTTTATTTATTTTGTTTAAGAAGTGGTTAAATTTACCAGAGCTAGAACAAAATTCAAATGTTTAACATAACCTTACTATGATTCTATTCCTTTTAAAAACTGAGTTTGATTTTCAAAATTTTATGATGTCCAAAGACACCGGATGCCAGAATTGACCCAGCTATGAGCTTTGAATGCTGGATTAAATGTATCTGTAACATGAAAATTGAAAATGTATAAAAGTAAAGTGCCTTTTTACCGTTTTGCCTCCTTTGCCAATGACTCTGCCAGCAGCGAATGACGGCACTTTTATGTGAGCCTCTAATTTAACCTCCTCCTTAGGTCCAAAAAAGTTCTCCTCTTTTAACTTCCCAAAGATACGTCCCTGAGCCTGAGAAAAACAGCAGAAAGAATCAATGCATGATTATGCAATCAAATTGTATACAGACAATAGATTCATAAAAATGTCAAAACATTTTTACCTTGAACTGTGCCTCTGGAGGTCCAGTAATAATGACCATTCTTTGCTTGGCATCAATTTCATCAGCAGGTGCAATCTATTTAAGACAAAATGACAGATCTTAAACTTTAATACTGCAAAATAATAAATCCTACTCATAACTAAAGGCACAATGTGTATTTTTCACCGCTAGAGGTTGCTTATACAAAACAAAGGCACAGCGTGATCATGCCTTGATTTCACGTAATCATGGGAGTTGTCTTCCGATCTACAGCCGGTGGAAAAGAATTAGATGGGACTCGGGCAGAAAACATTCATGGATGAGCTAATGTATAGAAGATTTATTAACATTACTGTAGTATGAAGCAGGGGAGCGTAACAAGGCCGCTGGAGTGATTGCTAATGTCGTCTCTGGCTTGGCTTGCTCAGTTGGGGAAAAACAATTCTTCAAATAAATTTCAAAATAAATCAAATTAACCATATAGACCAAATTACTGATCTAATTACTAATCTAAAGCCCACATTGTTACTGTATGATAATCGAAATATATTCTGTTGCATTATTTTTCTGTTTAACACTGTGAAGCTGCTTTGAAACAATCTGCATTGTTAAAAGCGCTATATAAATAAAGTTGACTTGACAAGCACGACACGCGGCTCAAGACCAGGGGAGCTTTTATTATACCGCAGACGACCGATTCCGCTTCTTCCAGTCATGCGTATGAGGAGTAACAGTGCTTTATCATTATTAGATCAATTTTAGTGTGTTGCAAGTTATGATGCTACTCTGTGCGTTCGGCTATTATGAGACCCTTGTTGCACACTGCAGTAAGCTAGATCGATATTAGGCATGGTAAAACATGGTACTTGCTGTAAATCGAGATTGAAACAATAAGACTAAATGTGTTGAGCTATATAACAGTGATTTGTTTTCTGTCGATGAATGTATCCAAACAGTTGCTCACCTGTCTAATAAAACACTATATTAAAATGTCTTCGGTGTTTCCATAGTTTCTACAAATTAATGCGGATATCATTGACAGGTGACACAGTGTGTTTGGCCTGTGTCCTGGTTAAAATCGCTTGTTTCTCTGGATTTAAACATTCGGGATAATGCAAGTACACAAGTCAACAAAATATATAACTGTTCTAGTGCTTTTTGGAATATTTAAATAAAAAAATCTGACATTGTGCCTTTAACAAACAGGATAAGAAAGGAAGATAAAAGGTTACAAGTCATTCTTGCAGTCACTCACTTTGATCGACGCACCAGCAAAGCGACTGAGCTGTTTAATGTGTTGGCCCTGCTTGCCGATAATAGCACCAACTGCCAGTGCAGGAATGAAGAGGTGCACTGTTTCTGACTCCATCTGAGGCTGCTGACACAAATACACTCATGAGTTATGATCACGCATTTAACACAAAATAAATCTGCGTTTATGCGAGACACATCCAGAGCATATGCCAAAAGAAACATCCTGGGAAAAAAAAAAAAAAATCAGCAAAAAGAAACTATAACTGGGTGAGCAGATTGAGATAATAGAATTTAACTGCTGTCATTTTTATGCTATAAGATTATTTTAATTTATATTTTTATAAAAATGTAAGAATTATAGTCCTTATAGTCTTAAAAGTTTGTGGGCATGCAAAATTTTAATTTTTGAACTCGTATCACAGGTACGATCAAACCACTTGAGCAAACTGTTGCAGCTCAATTCACATATGAAGAAGTTTTTATTAAAGGGCAAAGCAGCCAGAAATAATAACATTGGTTCTCATTCACCAAGCACGCGTGAGCACAAATGTGTGCGTGAAATGTGCGTACGAACGATTTAAAGAACAAATCACGATTCACCAACATTTTTGTAAAGAAATTCTACATTTATGAAACAAATATAGGAACAACTGAAACCACACAAGCGGTGCATCTGCAGCAAGTTTGTGGTGAGTGACGTAAGGCTGTATATGAAAGCGTGTGTGGAAATTTCTTATATGGCGATGGTTTGGCCTTGTTTTATGCAAATGACTAACCTTGTTTACGCAGCCGCTTATTTAGAATAATCCAAATTCACTAACATTAGAATGAGACTAAGAACAAATTCATGTGCATACGCACATGTTGTGAATTAGGTGCGAGAAGGTTTCCTGTGCATACAAATACGAATTCATCCAATTATTGGTGAATGAGACACAATACTACTACATTTTATACTTATATAAAAATAGACCAAAAAAATAAAGTAGACAAAAATGTGAGAAAAGTTTGGGCAAAGACCATACAAATGTAGTAGCAATATAGACGAAATGACACCTGTGCATTTCATTCTAATATATGGGTTAATCCAACTCCATATTATTCATGCCCTTTCAAACTTGACAACGTTCATTCCCCCACACACACACAGAGGTCTACGTCACGTGTTAAACATCTGACCCGCAATTTTTCAGCATTTCTGTTAGCTGTGGAGGCCAAGCGACGTCTCCTGAGCAGCAACTAATCAGGGAGCAGACGTTTGTCCCTTCAGCAGATCCAGTAGCGAGCAGCCAAGCCATGCAGTGCATGGTGGGTAATAAATAAAAACTTACAGAAAAGGCTGTGCTGCTGCTGGAAGAGAGCGAAGAGGCCCAATACGGCACCTCGCCCCCAAACACGCTGCACTACGGGAGAAACATACACATTAACACGCACACACACACACACACACACACACACACACACTATACAACCGTAACCAAAAGTATTGGCAGTGACATTAATTCTGGGTATCGCACATTTTGCAGCTTCAGTATTTTTCACGTTTTCTTTGGTATACTGCAAACCAGGTTTTAAAAGCTTTTATTGGCAGAATATATACAAAAAGTCAATATTTATAATGTTGACCCTTCATAAACTCTGCAATTCGGTCTGGCATGCTGGATATCAGATTCTGGGCCAAATCCTGACACGGTTTCAAAATTGTTATATGTAACAATCCTAAGCCACTTCATTATCACTCATGCCTTCATGCTCCATCATGCTGGAAATTGCATGGATCACTAAATTGCTCCTGGATAGCTGGAAGTAGTTGCTCTTGCAGGACATTTTGATACCATTCTTTATTCATGGGAGTGTTTTTGGGCAGGATTGTGAGAGCCCACTCCCTTGGATGAAAAGCAACCCCACACATGGATGGTCTCAGGATGCTTCACTGTTGGCACGACACGGGACTCATGCTAGCGTTCACCTCTTCTCTGGATAATCGATTTTCCAGATGTACCAAACAGTCGGAAGGAGACTTTTTCCAATCCTTGTACTTCATGCAGAATTTTAGATTGCCCTTGATGTTTTACTTTGAGAGAAGTGCCTTTTATGCTGCCCTTTTTGACACCAGGACATTGTCCAAAAGTCTTTGCCCTGACTGTGTGTGCAGATGCACTCGCACCCACCTGCTGCCAATACTGAGGAGGCCCTGCACTGGTGGTGCCAACTAATACTTGTTCACACTTTCCCATGTGCTGATGATATTGGTAAAATTATGTTAGCTGGTCATTTTGTGCCAGGGCCCAAAATGTTTTGGGTTTTGTTCATTTTTTGGCCAATTAGGGTTTTGGCAATTGTTTAAAATTCATCTGATCACTACGCACAATAACTTGGAAACAACGTGAATCAACACCACAACAACTAAAGCAGCAAACTTTGCGAATGTATATCACTGTATAATTTTGGCCACGGGTATAGGCTAGGCGCCCACTTCACATATCGCCATTACATACATTAACACGCTCTCAACAAGTGCACACCAAACACATCTCACACACACACAGAATTATATCTAATTTTGTTACCCCAAATGATTGATAGCCAGCTTGAGCCCCAGCCGGAGGTCCTGATACCACAGAGGGTGACATCCCTCCACCCGCTGCCCCGGGAAAAAGACCCAACGCGTTTAGATTGAGCCCTGGAATCAGGTTAGATTGTAGCTAGAGGAATAAAAGGGCAGAGATTTTTTTTCTGAAATTAAAGTTGTTGTGCTGTATGCAATCTCAAATGAAAATGAAGCCATAATACAAATATCATTGCAGACTTACATGCATGGCAGCTACGTCATTCTCGTAGGACTCACGGACTTTCTTCATGACTTCTTCTTCTGCTTTTGCACAAGCATCTAGTGTACCCTTAACGGTAATGGTGCGCTCTGGGTTATACAAAGTCAGATCCTGCAGACTGGGATTGGAGGGATATGGAAAGAAAATAAAGAAACATGTACTCTGTTAATACAAATACATAGGGCTTGACATTAACTTTTGTGTGTGTCAACTCGCTGTTGGAGAGATGAGAGAGCTAGAAAGCACAGCTAACTATTCTGCAGAAAATAAGTGTTTCAGATATTTCACATATACAATATGTATGGAAAAATCCATATTGTTGACACGTCGCTGAACTTAGTTTATTTTTTAAGATGTTTTAAAAAAAAAAACACTACAATTGGAAAAAAAAAATGTATAGCCTATAAAATTCAACACAGGCGTTAATGTCAAGCTCTGCAAATAAATGCTAAAGAAAACCATGCCTCTCTCACAAATATTAAATATACATAAGACATTTCCTTGGCTGATTTAATTACTAAAATTACTAAAAAATAAGACCAAATAAAATTAAGATTGCACAAAATTTGGTTAAAAAAACCCACATCTGAAAATGTAAAATTAAAGCCAAATCGAAAATTGTATAAAAGTAAATCGTATAAAATTATATAATTAATACTAAAGAGAACTAGTGGACAAAGCAAAAACATACCAGGTCAAGTCCTTTGGTAAAGTGTCATAGAGTCGTCAACCTTAGACATACGTGCCAAAAGGGGCAACACACGCGATTGATAAAAGCTAGAAAGAGGCATTTTATTTAGTAATATATAATAAGAATTATTATTAATATTTAATAAGAAAATCTTAATTCCCTCAGATTTGAAGGTCAAACTACCACTTGAAGTAACAGTCCTCATTATTATGCAGCTTACATATAGTAATATGTTGGATGGAAGCCAAACACTTCAATTGAACTGTGCAGCATGGATAAACCCACTGGACAAGTTAAATGCATATTCAGTGGGTCACACAGTGTAAATCAGAGAATGTTGCCTCGAGCAAAGTCTTAAAACAATGATCTCTGCAGAATAAATATGACGTCTTGGGAAGTTTAAATAATGTAATGTCAAGGTGCATGCTGGGAAACAACCCAGCACACAATTATGAACAAGAAAAAAAAAATGCACACTGCTGATCTCAAGCTATAAAGAACACACAAAAAATACTTACGGTGAGATTGTGATCTTTGTGTCAGTATCTTGTTCGATTTTCTTCAAGTTGCGCCCCTCCTTTCCAATCAGACGGCCGACAAAATTATTATGAGCCAGAATCTTTAGAGGAACTTCTTCAGTACTGTGTATATGGAAAAAGATAGAGAGACAGAAGGGTATAATGTGACTAAAATGTGCAAAATTTGAATGTAAATGTCTAGGGAGTTTGTGTAACTGTGTAGTATGATTGACAAAGACAGATCAACAAACAGTATGACAGAGTGTGTGTATCATCGCACATTTTAGTGTCAATTGCCTCTTTCTGCATGATCTCCATGATGTTTCGACAGGCAGAACTGCAGCCCTCTGGAGTGGAGTGAACAGTGATGGGCTTCTCCGCGGCCCCTGCGTTCTCCTTTCGATGGATATCAATCCTGTGTGCACATACACCATATGTAATCAGTGTGCCTGAAACAGTGATTTTCAAATCTTACATCGATTTTAAAACTGTGGGAGACCACAGACATGAGGACACACTAGAAGACTCATCCAGACCGCGAGACCACACACTTTTCAATTCTCTACTCTTGTCGACTCACAAGATCAAACGTGACTTGAGAAGAAAAACAAATGGAGGACGATCAATGGCGTTAGCCAGTTCTCCTGGCGTGAGTTTTGTTTTACGGGAAGGAAAACAAAGATAGAAGCACGCAACATCCGATTGGTGAAGCTTGCTCACTCTCATTGGCTGTTGCGGGCGTCACACCAGAGGCAGCACAATCAAACATGTTTGATATTTACGACTTTTGATTGGGCTGCCTCTGATCATGGGATCTTCCGGGCACCGACACGATCGGGAGCAGTAAAAAAACACTAATGAGACCACACAATTGAGAATTTTTGGACAAAAAGTAATTTGCAGGCCACGCCCCTCGATCGCTTGGGGATGCGAATCGGGCTTAAAATCTTTAAGTGTGTGGCCAACCTTAAGGGTCCTGCACGCTGCGATTTTTCAAAATCCTTTGTGAATGTTGCAAACCATGTCACACTGTAAGATCTAAGTTGTCATAAATGTCAGACTGTACGATAGTTGAGGCGCACTCAAAACGGACGCATGCAAGAAAATTGTCCAGAGTTTTATATCATCAATGAATGACGCGTTCGGTGACAGTGAGCTGCACTACATACGGGATTTAAATGGTGGCTAAAAATAAATCTCTAGCACTCATTTTGGTCATGGTTTGTCTTGAAAAACGAAGATAATTTGACTGTCGTCATATAGGAGAAGTCACACTGCAGGATTGTGCGCCAAATCTTTTGTCACTGCCAGAATTTCGTCTGAGGTAAAATGTGATCGTGGCGGTCATTAATCGACTGCCGGTGAACATGTCAAAATAACAATCAAAGACTTCAGACTTTAGCCTATGATCAGAGGAATCTTTTAGGATGTGCAAAATTTGTCTCAGACGGCAAAATCGTGGCCAAAATCGCACAGTGTGTACCCGGCTTAAGATTGACCATTAAAATCACTATATTATCTACAGAGCTGGGAATTTGAAAACTGGTTGTTGTAACCAGTAAGTAAATAGAGAAATTTATATTGGCCCATTTTATCTTTCTAAATAAAGTTTCATATTATTATGCATTAAATGTTGCAAAAACTTTTCCAAAACAGTTTTAAATGCATCAATTTGGAAAGGAACTTAGAATTTGATAATCAATGAATGCATTAATTTAATAATACAATTATTTGATCATAGAGAATACAAACTTGATTATAGTGATTAGTCAACTTTAAGAATAATTCACCAGAATATGCACAGACTAAAACTTGGTAGTCTTCATAAAACCTTCCTACTAGAATCCTACTAGAGCCAGAGCCACACAGCTTATGTGCTCAGTGTGAATGTTACAATATGTTAATATGAGGGAAAAAATAAATATGTGGTGCTTATGTGCGCTCTGTGAAATGGGACTGTTCACAAGTACGTACACTGAGTATTCTTACTTTGAGTGAGTCTGCTTGGTTATGTTGCGGATGGTAGCACCTTCCTTGCCAATAATAGCTCCTACAAACTGGGTGGGCACCAAAATGCGTAGAGGCACATCTGACTGTAGTTTAGGTCTCGCGCCCAGATTAGGAGAGCCTTGGCGAGGCGGTCCGCGTGGGTTGAAACCTCTCCTGCCGCCCACGGCAGGGGCATCTGCAGTAGCAGTCTCATCTGGGATATAGGAAACCTTTAGTGCGTAGTTCTCCATAAGGAAGCCATTTAACTTGTCCAATGCTCTGGAAAAGTGAATGCAGAGGGATGGGGAACATTAACTTACACATTCACTATTGTAAACAGAGCTTTTAAATTTAAGTCAATAAAAAAAAAATCAGGTATTTACATTTCAGTGAAAGGACAAAAGCCATGATGGATGAACAAAGCTACTTCTATACACGAACAGCCCACTTTCTTGTGTGTGGGATATTACACTTATTTGAAAATATTGAAACCATTCTTGCATATAACATGTTTGAAAATGACATGTTTTTGGTTTAACGACCCCTTTGAACCGTTTGCTTTTTGCTGATTTTAATCAAAATAAAACAAACAACTATAAACTGTTGAAAATAAACAAAATGGGTCTCATTTATGAATACATTTATGCATTTCAATAAATATCCATAATTTCACTTTTGCCAAATTTGTCAATTCAATGCAAGTTTATGTAAAAATTGTTTAATGAACATTTCATGAATGAGACATTTCAATGTTTTGCAATAATTTAAAAGCATAGGTCCCCAGAAACAACTTTACGTTTTGTATATTCAATATTGGCCATTTTTGCGGAATAGCCGAGGCGACTGAGACAAAGGGCATGAAATCCATCTCTGCTTTTCCGCTTCCATCTCAAACAGGAGATGTAAAACTTAAGCGAAACCGATGGGGAGTTCAAGAACATAAGGCTGAGACATGGAACACCACAGCCCTTTAAAGCCACCAAATCTTTCATTGACAACCACTAGCGGACGGTAACAGGAACTCCCTATTGTGCGCAAACAATTGCAGAAGATTCTTTTATCCAAGCCTTTCCATTCATTTACCAGAGGCTTCTTCAGCAACCCCAGCGACCGCTCTGCAGTTCTACTAATCAAACAGTAGGTGGCACTGAATGAGTTATTATAATTGCTGAATAAAATCCCAATAGCAGTGCATGTGGAACTGACAGTCTCACATTTCACTGTGAGACGTGGGACAGAGACGCTCTAGAGGGGGTGGGGTGGTGACCGAATCGGCTGAATCAGAGGCAGATAATACTCACTCTCTGGCTTGGTCCTTGGCGGCATATCGCACATTGACTACAGCGGTCTCCGTGTCAGTGTTGACTGAAGATGGAAGAGAAAGAAGACAGACAGAGGGGGAGAGAATTACCTAATCTTTTAATATATGGATTACTACTTAAGTGACAATCTGCTGAAGAGCACATCCTACCTTGTTCACAGCTCTCCACGGTGCCGTACTGCGCTAATAACCCGTCCAAAACCTGTAGATGATGAAGACAAGTAACAAACCTTCAGATTAAGATTAATACTAATGGTGTAAGAGACTGATAGAAGAACTATAACGAATGACTAAATAGCCAAAGTAATGGGGTTCAAAATACTGAAAGGTTAAAAGTTAAGAATTGACCCAAAAACCATTTACTCACCCTTATGTTGATCCAAACCGGCATGACTTTTTCTTCTGTGTCAGAAGAAATGGTTGCTTCTGAACCATATTAAAAAAAAAGAAACATTAGCTTTTGTGTTGCTCAGAAGAAAGTCACACAGGTTTGGAACACAAGGAAGAGTAAATGACAACAAACACTTTTTCTTCAATATACATAGTCAGCCCATCAATGAAACGGAAGCGATACATCTTTTATATTGTGACGTACATCTGAAATGTAACGGATTATCGAAAAAAGAAAAAGGAACATTGTTCTACGCATCAATTGGATTGAGATGCGAGCGTCGCACTCAAATGGCTGGGATTAAAGTGGAATAAATGATTGGAGTCAAGGATACAGAGTCATTATTTTTGGTACTTTGTAAAAGAAAGACTACACACCTGCACACATACGAAGTCAAATGAGAATGCCTTTTAGACTACAGTATTATGCAGACGTTTGCCATCACCGTTATCACATATTTGCATATTTGATGTTTCCACAGAGATGATAACTATTGTTTCAAAAACATGCACTTTCAAAGTTTGCGTTCTCAAGCCACCAAAACACCCTTGTCATGTAAAAGAATGGCCATAATGTATTACGTTTTCTGTATTCAGTTGAAAACTGCCCCTAAATTAATAACTGAATTAGGAAATAGGAAATGAATCAACTTAAATTGGACAATGACTTTCTTCTAGAACTGCTGTACAGCCAAAACATTCTCTGCTGCCTTCATTTCCTGTTATCACTGTAAAGCTGCTTTGAAACAATCTGTATTGTAAAAGCACTACATAAAAGGTGACACTTTTTTAACTGGAAGGCCCAGTTATGACCCTTTAAAAAAAAAAAATACCAACAGGGATAAATTGTTCACATAATCTATAACATGCCATCTTTGAAGAGGTCTTGATCAAAGATTTAAACTCAAAAGCACACTTAGCTTTTTGTGAAATCTCACACTTTAAAATCATGATACCCTCTCCAAATGAATAAAGTACTGTTTTACATCTCATTTGCCACAGTTGTTCGCTTCCACCACTCCTGCTCTGAAGGAGGCATGCAGGCGAACACTGAACATGGGTAAAAGGAAGCCTACAGGCTTTCGCACACACCAGCCCCCTATACGTCACACATACTAATGCCCCAACCCCCCTAACCGCCACCACTTCCCTTCTCCATTCCAAGCAGTCCTATTGGTTGGCGTGTGCATTACTATGGAATTCCCAGCAGCCATTGGGCATCTCTAGTCATTGGCTACATAACCAGTCAGTCATTGAGTCCAGGCCAATAGGAGGAGGCTTCCTTCAAATCGGGTGAAAGAGGAAGGGGGTGTGGTTGGCTTTCAGACAACATGCAGTGAGGGGAAATGGAGGTGGGGGGGGGGAGTAAGGTTGATCTACACATTCTGGGCGTCCACACATGAAACAGACCAGTAGCCAGACGGGGCAGCAGGTTAAAATCCAGCCCCGGCTAAGCTCGCCTGAGCCTGGCCACACAGCAAAATGCACATCCCCAAAGCTACGCCATCACAGATAACACACTCAAAGATCTCAACATGTGTGCTCAGTAACAATACAAACCTTATAACTGAATGCAAATGGCAGGTCAAACTCAAAAGAAAAACAAAGGGAGACATTAAATAACTAAAAATCGCGCTCAAGTAGGTACTTGACATTTTTGCAGCCTGACATCATGTGACTGCGGATTCATTTTGAGCTTAAATTAGAGGGAAATTTAGCATACTAGAAATTAAGCATATTTATTTTAAACAAAAAAACAAAACAAAAAACAAACAAAAAAACACATGGTCCCATTTTTTAGGGGTTAACATTTGGTTCATGCCAAGTTAATACACCTATCTGAGCGCAAATATTGCATATCCTAATACAGCATAACTAAACCCTTGTGGTTTTAAAATAGTATAACCAAATGTGTCCAAAATTATTTGAGATGTACTGCTTAAAATAAAAAAAAATTAAGAAATGCTTTTAGGATATTCAATTCATCAAGCGATAGACTGGTGTAATGTCTGTTGCTTTCCCACTACAGAAATAAACAAAATACTATTAGAATAGAAGAGTTTTTTGAAATTGTAATATTTCTAAATACATATACTGTTTTACCATATGTTGTTTCAATGAATGCCTTGGTGAGCATTAGAGAATAAAAAATAAAATAGAAATAACTACTTTTGAACCAAAGTGTACACTAATAATGCCAACTCTTCCCATCTAGCTTTTTCACAAATGGACTACAGGCTAGAATATATAAAAAAGTGAGCCTTTATGACCTTGACAATTGACTTTAATTCTGCCAAACTGAGAGGCTAATTCACCATGGGTTCCCTCTGGAATTTCCTATGGCTTTTTAGCAAAGCAGTTTCAGAAAAAAAAATGGTCTGTGATAAACACCACTTAAAAAAATCCTCATGTTTTGTTCCAAACAAATGACAATCATACTTCAAAAGTGAATTTTAAAGCATTTACTACACGAGATTTTTTTTAAAATTACATTTCTTGCAGTATTACATGCGTTTCTGAATAGCGATTTACAATGGTTAGCGTTGTCAAGTACAAACTCATACTTGTGGTAGTTGTAGCAACTTATAGGACAAAAGGCATCTACAAGTCTTAAAGCCACTGGAAATTCCCAAGGAAGCCCATGGTTCAAATGATCATAGTCTTCCAGGTTAATGGACTACAAACAGATTAGTATTATTCAGCAACAGAATAGAGCTGAGTACTAAACTACAAAAGACCTTACCGCCACAGGGCAAAACCTGAGCAGACATGATTCTTCAGATGGATCATATATACTTCTAGCAGAATTCTGCTGTGGAAAACATGAACAGCCGTATAGAATGCCGCAGAATTTACAGAAGTTTAACTTTGAATTGTTATTCTCATTTAGTTTTTTACCCCTTTCAAATTTAGTCTAACCTGAATGTGGACCATAGCTACTTCAACACAAAGCATATGGCCATTTACATGGAACATTTTTACACTCAGTAAGTGCAAAGAAATTAAACTAAATTCAGGGATCATGAGACACTTTAATAAGTTGATCTATAAGTGAGTTTTTGTTTTTCTCTCCCTAGCAGCTTGCGTTTCAGTACCATGTCAAATTCAAAATAGTTTGATTAGTTACTGTTCACAGTCTACATCAGATGCAATTATGTACAACAAAGTGGTTAAGCCGAATAAAATACAGAACTGTCGGTTCAAGTTTTACAGGCATCATGTATTGGCCTCTTTTAAGAACCTTTAGGCAAAAATATTAAGGTAAAAAATATTAAGCCTATAAAAGACTACTGCATCATGAAATCCTAAGGCCTCTATATTATCAGCATGACCACAATTTTGCTGAAACACCTGTTGTACACAATCCATTATTTATAGTTTACACTTTATCAAGCAAAAGCCTTAAAATTCCAAAAATGTTCACCTTCACGTGAACATCTGGTTTTACAATGACATAAGAACAAAGTAACTAAAAGAAACTCAGGTTTACTTTATTCATACAATGTATTTTTTTCTTCTTTTGTATAATACATCAGACTTTTGAGGACCATTACACACACACACACACACACACTTCAGTAATAAAATTAAAAAGCCATGTTAGCATCAAGACTAACAAGTTAAACAACATTTGAAACCATTTAAAATACTATATTGAACATTTCAACTTGAATAAGATGATAAACAGGTTTCTGATTAAAAATGTTTTTTGTTAGCATCATAAAACTTTTGTCCAACAGAATGAGTATACTAGTCAAAAGAACATGACACACGAGACAAAGGAGGAGCTTAGCCTTTCAAAAGAAATTTGCGTGAGTCTTGAGCGACACAGTCAAGATGACTTGGTCAGGTCTAGATTTAAATAAAAGCACTCTTTTTATACTGGGGTATTTCACAGAGTTTATTATTTTTATATTCATTCCATTACGTGACGTATAAGCTAATTAATGGTCTGAATTCAGAAGGTGGTATTTGACTGTCAGATATTTCCAGGTCAAGCACTTCCCTGGCAACAGAGTCCCAGAACACAGCAAAATATCAAAGTTTTCTAGTTTAGTTCAAATTTCTATCTCAAAGTGGTCAGTCTTTACGGATTCAAGTGCTAGAAGACAAGTCTGAGGCAATTAAACGGTTCCGTTCTTGACCTCTCAATATTTACCAGAACCAAGAGCAATGATTGAGCCTCAGCTGTAAAGTTAGAGCTTTGATCCAGAATTTGAATACCATATTGTTAATTCCCTATCACTGCTGCTGCCGATACACTGTTATTGATCCATCTAGGAATGCAATTCTATGTAGTGAAAGTGAACCTAAATATCTTACTAAGACATAGATATAGAATGACAACTGATAGAATTAATTTTTTTGGCCAAATAAAGAAATGCATATTGCATATATATTGAATATTTTTGCTCAGTCTGGAGTCTGGACCTCTGAATAAAAAGGTGTTTTTTTTTCCTGCTTATGTATGAACTCCATATTCTATGATCATACTGTACAAGCCATAAAAGCCTTATGTACAAATGATACACATGCTTTATTTTTAATCTTAATACTTTTATCTATAGGTACAATAAACTGTTAAATTTAAAAATTAAACTTCAGACCATTATTTCATATATCAGGCTTTACAGGATTCACTTGCATCAACAATTCATATGGTCGAGGAACACTTGATCGATATAGCCTTTAAATCGGTCTAAACACTTCATATATCCATAGCTTTGATTACGGTCCCATTAGAATTTATTTACTCGTTTTACCTGTAAAATGCGAAAAAGACTGCTGTAAACATTCAGACAATGTTGGTCTGAACATTCCTAAAATAATGCTAATGATACAAAGTGCAGTGATTATGCAGTAATTCTTTTACATTTGATTACTCAATTTCTGTATTTCTAACTTGAATGCTACAGATGTAAAAAGCAAAACAAAAAAAGCAAAGAAAAAAGCACAGCACTTTATTAACTTGTATTAGCTTTACTGTTTTTAATTCTTTTTAATAAAGATTAACTATTGATTATTAATATAGCTACTATTATTAAGAATTGAGAAAAGATGTGATGCACAGAGCCATTTTATAAATTAATCTTTAATCATAATTGAATCATGAGGCAAGTGAAGATGCACACCTCTTATTTAATAATTATAATAAATTATTAACCATTGGCAGGTTTTACACGTGCAGATATTCATACACATACATAAATTAATATAAAATACAAACACACGCATATGTAAACATGTCCACAGCAGTTCTATGAAAGCGTATTATATTGAGTTGACTGGGGGGGGGACCACTCACTGAAAGCTCTCTATTACATTTTGCTGACTAAATCTATGATGGAAAGCACTGCGAGTCGCCATTTTAATTGTAGTTATTGTCAACTCTAATGTTTCTTTAAATCATTACATTTAATCCAACATCAAGGAGGTAATGACCTACTACTGTAATAATATATTTAAATGAAACTGGTAGTTGAGAAGCCCCCTACCCAGCCCACCCCCTCATGGAGGAATCAGTCATTGACATAACTGGTGAAAATGCCAGAGGACAATGCAGTTTTAAATCTGAACTGATTCCTATGATCAGAGCACTTTTGTAGACTTCTGAAAGGCTCTATTCACGTACAGCCATGTCAATGCGCAAGAACGGAGCGAGAAAGAGGGATAAGCAAAACGAGCATGTCATGCAAGTTTTCAAAGGGTCAGTGAGAGCTCAAGCTCAAATGAGAAGCGGTAGGGCAAAGAGCAGCGTACTGAGCCGCACACACAAACACTTCTAGTTTCATCTGATAAGCAAAAGACAATAACAATGGTTTATTAGGTGTACAATTTTTTTATACTTAAATGCTTTTACAAGATTTGTTCTAGACTGTATACCAAACAAGAAAAGACAGATATTAACCATCCATCTTGTGAGGTGATAGCATTACAATTCTCTCTATTTTCCTGATTTGTGCCAAGTATTTTAGATCGAAATCATTTGAGATTTTTGTAACTTTACATCGCATGACGAGGCTTCTTGAAGCTCAAACCTCACACGGCTCTAAAACGACACACAACAGGCTACTTCCTTAAAGGCTCTTTGGAACATCAAGTGTACGCACTCATTTAGTCCAAGATGTCAAATTCTAGGACATTACTCAGGAGGGCTGGTGGCTTAAATACTAGTGCTGTGAAGTGTGGTGGTGAGCCAGCAAGTCACGGTATGGCTTCAACATCACACCTCATACAAGCCCCATCACCTCAAGAGGGAGGAGAAAAAAGAAAAAAAAAGTGGCACTTACTTCCCACTGCATGTGAGGTGGGATATTCCTGATCTGCAGCTTGCAGCTCCTGCAAAAAGAAAATAAAGAGAATTGTAAAAAATAATGATAATAATAAATAAAACAAATTCACACAAATGATAAGTCATATTTGAATTGAAATGGCCCAGATTACATTATACAGGAGCACCAAGCCGACAGTTGGACATTGAGCAATGTCCTGCCATTTGAGCGTTGGTCTGCATAGTTTTTTTGGTGTGTTGGTCTGCACTAGTTTTTTCGCACAGTTGTCTCTAGTCAGAAGCTGTCTGATTCAGCATGTTGAATCGGCGTTGGGCCGTCAGAGAGAGAGAATTCTAATTGGCTATTCAGCTCAGCGAATGAGTCAGTGCACAGAAAAAAAAAAAAAAAACGCAAAATGAAAGCGAGTAAAAAGACAGAATTCTGTTATAAATTTTATGTCATCTTACCTGAGCATTCAAATGCACAAATATTTTCATTACACGAGCCAACCGGAATGAAGAAAGTGATCTGCGTGATTGATATTGAAAATGGTAAACTAGTGCTGCTTGCAGTTCCTTTTTTGAATGACAAAAATAGACTATTGATACCTGATTATGTAGACATATTTACTTGCACGCAGGCACAGTACGCATGTGCTAAATGGCAGTCGCCTTTAGTAATTTTGGTGTGTTCATGCTCAGCTTTTCAGCCGAGATGCAGCCAATGAGAAGCAATAAAGTTGGCTGGTCACCACTATTTCTTTGACAACGGGCTTTAAGAGAAAAATAGTGCAAGTCTGACTTAAGCTTGGTACATGTTCTGCAAGAACAAAATACATTTGTTCGTTTTCTCGAGGTGGCATGAACAAGAACAAAGTTCGTTCTTGCCAGTACATTCCATACGTCACAAGAAAAGCAGCTGACGAACATCTCAGTTTCTCTGCATTAACCCTGCGCACTTTAAATCTCTGACCAATCACACAATAGTTCTCGGACACCCACAAGAAAAAAGTTCTGCGAAGACTATGTGTTGAGAAAAAGCTGTGAGAACTCCCAAACCAGGGCTGCAAGAACAACATTTTTTTGAGAACTTTTTTTTTCATACAGTCTATGGTTCTTGCGGAGTATGTAACGGCCTTTAAGACCCACAGAAATAAGATGTATAAGAAATAAGTAACATCTCATTTCGAAGCTCTTTTAACGCAAATACAAAAACGAATTGGAACTTCTACACTGATCATTGATTTTTTTAATTTCTTAGTTTGAGAGTCACCAGAAGCCTGTTCCATGAAGCTATCCGAACAAACTGAGTTTCAGAGTAGGTTTAGAGTTGACAAATCCAGATAAATCCAACCTGGTTTAGATCAAGTTCAACAGTTTCTCAAAGCTTGGTATAAACGTTCTCTGTCAACTCCGGTTTAATCCAGAGTTTGCGATTAACTCTGAAGCGCATGCACATAAGTGTGACATGTGTCCATTTGATTCACTTCTCTTCTGAAGATTGAGAGATTGTTTTGAAAATCATCATGAAATTAAATGAGTTTACAAAATCAGGAATAAACAGTGCTGCTGCAGCGACAGTTTGACAAGGCAGCTGAAAGAATCTGACTATATCAATGCTATGATTCAAATAAATATGCCTAATAATAATAATAATAATAATAGGTTCACAAAGAGCTCAAATGAATACACATTGTTTAAAAGACTTATGAATGCATGCATTATATTTATATTAATATTTGGCTACTTGTCAATTAATATTGTATGAATAATTTATAACAATTAAAAAGTCATTATAATCAATTTAAATATAATAAATAATTAGCACCAAAAGATGAGCAATTTAGTCTCTAAAGTTTACATTTGGAATTTGGAACAAGATACAGGAGGCTTTATTTGCATCATTACTTGCAGCTGATTGGTCAAGTTTGGGTTTACGATCTAACCCAGAATGGAACCTGCTCCAGAGTGCAAGTTACCATGTTGATGAACACTGCTAAAAACCAATCCACCTTTTTGAGCCAGAAAAACTAGAGTTTGCTCAAACTAATCTAGAACTTGCCTGGGTAGCAACTGAAACCAGCTTTGTGAAACAGGCCACAGTCATGTCGTGCCACTCTAATTTTCAGTGATTTCCTTTCGGAGAAAGGAAAGCTAGATAGTGTCTAAATCAAACAGCCTCTAATATTGCATACAACAAATAGAAAATGGTTTTAATCCTTGAAACATTAGGTTTAAGCTACATGATATCTTCCACAGAGAGTTTTAGTAATTCTAAAAGACCCCAGTTCCAAAATGTAGACCTACTAATAGTTTGCAAATACGTGCATTAGCTCAAAGAAATTTGACCATATGGTACATGTATTTGCAGATTAGGGAACCAGTTAGGGGCAATATTAGCGAACATAAGTAACTCATCGGACAAGATGGAAGCAAGCAAATGATTTTGTGAGCAACTGATACCAGGATTCCAAAAATATGTACTGGAGTTCAGCAACTGGAACGAACAACCTGTGATTTGTTTTGTTTGGAAACAAAAAGGTACCTAACCTAAACCAGTATTGCACTACCACCCATTAGTCTGACTGACATTGGGGTTTATAAATCAAGATAATTGATACAGAAAGATTATACATTCTTACCCAACTATGTGAATGAGGTAATCAGGTATAGTGCAGAAAGTAGCGAAAGTTCAATGACTTATTAATAGTGTACAGATCAGTTGGTTTTCAAGTGCATTACAGCCACAGAAAGAGGAAAATTAACCTGTTCAAACAGATATAAAAGACTCAAGCCATTTCAAAGGCTTTTTGACAGCGGTTTCCTTTAAAACACACTTAATACAGTCCACTTCTCCTTGGAATCTCAGAAAGTCTTATTCATCTTTAACTCAAAATGCCTCAGCTACTCGCAAAGCAGCAAGAACATTTTCAAACAAAAGGTCAAATCTACAAACTCTTACCAATGGGTTTTTCCCCGTTATATGGAACTTTCTGAACACCTTGTTGACTCGGGAATCTGTATTTAAACATACCGGTCAAGAGAGCAGCAATACTGGTTATTTAACACATGTACGTGACCAGAGCCAGATGTGCGTTAATTAATCTTCAGTTGTAGATGTGAGACTGACATTGCATATCTAGCAGACAGATAAAAACTATACAAGATGTCATTATGTCTGAGATGTTTGGCATATTGCCCGACGCCTCGATTTCACAAACGCTGACATGTAGATGATTTGATAAATTTAGGGTAAACTTAAAAGTGGTTTTATATCATGGAAAAGTTGGATTCAGACATCACACCAAAGGTGAAATTTAGTATTTATTATAAAAAAACTAAAAAAACAATGCCCCTGTCTACACAACCAAATGGTCAGAAATTACCACTAAGTCCATTTATGGAGCTATAATGTCAATAATGCAAAGAAATTGCATCAGTTCGCTTTTGAGGAATACAAAAGGCATCATGACAAGGTATTTAATGTTTACATTACTACGTGTAAAAGTAGCAAGGCAACTTGGCTACAATCCCAATGGACACTGCACAAATGTCATGGGAAAAAAAAATATATATTTTTGGCTTACACTTTCTTCAGATTCTTTTAAAAACGACAACATGGAGCATTACTACCTTCACTCAGATTCAAATAGAGCCAGTAAATATGCCATTCAGCACAAAAAAAATACATTTTAAATGACGATAGATTTTATAGACCAGTACTTTTATTTTATCACAAGTTTCAATAATGTGTATGTTTTGGTGAAGCGATTGTGAAAGATCTATAACTGCCCACTTGACTTTACACGGCTCCAAAGTTCACGGTCTGTATACTTGCATATTTACACACTAACATTAACAAGAACAGAATGTACAGAGGACATGGGAACAAACAAGCCTCTACCTGAACAGGTAGACAGACACACACTCTAGCACACACACATAAGCGTTTCACACATGCACATAGATTGGGGCCTAAATAGTAAGTAATATTAGGGGACTCACAAGCACACTGCTGTTTAAGAATCTGATCCGCCACAATCGAGTAATCAATCGATGCATATACATGCTTAAAGCAATCACTGTGCATCAACAGTTCTGAGTGCTTCATAACATCAAAGGTTGATCTGGATAATTTAGTGTATTGTGCTCTAGTTACTCGGAAATGTCAGCTTTCAACTCCCTAAAAGACAGTAAACGACTGAAAAACATCATTGTGTGTGCAAGTTGTTTAATTATAAAAAAATTTACTTATAAAAAAAATAAAAAACAGATGGATGGATGATCTTGCTTTAACTGCAATACAAGAATTTTGTGCAATATTCATGCTGAAATGTATGAATTTTCACTCAGGCCTAAAAAAAAAATATATATATATATATATATATAAATCTCTCTCTCAAGTTTATGTAGATTGTACAGCACCCATTTAATTAGCAAAGCAACACTACACCCTCTTAATTTGCTTTTTGATTCAAGACATTGTAGCAACAATAAAAACAAAATGGTTATACCATATTGCCTCTGAAAAAAAAAAAAAAACAAGCATGTGTTAGGAGATAATCGAAGAGAAGACCTGGTTCCATGTAAACTGCCACCATTAACTACAACAAATGCACCTATTCATTTGTTATTTTTACCTTGAAATTGACACATTCAAATACTCAGACATTAACTCTTAAAACTAAAAGCATGTTAAAAAAACCTAGACTGTCTATCCTAGCTTTGAAACACTATATAGAGTAAGGCCTGGAGATGAAGTGCATGCTGTAAGGGACATTTGCACTCATAAAGAGTGTAGATGTCAAGAGGAGAACAATCACGGAGTCATCTCAGGAATTATCAAAATGCTTCACAACTGGCATTCAACATCTCTGTGTGATTCCTGGACATGTTTTCCCCAGCGTGTCTGCGGTGTCAAAATCCAAAAGGCACCGCAATCCAAATTTGATTTTGTAAACTATAACCAGTGAGGCAAAAATACCACAGGTAGTTCAGCGCTTATGCTAATGTCTAACAGGGAACAGCTCCCGTAGAGAAAACACAGGAAAACTGTTTATTTAATAAAAAGAAATTATAGTTTTGAGCTTCAAGTTATGGGTTGAGAGTGATACTACAGAATACGAGAAGCTGCCCATGGTTCACTAAAAATCCACTGTGGCAGTAAGCTCTGGCAGAATTATATAACCTAAAACGGCAATACACACATTCAACATTTAATGGAAAAAAAACAAACAAAAAAAAAAAAGACACTTTGTTTATACAATCATACCAAAAATCAAAAAAAAAAAAAAGAACATTGATAATAAAGAAAACATTAGCACTCAGCTGAACGAACAGATGTATGCGAGACCAGAGAAGAGGGGGGGAAAAGCCAAGGCCAAGCGTATAGGTGCATGTGCTGGGGCGAGTGAAAAACCAAAACCTCTTAAACATTTCAAAAACAACCTAATTCCATTTGGTAAGCCTTTACATTCGCTTAAAAACAACTTTGGCGGAAAGTACAGCTGTACGAAATTCCAGATTTGACGTATGAATTAAATACTTCCCCTTTTCTTTTCAGGAATTTGGTGGGATTGGTGTGCTTTTTCAGTTCAGGTCTGCATTCCGGTGGGAATGCAATATGGAATGTTCTCCTACAGCAGATTAAGCTATAGGAGCAAGAGGGGAGTGTGTGTGTATGTGTGTGTGGGGTTAGGACGGGGGTGGGGTGTTAGTGCCCCATTTCAGGGTAACAGAAACTCCCTCTGCCCCAGGGGGTGGGGTCTGGTTACCATGGTAACAGGTTAGTCTACAGACAAGAAAGGAAAAAGGGGTGGAGGTTCAGTTGTGACATAACGGAAGTAGAAGGCATCTTCATTTACTTCAAAATCCAACGGACATGCAACATGTCTGTGTGTACACATGTATGAACATATAGCACAATGGGAGGGATTGGGGTAGACGTCCCAACACAAACACTTCTGGAGGAACCAGGAAAAATGGCTGCATATTATTCACAAGCCCGTGACTATCGCAAGAAGAGCCCACAATTCTGTCTGAATCAAGACACGATTTAGGTTTATACTTGCTTGTTTATAAGAGTATAAAAGACAAAACTAAATAAAAAGAAAACATTTAAAAACTAGTTGATATTAATGCACAGGTTAAAAACAAAAAGTAGAAAATAAATACCACCAAATGTATTACCACAAAAACAAACAGCAGCTACACATTGTGTGACTTGAAATCCTAAAGTAGGCAAGATCAACTATACACCAATACAATAAGAACAGATTTTTTTTTTACAAGTATATGGCACATTTATACCCACTGCAATATATATATATATATATATAGTATATGGCACATTTATACCACTGCAATATATATATATATATATATATATATATATATATATATATATATATATATATATATATATATATATATATATATATATATATATATATATATATATATATATATATATATATATATATATATATATATATAAATATAAAAGAATAATAATCTAAAATAAAATTAAAAAAATTAAAACGACCACACAAAGGTTCAAACTTTTTTCAACACACAACAGAGTATCTGTTCTAGCTGAAGACCCTTCTCCCCACTCTCTTTTCCAGTTGGGCCCCCCCTTCAAGACGCACACGTGTGCACACACACACACACGCTCTGAGTGAAAACGGCTATGCTAGTAATCAAGAGGAGGCTAGCAAAATGAAAGATGCCGTATGAAACTAAACTTCTACAGGCCAATGTGCTGTCCAAGCAGACCCCGCTCACAGTGTACAAGCATGTTAAAGTATGGTGTCACAATCATGTTTATTATGTATGAAACATCTTAACTGTTACAAATTGCAATTCTGCATTAAAATTTAAAATGTATATTAATCCATCTTAAATATTAAGATCAATATTTACATACAATAATTAGGACCTGTGTTTACATACACACACTGGCACCCTAAACACACCAAAGCTTCCAGAAAACAACTCCATAGCATGCACAGCACCCTCTTGAGACACACACACACACACACACACACACACACACACACACGAGCTAAGGGCTAAACTTTCCCCATCTCTTATTTTTTCGTGTGCGTGTAAAGGTGGGCAGGGCCTAAGTCGAGACTCATATGATAGAATGCAAGATCACTCCCATCATGCATTTCACTATACTTAGCTCTCATTGGTTTGCAGTTCAAACCAACTTTACATACACAACCTCTGACCTGTTCCTATTAGCAAGTATAGCACATGTGCAGCACACACAATGAGCATTATACAATTAAATTACAGTTTCTATAATGTACACACTAAACTCAGCATATTAAGCTATAGTTTGTACTGTCAGTGTTAATGGATAAAAATAAAATAGCTAACAAACGGCTTAAAATGTCACCTTAAAACGGTTTAACATCAGCTGTCCCATCTTAAAAAAAAAAAATAACTTTACATGTTTAACCAGTACGAAAAAACAAAAGCAGGCCAACTGCAATCTAAATAAATCATTTTCAAACACTACGTAGCATTTATTTGAATGAAACGATTAAATGTAGCCTAACGTCTTAAATGAAACAGAACAAGACCTATAAACGTGTATTGCGTACAATCTATGTGGAAGAGGAGAAAACACTCTTTGAAATATTACCCACTAGTATTAATAAAAACAAGCCTACGCCCAAAAAAATATGTACGTAAGGCGGGCGAAAATTTAAAATAAGGCGAACATTCATTATAACCTTAAGTCGTTACGTCAACTTAATTATTAAAATAAAACAGCAACACACTCGTACACGGTAGGTAAACAGTGTTTTGTGGGTTACACCAGGTCTAGCAGTTATAGGTCCTGTGAAACCACAAACTAGTTTTCGTGACAAGACCTCGACCCTTGCAGTCCACGCGCGCTGAGGAGTCCATCTCGTGCCTGAGCAGCGCGAGGAGGGGAAAGAGGGGGCGGAAGCACTGAGCGGCATGACTGAATAGTAGTTTCTTCTTAAATGGACGCCACAGCAAGCATGACTCCATTAATGCACATTCATGTGCAACGTGCGGTCCCATTTTTACAGCGTTTGCGTTCTTACTTAGCACACCTCTGCAACGTTTCTTGCTATGTTGTTTTGTCAAGGCCTAAAGGCCCAGTAATATGTGAATGTAGCACATCAAGGGCCTCTGGTGTATACAAAAACCCACATTCCCCACACTGGCATGGAGGTTCAATCAGTAGCTTACACACCTTATTTTGTTCCTAAACACGCATGCAGATTTACATTTAATGCAGATGCATGAAACACCATCACCATCCTATTATTGCATTTCGCTTTCAAGTAACAGTTTGATGGATCATATGAACGGAAACAAATCAAATGAGTCATTTGACAAAAAAAATACAAGACCGATTTAAAATCAGGGTTACAGGGGATAGAAATGTAGAGCTATTAATTCAAAACAAAATCCTGGACTCAGCCATTTTTAGACAATTGCGAAATTTACAAATGAATCTTACCTTTGTCGTTTAGGGACAGAGTGCTCCACTTCTAAGACTTTTCCGTGGAGTTCTACTTTCCCTGAAAAATATTAATTGTGTTTTAATAAATCACATTCTTATTTCAAACAAAATGTCTGTTATGTGTCAAATGTTTACAATGTACGAAAGTGAAAAAAAATAAAAATAAAAAATAATGTTCGTGTACAGAAACCACACTGCCATGTAGCCTACTACATTTGCACGACATCTTAAAATAAATAAATATTAAAAAAAAAAAACCCATACATACAGAATTCCCAGAGGTTAAACATGGAAGGCAAATTTGCCCCCACGCTTGCGGTAAGGCCTCAGCCACGAGCAGCGAGACATTGACATGTTTTAGAAAAATCACGAAAATGTCCACTGACTTTTACGCTCTCTTTATGGCAAATATTGCAGCCTTTACACAATTTACACCCATCCCACACGTAATCAACCCATATTCTGGAGACAAGGGGAGTAGTCGAAAGGCCTACAAGCCACCAATGCAACCCAAACCACCTGGTGTTCTAGAGCTAGTAATTACAGCGATAAAAGTGATACAATTTTACAATGGCAAAGTTCGCAAAACGACCAGTTGTGTGAAACACTTCAGTTCACTTCCAGAAAGTGCTCCACGAGCTGTGAGATGCGTTTAAAAGCCACACCAAACGTGAAGACCATTTTAATTCAAATAAATAGTGTGCAACCACTCGCCACTTGAACATCGGAGTTGTTAAACACAACATTTCACATTTCGCCCTGCATAGACGAGCAACGCTGCAACTTTGATGGACACTTGCCGTTCAGTTATTTTGGTACTAAAGCGAGACTTGGCGTTCTCGACGAGTAAAGACCCAGGTTTAAAAAACTGAAAGTGAATGTTCAACACTTGCTCGATCTATGAACACATCCCTGCTTTGCATATGCATTTAATTGTTAAACGCGACCGTTGCGTGTGAAATGTAATTCATTTGGAGGGTGGACAAAATCACATTCGCACAAAAGTCTCACCTGAAAGAGTGTCAATGGCCCTCATCGCTACCTTTTCGTCGGGGCAATCCACAAACGCGTAACCACTTTTTACGAGAAAGGGTGCACTGAAAGGTATCTTCCACTGCTCAAAGATACTTTCCAAGTCCAGCGCGCTCGCCTGCTCGCTCACGTTCCCGATGTAAAGCTTATTCATTTTGTTGTGTACAAAAAAGAGCGACCGTATTGCAGAGGGACAGCCCTTTATCGCGTCGCTCGGATGGGCAGTGTTTGGAGAGAGAACCGCACTGTCGCTCAGCGGAGGGTCTGGGAGTGTTCTCCCAATCACTCCAAGCTACTGAGATATTTGATGGACGAGATCGCCGCCGTGGTTGCGCGCACTCGCGTTTCCTCTTGATTTAAGCGAGCTGAATTATTTATTCCGTCACCTCTGCGAGGCAAGGGCTAGGAAGAAAATAGAGAAAGTTTCTTTATTCTTTGGCGATGCGACTAAATTGTCAGACACGTTTGTATAGGCACCGCCTCTTAATAACATCAAGAGAACGGAAAAAAAACCTAAGTTCTTCTGCCTTTTTCAATGAGCCACGTGTTCAAACTACAAATCAGTCCTGCACGTGAGGTGTCCCGGTTGCTCAATTAAGTGTCGGATTGGGGGAAAATGGCACAGGGATGACTGGGGTGGGGACAGAGAGAGAGAGAGAGAGAGAGAGAGAGAGAGAGAGAGAGAGAGAGAGAGAGATGGGGTAAAACCTCTCTGCGTGCATTTGCATGGATCCCATGCAAAGCTAGCTGTACTCATTGTACCGTTCAATGATATTCCGTTCGCTGGACTTTTCTCTACTAATGCAGTTCTGCGCTCTTATTGGTTGTTGGTGGAGTTGTAAAGAGGCGTTGCAACGCACTCTCGCTCTCTGCGCTTAAAGCACTGTTATCTGGGCGTATGGTGGGCTGCCATATAGGGGACGAGGGGGAGGGTCTGCCATTCATACAGCGTCTACAACCTTACACTTTATTTTACTCTATTTTCTGTTAATGGTATGACATAACATACATTATATGACAATAGATGTATGGTAAACCTCTATACAACGGAGACAACATGCAATCAATCAATCAAGCGACATGGTTTGGTCATGGAAATTATACCTCTTCTCTTCTCTTCCATTTAATAAAGATAATCCTAAAACTATTTATTATCAACACAGCTACATATGTGGTTCATTTGTGTTACGCGAACGCAGGCTTCTTCATAACTATACATACATACATACATACAGTATTTGACAACTGTGGCCCAGTGTAATGTGACCTAACCAGATTGAACAAAGCGAATTATACACTTCCGGTGCCTAAAGAAAGGGGAGGGCCATGCGGAACATAGAAAAGTCGTAATGGCGAGTGGTTAAGGCGGGCCTCCTTCTCCTAATACAGTGGGGAGGAGATCATAGGCCTGTCTGTGTCTTTGCTCGTGCAACATACTTTAGACTTCTTTACAAAATATTCGTTACATTTCTTTCGCTGTTCCACTGAAAAAGACTAGATTTGCACAAATATATCTGGATGTGCGGCCTGTAAATCGCTCGACCTTCCACGTAAAGCGGAGACATTTACACTGGGCCCACGCCCATGCGCCTCTTTCTCTCCCCCTCTGTTTCTGTCCGCACACACACACAGGTCGTGTTGGATTCCTGTTAAAATATTCCTTTTCTATACAGAAAAATAGAATGTCATTTTAAGGAAAAGATTTAAGTTGTAAAATCATTGCAACCCAAGTCTAGGAAATGACACGTTCGACAGATTTCTGATAATTAGGGAGGATTCAATTTTTGAGTCTAGCTGGGACATACAGCGCAACCTGAAGTGTTGTTCTAAAATGAGAAAACCCCTTCCACAAAGCCAGTAGTAAAGTGTAGCCTACATATGATGATTTTCCCCCCTGTTTATTTTTACGTGATCGGTCCAGGGTGGGGCTTCCTCGCGATTTAATTCAAAGGGATTTAGATCATTTATTTATGCTACTTGGCGTTAAGTTAAATGAGAACTATTCCTATATTTTAATTTTTGGTTTTAACAAACGTCACACGAATTATACACACAATAATACATATGCTGCTTGATTAGCTACGTTAAAAAATGTAACAGTATTAACAACGATAATCACGCATATTAAGGTAAACTTATTAAAATAATAGACCACTACATCAGGGTACTCGCATATTACATGGTCAGTTTCGAATGAAATTGTGCCTTTTTCCCGATTTTTTTTTAAAAACACTAATTAGGGTACTCTTCTCCACGTATCGATCTGTAGCCCATTTAATCTTTCCAAAACAATTATTTTTAAGGCATAAACAATGGGCATTTTTTTTTTCATTATTATCCCAGATCTTACCAATATTTATTTAGCTCCTTTTTTTAACTATTAGAGACAACCATAATTAGAGTAAGCCATACATGTCATACATCACGGTTTGTTCTATAGCAACAGTAAAATAGCCATGTTTCTAATTTAAAATCCTACGAAGAGGGTTATCTTCATACGAAGAGCACCGACATCTTAATTTAGTTTTCTCTTGAATTCATAGAATGATATTATTTTATTGTCATGGATGTAAACTTTAAATGGCATCCAAAAGTGTAAGAAGTAACAACAGCTGACTACTCAATGTGGGCCTAGATGCCAGTAGTATGGCTTGCACAACTGAAATACTACTGTAGAATGGCACGCACATGATGCGCTCCTATTGGTCGATCAGGAAACCAATGAGAGCGCAGCTCCTTTCTGCTTTACTAGTCTCGCTGTCTGCTGCGTCGACTGTTCATTCATTGGTTTTCAGCCAGTGCTCTTCTGTACAAATCCAGGCGCGAAAAGTCTACTATGGGGTAGAATTACTTCATCCAGTTTCAAAACTAGAAACCGGAACACATTATGCACTACACATCTTCTTTTCGATTCATTTTTAAAAGATAAAGGCATGCAAAGAAAAGAAAATGTGGAGGAGGACTTCGTTTTTTTCATGAGGTATTTCGTGGCAGTTCGCATGAATGTGTTTTAACGTTAGATCATTTTCTGTTTCTGAAAACCTGGTTGCTTGTATATATGCTTAGAGATGTGTCGGAAATTCTTATTTTATGTAATACGTCTTGATACCCAGTCCCTTTGTGTAGCACATATGTGGGGGAATCGCCTCCCTTATTCGTTGGTCAGATCGGAAGCTCATTTTCATACCATTGCCCCCCTACCCCCCCTTTTACAACGTCCATTTCCTATAGTAAACTTTTATATAATAGACGGTGACAATGTATACTTTATAAAATCACTAAACCTTTACGTTCGTGCAGTATGTTTGTGAGGTGCTTTAAAATGCATGTTATTGTTATTGAACAGGAGGAATGCGACCCGTTGCTCCACCCGTCAGTGGAGACGTTTTCTATAGGAAAACATTGTTTATATAGCACGCGGATTGAGGGTGGTATATATTGGTTTGAAATTTGGAAATACGGGCTTTCCTTAAAAGCACCTGGATAATTTGCCGTTTAAGTCGAATTAGTGACCCAAACGATAACATAAACGTTTTAACAATAGCCTATATAATATTATAGGCTATACAAACAAAAGGCTAACAAGAGCAAGAATTGATGTTTCCTTCGCTTTCGTTGAAGAACAGAAATCAATGTAAGTTGAAGTATTTTATGCACTGTTTCAGATTTTAAGAAGCCTACCGTTTGCGTGATTTCAAATGATGTTCCCTGTTGAGTGAATGTATGGAACATTCTGTGCAGTTATCGCCATGTTTCTGCGAATTAACTGCTTTCAGAAACTTCCATGGAAGTTTCGTGTGTAGCAAGCAGCTTTGCTTCGTGTTCTCAAATAATTATTCTGATAAAAAACCGAATTCTTATTCATTTATGTTGGTTTTGTTTAAGGATATATATTTTTGACAGTTTAGTCGATGTTTATGTTCTTGTCTTTATGAACCACCGTGTAAAATACAGAAAATGGCGGTACTGAGATCACATCTTCCAATTGTTGTTTTCTAACCTGCTTTCTCTGTTCATGTCAAAGAACTCACATAATTCATATATTTACTTTAACAAGCGTCACAAGTATGCAACAAACTTTTTTTTAGGTTACTAATGCCATCTTAAACAATGTGTTGGGTATTTAGTCAATAATTGTCGAGACTGTATAGGTTACGCATGCGTTCATTCAGGTATTCATTCACTTTATCCTGTTTCGCTATTTGAAAGAATGACTTTGAATTTTTAAAAATGTTTTGTTGCAGAACATTTGTATTATTATACATTGTTTAGACAATGTTAAGTTCGAAGTTTTACTTATTACATATTTCCCTTAATATTATTTGAGATAATGCTATTAAGGAATAATGACGATTAGAGTGATCCATAAAGAAAGAAAGAAATAAAACAACAAAAATAACAATAAATCTAAAACCATGGTACATGTATAAAGTTATCCTTGTATAGTCTCTAAATATTTAATTGCTAAAAATAAAATAATTTATTTTTTATATTGCTTTGAAAACAAAAGAGATATACTAATAGCCTATTGGTCTCAAATCCATTTTAAGAAAAAAAAGTTACATAACCTATGTGAAGAGGTGGGCCTGACCTTTGACTGTGGGGCCTCAAAAACCAAAGCAATGCAAGCTTTATCAGGGGCTCATTGTATGCCAATGAACAGAGGATTGGAAATAATAAGAGGTTTAATATACATGTTTCATACATGCTTGGTTAAAGGGGCTGTTTAAGTGTAATATCTGAAGATCATACCAGACCTGAAAAACATGTCTAATCCTTTGCTTGTTGTCTTAAGCAGAACAAAGCTAGATAGACTTTATTTGTCACATTCTTAGGTAAATAAAAAGTGTACAATAACTTACAAAAGTCTGAAATGCTACGAATGCCCTCCGTTCCTGGTTGTTGTGTTTTTGTAAAGCACAAGAAGAATAATACATTTTACTTATGCAAGCAATGATATTTTGCGTGTTTCATATGTGCTCTAATTTTCTCCTCATGCTCATTTTTCAGGAACATTGGAATGGACTATTTCTGCTGTAGGAATTATTTAGTTCCACTAACTGGTTGTATGCTAACAAATTGATAATGTGCACTGAAGAATATCCACAAAACAAATTCAAGGACATTCTTCAGAGTAAAGAATGTTATGTAATGCATCAGTGACCTGAATTAATATTTCAATTGCTGGATTGGTCTGGAAATGTAGGAATATAAATGTGTAATATAATAAAATATTCTAAGTTATTTTACAGGTGTGTGGCTTAAACATTTAGCTTATGTGTGTAAGCTGACTTATGTGAGGATGGCATTTTTGTGTGATGTCTATTTTTAATGACATTTGAGTTTGTTAAAGTTATTTGAGCAAATATGCGGTCAGTGGCTTTATTGCATATTTAAGATCTTAAATACTACTCAGCCTTAAGTAATTGATTATCAATAATTTTAAAAGGCAGACAATTGCAGAGAAATACAATGACTTTAAAACTGATCCTTTTTACTCTTCAAGCTAATTTAAAATGTATTAACGCAATGCACCACGTCACAATAATAGAATAAAATCTCATATGATCATATTATGAATGTTTACTTAAAAAAAACCTGTGATGTTTTGATCAAGGATCTTTTTAGAGTTCATTGACTTCTATAGGAGAGGCAGGTAGCGACTTGTAACTTTTAAGCCCATCAGTCTGTTTTGTAGTCTCTGTAGCATGGTTTGCTCGTTTTTTATATATATTCAAAAGTACTTTTAATGAAATTTTAGGAGTGCTGGCCTCATGTCACTTCCTGGTCACACCAGGGAGTGTAATCTAAACAATGGCCTTGTCTCAGAACTTCCTTTACTCTTCCACTCCACTGATCTGAAATGCCTGGGTAGGTGAAAACAATATGGCCGACAGTCTAACGTAGCCAACTCCTCCATGCTCCTCTAATGGAGAACCTTGCAGGATTGTTCTTTTACTTTAATATAGCTGAAACACATTTACAAAGGCATCTTTGAAGGCGATCTGCAGATCCTCTTGACACAAAATGTATACTATAATGCATGTCATGGCATTTTGAACAAATTGAATGCATGTTAATTCATGTCTGTTATATAATGTTATGTGTCAATGAAAGTATTTAAAAAGGGTTACTGAAATATTTTTTCTATTTGATCTCAACGTTAAACAGTGAGGTCAGCGTGTGTTCGGCCCATGCTTAAGCAACTTATCTTTATGGTTAGAAAAAAGCAGCTGTGTAGTGGAATGGTAAATACTACAGAGATTAATATTGAGTGCATTAAAAACGGACCATGATATACTAACTAATATTGTATTTATTAGCTGTGTGTTTATTAGTAATGTACCAAGCAATCAGTTTTACACAAAATGCAAAAGCATTTACTTGAAGTGTTTTAGAATGAAATCTTTACACCTTTGTATTGTAAAAAAAAATTTGTTGTATGATTTGTATGAAACCTTTCCAGGTAATAATAAAGAACATGATTTAAAAGAGCTTGGTTACATCTCATTGCAATATAACAACACAATCCGATAATCATGCGAATTATAAATGTTTTTCACCTAATATTAATATCATGACCTAATTATTGCATTAATAAAATTCAAGCATTTGGATATTTTAATGTTTTAAAGTTTAAAATAATTTAAAAATATTTGCAATGTGAATAACCACACTTTTTTAAATAGCTACTCAACATTATGTACTTGCTATAAACTTATTTCTTAACAATAATTAAGATTTTTCTTCACACATTTTTTGATGTCTAGTTCTTAAAATTCAGTGCTCAATATTAAGGCAAGCTGACATTAAATCCTGTGTAGTACATTACTGAAAAAATCTATGCTTGTATTCACAGCTTTAAAGCACTTTCACAAGACTAAGTAGCACATCAAAGCATGGCTTGTCAGAATAGAGCGAAGCACATTTTATTTTGAGCTCTTTATTTCTTGAGAAAGAAACAAAGCAACACAAATTACTCCTGAAAATAAAGTTTTTTTTTTTTTTTGTCACAGATAACCAGAGGCAATCAGCCTACTTTCTCAAGTACATGATGCTCTATCACACAAATGTACAGCAACTCACACTCTCTCCCTTAATACAGCATACATACCCGCTAAAAGATGCCCAGTATATAAGAAAACTCATATCACACCATACAAGCACACTACACAAAAGTCTCAAACATAAAACCCTATGACTGTATTTATGATCTCCACAAACCTTAAACTTACATACTAAGAAGTCTACAAATTAAGACATTTATTAAACAAATCTCTGCAGTACAGTGAGTTTACTTGTACTTCATGTTTTTATAAATGTATAGCTTGATGCAAACAGGCAAAGAGAAAGAAGTCATCAGGATCTTCTTAGTACCGTCCTGCAAAACATAAAAGTTCTATTAGCATGATTAAAATATCCATCACACGGTACATGATTCTGCTAGCTAACTGGTGAATGATGGGATTTCATGAGTAATACATTCTAGAAGCTGTGGCTTATAAAGCAGGCATGTACTTGGGCATATGTGGAAAATTAAGAATGTTCAAGGCGTTTAAATCCACTCACGTGGGCTGTATGAGCGAGATCTTGAGCGAGACCTGTACCGGTTGTAATAAGGGGACGGAGAGCGCCTCCTGCTGGAAAAGAGAAGAATGTGTTAGAATTCAAAAAGGATTTCATATTTAGCACAATGGAAATGTGAGACACACTGCAGTACACAGTAGTGGCCATATAAGTGATGTCCAGCCTAAGAAAGTTGACACCTCCACCCTTTATTCAAATTTCATGAAAAATGTGTTTTACTTGTGAGAATGCAATGAAACATGCCAAACTGTGCACACATTATTTTTTGGCACATCTGTCATACAAAGAAATTACAAACACATACAAAAACAAGAGAGTGACCAACAAAATACTAATAACTTATTATACTGTAGTCAATGTATACTTTTTCCTGTAAGCTTTTTGTTTTTCCAAATCACTTCGTCAGACCAATACCGTAACCATATTTTTTATTTTTTTTATATATATATATTATTTATTTATTATTATTTATTAGACACACACACTAAATTTGGCTAATTAAAAACACATGTCCCCTCTGGAAATCACTTTTGACAACTACTGTAATGTTACCTGTATCTGTAGTCATACTCGTCATAGCGGTCATATCTGTCATAGCCACGATCGTAATATGAGTCTCGCCTCCGGCCACCGCTGCTGCTGCTGCTGCCGCCGCCACCACCACCACCGCCGCCGCTACCACCTCCATTGCTAAGAGAGTCATATTTGAAGTGTTATTAAAAACAATCCCCCTATCCCACTTTTTGTTTTTCTTTCTTGCAAAATACTCACTGTGTGGGCCGACCCATGTAAATCCCTGGTGTGGGTGTGTGTGGACGTTTAGTGATAGAATAATCCACCCTGATGCGTCTTCCATCCAGCTCCATGCCATTGGCCCGCTCCATTGCCTATGGTGAGGGACAAATAGTCTTTTTAGACAAGATATACACTCATAGAGCACTGAAAAACATTTCATTGAAAAAGTCTTTTTTTACTAGATTAAAGGTTCAAAGTTAGTTATCATGGCAATTGTTTTTTGAAACATAAGATATTTAGAGAAATGTCCATACATTGGAAGTAAATGGGAACCAAAACTGTTTGGTTACCAACATTCTTTAATAAATATCTTTATTATATATTTGATATCTTTATGTTGCAAAAGAAAAAGTCATAAATGTTTGGAATGACATGGGAGAGATTACATTACAACAGAATTTTTTGGGTGAACTGTCCCTTTAACTTGAAATGAGCATTAGACAATGGCAAAGGTAATCTAAAAATGTAAATATTGGAGAAATTAGCATGCACAATTAAGTATACAATGTGATATATCACCCAATATATAATTATATAGATACATAAAAATGTATAGTGCATTCCTGCTTGCCAGTCATTTGTTTGATAATTACCTTAGATTAAAAACAATCAAATCTTATGGAAGTTTTACAGACCAATTCACTAATTGAGCATTCAGACTGCAGAATGTTTAACTGATTTCTTCAAGAAAATAAATAAATAATCCAATTCAAAAGAAAAATTCGCCCACTTTACTATTTGCATACAAGCAATATATAGCTGAATATTTTGAAACAAGCCTAATTGCATACTGAAATTATCATGACTATTCCAGGCCTGGAAAACAGAAATGTCCTTATATTCTCAGATTTTATATAGGAAACTCTTTACAAATCAATGTGTTCACTAGGGGCCAGTTGTTCAAAAAGTTTAATCTGGACCAGAATGATCTGGATTTGGAAATCCCATGTTTTGCTATCCAGGACCAGGTAATCCATTTTACATTTGTACTGGTTTTTCAAAGCAAAATTGGATTGGATTACTTTGATCTAGATTACCAAATCTGGATTAAAAGTGCTCTATGGAGCCACTAAAGGGACGTGGTGATGGGGATATGAAAAAATTTGACATGGGGTATTTCAATGAATTTGCGTTCTCTCAGAAAAGTTGTGTTTAGCGAGAAACGTTGCGTTTGCGCGCAATTTTTTTTTGACTGGTTCATCTCTTAGGATTGTGCCAATGTAGTTTACACACAGTGATAAAAATACTTTAAATTAAATATATTTTTTGTTTGGTATTTACAGCTGTTTGAGGATAATTTTTTGGCGCCAATTTTTTTCTTTTTTTACTTTACTGTAGGTTGACGAAAGGTTTAATAGGTAGCCTAATGTCTACTTCTAATTTAGTACTTTAACAATTCAACTAATCAAGAGCAAAATAAAAAAGTGTGTATTAAATTTTTGGCCAGTTTCAAAATTATATTAAATGTAAGGTATCCCAAGTTTACTTAAATTTTGAACAACACAAACTGATGATTTAATCCAGATCAAAACCAAGATTGGATTTTGTGATCTAATTAGATTTCAGAATCCTTTTTTTCTTTTGAACTGATTTTCAAGATTTGATCCAATCCGATAGCCGAAATCCAATCAGATCACTTTTGAACAACTGACCCTAGGTTACAACAGGTAATCCGAAGTTGTCCTTGGGCTACCATTTAGTCAATCACTAAACCTCTTAGCCCATGAACAAGCATTGAGTTGAACAGGACATTTCCAGTTGGGGACGTACCTCTTTGGCATCGTCGATGCGCTCAAAGTAAACGAAGGCAAAACCGCGAGAGCGTCCCGTTCGCTGGTCGTAGACAACATTGACACCGGCTAAAGGGCCGTAACGTGAGAAGACCTCTCTCAGGTCTCGCTCTGTTGTGTACAGACTGAGACCAAACACACCCAGACAAGTGTTCGGGTCTGGATTGGCCTGTAAAAGGGACAGAGGTGTGAGCACTAGAACATGGATGATTTAGAATACCAATACTGTTGAACTGCATGGAAACAATGCAACATTGTGTCAATAACCTTTCATTTAATTTATATACAAATATTACAGTTCATATAAATATATAAATATTAAACTTACATTATCGCATCTTTGATGAGACATTAACTTTAACAAAAGAAAAAAAATACATGCTGCAATTAATTTATTTGTCTTTTAGTGTGAAGGTTCAAATTTGAGACAACAGAAAATATTCACATGCAATGACATTAAATAATTACTGGACATGATGGAAAGCAGCTCAACATTCTTTTTGCATGTAATAAACCAGTCTAGGTTTCCCAGTGTTTGTTGTTACACCCCTCCAACAGAGATGGATGTACTATTTTTCAGGAAATACTTCATTGCTTTCCCTGCTGGGACGGCAAGTCAACATGACAGCTTAATTCCCTGAAATTTCTCCGGGTAACTGTGTGACAGTATTTAATAACCCCTATAACAGAGATTTTTGATACAAGAACTAACATTACAGCTTTCCATCCAACAAAACATTTCTTAAGGCAATACAGTATGAATATGGTCATTGCATGAGCCGTCTGATGGGCCTTCACAGTCACTGCAGGAGGACAAAGTGATTCTTAAAAAGCAAGTCACCACATGGACCTCTTAACCCCTTTAAAAGGCAACAGTGGTCATTGTTAAAAGGTTAAGAAAGGTCCACATACCCTGGCGTCACCATGACTGTGCGAGTCTTTTTTGGAGTCATGGCTGTGTGAGCTCTGTTGATGTAATAAGAAGGAATGAAAGGGGTTATTAAAGACAGTCATGCTCGTCCCTGTGAGGCTGTGATGGGGGCTCGCATGCATTTTGTACAAAACAGAAACACACGTTTACACATCACTTTTTAAAAATACATAACACGGTCTTGAACTAAATCAAATTGTGTTGTGTTTTGCGTGTAGCTTGTTAAATCTTTTAGTTAAAATCAGTACCACATAACCAAAAATGTACATTCTGTCCTTATTCACTCACCCTCATGTTGTCAAAAACCTGTAAGCCAGTGGTTCTCAAAAACTTTTTGATTTGAAATTCCTCCAATTTCCAACACAATATGCCCCATATAGGCTAAGATACTTCCAGTATGTTTTAGCTGCAATTATGATAAAGGCCCCATTTAAAAAAACTGGGAGTATTGATACATTAAATCAATTAACCATAATTTTGAGACTTCAAAAAGGACAATATATATTGAGAGGGGGGGAAATGTTTGCTGTTTAGTTCCTAATTTTATGTTATTCAGCATTTTTATATATTAATAAATAACTTATTAATTTGAATACTTTCATTGTCATCCTGCGGCCAATCCTAGAAGTTTGCTGAGACCCCGGGGCTCCTTGGTTGAGAACCACTACTGTATGCTGTAATTTATTTAATGACTTGGGATAAAATTTGTAAAAAAACAAAAAGCAAAAAACATGTAAAAAATTAAACAGTACATGGGTTTGCAATGATATGACGGTGAATAAATAATGACAATTTATAACATTGGCCAACTTAATAACGTAACATCGGCCGCTTTGAACTTTGAACCATTATATTTACCCGACTGCCAGTGTGTCTGCGGCGGTTAGACATGGGTGAAGTGCTCTGGCTCCGTCTGCGTCGGTAGTCAGGGCTGTAGGAGCGAGAACGGGACTTTTTCCGGTGGGAGTGAGACCGAGAACGGCTGTAGCGGCGATTTGAATGCCGACGAGAGCGGGACCTGGAAAGGACCAAAAAGAGATAGTGTGAGAGATATAAACAGACATTCAGCTAGTCAAAAAATGGCTTCAAGACATTCAGCTAATGTATGGACTAACCTGGACTTGGAGCGGGATCGGGATCTTGAATCAGAACGTTTGGATGCTCGGGAAGGGCTGGGAGTGCCAGACCTGCTCTCCGTCTTGGGTTGGGCAGGACTGCCCCGCACAGATTTGGATGGCGAGCGGGATTCCTAATGTCACAGCAATGTGTTAGAACATTTACAAGACAAACATTCACCAAGCAAGCTAACTTACACACTCACACCACATTCATAATTGCAGAAATCCAAACATAACTTTAATTCAGCTGTGGAGGAAAGTGTTAGAATAACTTAAATTATATCATCGAAAAGAAAAAAAAAATGCTAATAACATTATCGATACATTTACAAAGGCTACAAGTTATCACAGGTCCTTGTGATGCTTGCTCTTTAGCCGAATCACCATAGTAAAGCTACAAACATGCAAATGATCATCAAAGAGAGATTTAAAAAAAACACTTGGAACACAAATTTTGCATTTACTTAACCTACGGACTCATTCATTCTTCTTTTTTCAGTATAGGCTATTCCTTTCTCTCAGGCATTTTATTCTTCGGTCTTCATTTGTTCAGTTTTCATTTTTCCTCTCCTTTTCATTTCTTCACCCCAATCTGAAACCTCTTTTCTTTTTTCTGCTTTAGACAAAATGCGAGCGTGCTTCTATCTGACCGATCTTCCGTTCTTTTTTCCCCTTCCCACTTAACCGTCTGCTCTGTAAACATTTTCTCTGTAAAAGCCTTCTTTTATCTTGAATATTCTTCCACATTCTTGGCCTTAACTCTTCAAATCCTTCACGACCAATAACCTTAATGAAAAAAGAACATTCAGAGCAATTAAGATCATGGGAAATTTAGGGAAAAAATGAATTGAACTATTCAAATTTTACCACTCCTTTTGAAACACAGATGTTGGTTTGGTTAGATAATCATATGATGTAAGAGACAGAAGGTAGGGAAAGATCAGAAACGTTGGAAAGAGAAACCAAAAGTACACACAGGCTGCTATTGTGTGAATGTGGTAGAAATTGAATCTCATGTATTAACAAATTCCTAATCAATATCTGTACTATTGTAGGACCAGTAGGTAATACACTACCAAAAGGACATATTGATATAAATACATGCTGGTGAAAATCAGCGTGATTACATTTATACCGCGGGATTACATTTATTCGATATTCAACTTTGTAAAGGACATATAAGCTCTAAATTGAATAAATATTATATGTTTTACGAATTATTAACCGTTAAGTGTGCATCAACTGATCTATCTGGTCAGTTAAGTTGTAAATAAACAAAAGCAGCAGCTAACGTTAGCTGTTCACTAATCGAGCGTTAACGTACTGCGAGAAAGAAAGAATGTTTAAAAAGTAAATTCCAGAACGGTTAACACAACAGTAATGCTTACCCTCCCCTCGAATTGTGGCTCCTCGACATCACTCATTTTTAAAATATTAATGATTGGAAAAAGCAAAATGAAATGAAGATATTCTTCCTCGAAGACTTCCGCTCTCAATGTAACTGCAGAAAATGGCTGACCAGCTGAAGCGCGAGGGGAACTATGGGAGGCGACTCACTCAACAAATACGTCACATCCTTCTCAACGTTTGGAGACGGATGAATGAACAGAAAGATATGATTATTTATATAGATCTAAATTACAGATTATAAATCGACATATAAAATAAACAATATTGTATTGGCACGGTACATAAACCATGGTATTAACTGAAGCACTTTGGAGAAATTTCCAATTTCATTTGATCACGTCAATGGCACAAATGTGTTTTTAACTCTTGCATACAACGACACAGCTTAAGTCAGGTACATCTTTTATTGTATGGATAGAGTTTTAGTTTCTGGGGTATAGCTGCTGTTGAAAGCTTAATGCTGCATTTATTTTTGGGGTAAATCCCCACCCAAATCAGCCTGCAATAGAGACATCAATCAACTATTCACAGAGAATATTCTTTGGATCAGCTCATTTTCGCCACTGTTCAACAGTTAATGCGTAGAAACGCATGTAATCCAAACAATTAAAAGGCGCCTTAGCTCAGGAATCCATTTAAGTGCACTAAACACCAGTAACTAGCTGTGGAGATGTTGCTTTGCAGGGAGCTTTTGCAGATACATTATGAACCACTCAGTCTGTACCAAAAATCAGTCTTCTGTTCAAAACGTCATCCTATCGCTCTCTCGGGTCTTATATTTCATATTGCACTTAAGTTATAAAATATATTTCTGATCCATGAATAAAAGACAAAACAATCAAGCTGAAGCTCATGTGCACAACAAAAAAAATTCTAAAAGCAGCTTTAGTCTAAAAATATATTTATATACATATATATTTATCTCTGTACAGTCTTTGCTGTAAGTGACACAGAAGATGTCCATGGCCACAGTTTATTTTAAAGAGTGCGGCTTATGTGGCCTGTCAGGTGATTGTGGCAGGAACTGCAGAGGGTTACTACGCCTGTCTGGCCGGTGTGCAGGCATATTTTGTTTGGTGGTCCTGGAAACAGTAACTTTGGCAGCAAGGAGAAAGCCGGCACCAGCAGCAGGATGGGAGATGTTGTGCACAGAAGCATTCACAGCAGCCTCCACTTTCCCTTCCAGCTTCACCAAACGGTTGAGAATATCATCTAACAGCACAGCAATTGTCCTCTTCAGGTCAGCTTCAGCAAAAAGAGATAATGGAAAGATTAGTATTATGCTATTTCTAAACCTCTTTCTGACACACCCATCCAGAATGCTAAGTAGGCTGTTCTTTCACATACAATTTACAAGCAAAAATAAATAAATACGATAGCCGAATAAAATAAAACAATCATGAATAAAACAATAATGTTTATAAAAAATAATGTTCATATTATAAAAGATAATGTAAAAGAATTACATATGTTAACACTTTACAATAAGGTTTCATTTGTTAACACTAGGTAACAACTAACAACATTAGTTAACGTGAACTAACACAATACTTCTATTATTATTCATCTTAGGTAATATTAATTTCAACATTTTTTAAATTAAAAACTGTATTTGTTAACATTAGTTATGCACTGTGCCCTCACACAGATTAATAAATGTTGTGAAAAATATTACGACACGTTAGTTATCACATTAAATAATGTTTATATTGTTGTAAAGTGTAACTCACTTATTACACTTATTGTAAAGTGTAACTCAAGTAACAAGATAAAACTGCAAAATGTAGTTTGGTTCATTCATACAAATTATTGTATGACTTTGAAAATCTATTTAGAATTTAGCAGGCAAGTCGAATTGACTGTTGATATGATACATTACAGTGCTATTGAACACTATAAAACAGCATACAAGTTTGGAACACCATGCAGGTGATTAAATAATGAATAATAATAAGTACTTACCATATCCTGCCATGGAGGTGCCATGGGGACCGGAAGGATTCTGGTTCTCCTCGCTAAGGACTTTAACATAGCGATGGCTGAGCTCAAGGATCTGTTGGCGGAGCTCTGCGCTGCTCTGCCGGCGTGGTTGTGTGACGGTGTAGTGAAGCAGCAGCAAACACCAGGCCAGGCCGAAGAGCACCAGAAACATACTCAGTTTGTGAGACATGCTCCTACGCAGCAGACAGCCTAGCATGGCAATGCTGCAGATCTGATGGGACCTGGGTTAAGGGGATGGGGTGGGGACAGGTTTAAAAGAGGCTATCAAGGTCAGGGCTGGGAATAGTTCAGTCGTGAAAGAGAGGAGTGGAGTTTCAAGTTAGGAATGGGGAGAAAGATTGGTAATAAGATCACTGATCTCATGCATTTGTTTAGCCATTTTGTATTTTTGCTTAGGAAATTAACAGGGTGGAAGATGGATGAATTGTGTGTGTGTGTGTGGTGGTGGGGTATTTTTATCAATGGGGCTTAGGTGCAAGGAATATCTGTAAAATACCAAAAACAAGCAAAAATATGAGGATTAATTATATTAAATGACACTTGCCCATACATATCAGATTTTATGAACATGCACTTATTTTGCAAAGCCTCAGATTTCAGTTTGCATGAATAAATTACGTTTCCATCCTAAGTGAATAGGAACCTTGTCATCACTTTCCTTCTCTATGGTCACAGTACCATTCTCCACCCAATCACAAATCACTCACTAGGATGGTGCTTTAAATGAATTAATAAAGCAAGAGGTAGAAACATGACCACTTTTCATTTTCTACAACACCACAAAAACAGCAGCACAATATTGGCTAAAAATAAATGTAGTGTTTTTGCACATTCATCATATAAGTCAAGATGAAATGTTCAAGCTTGTGACTTTCATAAACAAAGAGTGATCAAAGTACAGGGGGTTTACACTGTGTGTGTGTGTGTGTGTGTGTGTGTGTGTGTGTGTGTGTGTGTGTGTGTGTGTGTGTGTGTGTGTGTGTGTGTGTGTGTGTGTGTGTGCTCCACCCTGTCAACCTATTGTTTTCGTTTGCAAAGCTGTCAAAGCATAATCGCATGAAATTTAAGATGGGAATTACAGGATAAAACTGGGTTAAAACGCTGAGGTCAGACATATCATGCCTTGCTGAAAAGACTATGATTAGTTAAACAATTTCAGAAAGTTATTTATTAACTGAGTTTAGCTGCTGATGTTATCATAAAGCCGTTATGATATTATATATGAGTAAAGGTTAGCATTAACAGAAAAATAGGATCCCTGATATTGGGCAGGCAAGAAGCATAAGCAAATCAAAAACCGTTCAGCATATTCTGGCTGGACTCGTATTAATCATCGACACGTGCTCGTTTGATCATTTTCACTCGGTCTGCAGACTATTGAGCAATCGATTATATTACTATCTCACACGTTCTAACAGACCGGATGGGAAAGATGTTAAACAGCTGGAACTGCCTGATGAAAGCATTAAAGTAGCATAGCTCAAATATAAATTACCTTAAATGCTTTAGTCAAGGTGACAGATTCGTTGACTCCAAATTGTTGACATCTTCTTAGCACGTTTGCATGGCTGGCAGGCTTAAAACAATCTATATTAAAACATTATTCAAACTGCAGCAGAACTTCAAGGTAGGTGTCTCTGTATAAAGTAAGAAGCAAAATATTTCATAGCTAAACCGCATTAAAATAAATGCCAGAACACCATTCGAAGCCGCCTGATGTGGGGAAACTAGGAACAAACAGAGAAAAATCTTGAGTATTTCCCTGCGGTGACAACACGACATATTGCGTACGACGTCACGTTACGCATCAGCGATGTCCGGTTTGTGAATGAATTGTTCTTATGAGTCGAATCTTTCAAATGAATCGGTTCAAAGAATCATCTGAACAATTCTTTCATATTGGACTGAACGATTCGTACCGATTCGTTACACGAAACGAGCGGTCATCGAGTCATTTAATGTGCGTATATGGCTAATGGACACAAAAGTTAGAGCAGACATATACGAATAAAACGTTCTGTAAATATGATTTTTTTTACAACTTGACATGATTTTATATTTAAAAAAAAAGCTTTTTCAGCCAATAGATTTGTAGTATTATTTAATATACATTTGTAGTATTATTTACTGTTAACGCAAATAACCTTTAGGTCGTCGATGTTTTTTTATGAGCATGACGGTACAATAACCACCTTTAGTAATAAACTGGAAATAAGCAGCTGTATGTATGTGCCTGCCTCACATTGAGGATCATGCGATAACTGAACTACGTCATAAAGAATCACTGAATCGTTTTCTTGAAAATAACTTTGTGAAGGAACCGATCTCGTACATTAGACTACACGCACTCACGTAAAATGGCTCAGGGAGCATGGGAAATGTAGTCCATTTGTACAAATGTAGTCGTCGAGATGCAATAAAATGGTTACGAGTGTAGGTTATATTGGACATTACTTATAACAAAAATTACATTCGTATATTTATTTCCTCTTTTCTTTATTTTGCCTGGGTTTAGACTATGTAAGAAACACTGATCACTGTTGTTTCGTCGTTGCCTAGAAACACATACGCCAAGAAAAAACCCTAATTCCAAACAAGTTCTCCGTGTTACAGCGCGTGACTGTAGTTTAAATCAACAGACAAAACAACCAAATAGACTATTAATCACCGTGAAATGGAAAAGATACACATCGACAAACATGCAACCAATGCAGTGGAGGCCTATTTAGAATACAGAAGGTAGGTTTGTCTATTTTATCAAAGTAACGTTATATATTTTTAATAGACTTTATTTTCATTTCCTGTTCGTTTGTTTCATGTTCTGGTCATTTGTAACGTTACATCTCTTTGTAGTTCAAGTAGCATGTTAAGTTGATCTTGTAATTTTCGATCAATGAATTTCATGTTTTGGAAAGGATTGTTGGGGAAGATGATGGAGGGAGGATGTTTTCAGAGGATGAGTACAAGAAATACAAAGAAACAGTGGTGCGAAGAAGAATACGGAACCGCATTTACGTCAGTTTTGGCATCCCGGGACAGATAGACTGCAAACTTATTGGACCAGAGACACCTTGCTTCTGTACACACAGGTATGGATCACCAGTCATACACATCCTTGATGTACGCATGCATACAATTTTTTTTTCTATTTCCTTCTCAGGTATAAACAACACTGCACAGACTTTGAGGAGTTGCCAAAGGAAAGGCCTATACTCTTGCCCTGTAGGGTCAAAGGTTGTCACTGTGTGTCCTATGAATATGTTCATATCAATGGCTCTAAACCAGTACGCTGCCAATGCAAACACACAACCAGTGAGCACACTGAAGTTATAGGGCACCTGTGCAAGAAATGTTAGTTTTGCACGGCACCATTACATCCCATATTATTAAATGAAAGCTAACATAATCATGTTACACATAATCATTTAATTGTCTTAACCTGTTCACACATGCAGGCACTCAGTGTACTGGTTATCGAAGTCCATTCACCTGTGGATGTGGTCAGCCTGGATATGCCCATGTGATGGAGGTCGAAACCAGGGAGGAGCGCATGGCTCGCGGTCGTCCGGTGGGCAGAGCTGTTCCTTATGTGGCTATGGGAGGCCTGACTGGATTCAGCTCACTTGCAGAAGGCTACCTGAGACTGGACCTCAGTGGCATAGGCAATGCATCTGAACAGCACACACAATAGGATACATGTCACCAGATCAATGATTTGGTGCCACTACAAACATTAGGTTAGCAGCACACACCTTTAGAGTCAACAATACCCTTATTTATTAAAAGTATGTGTGGTGATTTTAAGTATCTTACTAAGATTTTGGGTCAAAATGTATATTAGTGTATATTTTTGGTCTAACATTTTGCCTTTTTTTTGGTTTTGTCATTTTTAATCACCTTAAAAAAAAAAAGAAAAAAGGTTTGACTAAAATGTCCTTGCAGCGTGAAAAAATAATCATGTTTAAATTGGTAAAATTACTGATATAGTATCTACGATTGACCAGCAGAGGTCTGTAGTGACACACTTGCCTCTGCTTTGCTTCACTTGGATTGACGTGACCAAGTGAGAGAGATGTGCCTTTGTTTTCAACGAATTGGCTTTAAATTGCTCTTCTCTACTTGGTAATGTTCAGAACAGTAATAGCAATTAAAGTACTAATTAAAAGAGTGTTTGTGCTCTATCTATAAGACACAGAGTGCTGCGTGCTCTGTGAACTCTGCGGGCACTGTAGCTTGCATTCAATCGTTTTCTGTTCAAGGAGCAGAAAGAAAGAAGAAACAATTTCACCCCTAATCATTGGTACAGTTCCATTAGAATGGTTTGCTGCATGTGCTGGGCATGACTAGCTCTGTCTTCCAGTGTGTGTGTGTGTGTGTGTGTGTGTCTGTTTTGAATCTCAGAATATGTTTGAATGTGCTTCTCTATTTGTATTTGTGAATGTTTTATGACTCATCCTAAGCTTCTCAAGATTCCATTAGATTGGATTCGTTACGACTTCCTCTTTATATGTTCCTACTCTCTTCCTCTGTTCTGATATGCATCTCCACTCAATTGCTCTCGAGAACATCTGTCTGTCTCATGAAATGTGCAAATGCGAGTGTGTGTGACCTGTGAGACTTGCCTTTGGTGACGTCGGTGATGAAAAACCGGCAATGAGACCAAACACAGACTCTTCTCATTACCACACTTGAAATAAAACTCGTGGCTCATTGGTGGATTTTTCATTGCCACCAACACTCTGAAAATACCTCGCTGATTTATTTAGAAGTCTCTTTTGTACTGCCGCTTTTTGCCTGGTCCTCTATTTATATTAAGCCTCATTTAGATTGTATTATATTATGCACCCTGCGCCTCTCTACCTCTTCAATGATATCTTTAATTCGTTCCCTCTCTTTTGTCCTCCTCCTCCAAATCCCTCAGCTTCAAATCTTTAGTTACACAAAAATCAGTTAAAGACCCTGAGAGCGGGAGAAAACTGGTTGGCCGATGTTCTTTGCACTGTACATTCACTCTAAACAGAAAGATTTCTCAAATAGTTCACCCCAAAGAAGAAAATTCTCACTTACTCACCTTCAAGTCTTTCCAACCGATATATCTTTCTTTCTAATGTCCAAGCAAATTTATTCCATAATGAAAGTAAATGATGACCAAGACTTTTAAAGAATAACCACTTAAATCTGAGTCTGTTTTGCTCACAAACGATTTCAGAAGGTGTATAGATTACATTTAAGGCTTTTATAATGGATTGTGTCCTTTCACATGCTTGACAGACCCTGGCCACTATGCACTTCCATTGTGTGAAAAAGAGCAGCATGAACATTTTTTAAAACATAATCATTTGTGGAAGAATGAATGTCATATTCGACTGGAATGACATGAGAGATTCTGTAGAATTTTAGTTTTCAGGTGTAATATCCCCAATAATTAATACACTGCATATTCCTAATTATACATTTCTTTAATTATATTTTGTTTTAGATCCCTAAAATAAACTTAATTTGATTTGGGGTTTTAAGGCCTAATTTCTAAGTTCATTACGGAACCTTATAAACAGAGTTCCAAGAACCCATAATCTGCTTCATGTGGAACCATTCGTCATTAGAGTTTTTTATTGAATGTGTTGTGATGTCTGTTTGTATTTGAACTGATCAGAGAGAACATATTATTAAATACCTTGAGGGTTTATTGATACTTGATATACCATTTTTGCTTAAAAGTGATTTTGCCATTTAGATTGCCATTTGGCTGCATGCATCAAATAATGAAATGCATTGCAGTTAAAATATCAATTTTCTAATCAGATTCGCTCAAAAGAATTGACTTGTTGAAAGGAAAATAGCTTAATTAATTACACCCATGCACACACAAACACGTTTATGTGATAATTTCACAATAATGAAACTCTTGCTTTGTCTTCATACTTCCTTCCATATACTTATTTAATAAATAAATTTAAAAAAGAATGAAAGAAGAAATTGAAAAGGCTCTTTGAACTCATTAAAAATGCATTGCATGAAAAATGAGAAGCAGCGGTTTATTAACGAAATATAAAATTACCATCCGACTGAGGTTTTGAATGACGACGTAGAAGAAAATCGGGACAGGATTACATATAAAGGATCTGGTGTAAATGTTTAATTAATCTGATTAGATTCAGCAGATCTGCGCCACAATCAGTGATTCACATTGAAATCAGATTAATTTCCTTCCTTGCTGTGATACCGTGCATGAATTTTAATTCTGAGCTGAAATGAGTAATCGCAGTAGTGATTAAGACAACCATACGCTATCGTGCCATGTTTTTTGAATAACTCAGGCTTGTCAGAGCAGAGATCACAAACTGCTGTGATTCAGATTATTGATGTGGCTTTATTTGTTTATGACACCCTTTGTCTCTTTTTTGACCCAAGCAGGTGTCCAAGGGAAGCCTTAAACACGCAAACAATCTACAAACACACACCTGTGCCCAAAGAGAACACTGGAGTAAGCTAGCGGAAGGGATGATGTCTGATCTGAAAGGTGACATATCGATTTAGTGCGAGTGTTTGATGATTGTGTGTGTGTGTGTGTGTGTGAGGGTTGATATCATCCCCAATGCCTAACTTCACAGATCCTTTGGTGTCATTGTGCCTTCAATAAGCTTTTTTCCTCTACTATGCTGTATTAATTACGTCTTCCTGATGACCTTAATCTATAGACTAAATGCAATGAAATCACTTCACAAATTCCCCGTCAGTGGAGACCATTATAAAAATGCAGGGAAAGAAGGAAAACTTCAAAATATACCTCCTCACAAGTCTAATCTCCTCGCCATGGAAACCTTTCTGAGGTCTTTGAGCAACTGATGTACTAAGACGAGTCACCATGGTGCCATGATTGACAGGGTTTGGGGAAGAAGAGACGAGAGTATAGACCTGAAAAATATTCACCTGTGTTAGGTTATGGCTTAGAATCGCCATACGAAGCAGCTGTCAATCAATGATATATTTCAAGAAGTCGCATTTTTATTACTTTATACTTTATTAATAATTTATTCGTTTTACTCAACTTGCTATACTAAGTCAGGAACTGTCCAGCAAACTATGAATCACAAGGCACTTCTTGACTTTGTTCAGACTTTATTAATAGTCCGTTTATAATACATTGAATTTCCTTGAAGCCTCGTAAAGTGTCGTCTTAAGAGTTTCTCTTCTCATTCTCCCATAAGCCTGACAGATTGCCACACAATTGTCAGAGTCTATGTTGTGTGATGTTGAAAAGAACAACATCAATTACCTGGAATCAAAGCAGTGAGACCTTAAAGTGTGTCAAGACAATTGCTTTTTCAATTTCTTTGTTAAAAAGCTTGAAAATCGACGCTGGAACTGCATTGTGGCCGTGACTCGAGGTGCTTCTGCTCCCCTCCAATCCTTTATTCTGCTCAGCGATGCTTTGAAGGATTGAAAAAAGAGGAGGAGGAGTGAGGGAGAAGAGATGAAGACTGTGGGATTGGGGGCGTTATTTATTCACGTCGAGCCCATGAGTGTGAAGAGGGAGACAAAAGCCGCCGTGGATCACTCAGCTGTACAAAATCGATGAAAGTTTGCTTGACAAAATATGATCTCTGTTGTTTTTACGTCAAAATACTTCAATTTGCCCTCATACTGAATTTGCACTCTCTCAAATACCCTCACACACATTATGGCACTCTGATGATGGTCTCTGACTTTGAAGACCAACCGCCACGGATTATGGTCCTGCGACACCCAGCTTCATTGGAGGCTTCATTTTTGTAGTCACGAGTTGTAAAACTTAAATCATAATAATAATAATAATAAAATAAAACATTTTCATAAATTCACTGAAATAAAATGGGAAAACACATCTTGTCCAATTTACTCAATCATTATTTGCGACCTAGGCAACAAAATTGTGTTTCTCTTCTAAACTTGATTTCTGAAATTAATGTAATTCTCTAAAATGTGAAATCTAAGATTCAATTATTTAGGGCGAATGTCAACCAATCAAGTACTTTTTTGCCGAAACTGTTCCCATGCTTAGCTTGGGACTTAACAAAGACAGTAACAATTTTGAAATTAAGTGTTATTTTACGTGTTTTTGAGCAAGATGAGAAAAGGGGGAGACTTGATGTTTAATAGTGTTTAATGTTCAATTATGTTGTCATTATTAGAACACTCAAAAAATTATTTTATGATGTTCACTTTTGTTAAGCAATTCATCTTGATTTAACACAATTATATCAGGTTTCTGGTTCAAATGTAAATGATTCATGTTAAACCGACTTAAAACCGTTACTCTTTGACATAACTTGATGTTTTCATTTTGAAATAACATGTTTCAATCAAGTAACCCAATCAAACAGGACTTTCACTTCCCATCATGCTTTGCAAAGGGTCTGAATTCGGAAAGTAAATGTTTAAATCAAGTGCTATTTGATGCATTTTTTATGAGAAAATGGAGAGACATTTTAATGCTTAGTGTTTTGTTATGCAGTTTTTTTGGAGGTTGGTGAAGTGTAGAACATGCACTTGCGGGGTGAGGACCTGCTAATAACAATTAAAGTTGTTTTAATAATAAAAACCAACTACTTTGGGCATGCCATAGATGTAACAAAACCAAGATGGCTAGCCAATAAGATCTGGTAAAAGGTTTTTTAAAGGTTGGAAAAATAGTATTTCACTAAATAAAAATAATCAATTGTACTGGATTACTTGTTTTGTTCTTTTTATTTTTATATATTAATTTTAGGATAATTAAATGTAATAGTTTTGGACAAACTTAAGAATGTTATCCTGATTTAACTAAATGGCATTGAATTAACCTTATGTAAAAAAAAAATTCAACATAACCCAATTACATGGAACCTGTTGACATAAAAATATAAGTAAATTCAACGTATAATTTTTTTGAGTGAAGAGTGGAGCATTTGTGGACTGATACAGCACGTTATTACTCCTTTGCCCAAGGAGCATTTCATGCTTAGCATTTAGCATGCTAATATGTGCTATTGCTAGCTAATAGCTAACAATTTGGAAGCTAAAAGTCTTATAATTTAGTCTGTAAAACAAAAATATAAGAAATTAAATTAATCATGTTAGGAAACCATATTAAACATCATTTTGAGACTACTTAATTGGGATGCTTAAAAGTGACTTGATTCCATGATGTTGAAATTATGTGAACAAACTATGTATGTTTAATTTAATTGACTGATGTGGAACCGATGTACAAGATTAAATCATGTAAATCCAACACACTTTTTTCAGTTTCAATGACTGCTGAGGCCTTAAGTTATTTTATTGGCACCGACATAAATTTGGTGTTTTGCAAAGTTTTCTGCTTTAGTTGTTGTGGTGTTGATTCACATTGTGTCTAGATTATTGTGCCGAGTGATTGGATGCATTTTAAATAATTGCAAAAAGCTTCATGGCCACAAAAATGAACAAAACCCAAATTTCACAGTTTTTTGGCTCTGGCACAAAATGACTAGCTAACATCACTTATCTATTCTTATCATCAGAATAATTGTGAACAAGATAGACTGGGTAAACCCAGCCCGATCTGCCGGCGATTTGATTTCTCCCTGCAGCTAAGGCTGGAAACCTGTACATATCTCTATCCTGCTTCTGTTACAATTTTGCCCTGACCAATCACAAACCGGCTTATCCTCCTGGCATGCTATTGGTGGGTTTAACACAATGATGGATAGAGAAGCGGCGGATCGTTGGTCTGATTGGTTGAAGGACTATCCAATTGCAAGGAGTCATTTGAACTATGCCAGTTGATGACGCCTCTTGAGCAGTAGAAAATACAGGGCAGACTCCCCAGACCAATGTTCAATCTTAAAAGATTGAGCTTCGTCTGGTGATAGCCAGACAATGAACAAGTAGTCGGGTAAAATCACTCATCATTCTGATTGGATTATAAGAGCAGACTGATTGCTATAAAAGGAGGGAAGAAGTGTTTCCAATCATTGTGTTCTTGCTTTAATGATTGTTACCTCCAAAGAAATCAGTGAAGCATCCTGAAACCACATATATGTGGGGTTGCTTTTAAGGGAGAGGGCTCTTTCACAATTCTGCCCAAAAACACTGCCGTGAATAAAGAATGGTATTAAAACATCCTGTAAGAGCAACTTTTCTCAACAATCCAGGATCAATTTGGTGATGATCCATGCATTTTCTGACATGATGGAGCAGCATGTCATGAGGCAATAGTGATAATGAAGTGGCTCGGAAATTCATTGCACTGAAATTTTTACCTGTGGTCAATCCTCAAAAGGCGAGTGGAAAAGCAGAAGCCCACAAAATGTGATCAACTCCGAGGACTAACAAGGCAAGAATGGATCACCATCAGTCATTATTTGGCCCAGAAGCTGATATCCAGCATGCCATAAATTGCAGAGGTTATGAAGAAGGGTCAACACAGTAAATATTTACTCTTTGCATATGCTTTTGCCAATAAAAGCCTTTTAAATGTATGAAATGCATACAATTGTTTTCCGATATACCATAGAAACGTGAAAAACAATCTACAAATTCTGATTATGTGACCTTTTGACCATGAATTTGTGTAAATTCAGTTGTTTATTTGAACTGTAACTTGTTTTAACTGCAACTCAAACTTTTAAAACTCCAATCTCAATATGCATGCAGTTATCTTAACAAAATAATGAGAAAAAATATTTTATAGTGTTATCCACAGGAGTATAAATATGAGGAAACCCTAACTTTTAATCATTCATCACAATAGGGTAAAACCAAATAATATGGTTCTGATGTGCAGCAAAAAATTGTTGACCTTTTGTAAACGAGAAAGTGGCTGTAAATAGCTAAAGCATTGAAAATCCAAATTTCCACCATCAGGGCAATAATTAAGATGTTCCAATCATCTAAAGATGTTATGAATCTGCCTGGATGACGATGTGTGTCTATATAGTTCCTAATGCACAGTGAGGAGGAGAGTTTGCGTGGCCAAAGATTCTCTAAGGATCACAGCTGGAGAATTGCAGAGATTAGTTGAGTCTTAAGGTCAGAAAGCCTAAAAAAATTATCAAACAGCACCTGCATCACCAGAAGTTGTTTGGGAAGGATTAAAATAAAAAATCCTCGCTCATCCAAAAACAAACTCTAGCATATAAAGCTCTCAGAAACAACTGGAACTTCAAATGGGACCTGGTTCTGTGGTCAGATGAAACTTCTGTCATGGCCGTCCAAGTTCCCTGACCTGAACCCTATAGAAAATGAGTGGGGTGAACTGAAGAGAAGAAGCACTAACATGGAGTTGGGATTCTGTATGAAGGATCTCAATCCAATCGAGCATCTGTGAGATGTGCTGAACAAACAAGTCCTATCCATGGAGGCCCCACCTCGCAACTTAAAAGATCTGCTGCTAATATCTTTGTGCTAAATACCACAGCACCTTCAGTTGTCTAGTGGAGTCCATGCCTTGACAGGTCAGGGCTGTTTTGGCAGCAAAAGGGGGACCAACACAATATTAGGTTACGGTTAGGATAGGTCCTAATGTTATACCTTATCGGTGTAAATGATTCTGTTATAAAATAAGGCTGTGCCAACTTCTGAAAAGGATAATTTGTGTAAGTTATTTGTTTCGAGAAATATTTGTGATATAATCTGATATCTATTACGTCAAATATTTTAGATACTTTATCAGCTCAAATATTTTAGTGCTGTAGTTTTTGATGCATCTTATTTTTTAAAAGATAGGGGTATGTACAATTGTGTGAATTTCCAAAATTACACCAAAATTGTGAGAAATAAAGTTATGAGAATAAACACTGCGTGTAATTAATTGCAAAAGATGGAAAAATGTTCCACATTAGCAATGAGATGCTCAGAAAATACTGCTGTTGGTTCTATAAGGACAACATTTCTCAATTCATTTCACATTGCACCAGTAGTCTCAGGCATACATTCAGACACTGTCACTGTCTAAACTTTATAAATTTTACATTTGCACTGCAGTAGCTTGTTTTCAGGTGTCTGGTCACAAGGGCCTTCTCGTAGAGGCCCCATTTGCTCAGTTATCTGTCCTTGCCAACCACCATGACTCAAGTGTAGGAATGGAAAGAGTCGAATAACAATTATGAAAAGAGAACAAAAACAGACTCTTCTATAAAAAAAAGATCATACAAAACAGTGAAGTTCCATGTTTTTATAGATTAATAAGACATTGTAAAACCGCTCCGAGAAAGAGATAAGGAGAAAGAGAAGGAGAGGTGGAAAAAGAGAGAGAAGAGACAATTGGTGTTTGAGTGGAGCGGAATTAGTTTGACGTTCTTATCAGGGCTCTTTTCTTTAACATAAAGGCTTTTATGTAACATGTTTAACCAGTGTGACAGCGAACGGCAGAAGAAACGAGCAATAATTGCATATAGTGAGTCAGACATTTTTGCAAGTAAGTGAGTGTAACTGATTTTTTTTCAGACAACCAACCCTTACTTTAGACATGTATATGCCTGTTTGTTTCTCTGTGTGTGTGCGTGTGTGTGTGTGTGTGTGTGTGTGTGTGTGTGTGTGTGTGTGTGAGTGAGTGAGTGAGTGAGTGAGTGAGTGAGTCTGTGTGTGTGTGTGTGTGTTCAATAACCAAGAAGTGTATATATTGGGTAATTTTTTATATACAGTAACGTCAGTTACCTTGTTTTTGCTCCACCAACAAAAACTGTTCCAAACCAAGACACAACAGAACCGTTACAACACCGAACAGCAGTGGTTTAGTTCCTGGATGATTCAACATGTTTAAATTAATCAATTGAATGAATGATTCAATGGCTCATGGTAACACTTTTATTTTACAGTGTCCTTGTTCAGTGTCCCTATTTTTTCCCATTGATTTACTCCCATGGGGATTTAAAAAAAAAGTCTGAACCATAGTGAATCATAATATTACAAACTTTGATTTAAATAATAAAAAGTTCAAGGTTCAAGTTCAAAGTTGCCTTAAATTCAAAGATACTAGACTTTGTACTTTAGTGTGGAAAATGAATGATCATTCATGACAATCCCATAAAGCATTGCGAACAGCATAATCAAATAAAAAACTATTATTAATTATATAACAAAACAATATATTTTAAGCTTATTGCAAAACATGCATGTATACAAATATTTTATTATTTCGAAAGCATGAGGCTGACTCGTTTATGTCATTCACAGGCTGAATCCGAAATCAACCCCTATACCCCCAAATAGGGCATTATTTGAGGGGATAGCCATTTTTAGCAGTGTTTGAAACCTAGTGGACCTTATCGAGTGCACTCATTCTGTCCCACAGTGCATCGCAATAACGAGTGTATAGCCGATGTACACTCAAATGCTGTCTGAATTCGCTCACTTGTTTTCATTCACCCCTTCAAGTGAACTGTATTAGAGGACTAACGTAGGTTTAAGGGGCGATTTCAGATGCCACAGTGTTTCATTGAACTGGTTGGGCTAAAGAGCTCTTTTGGCAGTTTTTATTGTGGCAACTCTCTGATTGGTGGAATTTTCAGTACAGCATCATGGGTAATGTCATTTTCAGTCAGCTAAATCCCAGCACATAGAGACGCTTTCACCTAGATATTATCACATAGAGACTGTGTCTGTTCCCCGAATCAGTAAATACAAAAAACCATCAAAACCATTCAACAGTAAAAATTTAATTGATGTCCAACAAATAAACAACAGATATAATACGGATGAACAATTGATACATCTCGGGTTGCTGAATATTCGATCCCTTTCGCCAAAAACGCTTATTGTTAATGATATGATTATAGATCATAACCTAGATGTGCTGTGTTTGACAGAAACCTGGCTAAAACCTGACGACTACATTACTTTAAATGAGTCCACTCCCCAAGATTATTGTTATAAACACGAGCGTCTGAAAGGAAAAGGGGAGGTGTTGCTGTAATTTATAATGATAACTTCAGTATTACTCAGAAGTCTAGTTTCAAATATAATTCCTTTGAAGTTTTGGTGCTTTATGTAAAATTGTGTAGTGTAAATGATAAATCCGTTTGACATTTGTGTTGGCTACTGTATACAGGCCACCAGGGCACAATACAGACTTTATCAAAGAATTTGCTGGTTTTCTATCAGAGTTAGTACTGGCTGCAGATAAAGTACTAATTGTTGGTGATTTTAATATCCATGTTGACAATGAAAAAGACGCATTGGGATTGGCATTTAAAGACATTATAAACTCTATTGGAGTTAGACAACACGTATCTGGACCCACTTATCGCCTTAATCATACTTTAGATCTAATACTGTCACATGGACTAAATGTTGATACCATTAAAATTCTGCAGCAGAGCGATGACATCTCAGATCATTACCTAATATCATGTATACTTAATATAGCTAAGGCTGCAAAGCCATCCCCTACTTCAAATATGGCAGGACTATAACCGCTGCGACTAAAGATTGCTTTATACATAATCTTCCTCATCAGTTCCATCTCCTCAGAATTACAGATAGCCAAGAGGAACTTGATGTTGCAACAGAAACTACTGACTCTCTCTTTACTAGCACTTTAGACATAGTTGCTCCTCGGCGCTTAAAGAAGATTAAAGCAAATAATCCAACGCCGTGGTACAACGAGCACACTCGGGCCCTTAAAACAGCAGCCAGAAAAATGGAGCGCAGCTGGAAGAAAACAAAACTGGAGGTTTTTCGCAATTTGTGGAAAGAGAGCATGATTGCATACAGAAAGGCCATAAAAACTGCTAGATCTGCTTATTTCTCAACTCTTTTAGAAGAAAACAAACACAACCCTAGGTATTTATTCGATACAGTGGCTAAATTAACAAAGGATAAAGCTTCAACTTCTGACATTTGTAAACAACACAGCAGTAATGACTTTATGAACTTCTTTACTAGTAAGATTGATAACATTAGGAATAAAATTATAACCATGCAGCCGCCTACTACAGTATCACTTCAGACAGAACATTGTAGTCTCACTGAGGAAAAATTACACTCATTCACTGCTATAGGAGGAGAAGAATTGGCTAAACTTGTCAAATCATCAAAATCAACAACATGTATGCTTGACCCTATACCGACTAGGCTATTAAAAGAGATGCTTCCAGAGGTCATAGATCCTCTGCTTAATATTATTAATTCATCCTTGACATTAGGATATGTACCAAAACTTTTAAGTTGGCTGTAATTAAACCACTTATTAAAAACCGCAACTTGATCCTAAAGAATTAGTCAATTACAGACCAATCTCGAATCTACCGTTTCTATCAAAAATATTAGAAAAGGCAGTGTCTTCACAATTATGTTCCTTTTAGAAAGAAATTGTATATGTGAGGATTTCAGTCAGGATTTAGACCGTATCATAGTACTGAGACTGCTCTAATTAGAGTTACAAATGATTTACTCTTATCATCTGATCGTGGTTGTATCTCTCTATTAGTGTTACTCGATCTTAGCGCTGCATTCGATACTATCGATCACAATATTCTTTTGAATAGACTCGAAAATTATGTTGGCATTAGTGGAACTGCATTGGCATGGTTTAAATCTTACTTATCTGACCGTTATCAGTTTGTAGCAGTAAATGAAGAGATGTCACACGATCACAAGTTCAGTATGGAGTACCGCAAGGCTCAGTGTTAGACCGTTGCTTTTCACCCTGTATATGCTACCACTGGGAGATATCATTAGGAAGCATGGCGTTAGTTTTCATTGTTATGCTGATGATACTCAGCTCTATATTTCTTCACACCCTAACTTACCAATTCACAAGATTAACGGAATGCATAGCTGATATTCAAAATTGGATGAATAGTAATTTCCTGCAACTTAATTCAGATAAAACTGAATTTTTAATTATTGGACAGAAAAGCTCCACAAGTAGTGCCCTAGAATACTGTCTAACCCTCGATGGCTGCTCTGTCAAGTCCTCGTCGTCAGTGAGGAACCTGGGTGTGCTCTTTGATACCAATCTTTCGTTTGAAAGCCACGTTTCTAGCATCTGTAAAACTGCATTCTACCATCTTAAAAATATATCTAAATTACGTCACATGCTTTCAATGCAAAATGCTGAACAATTAGTACATGCGTTCATGAGCTCAAGGCTAGATTATTGTAATGCTCTACTGGGTGGTTGCCCTGCCCGCCTAATAAATAAACTCCAGCTGGTCCAAAACGCAGCAGCTCGAGTTCTTACTAGAACCAGGAAGTACGATCATATTAGTCCAGTTCTGTCAACACTGCACTGGCTCCCTATTAAACATCGCATAAATTTTAAAATCTTGCTTATTACTTATAAAGCAATAAATGGTTTAGCTCCCAGTACTTAAGCGAGCTCTTAACGCATTATACTCCATCACGTCAATTGCGGTCTCTAAACTCTGGCCAGTTGAAAATACCTAGAATATCTAAATCAACTGCAGGCGGTCGATCCTTTTCCTATTTAGCACCTAAACTCTGGAACAGTCTTCCTAGCATTGTTCGGGAAGCAGACACACTCTGTCAGTTTAAATCTAGACTAAAAACACATCTCTTTACTATGGCATACACATAGAACATTTTTAACTTTCTTTATTCAAATCAAATGACTGATTGTTAGGCTGCATTAACTAGGTCAGCCGGAACCGGGAACACTTCCCATAACACCTGATGTACTCGTTACATCATAAAAAGAGTGGCATCCACACTAATGTTAGTCTCTCTGTTTATCCCGAGGTTTACTGCAGTCGGCCGGATCCAGGCCGTGTCCGGATCGGATGGTGGACCTGCATCTGGACATGACCAGCTCATCCTGGAGTGTCTGCTGAGACCGTGTCCATTAGTGTCTCCTCTGAATTCGCCTCACCGAACGTCATCCTCAATTAACCCGTCTCCAGCGCAATAACTCAGATCTTTCAAGTATTCATATTCTTGTGTAATCGACGCGCCATCCTAAATGAGCCCGTCTCGTGCGTCATACCCAAAATTTCGAATATTCCTATCTAATATGATTTATGACCTGCAAGGTTGCCAGAGTAATAATTATACACTGTTAATAATAGGCCAGAGGAGAACTGGCACCCCGACTGAGTCTGGTTTCTCCCAAGGTTTATTTTTCTCCATCATGCCCTGATGGAGTTTTGGTTCCTTGCCACTGTCGCCTTTGGCTTGGCTTGCTCAGTTGGGGACACTCAAATTATGATCCAAGTTACTCAACTAAATATACAAATAGAATTTATTAATTTGGTCATATATAATTCTATAAACTATCCAAATTAAACTAGCCAAATCAAATTTTGTTGCAATGTTGTTCTGTTAAACACTGTGAAGCTGCTTTGAAACAATCGTCATTGTAAAAGCGCTATATAAATAAAGTTGATTGATTGATTGATTTCACAAATTCCGCTTTTAAACACTATTATTAAAAAAAAAAAAGTGTTAAAATAACAATGCAGTTTCAATAGAAGCAAATACCATTATTAAAAATCTTTGTACACAGATAAAAATTATTTTGTGGTGAAGTAAGTACTACAGAAAAAACAAATGTAATTTCTACATGAAAAAGTAGGAATCGAAGAATAAAAAAAACTAAATAAATTCTATCAATTCAAGCCTGTAGAAATTAAAGCGTAAATATCAACGATATAACATTTAACTTTTCTGATACTGGTGTTCCCTATCCTGGATGCCAGCCGAACTTAGCCCTGCCCACAACATTTGAGGTCGGTCCGGATCAGTTGTGGAGCAGCTATGCTCGAACCAGAGCTGTTCGGACCAATCAAATTGTCAGGGCGGGCTTTATACGATGATCGACAGATGATCAACAGTAACGTAATCATGCACGTCACCAAAGAGCGCTTGGGCTGAATTCGTTCTAATCCTAAACGGAGAACTTGTTCGTAAACGGCAATTAACCATGATGTCACAACAATAATAGACATTCTTCCAGGTGGCAAAAGCTGAAGCGTTCCTATGGCAACGCTAGTAAATTGTTTGGAAGGGAGACGCAAGGGGGTAATCCAGCACCCGGAAAGTGTACCTTCCATAAGGGCAGCCATTGCTAACCAAGCCATCACCTGCTGTTAGCATCCCATTGACTCCCATTCATTTTGGCGTCACTTTGACAGCAAATAACTTTACATCGGACTCCATTTGTCCATTGTTTATTTCTAAAGAAACACGACAATGTATAAAAGGCTCCATTACCTTTTATCTTACACTATCGACCCGTAGAAGCCGTTTTTGTAAAAATAGGCTAACGATTGCGTCATAACCACGCGACTCTCTGACGCGCAGTAGAGAAATGACCGTATAGGAGAAGCTCGCAGGCAATCTTTTACTGTCTATGAGTCAATCGGGGAGACGTGGAGGGATAAAGTCCGATAAAGTCAAGGGAGAAGCATGGGGAGAAGCCCATAGAGAGCCAAAAATAACGGGACAAAACATTTAAACAACGTGATTCAGATTTCAATTTGCAAAATTAACTACTAGAAGACTTACAACTGTCAGACAGGTTTCTCAAGTCACATCTACGTCTTCAAGCTTAGTCTGAGGCTGCGCAGTACGCTCAGCCATCAGGAAGTGAGTGCTTATAATCGACTTCACTTATCACCATTGAAGTCTATGGGCTCGCTGTGTCCATTTCTTTTACTGTCTATGGGGAGACCCACCGTCGGCACTTGGCAGTAGCCTAATCTACATTTCAACAGGTAAGTTGATTCAAAAACAGACAGGGTGGAAATTCAGACATATAGTTAACATGATCATTGAGGGACTGATTAAAGGGGTACTTCAGCGCTGGGAAGATGAATCTGTATTTAAACTCGGTCATTAATGTAGTAGAAATGTGAAATTACTTTTGAATTTGGTGCCATCTAGACTGAGAAAACACAGAAAATTAATTTTTGTCTCATGAGGATGAAAGACACCAATTCCCAGAATGCACTTCGCTGCCCTACGCTAGGCACGACATGGTATACTTGCCCACCACGTTCATTTTCATAAAATCAGTTCAGTTAGAGACGCTACAATTAAAAACTGAACCTGTCTGTTCAATATATTATGAGTGAGTCGATTGAGTGTCACGGCACAAACGCAGCAGGAGTCGAATTACATTCAACACGAGCTGAGGTAATCGCGGTATTCGCGGCTGCGGCTGTATTTACAGCACGTGAACAGTCTGGCGCATTTTCAGTTCATTTCTTTGGAAGCTTAACTTTCATAGGAATTCATTTGAAAAGTTGAAACACTCACTTTGCTCTCCACCGCTCCGTTTACATGAATCTCCGCAGCTCCCCGAGCCGAGTGCTATGGGTGCGCTGTTGAAAACATGCGGAAGCAGCGCCCACTGCTGGCTGTAGTCTTTAGCCTCTGGACAAAACTCTTCCGATGATGCAAAATCTGGAATTAGAAATTAAATACACAATTCTCTCGTCTCAGGGTCAAATGAGGGGGGAAAGTACGATAATTTGAATATATTCCTGGGTTTCTACTGATACAAAGCTTAATCCTAATCGCTGAAGTAACCCTTTAACTAATTCAGGAGATAGCAATACATGAAATGCCTAACCTTGGTCTAGTAGATATAGCGCTAGTTTACTACCATCATTTCTAAATGAGCCTCAGCCTACCATTGAGTTATTTTAGTGACTGTTGCTGTTTGACTTACAATATGTTTCCCTGTTATCTAACTAAAAAGGCTATGATCGTTTTCTGTTGCTCGGATCGGATGGAACAGGCGTGAGCTTTTGACAGTGAAAAGGATAGCGCGCTGTAGACTAGCGCTACTCAGCTAGGCATTCACTCAAACTAAACTTGCGGTGATGATGAAACCAGTGTGGTACATGCATCAATCATCCATCAGCAGTAGCCTACAACTATGTTTTGCTTTTCCTATTTCTTCCATTGACATTTGAACAGTATTCTAGCTACATGACACTAGAAGTTCTGTCTCTTCCTTGTATAATGCTTTTACTTCAGGCAGTGACTGGCAATGAGTTTGATCTTCAAAAGAGACCTTAAGTTTACTAATATTAGTCTTGAATTTTCCCAGCTGAAGATAATTATGCTCTGCTATGATTCCCACCCAGCTGGCACCTTGACATCAATTTGACATCAACAAATAGTCAAGATTTTGACCATCATGTATGACATGATATATATAATTTCATTATATTTTGTAATTATTTCCTTGTGGTTGTAAAGAGGCTCAACAAAGGTATCAATCTGACACGTTTTTTTCTGGTCCCTATCTCAGGTCAATATCATTTACATTAAATCGACATTGATGTTGATTTGATGTCAGGAAATAAGACATCAGATTGATGTGAAATTTATGTCAAAACAATGTCGTCTGTTCACTGTCTGAAAGAGTATATTTATTACTCATTGTAAATTGATGTGACTCATTTTCAACATCTAAAAGACCTAGCCTGAATGTTTTTGAATGTCGTAGGCCTAGGCCTTTTAGTTTTTTCTGTGTTTTTTAATATATTTAAATCCTAGCATGTTTACATTTAGTTCACGTTTAAAATGATAGCACACACTATAATTGCCTATAGCCTACTATAAAGAAGGGCCATAACCACAATAGACATTGCAAAAAAAAAAAAAACTACATCACCATCATGACATCAAATAAATGTTTAGTTGACATAAAATGTCAACATCAACAAAACATCAAAATGACATCAGCAGAGGTCAAAATCTTGACATCACAACATTGACGTCAATATGACTTATTCTAGACCTATTTTGTGACGTAATTTTGACATCAGTGTTTGATTTCATATTGATGTTAAATTGACATCAAATGCCCACTGTGCAGTCTGCCCCGTTAGAAATGGCTACTCCGTCACCAAACAGTCTATCCCACTACTTTTGACGACGTCCACTCGCTTTAACCTCCTCACCCACAGGTTCTGCTGGATATGTACTAAGGAAATCTATAAAATCCAACACCTTTCGCTGTATATCTGGCGGTGCAACCCCAAACACAACGCATTTTCGTCATAGTTTCAACTTTGATCAACATCAATGTAAATATGTAACTTTATACAGTAGCCTGCTGGATCTCTTCAGTTGGTCAGTAGAAGCCCCTCTCGTTCTGCTGCCCGGAAGTAGGCCGATCTTGGTTCCTATTGTTTACAAACATTCTGAAATGCTGTATATGCATTCACCTTTACTATTTCTCTCAAAAAGGATGATCGTGTTGGTAAGTACTCAGTCTATACTTAAATTATTTTTTACAACACCGGCAAAGATCGTTTACACCATGGAGTTTACACTCATCTTCTTTTTCTACTTCTTCCAGCGTGCATGCAGTTAAGTTCTGTTGACATATGCGTCGCTCCGTTGCTCTGATTGGTTGTAGGTCTATCCAATTGAGCTCAGAGACATTTTCTTTGCTGGTTCGGTTGAAACACGCCTCATAATCAAAGCCCAATGGAGCAGTATCAGACTCATACTCTGACTAGAATCTGAGTATGACGACATCGGGGACGACCTAGTGTTCCCATCACTGGGGCATGTATAATTAATAAGGTTGATTTTTGCTGTTTTTCAACTGTATTTACACTGTTCAATCGTTGCTTTTATTGTTAGGTTAAGTAACTTGCCATTTTTATGGCATTTTATGACACGAGCCCCGCACGACATGCATGGAAAAATAGTAGGCTAAACCGTGCACACGATTTATAATTCGAGGGAATGATCTAGTAAATCGTGTGGACGGTTTAGCAAGTCGAGGGAACTTAATAGTAAATGGTGCACATGATTTATAAATCGAGGGAACGAATGAGTAAATTTACTTTTTTTCTTGCATAATATAATTTTCTTCTCAAAATGACACATTACTCAAAAAGGGTCTATCGAATGTTACTGTCGTGTATTGTGTACCAAGTAAAGTCTCTGTTCGGGTAAGTGCCATTTTATTATAGATATGGTGTCTCCTCTTCCGGCGCTTTCCGTGCTTGCGCAGACTAAAGCCAGAACGCGCGAATGTCACAACAGGAAACACACACGCGCGCCCTCGGATCAGTCGGACGTAGTGGTGTACAAGAGGTAAAAACGATATAAATACTGTTCGTTTTCTCACACAAACCGCTCGTTTCGTGTCTTAGGCCATCAGTGTGTACTTACAATGGGGGATTGTTTAATTTGGATTTCTCTGTGTATGCTCTTTGAGGTGGTGACCATAGACCTGCATTATGTGAGGCACAGACAAGAACGGTTTGACCTAAAATTATCAAAATTGAAACTACTGGGGAAACAAATACTCCTACATCTCGGATGCCCATGAGGTAAGCTAAAACATATAAAAAAATGTATTTCAAAGTGAACTATCCCTTTAATTTATTTTTGAATATTTAGTTCAATTGTAAGTTACTTGAACAGGTAAGTTGTACAGAGCAGTAGCAGTAAAATTTACTTTAAATGTGTTAGTGCAAATTGTTACAAAGATTTCATTTAGTAAATACATTAAGTAATTTTTTTTCAGTGTACCTCAAATTATTTTTAAAGGTTTAATCAATTTCCATATTAAGAAAATGAATGGAGTTTTAAAGTCTTCGTGAAATCAAAATCAATCTTATTTACTTTGGTAGCACATATTACAAGTCTTAGTTTGAACAATCAATCCGTGCAAGTTTATACCAGTGACGGCGCTACACCGGGGCTAAAGGGTGGCTATATAGCCCCGGTTTAGCCCCCCCAGATTTCTTGAATACATGTCTTAATTAAAGTAGGCCTATAGAAAGTTTTTATATTTGTGGCTTTAAAGCAATAGGCTATGCTATATTGTATAAAGTGGTATAAATCGTAGGTGGTGCAAACGTAACCACATTGATATGATCCGATCAGACGCTTTCTCTAAATGTCAAATTTGTTGTGTGTTTTTTTAATAAGTGCACTATTCATCTAAACGGCAATGCACTGCAAAAATGCTCTTCTAACTTAGTATTTTTGTAAATAATTTTCTAGTTAATATCTACAAATTCTTAAATCAAGATGCAAAATGAAGTGAATTTTTGCTTAAAACAAGCAAAATTATCTGACAATGTGGTGAGAAAACTAATCTTGTTTCTGATTGAAAACTTGTTTTTCTTTTCTGTGGCATGGGGACGTAATTGTAACAAGATCCACTGGAGGCAAGTTGTGAGAGAACCCAAGTGCAGCTTTTATTTGAACAAATAGATATCCAAAACATAAAACAAAGACTTGGCAAAACAATAAAGAAACAAAAGACTTCACTAAACAAAAGACTAGACTTGACTTGACTTGACTTGGCTTGGCTTGGCTTGGCTTGACACTCACCGACAGTGGTTACACATTCAATCACAGACAAAGACACATGGCAAACATGAGGGCTTAAATACACAGACTGAGGACAAGACAAGACACACCTGTGAACAATAATCAACCAATAAGCCAATGACAACATGACACAACAGAACACAAGACCAGGGAGCACATGGCAGGATCACATGACAAACCAGGAAGTGCATGACAACACATGACTGTGAACAAGATAAACTAAAAACATGAAACATGAACCTACACCTAAACACCCTGTGACAGTAATAGCCTAACTTATGCCATTAATCGATCTATGTTCTATAACATGGAAACAGGCACATGAACGGAATATTCTAAAAGCAACTCATGTAGCTAAACACCTTAATCAGATATTGTCCTATTCAGAATAAGGTCAATAATTAGATTACTGCTGTCCATGTGTGACCTTTCGGTGCTTTGAACAGATCTAAATGAAAAGGTTCTTGACTACGCCACCTGGTGACTCTCACACCAGGATATACTTTACACCTTAACTGCTAAATACCTAATCTAAGGCGAGCAGATTCGATGAAGTACACATAAGATGAATTTAGACAGAGACGTGGTCTTAGTAGAAAACAAACAGCAAAACTTTATTATACAAAAAGAGCCATACCGTCATACTAAAGACACATCACTAACACGAAAGACTAGACCTGGCATTAGCCGCTACACGAGACAATATAATTACCAATTAAACTGGAAGATGCTGAGCTGCTGGCAAGGCAGGTTACCTGTCCGAGATACGCGTGACCGCCACCACCCGTGCTCTGGAACCTGGGGCCCACGACCATCCACGATGCATCCACACACACGCACACGCACACACACACACACACACACACACACACACACCACCACTATTGTGAAGTGCAATTTACCACTACAATACGTGGTGCAATGCGTGGGGACGGATCCAGGAACCTTTCTTATGAGCAGCTACGCTAGTATTCTAGAAAGAGAAAGAAAAAGACAAGAAAGTTATCACTAGCAGAGTGGATAGAGAAAGGTAAAACCATACACTACTAGAGCAGCCAATACCACATCAGTCAGACAGAGCAGTAGACGGAGGCTCCGACAAAATAAACACAATAAAGAAAAGAAAAAACATAAAACTTAATTCAGGCAAGGCAAAACAGCAGGAGCAATCTGCCTCAATGTTGACATACGAACTGACACAGTGGAGAAACAGCCCTTTGCGCCAGGTCTTCACAACCCTACACAAGTTATTACACACAGCATATTCATTAAATACATTTATATTAAGAGTTGACAATAAAACAAAGTCATACAATATATCAGGGCAACACAATCAGACTCATTTTACATGTGTTCAAACACACTGGATCTACTCGTAACACAATAAACTTTTTACCTCCTTGATGTTACTGCTTAATTGTGGTAAGGCTATCCGTGTGTTTTGCCCAAGACCTTCAGTGATACACAGCGCGATTACCGGACACGTCTAGCAGTAACCTTACATCTACACGGGCGGGTACTTTGCCCCAGACCTGTGTGCAAATGTGCTCATTAAAATGCATACATCCCAACAAGGACACCCACATTAAGGTTAACAATAAAATGCACAAATACCTTCTTGATGCTACGGCTCAATTGTGGTAAAGCTACCTGGCGTGTGTTTTGCCCAAGACCTTCAGTAATACACAACGCGATTACCCGGAAGCGTCTGGCAATCAATCAAACACCTTTGTGACACAGGAGAACCACATACTAGAGCGGCAGCGAGACCGAAAATGTATCCGTACACCAAAGAATATCTCTAAGCCCAACAGGCGACGATTTTATAGAAACTGGGCCAGACACAAATGAGTTGTTTAGCCACTCACGGCTAGCTGAGTGACGTCAGGGGGTTACTGTAGCTGCAGAGGGACAAACTTCCCCCAGACAGCGATTACTCCGCGTTACACTCTACCCCGATTTGTTATCGGCGTCCCGCCGATAAGCTCAATAGATCATAACTCTACCTACCTTTAATAAAAGGAATAAAAGGTAAACAAAATGCAAGGGGGTAACCTAATACCAAGGACGGAAAACTGTTGTCACTTTACTGCTAGACCCAAGTACTTGAGAGTTAGTAGCCCCATCTGCCCTACTCACCACTGGCACTGGAAGATGGTGTAGGTTGGCATGTCTTCCTGCAGTAGTCCGAGCTGTTCTCCGGGGTGCCACTGAGCCAGCTGGTGTCTCGTCCGTGATGGGGGCGACCTGCTGGGAGTCGGGCAAAGCCAGCATGGGGACATCCACTGGAAGAGTTGTGGCAAGCTGAATAGGTGGAACCTCTTCCCAAGAGCGGACAAGAACCCATTGGCCAGGGGTGTCACCATCCACTGACTGGCTTGTTTCCCCTTGCAGTTCCACAGGCCTGTTGGATGTTTGTGGGTCCTGGTCCAAGTGGACAGGTTTTAGCATGGTTCGATGTACTTGTCGTACTTTGCTTAGGTCCTGTGCTGGAGCCACAGAATATACTACTCCACCAAGTGGGGGTGCACGGATGATCTGATGTATTGTGGCGCCCCAGGCATCTTGGATCTTCGACCGGCCCCTCGTTGTGTGGTCTCTGATGTAGACATGCTGTCCTTCTGCCAGTGGCTCACTCCGGATTTTCTGGTCATGCCGTTCTTTTCTCTTGGAAGCAGCCGCTTGCATCCGCTCCTTGGCATTCTGGAAGGCCACATTAAGGCGCCGCTGGTGCTCTCGGACCCATTCACACACATGCCCGTGTCCAGGCTCTTGTACCCTGCCAAGCAGGAAGTCCACCGGTAACTGGGGGTCTTGCCCGAACATCAGGTAATATGGTGAGTCGCCAGTTGTCTGATGAACAGCAGTGTTGTAACTAAACACTAATTGGGGTAAGTACTCTGGCCAGCGGGGCTTCAAATCCACGGACAAAGTACGGAGCAGATTGTGCATCGTGCGGTTGAAACGCTCACACTGGCCGTTGCCCTGAGGGTGGTAAGGGGTGGTCCGGGTCTTCTGGATCCCGTACAGGGCACACAATTGATAAATGATGGCATTCTCGAAGCTGCGTCCCTGATCAGAGTGCAGGCGAGCTGGGACCCCAAAACGAAAGAACCACTCCCGGATGAGCACATTGGCCACAGTTGTTGCCTTCTGATCCCTGGTAGGCACGGCCTGTGTGAATTTAGTAAAAACATCAGTCATGATCAACACTTGTTCCCTACCATCCATTGCAGGCTCCAAGAAGGTGAAATCCACAGCCAATATCTGGTTTGGACGAGATGCCAAGAGGTGCCCCATCGGTGCATGAGGACGTAGCTGCGAAGACTTCGCAAGGGTACACCGCTCGCAGTTCTGACACCACTGCTTTATATCTTCCCCCATTCCAGGCCAATAGCACCGCAGTCTTATCAGCTCTGTGGTACGTTCAACCCCTTGGTGGCCATGGTCATTGTGGAGCTGCTGAAGGACTTCCTCCTTTAGGCATGCAGGCAACAAGAGCTGACGCAACTCTTCGCCCCATCTGGGGAATGTTGGTAGAGCAGTCCATTGGCTCTCCACGGTCCCATTGTTGCAGCAGCACACGGGTAGACCCTGGCAATTTCCTACGTACTGTCGGGTCGGGCGGTCCCTGTACCAGCCAGAACGGCAGGAAGGCTCCGATAGTGGGGTCCGCTACTTGTAGCCTTCTTAATTCCTCGAGGGTGCGGGATGGAAAGGCCGAGACAGCCATCTGAATTGCCAGTGATGGGTCTTGACATCTGGTCGTTTGTTGTACAAGGACTGGTATGGCTGTCCCTAATGTGGAGGACTTTGTGGTTTGTCCCAATGGTCCCGCAGGTTGTCGGGAGAGGGCATCTGCATTCCTGTTGGTACGCCCAGGCCTATATCGGATGGTATAATTGAAAGCAGCAAGCTCGGCCTCCCACCGCTGTTCAGTCGCTCCCAGCTTGGCAGTCCCCAGGTGGCTCAGGGGATTATTGTCCGTCCAAACAGTACACTGTTGGCCCCACAGATACTCCCGGAACTTGTCGGTCATGGCCCACTTCATTCCAAGAAACTCCAGCTTCATTGAACTATAGTTCTTTTCTGCTGGACTGAGACTACGACTAGCGTAGGCAATTGGCCGGATCTTTCCTTGCTGCTCCTGAGAGAGCACTGCTCCGAGACCAATGTGGCTGGCATCCACCTCCAGAATAAATGGAAAGTTAAAATCAGCGAGCCAAAGTGGGGCACTCACCAACCTCTGCTTCAAGGCCTGGAAGCTGTTCTCACAGACATCTGTCCACACTCCATCAAGCCGTGGCCCTTGGCCTTTCCGGGTTTTTGTACCGCCAAGCTCTGCCCCCAGGCGGTTTAAAGGAGCTGCCAGCTTGGAAAAGCCCTCCACGAATCGCCTGTAATAACCTGCAAAACCAAGGAAAGACCTCAATTCAGACACGGTGGTGGGACGGGGCCACTTAGCCACTGCGGACACCTTGGCTGGGTCGGTGGATACACCTTTGCGGGATACAAGGTGACCCAGATACTGCACTTCCTTCTGGAAAAAACAGCATTTCTCCAGCTTTACTTTCAGACCTTCTTTCCATAGACGGCTCAACACTAGATCCAGACGATGCATATGATCTTCAACACTAGAAGAAAAAACAATTATATCGTCCAGATATAGTAACAGGGACTGGCAATGCTGTGCTCCAAACATTCTCTCCATCAATCGTTGAAAAGTGCTTGGAGCGTTACACAGGCCAAAGGCCATGCGGTTAAATTCGAATAACCCAAATGGTGTGCAGAAGGCAGTCTTTGGACGGTCCTGTTCGGTCACAGGTACCTGGTTATACCCGCTAGCCAGGTCCAGCGTGGAGAACCATTGAGCCCCGATAGGGCATCCAAAGACTCCTCGATGCGGGGGAGAGGGAAGGCATCCTTTCTGGTCCTGCTGTTGAGCTGTCTGTAATCAACACACATACGTAGGCCGCCACATTTCTTCCGCACAATCACAATGGGAGAGGCATAGGGGCTACTACTTTCTCGTATGACCTGGCTGTCTAGTAACTGTCGCAGGTGGGCCTTAACAGCATCATAATCAGATGGGGGGAGACGCCTGTAACGTTGCCTAACTGGTTGGTCGTCTAGCAGAGGTATATCATGAGAGATAAGATTAGTACAGCCAAGGTCACCCTCAAAGGCTGAGAACACTGACTCATGTTTTAACAAGAATGCCCTTACCCGTTCTTGCTCAGTCCCCACTAGTACTGACAAATCAAGGGCCTGTATCTGCTCCCTCACTGACTTAGGCCTGTCTTCCCCTTTAGGAGCCTGCATGCTAGCCACAACAGCCTCTATTTCTGATTGGTCTTCAGAAATGCCCACAGGAAGGCCCTCAACAGTTGCCTGAACAAGTAACCCTAGTGACTGGCGGGGGTATAATGTAGCACGTGTAAACCCCACATTGACCACAGGGATAAAAGCTGTACCTTGTTCTACGCACACAAGTGCAGGCGAAACTAGGAGACCACTAGGTAAAGAGCCGCTAGCCGGTTCCAGCAGGACAGCAGGAACATCACAAAAGTGAGGAGAACAAGTGGCTGCCACCAATTTTACAGTGCCTCCTGGTATATGAATGGGCCTTCTACCCCTAACTTTAGCTACACCCGTTTTGGGTGGAAGAGAACTGAGCTGGACCCGATGACAATGCTGCAAGGCGTGCCGCCACGGAAGTGAAGCATGAACTACCGGTGGGAGTTCAAACAAAGAAGAACCATGTTGGCCAAACAGTTCTGCGTAACATTCTCGAATAACATTCATCCCAAGCACACCCGGCACAAGTGGAGGAGCGAGCTGACCTGGGGGATCTTTAACCACTAGCCAACCTCTTTGGGGGATTACCTTCCCTAATACTTCAACCGTTAGCTCAGCATACCCAATATAGGGTATGTCTAGACCATTTGCAGCCCGAAGCTGCAACCAATTACACTGTTGAAGTTTATCCTTAAAATGTTGCACAAAGAAACTCTCCACCAGGGTAGATACCATGGACCCTGTGTCCAAAAGACAACTGACAACTACTCCCCCTACTCTCACGGTTACCTTCGGGGACTGAGCGACAAGGGAGGTTACAGGGTGACTAAGAGTATTCTGATTCTGAGAGCCGCTACCATCCCCTCTCAGCGTGTGGCTCTGCACGCTGAAGGGAGCTAGTTTTCCGACTGAGAAACTGAGACAACATTAGCCTGAGCCTGGGGGATGTGATTAGGAGCTACAACTCTCTCATTGTTACACTCTCGAGCGTAGTGACCAGGCTTTAAGCATCGCCTACAAATGACAGTCGACGGCCGACTAACTAGAGAAGGGCGATTGGAATAAGCTGGGCGAGCTACTCCTTGCAAAGTAGTTAAGGCACTAGTTAAGTGGTTGATCTGTTCTTGTTGCTTCAGCAACATGGACCGCAGCTCTGCCATTTCTGAACTTGCCATACTAACAGGCGATGAAGCGCTGCCTGGCTGAATTTTGGAGTACTGCATAGCGCAAATAGAGGGAACTGAATGACTCCTACCCCGATTGAAGTCACTGGGCCTGCCCTCACACTCCCACCGGATGGCAGCAGCAAGCACTTCCAGCATGGACATCCCTGGTGTCTGACGGACAAGTCTCTTCAATTCCCTACGGAGGTCCGAGTCAATAACGTGCTCTGCAAACTGGTCACGGAGCAGCATGTCAAACTGGGGTACTGAGTCAGGGGAGACCTGTTTAACTTTATCCATCAGAGAAAAGAGAGCATGCGAATATTCTTGTAAAGATTCACCGTCTAATTGTTTTCTAGAAAAGAAACTTTCTTGTAAGGCAACATAAGACTGGGAACACCCATAAAGTTCTTTGAGAATATTTGCAATTCTTTCCGGGTTTTCCCGATCTGCCCTTGGCCTATAGCGAATCTCATCTTTAGCCTCCCCATCCAGATGATCAAACATAAGGTAAGCTTTATCAAGTGCACCCAAATGTCTAGTACGCGCACAAACCTCCACCTCTTCCACCCACTCAACAATGTCAATACCCACCCTACCCCGGAATACAGGACATTTCCGTTCCCTAGGGAGATAAATCATCCGTTCATGGGACACAGGGTTAGCAGGGTTGACGGAATTATCCGGCTGAGGCGGCGGTGGTTGCTGCTGCTGCAGGCGGCCATTGTCTGCCTGCAGCTGACGGATCTGTTCTCTCAGCTGTTCAACTTCGTCCATTGCTGCAGCGGAGTAATGCCCACGTTACAAGAGAGGCGGTAGGGCAGTCAGTGGCCTGCCCACTGCTCCTTTTGGTCCCACGCCGTGCCCACTGCTGCTTTGCCTTTAACCGATTAGTATGCCTTAAAAATCAAAATATACATAGACAAAACACAAAAAAAAGAAAAACAAGACACGTCTCTGTGTGCAACAAAACCCTGCCGACTACGCCACTTTGTGACCTTTCGGTGCTTTGAACAGATCTAAATGAAAAGGTTCTTGACCACGCCACCTGGTGACTCTCACACCAGGATATACTTTACACCTTAACTGCTAAATACCTAATCTAAGGCGAGCAGATTCGATGAAGTACACATAAGATGAATTTAGACAGAGACGTGGTCTTAGTAGAAAACAAACAGCAAAACTTTATTATACAAAAAGAGCCATACCGTCATACTAAAGACACATCACTAACACGAAAGACTAGACCTGGCATTAGCCGCTACACGAGACAATATAATTACCAATTAAACTGGAAGATGCTGAGCTGCTGGCAAGGCAGGTTACCTGTCCGAGATACGCGTGACCGCCACCACCCGTGCTCTGGAACCTGGGGCCCACGACCATCCACGATGCATCCACACACACGCACACACGCACACGCACACACACACACCACCACTTCAAACAATATTGTGAAGTGCAATTTACCACTACAATACGTGGTGCAATGCGTGGGGACGGATCCAGGAACCTTTCTTATGAGCAGCTACGCTAGTATTCTAGAAAGAGAAAGAAAAAGACAAGAAAGTTATCACTAGCAGAGTGGATAGAGAAAGGTAAAACCATACACTACTAGAGCAGCCAATACCACATCAGTCAGACAGAGCAGTAGACTGAGGCTCCGACAAAATAAACACAATAAAGAAAAGAAAAAACATAAAACTTAATTCAGGCAAGGCAAAACAGCAGGAGCAATCTGCCTCAATGTTGACATACGAACTGACACTGTGGAGAAACAGCCCTTTGCGCCAGGTCTTCACAACCCTACACAAGTTATTACACACAGCATATTCATTAAATACATTTATATTAAGAGTTGACAATAAAACAAAGTCATACAATATATCAGGGCAACACAATCAGACTCATTTTACATGTGTTCAAACACACTGGATCTACTCGTAACACAATAAACTTTTTACCTCCTTGATGTTACTGCTTAATTGTGGTAAGGCTATCCGGCGTGTGTTTTGCCCAAGACCTTCAGTGATACACAGCGCGATTACCCGGACACGTCTAGCAGTAACCTTACATCTACACGGCGGGTACTTTGCCCCAGACCTGTGTGCAAATGTGCTCATTAAAATGCATACATCCCAACAAGGACACCCACATTAAGGTTAACAATAAAATGCACAAATACCTTCTTGATGCTACGGCTCAATTGTGGTAAAGCTACCTGGCGTGTGTTTTGCCCAAGACCTTCAGTAATACACAACGCGATTACCCGGAAGCGTCTGGCAATCAATCAAACACCTTTGTGACACAGGAGAACCACATACTAGGCGGCAGCGAGACCGAAAATGTATCCGTACACCAAAGAATATCTCTAAGCCCAACAGGCAGACGATTTTATAGAAACTGGGCCAGACACAAATGAGTTGTTTAGCCACTCACGGCTAGCTGAGTGACGTCAGGGGGTTACTGTAGCTGCAGAGGGACAAACTTCCCCCAGACAGCGATTACTCCGCCGGTTACACATGTAAACAAAGTTAGTGATGAGCGCTGCGTTTTATTAAAAGTTGAACATTCTTCATTTCTCGTGACCGTAAAAGCGTTGAACGCTGAGCGTGAAATAGAGGCTCAGCGCCTCGTTGCTCTCATGGCTTTCTAAAATGTGGCGCTCCCATTGAAAAACAATTGGATATGTCAGCCATGTGGGGAAAAACGCTTAAATCCATTAAAAGGCTACATTTAATCCGTTACATAATCACGAGACTGTGATGTGCTGTTCATTTAATGTTTCATTTAAAAAAAAAGTTGAATATGCTATTCTTTGGCCAAATATAATTTTAAAGATGCATGTTGTGTACCATAGCTGCTTTTATTTTAAAAAACAAAAAACATACAATTTCTTTATGAAGCAACTCTGACATCATGAATATTGATTATTTTCTTAGCACCCCCACATATTGGTCTAGCCCCCCTTAGCACCAGTAGAGAAAAAATTCTGGCGCCGTGCATCCTACACTTGAATCAAAATCTTAAAAGAAACTTTTGGTCTGGAATGGCGTTCCCTTTCCAATGACAGCAGTTTGACGGGTTTGAATATCCTTAACCACTCCCCTCCAGCCGTTAGTCTGCTATGAGCGAGAGATGGAGAGGAGGAGCGCTGAAGTAAAACCCTGCCCTTTATTCAATATTCTGTTTCACTTGGAAATACGTCACAGCACTGAAATAAAATTGCAACTTCCGGTTCACTGGGACTTTAACTTTATTGTACGATGACGGCGCCTCCTTAATTGGCTCGGCAAGATGACGCAGAAGTGCGTTTCAAGGGACAGTTTTTTTGGTCCCCTACACCCTTCATCCCTTCGAAGCTCTCACTCTAAAGGGTTAACCCTTCGAAGTGATTAAGGCATAGGGATTAGTCCTTCAGGAACGCAGGGTGATTCATGTTTTTGAACAAATCGGTTGAATGAGCAAGTCAATATAGCTTGATTAACATAAAGACAGTAACTTGTCTCCACTTACTGGCATATCTTTGTAACCTGCAGAAAGATTCATTGATAAATCCCCACCACTAATGCAGCTCTAAAATTCTTTTTGGGAAACTGGGAATTGTTTTGATGTTTTTGATCCTGGTATATATATAACTGTTTATATAGGTGATGGGAAAAAACGTAATGTTCCCAGTTTACCTGCTTTCTTGACAGACATTATTGGATTGGCATCTCTAAGACATGTTTTTACGGGTCAGACAGAGACGCAGCAGGTTTCATTAAAGTTATATCTCACCTTTGTGTCTGACCTGTGACTCTGGCCCTTTGGCTTTGCACAAGCCTGGAGGCAAAGCACTGGAGGAGACAGGTGGCACCACAGCACCTGTATTTCTGTGGTCCGCTCCTTTATTTTCTTGAAAAGATTGCTTCTTAAAATGCACACACACACACACACTTAATCATTTTAGTTAAACGATATTTTTTCTACGGTTGAATACACTTATAAAACACAATAATCACAGGCACATTATTTTCTAGGAAATTTGTTCTGACATAATGTGGTCCTTTAAATGCTACTTCTTTTAACTCTATTTTTAACAGCAGATTTAAACCGCAAACTCAATACGCATGTTTCAGGCTATTATCATGCGATTACCTCAATATAATAAGGCAGACAGAACATTTGACTGTGTTATCAATAGAGCATGCTGTTATGTTTTTAAAGCAAGTAATGTAATTTTTTGTGAATAAAGTTTAGGAAACACGGAAGGAGTGTTTTAAGAAGGAACTAATGTGCTCCCTTTTGATATTGAAAATGTACTAATTATTGTACTTTCTTTTCTATGAAAATGTGGATATAGCCTACGCACATACACACACGCACATGTATACATACACACACACACACACACACACACACACACACACACACACACACACACACACACACTCACACACGCACTCATGTCTGGTTCACTATCTTTGTGGGGACTCTCCATAGACGTAATGGTTTTTATACCGTACAAACTGTACATTCTACCCCCCCTACACTGCCCCTGCCCCTAAACCTACCCATCTCAGGAAACATTCTGCATTTTTACTTTCTCAAAAAAGCTCATCCTGTGTGATTTATAAGCCTTTTGAAAAGTGGGGACCGCTGGCTGATCTCAGGTTTTACTATCCTTATGGGGACACAATGTAATATAAACAAGGACACACACACACACACACACACACACACACACGTTTGTTTTTGTGAAATATGGGGACATTCCATAGGCGTAATGCATTTTATACTATACAAACCTTATTTTCTCCCCCTACACTGCCCCTGCCCCTAAACCTACCCATCACAGGAGACTGCGCAGGTTACTTTCTGTGAAAAAAAACCTCATCCTGTGTGATTTATAAGCATTTTGAAAAGTGAGGACATGGGGAACATCCTCATATTTCACCCTCTTTTTGTAATACCTGTGTCATACCCATGTCACAACAACTTTTACAACATTAAACATTACATGCTTCTACAAACATTTTTGAAAGAATGGGTCGCTCTCAGGAACTCAGTGAAATCAAGGGTGGGTACCGTGATAGGTTGCCACCTGTGCAATAAGTCCATTTGTGAAATTTCCTCACTACTAAATATTCTACGGTGTTTTTCAGGGCTTGGGCTTGGCCCCTTAATTCCAGTGAAAGGCACTCTTAATGCTACAGCTTAACAAGATATTTTGGACAATTTCATGCTCCCAACTTTGTGGGAACAGTTTGGGGATGGCCCTTCCTGTTCCAACATGACTGTGCACCAGTGCACAAAGCAAGGTCCATAAAGAAATGGATGATAAACACACTCCTAAACCTTGTGGAAAGCCTTCCCAGAAGAGTTGAAGCTGTTATAGCTGAAACGGGTGGGCCAATCCACATTAAACCCTATGGATTAAAATATAAATATAAAGTATAAAGAGTATATATATATATATATATATATATATATATATATATATATATATATATATATATATATATATATATATATATATATACTGTGGTTTAGCTGTATAGCTGTGGTTGCTGCAAATACTAGTAAGAAAAAGAGGGGGGAAAAAACTGTAGCTGCAAGTGTTATTAAGGTTTTGCATGAGTGGAAGCAGATGTGCAGCAATAAATGGAGATGATTTGGTGAATTCTGGAGATGAATTCTTGAGGTGCTTCCTTTCAAAGCTCTATATACTGTTCATCAGCTCAGTGTAAAAGAGAGATTGGCAGAGAGAGAGAGAGAGAGAGAGAGAGAGCGGGAGAGAGAGAGAGAGAGAGAGAAACACCAATAAAGTGAAAGGGGTAAAATAGGACAAACTTCCCCATGTAACATCTAAAAAAAATTGATTGTGCATGTAATTATCTGCAGTTGTTGACAAAGAAAGACATTCTGGCCCCACATTTTCCTTATCGCAACACAGCCTCATTCAACAACACTATATTGTAATTTTTATGAAGAGTGTTTGCCTTTGATGAGTGAAACACACTCAGACATACTCAGATAAAGAAGAAGAAAGGATGAGACAGTAAAAATATTACAGTGAAAATATTTTCCAGCAAGAGAACAATGCCATGATGTTGTATGATGCATGGACAAAGTCTCTCTGGAATGACTAATGTACTGCTGTTATACTGCCAAATAATCCATGCAAAGTTCTCAACAGAGCACACTTATTCTAACTCTTTTATCCAATAGTTTGAGCACAAAGGCCTTTTTTTGCAGCTCTGGTAAAACTAATGCATTTTGACATCTGAACCAATCAAATGATTTCCATTTCCTCTCCATTTCAAGGTGTTTTTTTTCATCATTCATTAAATCAGACTACACAAAGACATGGTTTTTGGGGGGGTGTCCATTTTACTTTATTACTTTTGCTGGATAATGTTTCCGATATGCTTTTCAGATTTTACATTTGAGAAAAAGACCTCAGTAATAGGCCCTACATCGTGTCTACACGAACAATGTCTCTCGCTGTTCTCAGAAATGACATAATACCCAGTCTGCAATCAAAAGTCAGATTTTTTTTTTTTTTTAATGAGCTGAAACATTTTTCGTGAAAATTTCGTCCAAAGGTTAAGCTATACACATTTATTTTATAACTTTATTGCTCATATTCTATGTTGAAACTCTCATTTGTGTCTATTTTTCCTACTTTTAAGGGGAAACATCTGAGACAAATGCTTCATTGAAACAACACCGAGTTATGAAAGAGCATAAAAGCTTTCCTCTGGCATTAGCATGATAATCATAAATGAATAAATGAAACGTTGCCTATCAGGTTCAGCATATGTATAGGCCTATAGGCAGACCAGGATGACATTTTTAGTTAAGAATATCAGAACAAGCAAAGAAGTTTAAAAGGTGAAACAGGTGGACAAAACTGGCAGTTTCAGATCATGACTCGAACCTTCTTGTGTTTAGTGCGAAATAGAGTCCCTAAATAACCCCCAACGCATTCAAATGAGGACCAAACAAGAGCGTTTTAAAGCACTGATGACAGGATTTAATCCGTGACGCGGGCTCGCGCGCATCAAAAGAGTCGCGCGCAATTGCGCGTGGGCTCCTCTCTTTATGGCACGAGCCGTACAGGTATAAAACCAGAAGAAGCACGACTCAGAATGCAGAAAATCGGAGAAGTCGAGACCCACCGAGCAAGAAGTGCAATCAAGACCTCATTCAAAGGAATGTAAGTACACCATTTATATTACGCTTTTACATTTGGAAGCTTTATTTTATTAAAAGTTTGATTTCTTTCAGAAAGTAATGGCATTTAGTTATTGTTAAATATCTCTTTGAGGCTAGTATTATTAAATATCACCATTAAGTGTTACGATACCAAAGACATATAATTTGTATTTTAATGCAGACCACAATCCAGCCCAGATGTCTTCTGGATGTGTTAAGAATTGTAATTATATGAGTTACTTTTTAGAACATTAGATTACGTATTAAACAAACACTTTTACTTTGTTTGATCTCAGATGCATCCAAACATGAAAATGTGGATCGGTTGGGCAGCGTGCGCCTTCCTCTTGTTCGCCTGCTTGGGAACTCTTACGGAAGGGTATCCAACAAAACCTGACAACCCGGGAGAGGACGCGCCAGCGGAGGAACTCGCCAAGTATTATTCTGCACTAAGACACTACATCAACCTCATAACAAGGCAGAGGTGAGCTCCTCTTTATTTCTAATAAATACTCCTTAAAATAATCGGATACAATTTTTACAAATTCGTTCTCAAGTTGTTCCTTTTTCTTTCTTATCTCAACATCATTTGCTCTCAATTTATTATTGCCAAAAATTATCTTTTGCCTATTTCTGCGGTTTTATCGGTTTAAAAACAACCCCTTGAAGCAACTGGGGACCGGAAAACTATAGTCTCGTTTGTTTCTTTTCAAAAGCACTGTATTAATCCACAGATAAAACCCCGCTGACTCTCTAATTGACTGCGCACTACACAGCGCTTTAAATGTTTTTCTTTGTTGTGGTAAAACAGCGGGATGTGGTTTTGTGTAGGCTACTTACAAAAATGCATTGCTGATTGCCCTTCTTTAATTATTGACGAGACGAAATACTGCAACAGCGAACGGAGTATAAGACAGAACTAGGCTACTAAGAAAAACGGTTACAAATAAGATCATATATCGTCGCTTAAGTAGCCTATTTTATTCCTTTCGTCTAGAGAAAAAGGGAGAACATAGATTGGACTACAAGTGGAAATGGAAATGATGCTCTTCTTTCAAAGCGTACTTGTCTATGAGTTGTGGGAAACAAGTGTAAATTGACATTGGAGTGGGGGCTGGAATATTGTTTCACATATTAGAATTAGCAAATGAGCTCATGTTTTATCTTAATTTTCGAAGTTTCAGTAACTACAAGAGGTCTTTGCAGCCAATTAGTGCGTATATTTTACTCGCGAAGCAGATGTTTGATAGTGCGCCAAAAGACAATATTATTTTAAAAAAGCTGACTCCACTCCTACTGTATAATTCTTACACTGGTGTGATTTTGACGCTTTAATTGTTCTGTTCGACAGGTATGGCAAAAGGTCCAGCGCTGACACCTTAATATCAGACCTTCTGATTGGTGAAACAGAGTCCCACCCCCAGACCAGGTAAGGTTTATTAAACTAACTTTACACAGCTTATAATTAATTGATTATTCTTTTTTTATGACAATATTATAATCATTATCGTAGTGTTTCATTCACCATTCTTAAGTAAACAATAAATCATCAAGTGGAACAGTGAACACTTTATTATGTGGAACGTTTTTTTGTGGTTTATTTATAAGAATTTTCTGACTGTTTATCCACAGATATGAGGACCATTTGGTGTGGTGATCTCAGCAATTGTGTTAACGCAGTCATGTCCATGTGTCATCCTGTTATATGGCCACCAAATCTCATTAAATGAAATCCTCTATATCATCAAGATCAACAACTTGCTGTGAAGTATCACAGACATAATCAGGATAGTGAAAACACTGCAAAACATTCAAATAACACATCAAATCCTTATGTCTGTACAAGTACGCGTCTATGTGAAATACTAACATATGGTTCCACTGCATATGGCTTTGTTGACGTGTACTTTCTCTGGACTCCGAAGATCAGTCAACCGTTCAACAAGACAATTGTACAGAGAATTATGCATGTTGTGTCCATTGTAATCCCAAATATCAAATGAGAACATTACTAACTGTACAGTGCTAATAAAGTTCACTATATTTGAAAGAGTCGTCTTTGTTTCCTGTGTTCTGCTTTCAATAAAAACATGTTAGTCAAGTTTAAGAATACTCACGGTTTAATGCAATGACAGTTTCCTAAAAAAAAAAAAGATTAACAGTAGTTTTCTTTCACAGCCCTTGCTTTAAAGGCTAAATGCTTAATTTAGATATAAAGTTGATTGAAATTGTACAATTTTGAATGGCAATAAATGACCTATTGGTCAAATACTGATTCTGGGTTGTTTCGGCCATCAGGTAATTGTCGCTAACCATTGCAGATGTTGTAGACCCATTGCAGAGTCAAATTGCATCAGACACATATTTCTAAGTTAAAAACAAACTAGAACTTGTGAAGCACATAACTCAAACAAATATCGACCAGGGTATTATCTTTATGAATTAGAAAAAGTCCTTTTTGACATATTTTGGATATTAGAAAGGTGAACAGGTACAGATATAGAAAATTAATGACATAAAAAGCATTTAAATTCATCATGAAGGTGACGAAAATGTGACGTTCAGAGGATAAAAAATGTAAGAGCTGATCCGCATCATATGCAAATGTTTGCTTTTCATGGCTTCAATGTTTTATTATCTTCTTCAATGTTTTATTATCTTCAGACTCCATGTCACGTATATCTCCTGGTCTTTCCCTATTGGCCACTTTATGTTGTTTTCTTTTTGTCTAGGTCATTCAAGATGTTTTTGATTTCCTGTTTGCTGTCATATTAATTGTGCACACTTCACCTGTCCTTTGTTATCCAGTGTATATATTTTTGTAGTTTTGTCTAAAATATACTATCTATATTATACACGTTGCCATTGCCACACAACCCACAATGCTGTTCTTCGGTGTTTAAGAATACTGTATGTTAATAACTCATGGGATAGTTGTGTCTATACTAAAGTAGATGTGTACTAAAGAATCTGGGCAGAAGTATAGGTCACATATAGGCATTTTTCAATTTTATGAATACTGCATTTTCTGTACTGCTTTTTGCATACTATATAGCATGGAAGTAGGCATATTCAGAGACAGGTAATGTCTCATTCAAACCTAGTTCAAGAGTAAGATTTTTAGAACTGCCCCACTGTCAAAACTGAAATGCTTGCAGTCTAAAAATTCCAACATTGTACCACAAAAAATGGAAAATTTCACTTACCAGAATTTTTTTTTTTTTCAGTCTCTCAAGCTGACAGATTCAGAGGGTGAGCAAATTTTACAATGACGGTTTTTAAGTGCAATGAAATATTATCGTACTGCTTATACGGCAAACTATGCAGTAATATAATACACCAATACACAGATCAGGCATAACATTATGACATAATATTGTGTTGGTGCCCCTTTTGTTAAAACAGCCCTCACCTGTTGAGGCATGGACTCCACTAGACCTCTGAAGGTGCTGTGGTATCTAGCACCAAGATGTTAACAGCAGATCCTTTAAGTCCTGTAAGTTGCGAGGTGGGGCCTCCATGGATCGGACTTGTTTGTTCAGCACATCCCACAGATGCTCGACTGGATTGATATCTGGGAAATTTGGAGTCCAAGTCAACACCTCAAATTGGCTGTTGTGCTCCTCTAACCATTCCTGAACCATTTTTGCTTTGTGGCAGGGCGCATTATCATGCTGAAAGAGGCCATGACCACCAGGGAATACTGTTGAAAGGGTGTACATGGTCTGCAACAATGCTTAGGTACAGAGGGGCAAAAAAGTAGTCAGCCACCAATTGTGCAAGTTCTCCCACTTAAAAAGATGAGAGAGGCCTGTAATTTTCATCATAGGTACACTTCAACTATGAGAGAAAATCCAGAAAATCACATTGTCTGATTTTTAAAGATTTTATTTATTTGGTCAATAACAAAAGTTCATCTGAATACTTTGTTATATACCCTTTGTTGGCAATGACAAGATCAAACGTTTTCTGTAAGTCAACACAAGGTTTTTACACATTGTTGCTGGTAGTTTGGCCCATTCTTCCATGCAGATCTCCTCTAGAGCAGTGACGTTTTGGGTCTATCGCTGGGCAACACGGATTTTCAACTCCCTCCAAAGATTTTCTGTGGGGTTGAGATCTGGAGACTGGCTAGGCCACTCCAGGACCTTCAAATGCTTATTACGGAGCCACTCCTTCGTTGCCCGGGTGGTGTGTTTAGAATCATTGCCATGCTGAAAGACCCAGCCACGTTTCATCTTCAATACCCTTGCTTTTGGTTTCATCTGACCATATGAGATTCTCCCAATCCTCTTCTGGATCATCCAAATGCTCTCTAGCAAATTTCATACGGGCCCGGACATGTACTGGCTTAAGCAGGGGAACACGTCTGTCACTGAAGGATTTGAGTCCCTGGCGGCGTAGTGTGTTATTGATGGTGGCCTTTGTTACTTTGGTCCCACCTCTCTACAGGTCATTCAGAAGGTCCCCCCGTGTTGTTCTGGGATTTTTACTCACCGTTCTTTTGATCATTTTGACCCCATGGGGTGAGATCTTGCGTGGAGCCACAGATCGAGGGAGATCGTCAGTGGTCTTGTATGTCTTCCATTTTCTAATAATTGCTCCCACAGTTGATTTCTTTACACCAAGCTGCTTACCTTTTGCGGATTCTTCCCAGCCTGGTGCAGGTCTACAATTTTGTTTCTGGTGTCCTTTACTAGCTCTTTGGTCTTGGCCATAGTGGAGTCTGACTGTTTGAGGTTGTGGACAGGTGTCTTTTATACTGATAACAAGTTCAAACAGGTGCAATTAATACAGGAGGACAGAGGAGCCTCATAAAGAAGTTACAAGTCTGTGAGAGCCAGAAATGTTGCTTTTTTGTAGGTGACCAAATACTTATTTTCCACCATAATTTGAAAATAAATTCTTTAAAAATCAGACAATACGATTTTCTGAATTTTATTTCTCATTCTGTCTCTCATAGTTTAAGTGTACGTATGATGAAAATTACAGGCCTCTCATCTTTTTAAGTGGGAGAACTTGCACAATTGGTGGCTGACTAAATACTTTTTTGCCCCACTGTATGTACATTTTTGAAATACATAACGTAGACAAATCACTTAAAATTGTAATGTAGACGCATGCAATTTCTCTGAAGCTGCTTTGAAGCGATATGTATTGTAAAAAGCGCTATACAATAAATGTGAATTTAACCTATCTATCAGAAACGGCATTTCTGAGCAATTTGAGCTACAGTAGCTCGTCTGTTTGATCAGACCACACGGGCCAGCCTTCGCTCCCTACACATGCATCAATAAGCCTTGGCCGCCAATGACCCTGTCGCCGGTTCACCACTGTTCCTTCCTTCGATCACTTTTGATAGATACTGACCACTGCAGATGGGAACATCCCACGAGAGCTGCAATTTTGGGGATGTTTTGGTCGTCTAGTCATAACGATTTGGTCCTTGTCAAACTGGTTCATATCAACTTTAAGAACAAAATGTTCACTTGCTGCATTAAATATCCCACCCACTAACAGGTGATGAGGAGATGAAGAGATAATCTGTGTTATTCACTTCACCTGTCATAATGTTATGCCCTTTGTCCAAATACTACTCCACTGATGCATTTACTGATGCCAGGGATGCAGATACCTTCTCTAGACGCCTCCCACCAGCACCAGAGATACCTTCTACATGAGACCTTTAACAACATTGTCACTAGAGAAAACCTCAAAAACATTTTGTAGAAAGTGCGCCCTCTTGTGTGCGTTTGAGCATCCAGTATCTTTCTTCTCCATTTTCGTAAAGCTGTCCCCTTTATAGTCTTGCTAATTTTATATATGCCTACATGACTTATTAAAAATTATATATTATAATAGCCTAGGTAAAAACTGTATAAACTCATACCTCGTCCCCCTAAAAACAAAATTTACTGTTAAAGAGATAAAAGGCGCTCCCTATTGTAGCTCACAATTTGCCTGTTAAATACAATGTAAATTGTATGGAAAAACACATCATCCTGTCTCGTTTGTCCTGTAGTCGATTGATTTTAGTCATAGACTAATATGATTCTTATCATGTTAAAAGTAATTCTAATATGTTCATCCACAATCATCAAAAACCCTCATCATTCTTATATATGTCTTATCAATGAAACCACCTCAATGCGTGGGTATCTATAGGTTGAAATAATGTTAGTGGTATAGGGTTAGGGAGGGGTGACCAAACTCGGCCCTGGGGGGCGACTGTCCTGCAGAGTTTGGCTCCAGCATGCCTCAACACGCCTGCCTAAAAGTTCCTAGTGGGCCTATGGAAAGAACTTGATTAGCAGGTTCATGTGTGTTTAATTGGGGTTGGAGCTAAACTGTGCAGGATATTGGCCCTCCGGAAGCGGGATTGGATACTCCTGGGTTAGGGGTTAGATTCAGTTTTAGTAATTCACCTTTCGGAACTCCCCTCTCAGCACACACATTAGTCTGAATTGCAACCCTGTCTCGCATAATCTGCCACGAGAGGGCGAGGTGTAAACCCAGAGCGCGTTCCGATTGGTCCAGTCGCACATACGTCACTCAAAAGGCGAGGCTTGGCGTTTGATTGGCATTGTGTGTGTCCGAATAGTTAACCACGGAACCCACGACCACTGAAAGCTTTGAATATCTGACCGGGACGACTGGAGAGGACTCGGAACAACCTAGGTGAGTGCAGAGATCATATTATTTGCGAAGTGCTGATTGGAACAAGTTGTGTTTCATTTAAAAGTAACACTGCATGCGCTGGAGAGAGACACTTTAGTGTAGAAATCACTCCTTCGGAAGTCCAGCCCCCAGCTGTCCTTTTTGTGTGCGTGAATTGTGCGTGTTGTATGTGCACGCGCATTGTGTGTGAGTGTTTGGAGAGCACCAGGGAGTATGTCCTTCTCATCTGTCCAGTGTCCCGTCATGGTTCAAGAGGAACAAAGTCTGTTTAGCGCTTTGATCAAAAACAAAAATGGCCGCGCGTGTAAAAACATCTGCAACAAATATAGTTTGTAAATTCACATTATAAATGTTACTTTAGCCAGTCATAGATTTCGTTCGCCTCGGTCTGCTGATCTGTTTCTGCTTATCTAATGGTAGCCTATCGTTCAAGTCCCGCGTTGCAGTTTTGATGGAGCGGGGCTTGAGATGCAACTTCTTAAATGTTAATCGAATACATTGGAGATTGTCTTTTCGGGTTTGACTGTGTATTCTTTGGGAAGAGGACACAGTGGATGTCCTTACGCATTTGAGCTTCTTTCGGCCTTATATTTCTACTGCGCAAAAACCGCAAAATATGTGTACAGTCTGGTAACTACTCGTGGTGTAAAATATCTCGCTTAGTTCATAATTACACAGTGTCCTACTCCAACCCGAACCCTGGACATCTGGCCGTGTAAACATTTCTTGGGAAGTGACCGGGGAATCCCTCTACGTCATTACGCTAATAAGACTTGGGGTTCCAAAGGGGCGTGGCTTCAATTACCTGTAAAAAAAAAAAAAAACGTTTTATTGCAAAAATACCCCCTCCACAATTCTTTCATTTCAATAATCTATTTAATAATTTATTTATTTTTTGTTCACCCTTGTCAAAATGTCTTAATTCATACATTTACCTAATGAAATAGCCTTCTTCTCCACATTAAATCTGTCTTAGTAGAATTTTGTCCTTGGCTTTTTATTTTTGCTATATACATTATCTCAATTCCTTAATGATGATAATTGTTATATACATGTAATTTATATGTTATAAATGTATAATTTATAAATGAAATTCTACATCCACATGCTGATTGAAAGTCTTCACAGTTTTTATGAAAAAAAAGCCTCACATAGACACAGTATCTATCAAAACAAGTACAATCAAACTTCTAACATTTGCTTTATCATTAACATTTTTACCATTTTCACTTTTTTTCTCCCCAACCAATCCCCCACACCAGTACTTTGATCTACTTTCTTTTTTAATAGAATGATCTAGCCACGATGATACCATGATGATGATGAGAATTGTTGTTGCCTTTCATTATTTGTTTTGCTGTAACACTTGGTGCAATCAGCGTAATCCTCTTATTTGCAGGGCACTTCATCATGCAAACTGACCTACATATTCATGCAAGTGTGTCTGTGTGTAGCGAGGGGGGTTTGCAATGTGCTGTACCCTTTGTTCAGAGACGAGCGTGTGAGCGCTCCATCAAGTTCACTAACTGTCAAGTATTGAGAGATCAGCAGTTCACTAACTGGTATGGCTGTGGTATGGACATTAGGCTGTTGGCAAACCCAGGTTACCAGTCTCTCCTTATGAGAACTGAAACTGATCCTAAGGGACATTCATAAAAGCTGATGTACACAAACTTTAATGCATGCATATCCTTGCTAAATTAGAAAAATATAATAAATAATATATTTATGTGTTTTAATGATGGTGTCTTCTGGTGCGCTTATTTAACAATTTTTGCCTATAAAGTTGGCATGGAACGGAAGTTGTGACGGTCTTTTCTTTTCCTATTGTGATGTATAGTGAAATGTCTTCTTAAATCAGAAAAAAATGCAGGTCGGGACTTGATTTTGTCCTTTGGAAACTGATAGGATCGTTGGATGGTTGTGGTTTGCCATTGCTGGGATCTTATGTGAGTGATAGGTTGTTTCGCCCTCGTGCAAGTGAACACGTCATCAGAGACAAAAAGTCACTGCCTGCAAGTGGAAAGGGGAGGTTATTTTGATTAAAATGTATAAGGGCACATGAATACAAAAAAATGACACAGATAAATCAATTATAATAGCCTAAATACTGCAGTATTCTATAAAAATTTAAATTTCATGCTTGCAAAACTTGGGCCTTTTTGTACTATAGCCTAATGTTAAAGTTAAACAAGGAGAAAAGCTTTCACACATAATGATTTCTTACAAAAATATGTATCTTGCAGGCCAAATACAGTTGATAGTCAAACCAAAATTATTCAGACACCAGATATAATTTTTTACTAGTGGGTGCAGGACATTATAGTTCATTTATGTGAGGATGTCAAAATAAAGTAAACTGTGACATATTATACCCCACAATTCTTCATACAGTGGACTACCAGTAAAATTACTCAGACACTTTGACCTAAACATGTTTTGCTTAAGTGTTTTTTCTTTAATTGTTAATGCGACCTTTCACACCACAGACTGAACAAAATGAAGCATTGCTTGGTAATTGGTCAACCTAAATCGGTATTATCTAATTGTGTACTTAAATTGAACAGCTAATTGGTTGATTGTAATCCATTGCATACCTTTGCATCAAAGTTATCTGACATTATCAAGATGAATTTGTTCTTGTCATATTTTATTACCATTTTCTAAATTATAGTGACTAAACCTTGACAATGTGAGAAAATGTTGAAAGTGTCTGAATTAATTTTTAAGAAATTTATGTAAGAAAGCTTTTTGTAAAAAATCTTTCCTGGAAAGATTATTATTGAAAGCCTGTAGCTCAAACAACAGAGCGTGGCCCAGGGAAAGCAAAAACGGACAAAATGTAAATGTGTACCTTGAATGCAATGTAAGTCACTTTGGATAAAAGCGTCTGGCCGTCTGCCAAATGCAAAAATTTAAATCTTCTATTATGTTTGCAAGCTCCTCTCTTTGTTGATGTGTTTTTGAGTAATTTTTAAAGTAATTTTTTTATGTACTAACTCCTTCAGTATTTGGCACAGATGTTCTATGAAACAGCCATAGAACGTCTGTGCCAAATACTGAAGGAGTTAGTAGATAAATTACTTAAAAATCATCAACAAGGATTTGCTGTTTTCGCTATAGTAGTAACATGTAAACAACATTTACAGTAATAGCACAGAGATTCACTGAAGCTTGCAGAATTACACAGTCCCTCGAACGTTCATCTTATTTCAACATGTATGTTGGCCACCTATTTTTATCTGTCATGTAATATGTAAAGCACACTCTCCAACTTCTCCACTTGAAATGAAAGTGCCTACAGTCTTAGGAAAAGGTTCTATACAGAACCGTAAAAGAACTTTTAAGGATTCCCATTATGAGATCATTTTATGGGCTTAGTTTTAATACATTTTATTTTAAATTACATTTTGTATATTGATTGAAGATTATGAATTAAACATTCTGGAAACATATTACTAGAAGGAAATTTAAGTAACGTGATAAAAATGAAAGTATAAGACATTTAATAACATGTAGAAACCCACTGTACTCTTTGTCTTCTGACTTTCCATTCCCAGTTGTCCCTCCTGATGTTGACACTCCACCGTTTTTAGAAATAGGGCTTATTCAACTTCTTTCCTACATTTAGATGTGTGGGCAAATGCATTTTTGTCTCAGTGCATGCATTGTTTTAGTTTGGCAGGGTCGTCGCTAGCTTAGCTTAGCATAATGAATGGAATCCTATGTTGCCAGCTAGCATGTTCCAAGTAAAAGTGATAAAAAAAAAAATACTTCTTGTGGCCTGCATATTCACAACGAGTACAAATAGCGATGCAGATTAAGACTAGGCGATTTCCTAGGCAGACATTAACTTGGGACTATATTATGGGGAAGCACAGGCGAAGCACCTACTAATTGGGCACAGAGATATCACACAACACATGAAATCCCCAAACTTCCATCAACATATCGGCGTATGTTGTGCATGTGTTGCGTGATATCTCTGTGCCCAAGTAGCAGTGCTTCGCCAATAATATAGTTATTTGTATTTGTTGTGAATACACAGGCCACAAGAAGTAATTAGGTGTTTTTTTTATCACTTTTACTCGGAACATGCTAGCTGGCAACATATGATTCTATTCATTATGCTAAGCTAAGCTAGCTGCGACCCTGCCAAACTAAAACAATGCATGAACTGAAACAAAAATGCATTTGCAAATGCAAACACATATTTCATGGTTCTTCACACCTGTCAATAACACATGAATGACTAAAGCTACATTTATACTTGTGATATATTCAAGCATCATATCTTGGATATGTATATCTTTAAAATGAAAGATGGCAAATACCATGCCAATAAATCATCATCATGCATTGCTTTTATATAGAATACGTTTTTTAAGACCGTGACATGAGGAGATCAATGGCGAAGAAGCATAGTGGATTTTGCTCAACAAAACAAACCAGCCAACTGCCTCCTGACCTCAAATAACAGTTAACACAATGGCCCCGCTGTATCAGGATCAGGGCTGTGACAGTCTCCATCCTGACCCAAGAAAAGAAGTGTGTGCGTGATCAGTGTAAAATGGTCTTTCTCTCTATAGATTCGGCACTTGCCTGGAGCAGTGGATGAGAAGTTTGTAGCAGCACGGGGAGGGAGCGGGAACACCATCGGCCACAAGTGAGTCGTGTGTCAGTGAATGTGGAATGTGTGGTCATTGTTCCAATGTTACTTGATAGTATATGAACAGTATTATTGAATGTGACATTGTCTTTACAGCTGGAATCTCATTGTTTGGCAACCATGATCACAGGTAGAGCTGGTGAAGTGAGCAGGAGAAAGACTGATTGTACTTGTCTGGCCTGCAACTTAGAATGAAAGTACAAGTGCTTTTTATAAGCCAGTCATAAAACTGCTGTAAAATAACTTTTGCTTAGTGATTCAGGTCGCCTATAAAGAGTTGCGTCTATTTTAGTAAATGACAATCATTTTATTAATCTAAATATTTTTAAAAATATTCACTGAAAACTATGTCCTCCGGTGTGACACCATATCCTGACATTAAATCTAGCAATTCCACAGACAACTTTAATTAGTCGAAGGACACTATTCAAGGTCATGTTACTGTGAAGCCCATGATGTGCACATACGTTTTTGTCTCAAAATTGTTCTAATATTTAACATTTTTGGCATGACTATAAAAGTGTTAATTTCTGTTGTCCTTTGGTGTGACGGCCCTATATTTTTAACCATAAAAACCACATACAAACCTTATACACACATACATACATAAGATATAACTAATAATTACTATTAAAAGTATATTAATAGTATGCTCATTGGAGTAACACATTTGCCACCTGACAGAGGCCATTAAGTCAAAAAGCGACCTGTGAAGCACTTGAAAAATCAAGCTGGTATTAAAAAGTACTTGTAGTAAATGGTCAAATTGTATATTAAACTATTTATTAATAGTTTAAATTAGTTTTTACTTTTTAGATTTTTCATTTTAATTTTAACTGAAGTTTTGGTAATTTTATTGTGTGTTTTTGCCATTTCTATATTTTTTTAAATATATAGGCTAGTTTTTATTAATTAAAAAATAAAGTTTAATAATTTTAGTAATAAAATAATTTTAAGTTTCTTAAATATTTTATTTCAGTTAATGTTTATTTGATTTCGAGTAACAAATATGTTAAGCCCTGAATATAAGTGCGAATTTGGGAAGGTTTACATAGAAACATATAGGTTTGTAATTATTTGAAGGTCAGATAAGTCCTCATAGTCTTTCTCCACAGATTTAAGCCTACTAAATTTTTTGTAGTTATTGCTAACCGAGAGTAAATGTTCAATAAATATACGTACAGTTGTTGGGTAATCAAAGCCTATTTTGAGTTTTATTAAATTGGTATCTTTTAATTATGTATGGGACATGGCATACATTAAATGCTGCTTAAAGCTTTCTGCAGTTGCTACAAGAGAATCACTGTCGCCTCTGGCTTGGCTTGCTCAGTTGGGGAAAAAAAACATTTTTCAAATATATTTCAAAATAAATCTAATTATTAAACTAAATTAACCATATAGACCAAATTACTTATCTAATTACTGATCTAAAGCCCACATTGTTACTGTATGATAATCAAAATATATTCTGTGGCATTATTTTTTCTGTTTAACACTGTGAAGCTGCTTTGAAACAATCTGCATTGTTAAAAGCGCTATATAAATAAAGTTGACTTGACTTGACAAAGTTGCAAAGGCTCGCCATGTGTAACTCTGAGTTAACCTCTAATTCGTATAATACCGTACAAAGATAATGGGCTTTTTCTGTGACTGCAGATTGTACTTGAAAGCCAGCGATGATTAACATGTTCTGTCAGATGTAATTTGTTAATTCAACCTCTCCTGATTTTTTAAAATTGTTTTCTTAAATTTACGTTCAGAAGTGTGTAATTAACCAAACTAGCTAATACTAAAGTTTAAGATAGCTGCTTAATTCATCTTCTAAACTCACTGCCACTTTCCTCTTAACTGCATCATTTAAAGCATTATGTGTATACACTATAGTGAACATATGGACCTTTCTTTGAAGTATCTAATGCCTCAGGCATTATTCATCAACTTTTTCCCCACCTCTCCAATCAGTCACTTACACACCTGATGCTCGGACGTGCCTTTTCAGCCTTGCTTCAGCAAGCTCATAATGGATTCCCTAATCCACCGTGGTTGTATTGAGATTAAAATCCGGCTCAGATTTACAGAAGGCAATGCCATGAGAGGGGGGAGGAAAAGAGGTAGATGTGGGGGAGGAGCGGCTGGATTAGGGACAGATCGTATCCTCTTACGGCACAGCTGTGCAAGAGAGTGACTGTCATTGCTGTATGCCTCTTGCAAACTGACCTCAGACCAGACTACACTATCAGTATATAGACTATCAGTATAAAAAAACAAGTCAAAACAATTATTTTAGACCAGCCATTTGGATGAGCTATGACTATTTGCAACTATTTTGAGGTTTATATATATATATATATATATATATATATATATATATATATATATATATATATATATATATATATATATATATATATATATATATATATATATATATATATATGTATATTAATAAATACACACACATGCATGTATATATTTAAGAAAAATGTATATGTATATATAAATTATACATATTAATTATATATTATAAATTATATATATAAGATACATTATATATATAAACACATGCAAATATTTCTTAAATATATGCATGAATGGGTGGGTATTTATGTATACATAATAATTATACACACACATATATTATGTAAACACAAATTTGGGATGTGATTAATTGCAATTAAATGATTGCCCAACACTATATATATATATATATGTATATGTGGTGGCATAGATTCATCTAGATTAATCTATTTACATAATATATGTGTGTGTACTGTGTTTAATTTTTATGTATGTATAAATGTATAAATGTATAAATACACACACATGCATGTATATATTGAAAAAAATATGTTATATTTATATATAAAATAATTATATTTATATATAAGATAAATTATATAAATATATATCCAGTATGTACATGCAGATATGTCTTAAATATATACATACATGTGTTTTGTATTTATATATACATAATAATTATACACAGTACACACACATATATTATGTAAACACAAACTTTTATTTTGGATAAAATTAATCTAGATTAATCTATGCCCACCACTAATATATATATATATATATATATATATATATATATATATATAGGTCCTTCTCAAAAAATTAGCATATTGTGATAAAAGTTCATTATTTTCCATAATGTAATGATAAAATTAAACTTTCATATATTTTAGATTCATTGCACACCAACTGAAATATTTCAGGTCTTTTATTATTTTAATACTGATTATTTTGGCATACAGCTCATAAAAAATTATCATATCATGAAAAGGTTCTCTATAGAGCTATTAACCTAATCATCTGAATCAACTAATTAACTCTAAACACCTGCAAAAGATTCCTGAGGCTTTTAAAAACTCCCAGCCTGGTTCATTACTCAAAACCGCAATCATGGGTAAGACTGCCAACCTGACTGCTGTCCAGGCCATCATTGACACCCTCAAGCGAGAGGGTAAGACACAGAAAGAAATTTCTGAACGAATAGGCTGTTCCCAGAGTGCTGTATCAAGGCACCTCAGTGGGAAGTCTGTGGGAAGGAAAAAGTGTGGCAAAAAACGCTGCACAACGAGAAGAGGTGACCGGACCCTGAGGAAGATTGTGGAGAAGGACCGATTCCAGACCTTGGGGGACCTGGGGAAGCAGTGGACTGAGTCTGGAGTAGAAACATCCAGAGCCACCGTGCACAGGCGTATGCAGGAAATGGGCTACAGGTGCCGCATTCCCCAGGTCAAGCCACTTTTGAACCAGAAACAGCGGCAGAAGCGCCTGACCTGGGCTACAGAGAAGCAGCACTGGACTGCCGCTCAAATTTTGCATGCCATTTGGAAATCAAGGTGCCAGAGTCTGGAGGAAGACTGGGGAGAAGGAAATGCCAAAATGCCTGAAGTTCAGTGTCAAGTACCCACAGTCAGTGATGGTCTGGGGTGCCATGTCAGCTTGTGGTGTTGGTCCACTGTGTTTTATCAAGGGCAGGGTCAATGCAGCTAGCTATCAGGAGATTTTGGAGCACTTCATGGTTCCATCTGCTGAAAAGCTGACCATGGTATTACTGTGCTCAATTGGCCTACCAACTCTCCTGACCTGAACCCCATAGAGAATCTGTAGGATATTGTGAAGAGAAAGTTGAGAGACGCAAGACCCAACACTCTGGATGAGCTTAAGGCCGCTATCGAAGCATCCTGGGCCTCCATCACACCTCAGCAGTGCCACAGGCTGATTGCCTCCATGCCACGCCGCATTGAAGTAGTCATTTCTGCAAAAGGATTCCCGACCAAGTATTGAGTGCATAACTGAACATAATTATTTGAAGGTTGACTTTTTTTGTATTAAAAACACTTTTCTTTTATTGGTTGGATGAAATATGCTAATTTTTGATTTTTTGGGTTTTCATGAGCTGTATTCCAAAATCATCAGTTTTAAAACAATAAAAGACCTGAAATATTTCAGTTGGTGTGCAATGAATCTAAACTATATGAAAGCTTAATTTTTATCATTACATTATGGAAAATAAGGAACTTTTATCACAATATGCTAATTTTTTTAGAAGGACCTGTATATTCAGAGCCAGAGTGGAGAAAAAAAACCTTGGGAGAAACCAGGCTCAGCCGGGGTGCCAGTTCTCCTCTGGCTGATGAACAAACGTTGTCAGAATTATAATCATACACTATTACAGTTCAGAAGTCATATTAGATAAATAGATATTCGTAAGATTGTTTGAAATAACTTCCGCTTCTGAGAAACCCCAGAAATGTGAAAAGGGTAAATTGTAGACTTTTAAAAAAGGCATCTGAAATAATAAACTAATGTAGTGTTGTCAAAAATATAGATTTTACGACACATATTGATAATGAAATATCGAAAATGCTTCCAATACTCTTTTTCCACAGAATAGATACACGATACCAGCTGCGCTTTCTTGGTTTCTTTTCCGCTGCTTATTGCGCTTAAACAGTAAAATACACACAAAATAATGTCAAAATGACAGTCTTACGCCATAAATTACATTTATTAAAATATATTATAAAAATATATTAAAATAGAAAAAGTAATAATATTTCATGTATTATCGGTGAGCATAAAAAACATCAACAAATCCTTCCAATCCCAAACATTTGAACATTATTGAATTTTTATACATTTCAGATATAGTAGCTAAATATTTACATTTAAATGTTAATTAGTGCCAATGATTGATAATGGCACCTGAAAAAAACAACAACTTCTTTTTGGCTTTCACCCATGATTTACTCACCCTCGAGTCATCCTAGGTGTATATGACATTCTTCTTCAGATGAATAAAAGTTGAGTTATATTAAAAAAGTCCTGGCTAATCCAAGCTTTATAATGGCAGTAACTGTTGCTCTGTTTTTGAAGTCTATAAAAAAGCAGCTGTCCATCAAATAATGTGCTCAACGCGGCTCTGGGAGGTTAATAAATGCCCTTGGAAGTGAATTGATGTGTTTGTGTAAGAAAAATATCCATATTTAAATTTTATTAAGTAAAGTTTTGGCCTTCCGTATTCAGTTTATGGAAAAAGTGTTGAAAGTGTCTCTGCAGTTCAAATGTTTACATTACCAGACGTCGAGTACGCATCTTGAACTCCGAGAAGGCACTTTCACCACTTTTCCACAGAAGGTGATTGGCAGGAACTTTAATTCAAAAAGTTTTAAATATGAATATTTTTCTTACACAAACGCAACTATTTGCTTCAGAAGGCATTTATTAACCCCCCCCCCGGAGCCGTGTGGAGCATATTCTTTGACGGACAGATGCATTTTTTTTTCGACTTTAAGAACAGAGCAACAATACTGCCATTATAAAGCTTTTTTAATATAACTAAACTTCTATTCGTCTGAAATAAGAATGTCATATACTGTACACGATGACTTGAGGGTGAGTAAATCATGGGCTTATTTTCAGTTTTGGGTGAACTAACCCTTTCAATTACCAGATTGGTTGAAATTCTTGGTTCAGTATGATGGTTGTGAAATGAGAGAACTAAAGATTATAGCGTGTCATCACTGTGTAAACAGAGTAAAACAAAGTGAGCTGCTTTTAATACATCCAGAAACCTAATGCATTTGACTCCAGCTTACATTATCAGCACTAAAACACACCAGCTGATTCAGTTCAAGCATGAAACATTATACAATCGATATATGCATTCAAAGCTTTGTGTATCTGACCTACTGTGGTTTCAAACATGACTCAAAACTGTCCAGAGTGTGACAGTAGAAACTGTGAACATCCTTTATATATTGACCATTCAGTCTTGAAGTTGAAGTGGTAAGTGTACTGCTGTTTATAATGGAAACAGAATTGCAAGTTCAGTTTCACCCATGCATTTCCTGCGAAAGCCCATTTATGACCATGATTGGGATAAAGAGAAATCAGCGGGAGACATGTTAAATGAGGGTGGGTGAATCTCGCGTTGGCCCACGGACCCCTGGTAGCTAAGCTTATATAAGGATACTTATGTAAGATCCACTGGGGGGCTTAACTGGGCGATGGGCTGTCTCTGATGTGAAGGGGTGGAGTCTGAAACAGCAGGAGAGGATTGTGGGATTAGATGTGTGGAGGGAGGGATGTATGTGTGTGTTTAAGTCAAGCACTAGTAAGAGCTATTTGTGTATGTGTATGTATATTTATGTGTGTCCACATCTGTGTTTGGCAGACGTCTGGAAGGCTTTCTCTCCTTTCTTTGTTTGGTTACCTCTTTTTCTGTCCTTCTTTTTTCACTCTTCTACCTCCTGCCTGCTTTTTTAGAGAGTCAGAGGAGTTTCTGTCTAGGTTTTTATTTTATCAGTCACTTTGTTTTCATTGGCAGAAGTCAGCAGTTGTGCAGTTTTGGTACAGAGCAAAGGTCAGGAATGATTCTTACTTTGGGCGAAACGTTCTCAAATGGAGCAGGTTCTAACTCGGATGCCGGGGACATTGAAGAAACTGGGGAGGGGGCGTCTGAACTTGCTGAGAGCGCAGAGACATCTGGAGGTTAGAGATCTTCATGTTTTTTTTTCATATCCTCTGCAATGATATGTTTAAATACGAATGGCATTTGCCTTTTAGGAGAAGGTTGTGAAATATTCTGAACAAACCAAAAAAGAAAGTGTTGTTTGCCAGGTTGTGTCAAAGCGTGCTGTAGCGAACGTAGCTTGTAGCAATGGTTTGACAGATGCTGTTTTATTTATGTTTCTTAAGGAAATTAATTCAGAACTTGAAAGAGAGGGTGAGAGAGGATCTCTTGCAAAACTTAAGATGGAGAAGGAGAAAAATGCAAATGTAAAAGTTACACACAAGATTCAGTCATCACAGAAACATTCATTTGTTGTAAGTTAAAAAAATATTTTTGGGAATAGCTTGATTTTAATGAACCTTAATGAGTATGCTAAGTTGATCTGAACTCTTATGTACTCTTATGTGATCTGAATATTATTATTATATTAATTATAGTAAGTATAATAACAATAGTGTTTAATTTTGGTGATTTTTTAAAATCATTTTAATTATATTAACAAATTAATTAAGTCTATATTTTTTATCAGCCATGTCCTTCATGGACTAAAGTTTAAGAAATACAGACTTGTAACACAATATTTTTTTTCCTAATGTTTTTTTTTCTTTCCCAACTTTGTATTGTTTTATTGGTAATTTCATTGGGAAAATAATTAATTTTATGTTATATGCAAGTTTATTGACTTTCCCCACATTATTCCAAACATATGATTTGGTCAAATTATTTTACAAAGAATGTATTTTTTATAAAACATGCTATTTTGAAGCCAGTGAGTGTGTGTTACTCAAGCATTTTCTTGTGACATTTAGCGCTCACTGATTGCATGGAATTTACAGTAAATCAGTGTGTAATTAAATCTTTGGGAGTGTAATAACAGTACATGCCAAAACTACAATTTAACTGTCAAACTGAGTGCTAATGTCTCTAATTAGGTCTTTCAAATAAACCAAATTAAAACAGCTACACAATTTGACAGATATGAGGGGACGTTTTTATTAAAGGGTGTGTGTTCACACATATGCTTAATGTTAATTGTGTTCTCATTTTTAGGTGTGTGTGACTTTCAGTTGTGTTTTTTCCCCCCCTCAATTGTTTATTACTCTGTCAGTTCATCCATTATGTACTCAGTTCAGCTAAATAAGAGACGCCCCAGGGTACATTTCTCTTTGACATATTTGCAATAGAAAATAAACAGTGGCTCAATGTCAAAGTTTGCTGATTGTTGCTTCTGGACTGCAACAGTAGTGTCTGACCTGAATTAAGTGAGTGTAATTGAACCACTGAACTGATGTTAAATATCGATCTGTTGGCCTCACTTACTGTTTCCTGATGGAGAGCAAATGTGCAAGCATACATAAGTGCTCTGTTCTGTTCTACTGTCACAGATGGATTACGCTACTGCAGGCTATGACCTGTGTAGTCACGTGACTCCACTGAGTGCTTGGCCTTGCAAAATGGTGGTGTGTGTGTAGATGTTGAGGGAGATTTGTCAGTGACTGTGTTAGAGAGTGGTCTTAACATCAGTATGAGTACACGTTTTTAAATACCAAATATATAATTTTACTGTTCTAAATACTCTCATTGAAAAGCATTGCATTACTTATTACTAATAATTACTTTCTAAATTCCAAATAAATCTGTGACCAGTTATAAATGGATATAAACAAGGATATAAATGAAACTGCTGTATACATTTTTTTTTTAAAGTATAACATAGAATAAATTATTGTGGAATTGACCAAAAGTATTTAAAAGGAGAAAGTTACATTTTAACATTAGACGTCATATATATATATATATATATATATATATATATATATATATATATATATATATATATATATATATATATATATATATATCGATCAGGCATAACATGATATTGCTAATATTGAGTTGGTACCCCCTTTGGCTGGACAGGTTTAAAAAACCCTGGTCTAGACCCCTTAAGGTGTGCTGTGATATCTGGCACCAAGATGTAAGCAGCAGATCCTTTAAGTCCTGTAAGTTGTGAGGTGAGGCCTTCATGGATCGGACTTGTTTGTTCAGCACATCCCACAGATGCTTGATTGGATTGAGATCCGGGGAATTTGGAGGTCAGGTCAACACCTCAAACTAATTGTTGTGCTCCTCAAACCATTCCTGAACCGTTTTTGCTTTGTGGTAGGGCGCATTATCCTTCTGAAAGAGGCCACAGCCACCCGGTAATACCGTTTCCCTGAAAGGGTGTACATGGTTTGCAACAAAGTTTAGGTTGGTGGTAAGTGTGTCAAAGTAGCATCTGCATGAATGGCAGGACCCAAGGTTTCCCAGTAGAACATTGCCTAAAGCATCACACTGCCTCTGCCGGCTTGCCTTCTTCCCATTATGCATATCCCTGGTGCCATTTTTTCCCCAGGTAAGCGACACACATGCACCCGGCCATCCATGTAATGTAAAAGAAAATGTGATTCATCAGACCAGGCCACCTTCTTCCATTGCACCGTGGTCCAGTTCTCCTGCTCACATGCCCACTGTTGGCACTTTTGGCGATGGACTATGCAGTCCCATACGTAACAGATTTCGATGCACTTTGTATTCTGACACCTTTCTATCAGAACCAGCATTAACTTCTTGAGCAATTTGAGCTACAGTAGCTTGTCTGTTTGATCAGACCACATGGGCCAGCCTTCGCTCCCCACGTGCATCAATAAACCTCGGCTGCCCATGACCCTGTCGCTGGTTCACCACTGTTCCTTCCTTGGACCACTTTTTATACTGACCACTGCAGACTGGGAACACCCCACAAGAGCTGCTGTTTTGGAGATGCTCTAACCCAGTCGTCTAGCCATCACAATTTGGCCCTTGTCAAACTCGCTCAAATCCTTACGCTTGCCCATTTTTCCTGTTTCAAACACATCAACTTTGAGGATAAAATGTTCATTTGCTGCCTAATATATCCTAATATAGCAGCTTTACAGAAAATGCTTGTCAGTAAAAAAACTACCTAAATTTCGCTCTCAGAGGTGACAGTGTCCAAGTAATGCCCTTATGTCAGAAATGTAATACAAAAAACATGCAGTTAGCTAACATGTATTCACTTAAGCTGAAAAAAAAAATCTAATTAAAGTAGGTATTAAAAGTTGTGATCATGATTACAATATATAGAACATCTAGACCATTTGGGGCCTTATAGGTCAATAGCATACAGTGGGCAAAAAAGTTTTAGTCAGCCACCAATTGTGCAAGTTCTCCCACTTAAAAAGATGAAAGAGGCCTGTAATTTTCATCATAGATACACTTCAACTATGAGAGACAGAATGAGAAAAAAATTCAGGAAATCACATTGTCTGAGTTTTAAATAATTTATTTGCAAATTATTGTGGAAAATAAGTATTTGGTCACCTACAAAAAAGCAAGATTTCTGGCTCTCACAGACCTGTTACTTCTTATTTAAGAGGCTCCTCTGCCCTCCACTCATTACCTGTATTAATGGCACCTGTTTGAACAGAATACTCCAAACTTCGCTATGGTCAAGACAAAAGACCTGCACTAGGCTGGGAAGACTGAATCTGCAATAGGTAAGCAGCTTGGTGTAAAGAAATCAACTGTGGGAACAATTATTAGAAAATGGAAAACAAGACCACTGATTATCTCCCCCAATCTGGGGCTCCATGCAAGATCTCACCCCGTGGGGTCAAAATGATCACAAGAATGGTGAGCAAAAATCCCAGAACCACACGGGGGGACCTTGTGAATGACCTGCAGAGAGCTGGGACCAAAGTAACAAAGGCTCCCAACAGTAACACACTACGCCACCATGGACTCAAATTCGGCAGTGCCAGAAGTGTACCCCTGCTTAAGTCATTACATGCCCGGGTACGTCTGAAGTTTGCTAGAGAGCATTTGGATGATCCAGAAGAGGATTGGGAAAATGTCATATGGTCAGATGAAACCAAAATGGAACTTTATATTGTGAGCTTTTGAGTATAAACCTCCTTCCATCATCAAGGGCATTGAAGATGAAATGTGGCTGGGTCTTTCAGCATGACAATGATCCAAAGCACACCGCCCGGGCAACGAAGGAGTGGCTTCGTAAGAAGCATTTTAAGCTCCTGGAGTGGCCTAGCCAGTCTCCAGATCTCAACCCCATTGAAAATCTGTGTTGCCCAGCGACCCAAAACCCCCAAAACATCAATGCTCTAGAGGAGATCTGCATGGAGGAATGGGCCAAACTACCAGCAACAGTGTGTAAAAACCTTGTGGAGACTTACAGAAAACGTTTGACCTCTATCATTGCCAACAAAGGGTCAATAACAAAGTATTGTGATGAACTTTTGTTATTGACCAAATACTTGTTATCCACCATCATTTGCAAATAAATTCTGTCAAAATCAGACAATGTGATTTTTCTGGATTTTTTTTCTCATTCTGTCTCTCATAGTTAATGTGTACCTATAATGAAAATTACGGGCCTCTCTCATCTTTTTAAGTGGGAGAACTTGCACAATTGGGGGCTGACTGAATACTTTTTTCCCCCACTGTAACTTTGTAACCGATACAGAACTTAATGGGTAACCAGTGTACAGATGATACAATTGGTGTTATATGATCATAATTTCTTGACCTGGTAAGAACTCTAGCAGCTGCATTTTGCACTAACTGTAGCTTGTTTATTAAGGATGCAGGACAACCACCTAGTAATGTATTACAGTAATCCAGTCCATTCATGAAATCAACATGACTGCGCACCAGTGCACAAAGCAAGGTCCATAAAGACATGGATGAACGAGTTTGGTGTGAAGGAACTTGGAATCCTGCCCTCAACCCAATAGAACACCTATGGGATGAATTAAAGTGGAGACTGCAAGCCAGGCCTTTTTGTCCAATATTAGTGCTTGACATCACAAATGTATTTCTAGAAGAATGATAAAAAATTCCCATAAACACACTCCTAAACCTTGTGAAAAGCCTTCCCAGAAGAGTTGAAGTTGTCATAGCTGCAAAGGGTGGGCCAACTCCACATTAAACCCTACATATTAAGAATGGGATGTCATTAAAGTTCATGTGCATGTAAAGGCAAACGTCCCAAAACTTTAGGCAATATAGTGTGTGTGTGTGTGTGTGTATATATATACACTCATCTAAAGGATTATTAGGAACACCATACTAATACTGTGTTTGACCCCCTTTCACCTTCAGAACTGCCTTAATTCTACGTGGCATTGATTCAACAAGGTGCTGAAAGCATTCTTTAGAAATGTTGGCCCATATTGACAGGATAGCATCTTGCAGTTTATGGAGATTTGTGGGATGCACATCCAGGGCATGAAGCTCCCGTTCCACCACATCCCAAAATTGCTCTATTGGGTTGAGATCTGGTGAATGTGGGGGCCATTTTAGTACAGTGAACTCAATGTCATGTTCAAGAAACCAATTTGAAATGATTCGAGCTTTGTGACATGGTGCATTTTCCTGCTGGATGTAGCCATCAGAGGATGGGTACATGGTGGTCATAAAGGGATTGACATGGTCAGAAACAATGCTTAGGTAGGCCGTGACATTTAAACAATGCCCAATTGGCTCTAAGGGGCCTAAAGTGTGCCAAGAAAACATCCCCCACACCATTACACCACCACCACCAGCCTGCACAGTGGTAACAAGGCATGATGGATCCATGTTCTCATTCTGTTTAAACGCCAAATTCTGACTCTACCATCTGAATGTCTCAACAGAAATCGAGACTCATCAGACTAGGGACCATTTTTCCAGTCTTCAACTGTTCAATTTTGCTGAGCTCGTGCAAATTGTAGCCTCTTTTTCCTATTTGTAGTGGAGAAGAGTTGTACCCGGTGGGGTCTTCTGCTGTTGTAGCCCATCCGCCTCAAGGTTGTGCATGTTGTGGCTTCACAAATGCTTTGCTGCATACCTCGGGTGTAACGAGTGATTATTTCAGTCAAAGTTGCTCTTCTATCAGCTTGAATCAGTCGGCCCATTCTCCTCTGACCTCTAGCCTCAACAAGGCATTTTCGCCCACAGGACTGCCGCATACTGGATGTTTTTCCCTTTTCACACCATTCTTTGTAAACCCTAGAAATGGTTGTGCATGAAAATCCCAGTAACTGAGCAGATTGTGAAATACTCAGACCAGCCCGTCTGGCACCAACAACCATGCCACTCGCAAAATTGCTTAAATCACCTTTCTTTCCCATTCTGACATTCAGTTTGGAGTTCAGGAGATTGTCTTGACCAGGACTACAAATTGAACAGGTGTTCCTAATAATCCTTTAGGTGAGCGTATATATATATATATATATATATATACACAACACTACATGTGTTTCACTCACTATACTATTTTACACTCAGGAAACTACCTCAGTAGATCAAATGAACACTGAAGACAAAAGAATAGCTAAACACGTACAATAAGGAGATAATAGCATCGTGGAAGGGGGTGTTATATTTCAGCTATCTGATATTGTAATGTGAAGTTTGTTTTATTTTACAGGTGAAACATTTGTCCTGTTCTTTGACCCTGGTGTGTATTACTCAGCGTGTTGCAAGGGGTGTGTCTTGTGTCGTAACAGCTCTCTTTCTGTATGCGTGCAGCTATGCAGCAGGTGTTGGATAACCTGGGCGAGTTGCCCGCCACCACCGGGGCTAAAGACATTGACCTCATCTTCCTCAAAGGCATCATGGAGAGTCCTATCGTCCGCTCTCTGGCCAAGGTAAAGCACACTCAGCTGCCCGGGCTTTATTTTAGCTGGTTTGAATTGCAAATGAGGCTCATCTAAAAGCAAATTTAATTTGTGACTAAATTATATAAATAATTATTGGACATTAAACTTGTGTCTGAAAAGCACACTCATCATCAATTCATTTAAAAAGTCATGTGGATTTTGTCAGATCCAAAATGTGTCATGCCATTAAATTAGTGTTAAATTCACAGAGAGGAGCAACTAGACACTAAGAAATATCAGTTCATGGATTGATGAAATGATGAGATGTTTCTGTTCAGGCTCATGAGCGTTTGGAGGATGTGAAGTTGGAGGCTGTGCAGGAGAATAATGTTGAGCTTGTGACTGAGATTCTGGGTGACATCAGCGGGCTGAGCGTACGAGATGACAGTGTTGCAGAGCTCTCCAAAATCCTGCAGGAGCCCCATTTTCAGGTACAGTATTTGCACATTATCTCGTTTTATATTGTGCCTTCTCGTCTTGTTTCATCTAAACTCATACTTTCTCGTTTTGTACTTTCTCATCTAATATAATATTTTCTTGTAAGTTCTTGTACCTTTTCTTCTTTTATTTCATCTCATATCTTTTTATCATGTCTCATCTCATAATGTCTCTTCTCATTTCATCTCAAGCTTTTTCTTCTTTTCTCATCTAATCCCATACCCTATCTTCTCATTTCATGCCTTCTCATCTTGTACCTTATCTTCCCATCTCATACTTTATCTCCTTTCATCTCATACCCTCTCTTCTCTTCTCATACCTTCTCTTCTTGTCTCATCTCATACCCTCTTCTCTTCTCATACCTTCTCTTCTTGTCTCATCTCGTACTCTCTCTTCTCTTCTCATCTCGTACTCTCTCTTCTCATCTCATACCTTCTCTTGTCTCATCTCATCTCGTACTCTCTCTTCTCATCTCATACCTTCTCTTCTTTTCTCATCTCATCTTATGCCATCTTTTCTTGTTTCATCTCATGCCTTCTCTTATTGTCTGAACTCATCTCATACCTTCTTTTGTTTAATCTCATCTCATGCCTACTCTTTTTGTCTTATCTCGTACACTCTCTTTTCATTTAATCTCATCTCGTTCCTTCTCTTCTTGTCTCGGACCTTCCCTGCGAAAATGACCAAAAAATGCTGTATTATGCATGCCAGACAAGTAATTTGGCAATAATTTTGTAAAGAAAAACTATGCGCTATGCGCCTTCACACATACATATTCAAACTTGCTTGCCTATTGACTAATCAGAAAGCTGCTGTACAGCCAAACCAATCTCTTATCCATTAATTTCCTATTATCACTGTAAATCTGCTTTGAAACAATCCTTACCTTCTTTTCTTCTTAAACCCTCTTTTTTCTCATCTCGTACCTTCTTGTCTTGTACCTTCTAATTTTTTTCAATATATTTTCACATTTATCTACGGTATTTTGTTCTCACTTCCTCTCTTTTATTTCAGTCTCTTTTGGAGGCCCATGACATAGTGGCATCTAAGTGCTATGAAGCCCCAGCCCCTCCTGAAGTGATCAATGATGCAGCAGTAAACAACGCTCTTATGCAGGCTGATGCAGTGAGAATGATTGGCATCCGCAAGAAAGCAGGAGAACCTCTGGTGTGTTTTTTATGAATATATACATTTGTATATGGCCACAAGTTTAATCAACAATTTTAAAATCTCATCCAGTCACAATTCAGTCAATATCCAGTCCAAATATTGCAGATGATCCAACTGGCAAAAGAGTCTATATGCGTGTCATTACTTACGCTATCGTTTTGCCCAGGGTGTGACTTTCCGAATGGACAAGGGAGACCTGGTAATTGCCCGCATCCTCCACGGAGGGCTGATTGACAGGCAGGGGCTGCTGCATGTGGGTGACATCATAAAGGAGGTGAACGGGAAGGACGTTGGCAATAATCCCACTGAGCTCCAGGAGATGCTCAAAGAATGTAGTGGAGGAATAACACTGAAAATACTGCCCAGCTACAGAGATGCTCCGGCGCCACCACAGGTACGTATACACACACACAAACAGAGACACACACAAACAGAGACACACACAGTCACACACACAGTCACGCACACACAGTCACGCACACACACACACACACACACACACACACACACACACACACACACACACACACTCACACTCTCACACACACACACACACACACACACTCACACTCTCACACACACACACACACACACACACACACACACACACACACACGTCTGGTTCACTATCTTTGTGGGGACTCTCCATAGACGTAATGGTTTTTATACAGTACAAACTGTACATTCTATCCCCCTACACTGCCCCTGCCCCTAAACCTACCCATCACAGGAAACATTCTGCATTTTTACTTTCTCAAAAAATCCTGTGTGATTTATAAGCCTTTTGAAAAGTGGGGACTGCTGGCTGGTCCCCACAATGTAGGTGAGCTCAGGTTTTACTATCCTCATGGGGACATTTGGTCCCCACAATGTAATATAAACAAGGGCACAAACACACACACACGTTTGTTTTTGTGAAATGTGGGGACATTCCATAGGCGTAATGCATTTTATACTGTACAAACCGTATTTTCTATCCCCCTACACTGCCCCTGCCCCTAAACCTACCCATCACAGGAGACTGTGCAGTTTACTTTCTGTGAAAAAAAACTCATCCTGTGTGATTTATAAGCATTTTGAAAAGTGAGGACATGGGGAACGTCCTCATATTTCACCCTCTTTTTGTAATACCTATGTCATTATACACATTTGTGTCCTGATATTTCGCAAAAACATGCCCACACACACACAATAATATCCATTGACCCCACTGTTAAAAAAATTGGCTTTTTTAAATGTTTTTGAAAGAAGTCTCTTATGACAAAGGCAGCATCTATTTGATCAAACATGCAGTAAAACAGTAATATTGTGAAGTACTATTACAATTCAAAATAACTCTCATTTGTAATTGTAATAGAAATATATTTTTATTTGTAATTTATTATTGTTATGGAAACTGATTTTTCTGTCTTCAGTGTCACACGATCCTTCAGAAATCATTTTAATATGCTGATTTCTTATTATTATCAATGTTGAAAACAGTTGTGCTAATTAATATTTTTGTTTTGAAACCGTAAAATGATTCTATTATCTTTTGCACATCATTTATTTGAAATATAAATATTTTGTAACATTATAAGTGGACATTTACTGTCAATTTTGATTTATTTAATTAATCCTTGCTGAAAAAAAGTATTACATTTCTTTAAAAAAAATCATACTGACCCCAAACTTTTGAATATTACTCTAATTATGCATATGAAGACACGGAATATGCCAAATCATGTTTATTCACGCAGTTCAAACTGTTTAAATCCACCAGTATTTGTTTCAGGGCATCTTCGTGAAATATAAAATGCACACATGTCGACTTATGTGCATGCCAACACATAAGACATCCATTCTTGGGGTTGCATTTGGCCATTTGTGAAATCCCATGATGCTTTGTAGTAAAAAAGATCCCTGAGAGCCTTATTAATAACACTCCACATGCTATCTGGGGCAAGACACGCGCGCACGCAAAATCTCATTACATGGCTCCTGGTATTTTCTCTGTATCACACATCTCTCTCTGTGTTCACGTAATGTATTTATGGATTTTTCTTTGAGAAAGGGAATCTGCTAATAAAATGAATAATTTTGTTATTGTGATTCAATATCTGAAAGTCAGTGACACTAGGTGACAAAATAAGGATTCTTTTCATCTTCCATTTATGTAAATATTATATCATCCTCCTCCTCAATCTGTTAAAATCTAGGAAGATCTGCCATGGAAAATTAGTTGTTATACTTGTCAGATCATGACGTCTGATCAAATACGTGTTAGTGTGTGTATGGTTAAGGGTAGGTTATCTTTAATAATGCTGCTTTTCAAGATAAGCGCATATGGCACCACAATGCCATGGGGATTCATGGATTTAAGCACATTTAAAACATCTACTTTAATACACTAAAAATATGTAAGATTTAAATGTTGCACGTTGCTCCCCAAATGACGCTTTTTGCTCCCACGTGGTGTAGTTATGACATCTTCCTAACAGGGCCATGCTTACCAGCAACACCTTGACCTCTTAGTTGAGGTAGATATTGGTTGTACGTTTTAATTGATTTATGCTTTACTTTTTAATTCTCTGTGGCAGTACAAGAATCAAAAAGCATCAATTAAACACCTAATGCACATCCTTTGCTCTTCATTTTTGTTTTACTAATGCTAACAAGTGTAAAAAAAGGAATATGAAATTTCATATTAGTGTTCATTAGAGTATTATTTTCCGTTTTATTTTTATGTTAACATTATTATTATTTACCATGAAATACGAACAGCCCAGGTTCAAAGTCAAACTTTCCTGAGTGACAGAGAGTGTGACGTTTTCACAGAAGTCATTTGCTGATTGTTAAATAAATTATGTGCTGTATTAGTGAATATAATAATCATGCTGAGTGCTGGATAGTGTTTGGATTAATCTGTTCAATCACCTGTTTTATTTCTCTCAGGTGTACGTGCAGCCACATTTTGACTACAATCCAGCCAATGACAATCTAATTCCATGCAGAGAAGCAGGACTTGCTTTCAGAAGAGGTGATATCCTGCAGATCGTCAACCGAGAAGACTCAAACTGGTGGCAGGTATGATTATTGTGGTTTTTTATGACCTATTCTGACTCATTTGCAGTGGTCCGTTATTGTATTTTATTGACAATATTGTTTTGACTGACAGGCATGCCATCTGGTGGAAGGAGGTACTGGGCTGATTCCCAGTCAGTTTCTGGAAGAAAAGAGGAAAGCATTTGTTCCTAGAGACCTAGATGGAGCAGGTGATAAACTTAAACACACAGTCTGTTGCATAACATGAAACAAAATGACAGAAATATTTTCTGAAACTTCTGACACTGTTCAAAGGACAGGCCATATAAATTAATTATCCTAGTTAAAATCTATTGGCTATTTTTGTATGGGATAAACACACATTTGTCCATGTATGTTATAACAATGCCACAAGCCTACAGAAAATACAAACTTAATGCCATCTAGTGGACAACCACATTACATTACATCAATGGTTCCCAAGCTGGGGTACGTGAACAAAATGCGGAGTTTTTCCCGTTCATTTAATTCTACCCCACCTTAAAATAACATTAAAACCAAGCATGTATTTCTAACTGTGTAAAAACATCTTTTGTCGTCAAAACTTACTGAATCCACACAGGCATCATGCATATACGTTGCGTGTAGACTATGCTGCCGTAGGGTTTTAGCACTTGAAGAACAAATATTGGGCTAGTCACAAACTGTACATAGAGATTGATTAAGACTCATCGATACAGAAACATACCCTGTGTGAGTTCTTGTTTTTAATGTTGATCATATACAAACAATGGTCTCTAATGCATTTTTCCTGAATATGCACACGATTGTCAATCAATCAATCAATCAATCAACTTTATTTATATAGCGCTTTTACAATGACGATTGTTTCAAAGCAGCTTCACAGTGTTAAACAGGACAACATTGCAACAAAATTTGATTTGGCTAGTTTAATTTGGATAGTTTATAGAATTATATATGACCAAATTAATAAATTCTATTTGTATATTTAGTTGAGTAACTTGGATCATAATTTGAGTGTCCCCAACTGAGCAAGCCAAGCCAAAGGCGACAGTGGCAAGGAACCAAAACTCCATCAGGGCATGATGGAGAAAAATAAACCTTGGGAGAAACCAGACTCAGTCGGGTGCCAGTTCTCCTCTGGCCTATTATTAACAGTGTATAATTATTACTCTGGCAACCTTGCAGGTCTTAAATCATATTAGATAGGAAATTCGAAATTTTGGGTATGACGCCTTGCGAGGACGGGCTCATTTAGGATGGCGCGTCGATTACACAAGAATATGAATACTTGAAAGATCGGAGTTATTGCGCCGAGACGGGTTAATTGAGGATCACGCCCGGTGAGGCGAATTCAGAAGAGACACTAATGGACACGGTCTCAGCAGACACTCCAGGATTGTAAATGTGAAATTGATTTTATAGGCCTGCAACTAAAATATAATATGTTTAAAGCTGCAGTCCTTAGCTTTTTTGGGTTAAAATGATCCAAAATCAATTTTTGAGCAAGTACTTAACCAGCCAGTGTTCAAAACTATCTGCTTACCTTAGCTCGATTTATGACGGTAAGCTTGTAATAATGTTTTTAATTCCAGTGGTACTGGTGGATTTCCGCGGGAGATTCGATCATATATTTGCGTCATTGCGTCACATCCGTACGAAGTCCCGGCTAGTAGGCTATATCGAGTGAGAGGATGTTGGAGGTGGAGATTTATAGTCTTCTCACAGTGCTTGATATAATTAAACTTATCAATTTGATAGCGGATCCAGATAGGTTGAAACCTCAGTCAGTGACTGTGACATCTGGAGATTCGCCCGTTGTAAAATGCAAAAGACTTCGAACTTTAGGAATGGCTACAGAAAAAAGAGACTTCAACCGAGCCAAAACAAGGATAAAAAGGGCTTTTGAAAGGTGGCGTTAACTTTGTGCTTTGAAGGGGTTCAAAACGGATGCAGAGACAGTTTTTTCTGCTGAACAGGTCAGACATTTCAATGGTTATTATGTAACAGTAGCACACTTAGATTAATTCTTACACTAAAAGTTACGGAGTTTTCTTTGTTGTGCTTTGTTTGTGTTTTGCGATGCTTTTCCCACGTAGGCCTAGTTGGTCAGCACAAAAGTGGATGTTAGCAACTTACGTCTTGTTTAGATGACAATCTTATGTTGGTCATACGTTCAAACAGTAGAATCTGTGATTCTGAATGACAGTATCCACACCGGTGACTGACAGCCCTTCTTATGATCATTCCGCAAATAACTGCAGTTGCAGATTTCAAACAGAGATGGCGACAAAGAGGAAAAACTACGGACTGCAGCTTTAAACACAGTATTGTCAATATTGTGTGCTCTAGTTGGAACTAATATTTAGTTGCAAAATAAAGTAACAGCAGAACTGTTATGTTTCACCAAGCAACACACAGTGGATTTTGGTTAGTGATGATTGGTTACTGCGGCTTTGAACAATTCGAGAGAATCAACTCAATGACCCATTCATAAATACAGAATTGGCTAGTCATTGAATAAATGACTCAATGAGGCACTGCGTAATATCATTGCACCTATGGCAGCAAAGTTCCCTGATTATTATGCAGGAATGAGAGTGTAGTTCCTAGCCATGTCGGTCTAGAAAATCTTTTCATTTTCCGTCGGTCTAAGTACACCACGTAACTATACACATCACAACATGTAAATAGGAAAATGTTGGCGTTATTTTGTCACTTATTGAGCAGTAGGCTAGATGAAGCCATTTACCTCCAGTCTTTGTGTTAAGCTAGGCTAATAGTGGGTGCGTCAGACAGGCACGCTAGGAGATAAAATGGTATGTATGGATTTCTCTAACTCTGGGGTATACGGTGAATAAACTAAAGTCCCGAAAAGTCGGCGTGTTCCTCTAAATAAATTATTATTATTATTTATAAATTAAAATAAATTATTTTCATCCTAATAAGAGAAACAATGTGACCATTTAGTCACTGGTTTGATTTACTGACACATGAATCATTACATTTCAGAAATCACTGGTCACAGATCAGGCATTAGAATTAACACGGTTACTTACATGTTGTTGCATTACTGTCAAGTCCACATCATAAAAGTCTTACCAAAGATTCCACAGTGAAATGTACCGAGTACAAATAAATAATGCTCAACTGAGACATTCACATTGTTGGAAATAAATAATCACATTAGGATCCTTTGGAAGGTAATGTTATTTTTAGTCCAGTGATCCTGTATCTCTCTGCTCTCCATCATCTCACTAACATTGAGATGTTAGTTGTTGCGATTATGGAGTAGGCGTTGATCTTCTCCTGCAGATGCACCATTCTCTAGGCTTGGTTACAATAAAAGCTGTTTTTAGACGAACAAGGAAGTTTACAATTCTGAAACGTACAGGATATTCTTATTGAATGACGACCTCTTATATGTCAAAAGCAGAAGGACAATTTGATTTCTCAGTTCATGACACCTTTAAACAACGTGTAAATGCATCTAGGTGCAGTGTGTGCCAATGTAGTGCAAATGTGGCTTTTATTGATGATTTCATTTGATTGAAATGATTTGTTTAGTTTAATTTATTGAAAAACTTGCATTTTATAATGGTAAAAATGCACCTGAAAAAATCTATTTAAGATTGTAAATATTGTCCCTTATTAGAAAAGTGTCTGAAGTCTAAGTGGAAGAGAGGGGGTACGTAGAAGGATTTTATATTCCTCAGGGGGTACGCAACTCTAAAAAGTTTGGGAACCACTGTTACATAATAAGCATATACTTTACTTTATTGTCCTTTTCAGGAAGTTTATTTTGGACTAAAATCTGAAATAATACAATGCATACATTCACACAACAGACAATATTAAAGAAAGGAAAGGGAAAAAAATATATCTTGTTGTTTAAAATATTAATAGATGCAGCTATAAATAATTTTTTGTAATGATTGCTCTTACAAAGTGGAAATAGAACATCAGAAATAGAACATGGCTTGAATCACTCACTATTGTCTGTGCATTCTTAAGAACCAACGACTCATAAATTAATTGTATTAATATTGTAATTAATGTATTTCTCTTGCTGTATTTTTCTCTATTTTTTAGGAATCCTGTGTGGCACAATAACTGGTAAAAAGAAGAAGAAGATGATGTACCTCACTGCCAAAAATGCAGGTAAACAGATACAAATATGTGGTTATATAGACATGGTTTAAAATTGTGTAATAATTAAAATAGAAATCATAAAGAGATTGATCTTGACAGAATAAAATAGACATAATAAAATATTTTTTTAAAATTAGAGAAGTAGAGAACAAACAAACATCTCAAGCACAATACATAATGTATATTATATTAATTTTAATATATATTTTTTAAATATATATATTTTAATTATAATATTCTGAAATATATAAAAATATATATTAAAAATAAAATTCTAAATGATTAATTGATAGAATAAGTACAAAATGACACCCTCATTTGAACTTAATTTCAAAATATCTCCTTGTTTTTTACTTTAAATATATATGCATAATTTATTTGAATATATCTGGTTGATCAATCGTGCTTCCTCTTCTGTTTGGTTATTCTGCAGAGTTTGATCGTCACGAGCTTCAGATCTATGAGGAAGTAGCACGTATGCCACCATTTCAGAGGAAAACCCTCATTCTAATTGGAGCGCAAGGAGTGGGGCGACGGAGCCTGAAAAACAGACTAGTTGTACTACATCCCACCCGCTTTGGTACTACCGTACCGCGTAAGTGGCTAAGGAATACTCTGACCTATAAAATATAAATAAAACAAACAAATATTAATTTCATCAATGCATTTTCTTGTCTGTATGTTTACCCCTTTCTTCTGTCTCAATATCTTAGATACGTCTCGGCGGCCTCGCGATGACGAGCGAGATGGTCAGTCGTATAGATTTGTAACGCGTCTAGAGATGGAGACCGACATCAAGGCGGGCCGGTACTTGGAACATGGAGAGTACGACGGCAACCTCTACGGTACTAAAATCGACTCCATCCATGAGGTGGTGAACACAGGCCGTACATGTATCCTGGACGTCAATCCTCAGGTGAGTGCTTTGACATGCTTCTCTCTCAAAAGCTCTTAAAGTCAGGGAGGTTCAAAGATATTATATTGTGTAATTTAGGATAATTCGAATTAATGAATATATGAAATATACTGTACAGTTTGGGGTCAGTAACTTGGGGTCAGATCACAATGATGATCATAAGAAATGTTTCTTGAGCACCAAATCAGCATTCTAGAATGATTTCTGCAGAATCATATGACTGAAGACTGAATGCTGCAAAGGTTTGAATTCACCAGGACAACAGCTTTGCAACACAAACACACACACACACACACACACACACACACACACACACACACACACACACACACACACACACACACACACACACACACACACACACACACACACACACACACACATCATCATCATCAAAAATCATGAGGATATTAAAGGGGTCATGAACTGCATTGTTTTATTGTTTTATGATGATTCCTGGGGTGCACTTATTATGTTAGAATGCTTTTTACATCAAAAACTGGCATTTTTCCTACCCTTCTTTTAGTCTTCTGCTCTGAACGCTCTGTTTTAAGGGTGTGCTTTGAGACTTCAGTGTAAACGCCCTCTGCTGTGATTGGCTAATGCCTTTCCATTTGAAATAGCTAAGTATTACTCTCTCTTTTAGCGCGTTTTACTATTACGGCTCTCATGGTTACCTTAATCGTGAAAAGTGTTGCATTACATTTAGATCTATGGCATTATATTTAGCTCTTGGGCTGAAAGGTTACAGTGATGATCATTGTAGCCAATCATGTTGAGCTCATGAATCCATTGATCTGGTCATTACAACTTAGTTTCTGTACACTACTACTGAATGCTTTCATCTTCACTAACAGTGCAAACGTGATATGGTTAAGAGGTTTGTTGAATAAAACGGTAAACTGATAAACGCGTCACTGATAAACTCTCTGTTTGATTGACTGCTGCAGCGTGCGCTGCTCCAACGATTGTAAAGGGAGCTTTCTTTATAAAATGTAATCACCGTTAAATAACAGAATATTTTTGATGCCAATTGATTGGCTAGTGACACTTAACGCTACCTTTAGAAATACGCCATGTGAAAGTTACACTGCCATAGACTTCCATAGGAACTGAGGAAGCGTGTTTGATTTACTGACACACGGACAAAGAACATCACAAAGAACATCTGACTGTACATGAATCATTACATATCAGATCAGGCATTAGAATGAACACAGTTACTTACATGTTGCATTAGTGTTGAGTCCAGGCAGTATCCTCAACGGCATGTTTATTGCTTGGTAGCTTGATCTGGTTTAACGCCACAAATGTTAATTAGGCTACCGATTCTATTTCATGACTCAGTGGGCGGGGTTAAACAGGCAATGATGAAGTAGGCGTTGATATTCTTCTGCAGAGGCGGTGCTTGCCTCCCTTTGACGTGATAGATACCCACTTTGAAAAAAGACAGTTTGCTGGGCCTGGTGTCAATAAAATCTTTTATTGGACTAACAAGGAAGTTTTCAGATACAGGATATTCTTATAGTATAATGACCTCTTATATGTCAAAAGATCAAGGAAAATTTGATATCTCAGTTCATGGCCCCTTTAAGTATAAATCATTGTAATGAAGTTCGAAGATATGGGAAGGAAGGAGGCGGGAACCGGCGAACATTTAAAAGACTTTAATCAAATCAATACAAAATGAAAGTAAAACCGCAGGCAGCCCCTCACAGACGGCTGCCGCGCACACGCATAACAAAACGTAAACAAAACACAACATAAAGTCCTGGTCTGGTCCTCTCTCCTCTTGCACTGTCGCCGCTCCTCCTTTTATGCTCCCGTCACTCCTCCATGAGACGAGACCTGTGTGGCGCACAGCTGACGCTCATCATCATTCGCCACCGGCCCGCTCTCACGGTCCCTCGCTTCGCTGCTTGCCACAATCATGTTCCATGAAGATTATTTGTAAATTTCCTACTGTAAATATATAAAAAAATTATTATTATTAGTAGTAATATGCGTAGCTAAGGACTTCATTTGGACAACTTTGAAGGCGATTTTCTCAATATTTAGATTTCTCAGATTTTCAAATAGTTGTATCTCGGCCAAATTTTGTCCTAACAAACATACATCAATGCAAAGCTTATCTATTCAGCTTTCAGATGAAGTATAAATCTCAAATGCAAAAAATGTGCCCTTATGACTGGTTTTGTAGGTCACATATATATACCCATATATATACACGTATGTGACCCTGGACCACAAAACCACCAATATATATGTGTGTGTGTGTATATGTATTTATGATAATGTGCATACAAATCTCAATTTTATATAAACTGTTTATCCTTAAATATTTATTTTGCCACATTTTATTTAAAGGTGCACATAGGAATTTATTTCTACTGAAAAGTTTTCACATGAGCTGTAGACTTAATATTAGTGGTCCCTTCTCATTATGGCTGCCATGTGGAGGTCACATGAGCTCATTTGACAGCTAAATGAGTTAATGAACAACCTACCACAAGTTCTTAATAAACATACCACAAGCTCTTTCCAGAGAGACTGACCTCTGTTGTGTAGCGTATCAGTGAACATCATATAAACATACAGGTTCTACAGTTTAGGAAGCAAAGGCTCATGCTGTCATTTCATCTGTTTAGAAAGACTGCCAGCAATATATACACATTTATTACTTTGTGCATCTTCTATCATGTGTTAATAAAATAAAATAAAATAATTTACTGGGAAGACACATTAGAGGCTTGCTTGTTTTATCATTGTATTCTAACTGTTTTTAAATTTTATATCATCTGTCCTCAGGCTCTGAAGGTGTTAAAAACTGCAGAGTTCATGCCATATGTTGTGTTCATCGCAGCTCCAGAGTTCGATACACTGAAGGCCATGCACAAAGCTGTGGTTGATGCTGGACTCACCACCAAACAACTCACAGTAAGTCCTGTTCAAGTTCCCCTGGGCTGGTGCGCTGCAAATATAATCTAGTTCTCAAGATGGTCTATATTTGCATGGTGTTAGGGTTATGGGTTAGTTCAGCTTCACAAAATATGACATCAAGGCAACATATCCTGATTGGTATTTCCTCTTTGGTAAGATGTGTTACTTACCTACATCAACATTTATATCAGTGGTACACCTCAGGTTTCTTCTTCCTCATTCAGTATGCTACCCATGCTGTAGTTTTAAACATGACTTGTAAGTGATTCTGAGCACATTTAAACATAGATGGCCATCTTTGACCGCTGTGTTACATCTGGCTGCACTTTCATGAAGATGCAGGGTCAGTCAAGATTTGTTTTTAGAGAAATTATTACTTTTATTAAGCAAGGACGCATTAAATAGATCAAAAGTGACAGTAAAGAAGTTTTGTAATGTTACAAAAGATTTCTATTTCAAATTTAAATCTTTAAAATGATCAAAGAATCCTGAAAAAATAGTTTTTAACATTCATAATAGACTTTTGTCCACTGTAGTGAACACATTATATTTTAGTGAATTTCTCTGACCATACATGTCACAGTCGGGATGTCCTGTAAAGAGCACATTCAGGGCTTTTCAGAGAAGCCAAATGTTTGGAGGTTTCACCAGGACAACAACTATTCCTTGGTGTTTAAAATGACATTCATTTAGTGATTCAATTTAGCACTCTTGTGGAAATATGATAATATCTTGTAACTCGGCTGTGTAGTAAATGGAGGGGCTTGTTTGAATATTATAGAAAACGTCTCGGTTTACGCATGTAACCTTGGTTCCCTTTCGAGGGAACTCACACTGCGTCGTCATGACGACACTATGGGGAACGCCCCTAGTGTAGCGCATCTGAAGCAAGAGGCTTGTTTGAGATGCGCCTTGCCTCGCCTGAAATGAAGGTGAGACTAGGCGGCTGCAGTGAGGGGAGGAGTGAAAAAAGTGCAGGCAAGACGGACTTTCGAAAGACGGAATTTCCATTCTAAAGACGTGTTTATCAATAATTTTTACTATAATTACATACATGTTTTTATATTTTTGTATAAATATGACAACAATCATATAACCCAGAGAGATTGCACTGTCAGAGAGTTTGGGAATATTCACACATCATTTATACACATAAAAACATGATATCAGAGTTTTAAAATCAAACATTTAAAAAAAGAACCATCCATCACGGTTGTTTAAACCAATAAGCATTAAGCTGTGTCGTCAGTAAGGCCCTGTCCCAAATGGCAACCTAAACCCTCACGGTCTTCCTCTGAGTCCGCACTTTCACGATATAATGCCGCTTTGACTGCCGGGTAGAAGTCCGCTACTGATAATATTTATTGTATTGAATTTGATAGGTGTCTCTCACATTATCCCTGAGCAACATTAATATAGTGTAGATTAGTGTATAATGTTTTATAATAATAATTTATTCTATTTAGTGTCTATTTCATTCATTTAACATATTTAATATTGGGGGCATCCAAGTTATTTGATATATTTGAACATTTAAAAAAGTGTAACACAGTTACTTTCCCTGGTAATTAGTTACTTTTATAATGATGTAACTCAGTTACTATTTGTGAGAAGTAACTATAACTAATTACTTTTTTAAAGTAACATGCCCAACAGTGCTCAAACCCCTTTATCTAAACCTCTCTACTTAACCGTTGGACTTTAACCCTTTAACTCGAGTTATAATTCAGTTCTCTCTTTCTCACAGGATGTGGACCTGAAGAAGACCGTAGATGAAAGCGCTCGTATCCTACGGGCGTTCAGACACTACTTTGACCTCATCATTGTCAATGACAACCTAGACTGTGCGTTTGAGAAACTGCAGTCAGCTGTGGACCAACTCTGCACTGAACCACAGTGGGTTCCGGTGAGCTGGGTTTACTGAGGGCACTTTTAGAAGCTCACCATACAAGCGTGTGTGTGTGTGTGTGTGTGTGTGTGTGTACAGTATGTGTATGATTGGTATCCAAGGTGATTGATATGGGGCAGTGTGAAGTTACGTGTTTGGAATGACCAACCAAATGAGTGTCTCCCGAAAAAAGCACCGCTAGCCCCAACCTCTTTTTTGTGCACACAATGCAATGTTTTTTCTACTCAAACTGAAAGGGAAGAGTACTTATTTATTTTAGTATTTGTATGTTTTTAATGAATATCTTTCTATTTGTAACATCTTTGAAGAAAAGAAAAACGAGGAAAACTAAAACCGGCCTTGGCGAATCAGAGGCCATTATTTTTAATTTATTATTGTAGTTATTTTAACATGTGTTCCTTCTTCATTTTGTAGTTCCTGAACGTACTGTGATGTTTTGATTTATACGAAGACAAATAACCTGTCAGAGTGTAGCAGGCCAAGGGCTTATGTAGAACATTTTAGATCCTAAAATCATGAACCATAAAACTGTTTACATAGACCCTGATCTCTTAACCGCTTGTTTGCTTATCTTCATATCCAAAAGAGATGTATTGAATATCTTTTATGCAAAAGTCCATATCAATGTGTGCAGTTTGTTTTATTTATAGTGTGTTTTGTAAAATTTAATTTACCAATTTTATCTTGTACAACATTGGGCTGCACATTGTGTCTGTGTCTTATGATCCTCATAATTTCTTTAAAGTCTTTTAAGGAAGCGAACAAACAGTCCTGTTGATTTCAGCCGTTTTCATGTTTTTTTCTTTCTTGAATGTCTCAAATTCTGATCCAGAATGTCATGACCTCTCTGCCAAATGTATTTTTGTCTCTGTGTCAACAAGACCTCAACAACAAGGCAATAAACAGGTTGACCATTGTTCCACTTTATTCCTCTTTATTCCTCTTTTCCATTTATTATTACAAAAATTCCATGATACAATCAAATAGAAGCTTTTGGAGAAAATATATGCATGCACTCTTTATCTGTAGAGAGATACACAAATCTAATGCCAAAAAATATTTACAGTAACAAAATGACAAAAGGTTTTATATTTAAATATATTATTAAAATTCCAAAATATCTGATGAATTGTAGCATCGCTAACAAGTTGGGTCTTTCAGCCGGGCAAAGTAATTTAATTCCAATTTACTTTTATCTGACTCCATTTTATCATGACCTTGAATTTAGGTTATAATACCAATTGGTTATTTGCTCATTTGTGTAATAATTAACTACACATTTGATAATTCTATTTAACTTTTTACTCTTATTGAAATCGTTCATTCGGTTCTCAGAGACGCACAGGGTCCTCGCACCGGCCGTTCATTATGCAGGCCCACGATCACAAACTTGCCAGTCTTGGTCACTAGACAGATGTAATTGACTATACTGTTTTAGAGTGCCGCTCTCATGCTTGCTTTCTCTTAAAGCCCCAAACTTTTCTGCAACATCTCTTTAAATACTCAGACCAAGACAGAAACATGAGTACACAATGGGAATTTGCATTAATCAAGTCCTGTAGTTTACACCTTATTGAGAAAAGGAGGTAATGTGTCATGAAGGAGTTTTGGTTCCTGAATGAGTTTTGGTTCCTGAATGAGTTTTGGTTCTTTGCCACCGTCGCCTTTGTTTTTTGGCTTGCTCAGTTGAGGACACTTAAATTTTAAATATATTACTGATCTGCCCGCATTGGCACTATATGATAATTGAAATAAACTGGATGACATCATTTTTGCCAGAGCGGCTGTACAGCCAAATCAAAATCTGTTGCATTATGGTCCTGTTAACACTGTGAAGCTGCTTTGAAACAATCAGCATTGTAAAAAGCGCTATATAAATAAAGGTGATATGTATTAAAGACCAATTGGCACAGGACACACCCCATCACAGTAAGCAAAATATCTCTAAACTCTTAAAACCTTTGTTACCTTTTTAGTTTACTTCTGTGGGAATGAGACCTTTGCACCAGTCACAATGAGACATTTCAAATGATACCAATCGTGTATAGTGTTGTATGATAATTGTTTACATTGAACCATACAGATTTTGGGTGAATTTCAAATCATCTCAAAATGTGGAGAGGAGAGGAGAGATGAGGGTGAAGGGAATGAAAATAGGGGATTGAGTGGTTGCGTCTCAGGTGGGAATGCAAATTTCACAAGATGTTAATTTCCTTTGTTTTCTCAGAGAGTCACAATCTCTTCCAGATTTCAATTTTTCCAGTCTTACAACACTAACACTTCACACTAACAATATTATGCACCACTAAGGGAAGCAAGGCCATGGATGGCAATGCACAGTACCATAGGGAGGAATCCCTCTTTGCATGTAATTTCTGAGGTTAGTGTGCCATTCTCTTTCCTTATTAAAATGTTACATGACTTAAAAAGTGCCTCCGCTCTGTGGAATTCATCATCGTTTTGTAGGAAAACAGGGATGGTGTCCTTGCAGAGTGGCTTGTAGTTAGAAGTCAGACGAATTACCTAAGTAAACAGAAAACACAAAATTAAATTACATATATTTTAATAAATTTTGTAATTTTTTTTTTATTTTCTCAAAAATTAACACAGAATTATAGTTCAACAATATTAAACTCACTAAATCCTGTAGACTGTTGAGACCTTCAGAAGTGCAGAATGCCTCTAGCAGGTTCAGTGCAGCATCCGTCAGCTCTGAATTGAAAATGAAAAGAGTATGAATGAAAACAGAAAGAGTCTATGTACACAAGATATCTCCGAGTTTAGGTGTACAAACCCTCAAGAGCGCTGATAAGCATTTGCATGGCATGCATAAGCTCCATTCTCTTCATGCTTGCTTTTGATTTGCATCCGTTCTGATGAGATACAGCCATGTGACCATTCCGTTCTTCTGGTTTGCTGCTTGATCCATTTAACTCCGATGCCAGGGAAAGATCACTGTGATTGGCTGTTGATATCTGACATCCATTATAACCGGACAATGACGCTGATGTGGAAAGTCCATTTTTGTCAAGTGGTTCACACTTCAGTAAGTCTAAAAACGCATCAATAATCTGTCTCTGATTTTCAGAGAGCTCGCTGGTTAAAAGGCATGGATTTTCACCACTGCTTAACATATCACTCTGAAAGACAGAAAGACAATCAAATAAGGCAATTAAATAAATAGAAGTGATAAAAATTATATATGTGTGTGTGTGTGTGTGTGTGTGTGTGTGTGTGTGTGTGTGTGTGTGTGTGTGTGTGTGTGTGTGTGTGTGTGTGTGTGTGTGTGTGTGTGTGTGTTTGTGTGTGTGTGTGATTCTTCAGTTAGGGACTTTTAATTTCTTTATATCTTGAAAAATCAAAGTTAAGATATTCAGAATAACTGTTTTTACAAATTTAATGATAAAATAAATAGCACATCCTGATTTTGCAAAGTTAGACGTGTTCCTGGGTGAACATATTTTGTCGATCCTGGAACAACATTTCTGTCCAGGTTACCCATGAGTGGGTACAAGCACAAAATAGAGAAATGATAGGACATGTAAACTTTAAATAGGTTACAATAAGTTAAATACCTATGCTAAACATTTGGAAAAAACAGACAATACAAAATTCTTTAAAATCATTATAGGGGACAGAAAATTCCCTTAAAGAAAGAATCCCCAATTTATGCAATTTTAAAATATCCTTGTGCAATGTGAGTACACGATTAGCAAGTATTGTTCCTTTTTAACTATCACTCACTCTATCCACCAAAGCTGACAAGACAGTTCGGTCCAACAGAATTTTCCTCAACAGGACCAGGATGGAGGAACGGCTTTCAGTAGACAAGTCAGCCAGCGCACAAAAGCTAGTCTGAACATCTGCAAGTGCTGCAAATAGAGCAAAAATATATATCTTATTATTTTTAAACAAAAGGAAATTATTATTATGGCAATGTCCTAATAACCAGGAAGGAACTTGAAAACAGGAAACAGGAATGAATGGCTCATTCTACTTGTGCTTCTGCCCACATACTTGCGCACAACACAAAGGAACTGAAACACACACCATTTTTCAGGGTATCAAGTGGGAAACCTTCTTGGATCAGTGGCTGTTGACCATCCACCTCTGATAAAATGGGAAAGGTATTCTGGGAAGTGTCGTCTGCTTCTAGCTCACAAGACGTAAGGCACAAATCTAAACTCACACAAAAATCAAAACTCAGATATATGGAAGGTCCAAATACATATACATCACACTTGTCAAACTGCTTTTTAAAGGGGTCCTATTACGGTTTATCTATTATGTTTATTTTGTTTATTATTATTTTTTACATTTTCAACTTTTCAAGGCTGTAACCATGTCTTGAACTTTGGGTTGGAGCATAAAGATATGTAAAACAGAAAAGCACAAAGGAAATTATAGGTCTAATTCTAGCTGGGAAATAACAATTTTGAACCATTTGCAAATAATACTTTGGCCCCACTTTATATTAGGTGGCCTTAACTACTATGTACTTACATAAAAAATAAGTACAATGTACTTACTGTGTTCATATTGTGTTGCAAAACACCTTTGCTGATATTGAGGTGGGATACGGGTATGGTTAGGGACAGGTGTGGTGGGATGGGTAAGTTTAAGGGTAGGGTTAGGTGTAAGGGAAGTGTCAACTGTGTAATTACAAATGTAAATACAGAAATTAATTACAGATGTAATTACATACAGGTATTTTTTAAAATGTAAGTACAATGTAAAAACATGTATGTACACAATAAGTGCCATGTATCAAATTATTAGTTAAAATGTTAGTACATAGTAGTTAAGGACACCTAATATAAAGTGGGTCCAATACTTTCATTCATTTGCATTAAAATGTGCACACATGTACTGTTATTTGCATGCCACATATGAGGAAAATGTAAAACGTTTCTTGTCTCGTCATACTCAGTTAGGAATGTTTTCAATTCATTTTTGAGAATTAAAGTTGAGTAGTTTGCATCGCTAGATGTTACAGTTGCCCTTAAATGTTTTAACGTTAAACTAATGGTCGCGCTGGAATTCACACTCTGTTTTTCTGAATAGTAAGTCCCTCCTTCTTTGATCTGATTGGCCATCTCAATCTGACAAAAGCTGTTGTACTGCGGAGGCAGACCAGACTAAAAATGTAACTTTCAAACCTGTTTGTCATCCTAATAACATGCAGAGTGCTGAATAATGGAGTGTGCTTTGTAATCAGTTACAAAGCACAAAGTCACTGTTTAAGCACAGTTAGTTTCTGAACTCCTTGAAACGACTCCATTGTAGTCCTAAATTTTCTTCAGGGAATGTACGTCACAATATTCCATATTTAAGCAATTTACACCAAAGACAAAAAGGGGTCGGGGCCTGGTTGATTTGAGTTAGTAGTGTGTTTTGAAACTGGTTATGTGTAGTGTGTTGTTATGGTAGGGTGTGACATTTCCGAAACACGTTCACATTGACCAATCACAAACACACTTGTCCAAATTCTGCTTCATAGAAGGGGCTTCATAGCAAAATTAACTAAACCATTCCTGAGTGTTACTGACAGACTGGGAAGAGAGGTGCTGCAACAATGTAAAACGTGAAAATTATGTTTTTTTAATTATTATTCAAGCATGCAAACCTATTTAAGCAGACCCCAAAATCAAAATCAAGACTTTGAAAAATAATAGATTCCCTTTAAACAATCAATAATAGAACAATACAAAACAATGACAAAATAAAAATAAATTTAAATAAAAAAAAAATACATTAAATTAAAAACATTAATTCAATAATAATTAATATATTTAATAATAATAATATGGCCAACTGACCAAAGTAGCCGTCACTGTCGATGGTCATTTCAATGACATCATAAGCCATCACAGTGTTTGGTGGGATGTCTAATGCAGTCTCAGAGTCAAACCGTAGTTTACCTTTGTCTTCCATGAACATCTGAAACACTCAGATAAGGACATTTGTTAAAACAATGATCTTCACTCTGGCCCATCACTGTTCAATTCCTGAACACACTTCTTACAAACCTCAACACAACCCCCTCCAAACATAGCATGGCAGCCACCCTTCTCCAGTTCGGTACAAGAGATGGAGCAGTCGCAGGTCGTGACAATTCGCTCTTTAAGGAGGGTAAAACCCTTGTTCCTTTTTTGGGACTGCTGGATCAAAGGGTGATTGAGGTCCAATTTCCTATAGGGGTCATCAAAAGAATGTATATCTAATCCCATTAGTTTGTTTTCTTATATGCATTAAGTATAGGGATAGTTTCCCAAAAATACTCAGTCTCATGTTGTTTTAAACCTTTCAAATATATTTTGAAAAATGTTGAATTTTATTTTTGTCCTTATAATGTTTACATGCACGTCTTGATTTTGCGTTTTATTGAGTTAGACATGTTCCTGGGTCAACATGTTTTGTTGATCCTGGAACAACATTACTGTCCAAAAATTATATAACAATCCTAACAATACATTTAACCCTACCTAACACTTATGTAGAAGCACCTAACTCTGGTTGTGTAAACTTGACATAAACCGTAAACTTGTCTCTGAAATCTGATTGGTTGATTGGTTCCAGGATCAACAAAGATGTGGTTCCAGGAACATGTTGCACTTGCACTGAAATCAGGTTCTGCATCACATTTTTAGGGTGCTAAAAAAACTTGGGTTCATATTTACAATGTTGTGCAACAACATGAATATAATGCAGTATGTTGATGGTCGAAAACACCGTAATGAAGACATTTTAGGCACGTCATCGGAAAATACGTCTATAGAAATGCGGTTTGTATTTGACCTACGTAGATTAAAGGGGTCATGAACTGTCTTTTTTTAGTCAATTTATGATGTTAGAGTGTTTTTTACATTCAAAAACATCATAGTGAATAAGTAATAGGCTATTTTCTACTCTTGTTTTGGGCCAAGCTCTTGAAAATCTTGGATTTATGGGTGTGCCGCATTGAAGAATTGGAAGTAAATGCCCACTGCTATGATAAGATAACAGTTTTGCATATTATAATGAGCTTCGGCTCCCTTACATGTAAGGAATTGTTTTGAAAACTTCCAATGTGGAGAAACGGCAACCAGATTGATCCGCCCACAGGGCTCGCAAAATGTCTTTATCAAACAAACAAAATTATTTATCTTTCATCCACCCGCAATTAATTGGAATGTTATTTTTTATTACTTGGCCGGCCCGATTGGTGGATATAACAGCGAACCGTGCATCACTAACACACACGTACGAGCGAACACACCCACAAGCAAGTATTTGCATTAGCAAAACTTCACCTCAGACAAATCAGCATGTTTTAAACTTCAGCAATTGTATTTTTCCTTCAAAATACCACTATTTCACTATTTAAGATAGCCCGATAGCCTTTGCGAGCCAATACATGTCCAAGTCTGATCAAGAATCGCAGCACAATGAACCAACAACACCTCAAATACAAAGGATATTCCAGCCTGTGACAGCGTGTTAGTTATGTTCAGTTAGACACAAACATGATCAGTAGATATCGAACGTAACAATGCAATACTATCAGATAAAACATTTTTTACTCACATAATTGTGTTGCATCATTCCTGTCGGATTCAGAAGCTACAGCATCGTGTTTTACTATCATCCTGTCTGCAAATCCAGTCTAATCCACAGTGAAATGAAGTGAACAAAAGCAATGTCTTTCCCACGTGAGCTGGATTTTCATAAAAAATTGGAATCCAAAGGAAGCTTATTGCATGTTTTATGCTTGGAAGTTCAATCTGGTTTAGCTCCACATAGGCCTATGTTTTTTATCTATAACATGTCAGGCACAAGTAGATGGGCAGGGCTACAGAATCAGGCGTTCATCTTGAGGTGGCAATTCACTGTTCTCTGACGTCACAGGTAAGAACATTTGCAGATCGATCGTTAGCTGAGCCAGCTGTAAATAAAGGTTTTCTTTGACAAACACGGACGTTTTTAGCTCTGAAACTGGATATTCTTATATTACGATGACTGGATATTCTTATATTACGATTTTTTATATCCAAAGGGAAAGTTGATCTCTCAATTCATGACCCCTTTATGTCGCCAGTGACACACCTACTGTATTTGAGTTCATCATTTATCCTGTGCTTATGGGTATGTGAATAATGGCGGTACTGCCACCCATAGCTCTGAAACTGGATATTCTTATATTACGATGACTGGATATTCTTATATTACGATTTTTTATATCCAAAGGGAAAGTTGATCTCTCAATTCATGACCCCTTTATGTCGCAGTGACACACCTAATGTATTTGAGTTCATCATTTATCCTGTGCTTATGGGTATGTGAATAATGGCGGTACTGCCACCCATAATTCTTATTGAATAATCAGAATAATGAAAATTGGATGTAAACAGGAGTGAAGAGGATTGTCATGTAACATGTTACTGCAATTAAGTACTTACTCTGATAACTGTTGCACATGTAAACGTAATAACGTAGACATTTCAAATCAATCCAATATTGTTTTGGACAGTTTAAAGATTCTACAAAAAAATCTCCTTTAAAGACATAAGAGTGAATAAATTGAACTGTTCCTTTAAGAGACACAGGTTCAACTTTATTATATACATTATATATAAAATTAAATACATATTAAAGTATTTTTCTCTAACCTTCCTCTGGAGTCATTTGTTAGTTTCGGAATATCCACGTATTCCGTCTGAAGTTTCCCGAGAGATAAACAAAGTTTTGATGAACCCTGTCCATTCATATTTAGGCTGACAGCAGTCGTTCCCATCTCCATAGATGCAGCTATGAAGTTTATGTATCTTCCCTCATATTTTACAATCTCGTTCTCCTTACACACTGTTCAAAACAAAAAGGTATTCATTTAGACAAAAGATATGTTTCCATTTAGGCACAAAACACATCTGTTAAAGAACACATGAAGATACTTATTTGCTATTCACTTTACCTGGTTCAATTTCGTCCCCATTCAGCAGGTGATTTAGAGTGAAGGGTGTGGGTTTGTATTTAATTTGCTGCCAGAACCACCCTTTCTTGATTTTCAGCACCACCGCAAGTGGCTTGAGGTTTTTGGAATCATTTGGGCTGGAAGCCGCAATCAGAGAACCCTTAGGATCTATCTGTTGGACCAGCTTCTTTGTCGCTCTCTCAAACATCCTTTGCACAAACACAAGAACAGGCCGCATTAACCACATTGGAAAATGTGTACACTTGATGAACACCTTTATTCATTGGCTTTTCTCAAGCAGTGTTCCTTATGATGGATGCAAACTGTAAGAACACTAAACACATTACAGTTTTTTAAAATTGCTTACACACTAAAAGTGGTATTTGAGGCCCACTCAGTGAAACCATTCACTCATGTACCTAATTTTCAAGTCTGCAAAACTGCAAGCATATCAGAGTTACACTCAGTTTGCAATTGTAAAACCAACTTTTTGCTAAATTCTAAACATAGTTCTACATTAGACACATCATTCAAAACTTACAGCTCTTGTATTTAATTTAGGAAACACTGGCATTTAAATGTCACAATAATTTACCAATTACCTACATCCAAAGATCATGTGTGAAAATACTTACACATCATTTGTTCACTTAGAAATCGAGAAACAAATAATTGTTTCACCCTTTTGTAAATTGAAAGGGTAAATTCTTGAATTCACTGCCGCTTCAATATACCTGTAAATAGCCTAATTCAAATCATAATCAAAGCCTTAATTAATATTTATTCTCCTATTTCTAATGATTAACTCCAGTTGATTTTACTCAATAGAACCACTGATTGTTTGTTCTTCTTTTACGTTTTCTAAAGTTTGTATTTGGTCTTTGGGGGTGACTGAGGGTCTGGCCTAGGGATGTTTGATGTGTCACTAAACACCTGATGTGTTTGGCACTCCCAGCATGTTAGGGGTGTGTTTGGATTTTGGAGGAATCACACACCCCTAACATGCTGGGAGTGCAGTAACAGTGTTTACTCACTTAGCCAGGCTTCCAGAGATTAAATATGGATTTGTCTTTCATTTTTATTATATTTTATTAATTTTATATTTCCTTTTACTTAAACACTAAAGAATCAAGATGAATAATGCCTGTAACTCTGACTGAGAGAAAGCATGTTATCAGTATGTTTTGGGGAACATTTTGGACTGGAGCTTAACCAGCTCCAACCTTGGAGAGATTGTATATCTGTGTATGTGCGCAATACTCTGTGTTACAAATTTTGGTATGTATTGGAGTATGTATTGGAGGTGGACAATGGGCCCCCTAAGGTGATGGGGTGGACTTGTTTTTCTGGACAAGATGGCTAAAAGAGTCAGCAGGTGACGTGTCTGGACACGTGCATCTGATTAACTGACAATGTGTGGAAATTTCCCTTTGCCTTTGAAAGTGAAAGTTCCCTTTTCGATCGCACCACAGTGCCCCCGCGAACGCGATTTCCACCGCGTTCTGAGTGCGATTTCAACTGAGGGGGAACACTCCACCATTAAACAAAAATGTTTATAAGCAATCCTTTATTTGTTGTGAAACCACAGAATTATCATACAATATGCAAATGCTCCATTCACAACTAATGTGATGAACCTCAAATAGACTAAATGTGCAGAAACTGGTTTTCTCTCCTTGCCAAAAACATGAAGTAAAACCACAAAGGGGAACAATGAAACTTCTAATATATCCAGTTAGCAGTGCTTAGCCTGTGCTTCCCCATAGTGTCCCAAGTTAAAATCTGCCTAGGAAATCGCCTAGTCTTAATCTGCATCGCTATTTGTATTTGTTGTAAATACGCAGGCCACAAGAAGTAATTAGGTGTTTTTTTTTTTTTGGATCACTTTTACTCGGGACATGCTAGCTGGCAACACAGGATTCCATTCATTATGCTAAGCTAAGCTAGCGGCGACCCTGCCAAACTAAAACAATGCATGCACTGCCCACATATCTAAATGTAGGAAAGATGTTGAATAAGCCCTATTTCTAAAAACAGTGGAGTGTTCCTTTAAATAAATCCAACCTCACAATGAATCAAAATGTCAGCGATGCTGTGAATGGCAGAAAATAGCATTTTGGTTTCATCTGTACACAACTGATGGTGGTTTGTGGGTGTTACAGACATGGTTCATCATGCTAATAGAGTAAGACAACCCAAAACATTTAGTCAACTGCTCTAAATGAGCTTAAACCGGGGCAAAATAGGGGAATTTTAAATTGGGGGGCTTCCAGTCAGTGGAACTCCCCTGACACAGGGCCAATGAAGTTATAGTGGCAGGTATGTTTATTAAACAGCATTACTGAATAATGAACAACAGATGTTAAAAAAACTCTTCAGAAGTTTCCAATGTCATTCTGAGGCTCCTTATTTTAAAAGTGATAGTTCACCCAGAAAGGAAATTATGTCATTAGTTGCACTCTTGTGTTGTTCCAACCCTGTATGACCTTATTTCTTCTGTGGAACATAATTTTTTCAATTAAGTTCCTATTGGATACATCTAGATGCTAGCACCATCAGTCACTGTCTTGTGACAGTAGCGTTCAGTCAGGAGATGTCGTCAGGTGGTGCCCAAATCTCCTCAGACATTTCGAACCTAAACCACGGTGTCCTCCAGTTGGTGAGTCTGCAGTGATGGCAAGTGAGGCTTCCATGTCAACTCCTCCTGAGGGGAGATACGCTTTGGCAGGCCCCACTTTGTCCAGGCTCCTTGTAATCCAACTTCCATGGCCCTTGACCTTTGCCCTCCTTCCTCCAGGTGTCAGACCTGAGCTTGGATCATGTCCCTCCTCTGCCCTGGGTCTGGATGTGTCAATTGCACACTTGCGTACTGGTCTCGTGGTGATGCTGTGGTTTGCAAGAGGGATAAGAAGGGTATAGCTGCAGCCTAGAGATCTCTAAATGGTGTGGGAGCTCCAAATTAGAGTGTGGTTTCCTCCCATTGACAGACAGGCACTTGACACGCATGCATGATTCACCCCAACCCAGTTCCTTGCAAACACTGCACTGCAGCAGATTCTAATGATTTCATTGGTTATGTCAATCACACTGCTGATGTCCTACACAATGCTATGCTACAACAAATCCTAACCCCTTAACCTACCCTATACCCTAATCTTAGCCAGTAAAATTAACTGCAGGGTGGGATTGAATGGCATGAATGGCATGTTAAAGAAAAATAGGGCACCCACATCCATCATTATAGACCCTTTACACCCAGGTCATAATATGTTTACCCCCCTGCCATCTGGTAAAGATGCAGGATACTGTATGCCCACATAAGACTCAAAAACAGCTTGGAGCAGTTGCACTAATAAACACCACACCCTTGGACATAGAGACCTTAACCACTTCCTCATATATTTTGCAGTTCTTCACTCTGCAATGTTTCATTGCATGTTTCCTATTTATCACAGTGCAAAACAACATTTACAGAATCTTATAGCACTTGTTACTCCGTTTTATCGCAGATTATGTTTACATTTATGAAAAATTGTTTCATTGTATTGTATTGTTTTATTGTATTGTATAGTATTACTGTAAGTCAATGACAAAATTGGAGAAAGTCTTTGCACGTTGAGACCCTGCCTCTTTTTGGAGGTTCTGCCCACTTTTGGAGTTCACGCCCCATTAAGGAGATCTCCGGTTTGCAGCTATAGACGGTTTCAATGGCAACAACATAAACAAACATTACTGCACAAGTGCGCTTTTGTGGCCCAAACTTAATTTCCGGTAGACGTCCGTAATGAATCAATAACAACAGAGGCTGCGTTATATTTCTTATGCGTTATCATCTTTCATTTTAATTGTGAAACATTATCCTAATTTATATTTTGTTGTTTTTGTTTTGTTTCTGGATGTTTATTATAATTAATCTCCAATTTATGTCTGAATATAGATTGGGAGAAAGGGTTAGTTCACCCAAAACTGAAAAGCCAGTCATTTCGATCCCGACCCATAAGACCTTAGAGAACAAGAAACTTCTCTTTAATTTGTGTTGCTAAGATGAGCGAAGGTCTTACGATTTGGGAACATCATGAGGGTGAGTTATAACGATGTAAATTAAATTTGTGGGTGAACTAACCCTTTAAAGAGGTGTAATGCCGTTTTCCGTACAGTAGCCTATATAAAATCCTATATAAAAGTGTGCGCGCTCGCCTTTCAATCATGCAATGCGTCGGAATTACATGTTTCTTTGTTTCATGATATAAGATTAATGTTGGAAAACTTAAACTTGTAGATAAAGTCCTATTTGAGATTGATTGTATATGAATGCATCATAGAAATCCATTTAATAGAGGATAACGTGAAATCTGCTTTACACTCCGTGATAAAGGCATTTAAAAATTTCGCGGAAACATAAAATCCGTTCATTTATCCAGATTGATGACCACTTGATGAACAAATGAAAACGCAAGTGTCTTGATTGACGGATCAACCGATCTGCTTGATCGGAAACGGAAATCGCATGTTAATGCCAAGAGTAGATTATTTCTGATAACAAGCAAAATAAACAACATGTAAACTGCATTAGACACACTGTCAGACAGTCTAAATTATGCCGCTGCTCTCGTATGCAGTCAGACTGGATATTTTTGACGCTTTCAAGGCTTTTTGGTAAATCACATACACTGTTTTTGCGCTGGTGTCATGTGCTTTCTGCTTGATCGTTAATCATATTATCCAAGAATAGTACGTCAAAAATGTGTTTCTACTGAGTAGTGCGCCATACTATCCACTAGCCAGACCGATAAACAAACACAGACCGGAAGTTAATTTCGGGCCAGGCGCGTAACAGTGGCAAAGCGCATGCGTCCCCTATGGTGCGTCCGTTGAAACCGTTGAAACTTATTCAGAGCAGCGCCACACCAGGGAAGTATGAAAGCGGGGCTGTGAGGGATATACTTTATAATGGCACAGATTTTTGGGGGCTGAAAACTTTTTTTTTTTTGTCTAGTGAAATTTATTGGAAGGACATACAGCGTTTCATCAGCAGAACAATTCAAAAACACATCAAATAACGGTAAAACCCACTGAAGAGATCTATCCCTCAAAGTCACAGCCTTGCTTTCATTCCCGTTAAAAAAATAAAGCACTACTGTGAATAAGGTCTATTGAGAGGGTGGGGAAAGGATTTTTGAAGATTAAGAGGGCACAGGATTTAAAAAGAGTTGCACCTTTAAGAGTGGGCAGCCGGTGATAAATCATGCACTTAACCCAAATTAAAGTGTAGATAATATGAATCTGTAAATCAATAATGGTTATTTTGATGTATTTGCAATATAACCATACATTTTTTTTTTTTTTACAGAAATACATTACACATTTAGGCTATATTTAAACTCAGTTTAAACTGCAACACTCAATTTCTCTCTATTTAAAAAAGGTTTGAAAATACACCAGCTCAAAATCGTTTGCGTTATTGACACAAATGTTTCACAGGCAGTAGGAAAAATGGATGGTGTTCTTCAAAAAGACTCAAGAGGATGTTTAAATAACCTTAGTTATAGTAGAAAGAGCACAGCAGACCAGCATTATCTCCAAACTTGTCACATCACATACACGGTTGAATTCGTGTACATTATTATTACATAACAGTCAAACAACCAGGTGATCAAGAGTAAGACTAATATAATATAAATATTTTAAATATTTTGTTTTTAAGTACATACCTGTAGATGTAAGTCGGTCAACGTGTGTGATGCTGTCTGATGTGCTGTAGATCAACAGCCAAAGAAAAGCTGAAATAGCGATGTATTAAGAAAAAACGCTGTTCATAAAAAAACGGCTTTGTTTAAGAGACAAGTCCACACCGTACCTCTCGTGTTAGAAAGTGCAAAAAATCAGCACATTCACTCACATTTAAATGTCTCCTCGACTCCTAAAAAGTCCCCTCACACGTATTGTGACGCAACAGGTTATTTGACTGTCTGTCAGGACTAGGAGGCGGTAGCTACACTGAACTTGGTGAGATTTCATCTTGTTTCCTGGCTCAAATTTGGGTTCCATAATCGGAATCATATGAACAGAACCGTAAATAATCTTGGACAAGCACAGACTTGTCCTTTCAGGGTCAATATTACTGTAGGGTGCCTTTTGGTGTCCTGTACATAAATAACTAATTTGCCATGATAACTTAACATAAAAATGACTATGAAATGGTGTGTTATATTATATAAGTTTTTATATTCATAATAAAAGCATTACTTGGCTCTTTAGATACATTTTCTAGATTTTTTAAAAAGTTTTTTTTATAAGAGGATGCGTGTTATTTTGCTATCCCATCCACTGCTCATTAAATTTGAATGAGAAAAATAGCCTAGTCAAATCATACAATTTAAACATTTTGTTTTCTTATTAATATTTTGTTAAATAAGAGATTACTCAACTGATCATTGGGTAATAAAAAACAATATTTAATAAAAAGGACAACTGGGGCCATATTCACAAAACATCTTAAGGCTAAAGTAGCTCCTAACTTGCCGATTAGGAGAAACTCTTGAAAAATAATGTGCGTTTCAGTCCTAACTTTAGGACTCCTGCATGGGTCATTCCTGGGATTTGGTAATATTTCAGTCCCTTAGATTTTGGTGGTGGTTCACCAAGATTAAATGTTAAAAGCTTTTCACAATACTTTGGTATGTCCTTTATAATGAATACAAATACATATTGCATTTTAATAATTTTTATCATAAAAAAAAATCGTATTTCTGTCTTACAGCAAGCATTGTGTCATGTCCCTGAGGTTCGTTGCTGAAACTGTACTTGGAAAATAATTAATAAAATGTGCACAGTGTCTATAATTTTCGGCAATAATGCAAGTATTTATTTGTGTTCTTTGCTTTTGAAAAGAAAAAAAAGCAAGATATTTGATTAAAAAAAAAATTATAAAGTTACGTCCCTCAGTCTGAACTCAGCCCCATCGCCAACCATTCTCCTCCCATAATAATTTAGACTCCACCCATATGTGACATCATTCACAGGATGTTGCATCATTCAGCTCTCTTCAACAGCATGGTGCAGAAGAAGGTGAGTGATATCACACATTTTTTTTAGGTGTTTTATAGTCCCATATAATACACCCCATCACACACAATTAAGATGAAAAATGATGACTTTTCAAAATTTTATTTTAATCCATAAAAATCTAAAATACTTATTTCATTGGCTGCCATGTAGCCCACTCTTCTACACCATATTAAGAGCAGTGGCCGTTTTGAGCAAAAAAACTCAACCCCATCACACTCAACCCCGTCACATATGTCATTGTTTCGGGGTTGTAAACTTTGTGACAGTTATTGACTTAATTGAATCAATGATTTCAATTTAAAAATTAAATTTCAGTAAATATATTATTACCAAAATCATGTTTTCGATGCTCTGCAGAGGGCTCCCTTCGAGCCATTGTGGTCAGTTGATCTTAAGTTCTTGTCAATGAAGACAGCGCTCCTGATTGCTTTGGCCTCCATCAAGAGGGTAGGGGACCTGCAGGCATTTTCGGTTGACGAAGCGTGCCTGGAATTCGGACCCCGGCCTGAATATGTGCCCAAGGTTCCCACCACACCATTCAGAGACCAGGTGGTGAACGTGCAAGCGCTGCTTTTAGAGGAGGCAGACCCAGCCTTGGCACTGCTCTGTCCAATACGCACCCTCCGCGCTTACGTAGACAGAACGCAGTGTTTCAGGACCTCAGACCAGCTCTTTGTCTGTTATGGTGGGAAGCTGAAGGGAAAGGATCTCTCAAAGCAAAGGTTGTCTCACTGGGTAGTTAAAGCCATTGTTTTAGCTTACCAGCAGCAGGGTCCATACCCCCTTGGGGTCAGGGCACACTCCATCCGGAGTGTGGCCTCCTCTTGGGCTCTAGCGCATGGCGCTCTGCTAACAGGCTGGGTGACACTGAATACATTTGCCACATTCTACAATCTCCGAGTGGAGCCAGTATCCGACTATGTACTTGCTTCTACTAGTGGCTGGTAATGGATTCGGCTCAGATGTCTTCGCTTGCTCGTCATTCCACTCCACGGACTGGATACGTGCAATATATTCCTCAGGTGAGCTTCTGGAAGTCCTGAGCTCCTCCAGCACTGTCGACGCCGACACCAGTAAGTCTGCCCTCTCGAGCCCAGACCCTCATGTTAGGCAAGGTGCCTCTGTGTGCATGGTTCCCCCTCTGGGCGACCCCCCACATGTGTATTTCCACCATAAGCCTCCTTGAGCAGGTGTCTTTCCCTTGGCAAGCCTTGCCACCTTGCTACATTTTTGCTCTAACAGTATTTCACAAAGCATTTTAGCGCTAAAACTAGCTCCTAAATCTGTGAAATGTTAGGAGTAGTCTAAAGGACTCCTAAGTCACAAGACCAAATCACTAAACACTCCTAATGGCTGTTGCCGCAATCCACCCAAAGACAACACTGAGGCAATAGTGATAATAAATGTATATAAATAATAATGTCAGATTACCTGTGCTGTGGTAGTTGTTTTTACGAGTTTACACTTACAAATGATTGAATAAAGTAAAATAATATGTGCATTTGACGTGCTGTCCGAAGCGATCAAGGGCTCCGAGTTCGGAATTTAGCCCAAACCCAGAGCTCTGCCCCGTATCGCAGACCTAGAGTGAGGAACGGGATGGCGGATGGATGCAGAACTGTGGAGGTAACTAGGTGAGTCGGCTCGACTTAAATTAACTTTGTTTATAAAACATAATTTTTGCTTGAATTCTGCAATCTCTCAAGATGTTAGAGTCTGACAATTAGCTGAACATAGTTTAATTAGTGACACAGCCTACTTTTTAAAATCTTTATTTGAATATGGCAACATTCTTATTTTAAACATTTTATTTGAATATAGCAATATGAAACCTCATTTAACAAAATATTTCTATAATTAAATCACTGACAGTGACCCTTCCACTACACAAACACTGTGGGCATTGTTAGTAAGTGTGTGGACATCATCCATAGCAAAGAGGTCAACCCTGTTCTTACTCTTAGTTAAGGACTTCTTTCTATTTCTTAGTAAAAGTTGCTCTCAGCAGCTTTGTGAATAGGTTTAAAGAGAAAAATCTTAAATAAGAATTTTTACTGCCATTTAGGAGAGCTCTTTGTGGTAAGATAAAATGTTTTGTGAATACGGCCCCTGATTTTTTTTGTCTCTTCAGTGGCGGGAATTTCACCGGCTGAGGTGAATAAGTTGGTGACTTTCCAATTAACACATTTTCTTCGTATGAGTTTGCTTACTTGTTTTGCCAAAGCTTAACATGTCCACCCTGTCTGCATTAAATATACCAGAAGTGATTAGAATAATTTCAAAATATGTAAGTTTAAATATACCAAGTTTTCTTCAACAACCAGACTAGCTATTTAGCTAGTCACAGTTTGTTGTAAGCTAATATGTTAATTAAAGCTCAAAATGTCCACCCTGGCGGCCACTTAGACACGATAGGGTGGACATTCACATGACAGGGTGGACATAGAATTAATTTGTGGTTATTATTGGAATCTATATAAATGTAACATTATAATTTGTAGAAACATCGGCTGTAGATAACATTAGAATACTAATAAACTAAATATACATTGATTTTGACCACTGACAGGTGAAGTGAATAACACTATCTCTTCATTACGGCATCTGTTAGTGGGTGGGATATATTAGGCAGCAAGTGAACATTTTGTCCTCAAAGTTGATGTGTTAGAAGCAGAAAAAATGGGCAAGCATAAGGATTTGAGCGAGTTTGACAAGGGCCAAATTGTGATGGCTAGACGACTGGGTCAGAGCATCTCGAAAATTGCCGCTCTTGTGGGGTGTTCACAGTCTGCAGTGGTCAGTATTAAAAGTGGTCCAAGGAAAGAAAAGTGGTGAACCGGAGACAGGGTCGTGGGTGGCCAAGGCTCATTGATGCACGTGGGGAGCGAAGGCTGGCCCATGTGGTCCGATCAAACAGACGAGCTATTGTAGCTGAAATAGCTCAAAAAGTTAATGCTGGTTCTGATAGAAAGATGTCAGAATACACAGTGCATCACAGTTTGTTGCGTATGGGGCTGCATAGACTGCAGACCAGTCAGGGTGCCCATGCTGACCCCTGTCCACTGCCGAAAGTGCAAACAGTGGACATGTGAACATCAGCACTGGACCATGGAGCAATGGAAGAAGGTGGCCAGGTCTGATAAATCACATTTTCTTTTACATCACGTGGATGGCAGGGTGCGTGTGCTTCACTTACCTGGGGAACACATTGCACCAGAATGCACTGACTACGGGAAGAAGATGCACAGAAGTTGCCAAACTTTCTGCAGAGTCAATAGCTACAGACCTCTAAACTTCGTGTGGCCTTCAGATTAGCTCAAGAACAGTGTGTAGAGAGCTTCATGGAATGGATTTCCATGGCTAAGAAGCAGCATCACCAAGTGCAATGCAAAGCTTTGGATGCAGTGGAGCAAAGCACGCCACCACTGGACTCTAGAGCAGTGGAGACATGTTCTCTGGACTGACGAATGATGCTTCTCTGTCTGGCAATCCGATGGACGAGTCTGGGTTTGGTGGTTGCCAGGATAATAGTACTTGTCTTACTGCACTGTGCCAAGTGTAAAGTTTGGTGTAGAGGGAATTATGGTGTGGGGTTGTTTTTCAGGGGTTAGGTTTAGCTCCTTAGTTCCAGTGAAAGGAACTCTTAATGCTTCAGCATACCAAAGACATTTTGGACAATTTCATGCTCCTAACTTTGTGGGAACAGTTTGAGGATGGCCCCTTCCGTTTCCAATATGACTGTGCACCAGTACACAAAGCAACGTCCATAAAGACATGGATGAGTTTGGTGTGGAGGAACTTGACTGGCACAGTCAGTGATGGTTTGGGGTGCCATGTCATCTGCTGGTGTTGGTCCCCTGTGTTTTCTGAGGTCTAAGGTCAAAGCAGCCGTATACCAGGAAGTTTTAGAGCTCTTCATGCTTCCTGCTGCTGACCAACTTTATGGAGATGTAGATTTAATTTTCCAACAGGACTTGGCACCTGCATACAGTGCCAAAGCAACCAGTATATGGTTTAAGGACCATGGTATCCCTGTTCTTAATTGGCCAGCAAACTCGCCTGACTCGCCTGTATAAGTGTTTTCACGGGGGTTCCTCAGGGCTCAGTGCTGGGACCTCTTCTCTTCTCCATTTACACTACGTCACTGGGACCCATCATACAGGCACATGGCTTCTCATACCATTGCTATGCTGATGACACTCAACTCTATCTTTCATTTAAACCAGATGACCCCACAGTAGATGGACGCATCTCAAGCTGTCTGGCAGACATCTCGGCATGGATGAAAGAACACCACCTTCAGCTCAACCTGGCAAAGACTGAGCTTCGCCTTCCCTGCCAATCCGACTCTACAACACAACTTCACCATCCAGCAAGGTTCATCTCTGATTACCCCCTCAGGGTCGGTCAGAAATCTTGGTGTAATCTTTGACGACCAGCTGTCCTTCAAAGACCACATTTCAAAGACAGCTCGATCATGCAGGTTTGCTCTGCACAACATCAGGAAGATCAGACCGTTCCTTACAGAGCATGCAACACAACTTCTCGTCCAGGCCCTTGTCATTTCTAGGCTTGACTACTGCAATGCGCTTCTGGCTGGTCTTCCATCGTGTGCAATCAAAACTCTTCAATTGATTCAGAATGCTGCAGCACGTCTTGTATTCAATGAGCCCAAAAGGGCCCATGTCACACCTCTCTTCATCTCTCTGCACTGGCTGCCACTTGATGCCCGCATCAAGTTCAAGGCCTTGACACTCGCTTATGGATCCAACACAGGCTCGGCACCAGCATATTTCACTCGCTCCTACGAGTCTACACCCTACCAGAAGCCTTCGGCTCAGGTAAGGAGCGTAGGCTTATGGTACCATCACAGAGAGGCATGAAATCCCTCTCCAGAACTTTTTCATTCACCGTTCCTGGCTGGTGGAACAATCTTCCTACCTCCATCCGGATGGCAGAATCACTGTCATCATTCAAAAGACAGCTAAAAACTCATCTCTTCCGTGAACACTTATCATAAAAAAAAAAAAAAACTCTTCTCTTTTATTCCCTCCTTATTCTAGCTTAAGCTTATTCTATGTAATATCCAAAACTTGGTATTTAAGGCACTTTTTGCGTTTTGCGCCTATTCATGACCGATCGCTTCCTGTACTCCGATGTTGTAAGTCGCTTTGGATAAAAGCGTCTGCTAAATGCCTAAATGTAAATGTAAATGTTTTCACACGATTGTTGAGTGTAGGTAATCAGAAATTTTATTGTGCTATTTAAATAGTAGTGTTTTTAAAATTAAACACAAGAGTTATTAGTTTTGAGTGATAATGTCTAATGTAGAGTACTGTGTTTAGAGTTGTGCAAAAAATGGAAAAGGTTTTTTTGTGCTTGTTTTCAGACTTGATCTAAAGATTAGGTTCAAGAGTGAATGGTTTCGCTAAGTGGGCCTCGAGTTCCACTTTTAGTGTAAGCAATTTACACAAAAAAAACTGTAATGCAAAAATCTTACATATTTAGCACAGGAATCATGCCATCTGAACACATTCATTTATTGAATTGAAAAATGTCTATATTTTTAACATCTGACTGTACAAAGTGGGGTAACGCTGCAAATTTAGAAACTTGATTAGTGCCCTAAAATTTTCCTTATTCTGTTATGTTTTACAAAACTTCATTTTCAGGTTTGAGTGAAAAAAAAAAAAGAGTTCTTAGCTTTCGTGGGAATACACATTCTTGAAGCAATGACAAGGGAAGCTGTGGTCAGACTACTTAAATGTTTTCACTGTTTAAACTACACTTTTCAGCAGTCATTTGAACACACATTTAATTATGTAAAAAAAGTAAGGTGCATAAACTTTAAATACTACTACTAATAATCAGACTCAAAATAGTCACTATCAACTGCCAGTTTGAGGTTTGGCAGTTGTTATGGTGAAGCTGGTCACGGCTTCATAATTTAGTTTGGAGAGCACAGTTGCACATGGAGGATGCAGCGGTGGCTTAGATCAGGAAAGAACATATGACGTTCATTGGGTGCGTATGCAATTATGAAATGACACTCATTAAAAAAAAACTCTGTCATGTTCAGAAAGGGGATCTTCCTAGTGATATACAATTCTACCAACCATTCAGTGATGAAGCAAACAAAGCCCCTAGGGATACCCAGCCAACAATACTTTAAAGTTTATCATGATATCTAATTCCAACATCTATTACTCTTTAATTAAACTTATAGAAAAATAAAGAGCTAAAAAGAAAAAAAAAAGACACCAGCATAATAGTTAAGCAATAGTTGAATATCCAAAAGCATCTGTATAATAAAAACAGGGAAAGTTTCTTAGATTTGTGCTCACTACATTTATTATGCAAGGCAAACATGTGGTCAGTCATACACTGATGCAATCCGTTTCCAATCATCTGAAAGCAACAGTCCCAGATATGTTTAATGTCTTTGTAAATATGCCATTGACTAAGAAAAGAAATGTTGGTTTAATCACATCTAAAACACAACACCCACGCTTCATAGAAACAGGACAACAGTTATCAAGTGTAACAGGCATAACACAAGAGCACATATAGACAATCTTTCTCGCTCTCACTCTCTCTTCACAAACATACAAAAAAGGAGAACAAACATGTACACAACATTAAATTACCATCCAGTATACAATCATTCATTGAGAGAATTTCTTTTAAACATTTTACATATTGTTCCATTAGTTTTCTATTATTATCCCTTTAAAGAAAAAAAATCTCTGTGCAAAAATATTTATGGATATATTTTTGGATTTCTATATTCTCTGGTAATGCCTGAGTAGGTTGTCTGAGTCAGCAATTGATGAACTGTGGCTTTCAAACATTGAATATAGTACAAACTACCCTGGTGTGAATCTCTTTAAACTATTCAGTCTAGGTAACATTTCATGAACAGTCATTTTTAATTTAAATGAAATTTCAAAAAAAGGTATGGTCATATTTCAAAAAGATATAAATAAGAAATTCGATTTTGCATAAAAGAACATTAAGCCTGTTTTTAGGACCAATACTTTTTTTAAATTGTGATATTCATTTTATGATAATTAAGTAATCCAAAATTCTCATTACTGTAATACTTTTAATTTCTTATACAATATTTTCTGCTGATTAAAAATAATAATAATAATAATAATAATAAAAAGGCAGTAGAAAATTACTACAATGTTGCATGAACACTCTACAATCATGTTTTTTAGATTACAGTAATGAGAAGGACAATAAAAATAATATCAATGCGAGAATGATGGTCCAAAAATAAGCTTAATTTACAAAAATAATTTCTTATTTATTTTAGGGTGAACTTAATTGTTTGTCTTTAAGATTCCAAATCTTGATTCATTCATTTTTTTTTAATTAGAATTGATCTGATTAGTTAACAGCATTGTTTTTTTTTTACTTTGCTTATTAAATACAAATACACCAATTATATCCAGGTAGTTACAAAAGTCATTGTCCAGGTAGTTACAAAAGTCATCAGCGAGGCAGTTTGACAAGTAAGGCATTGATGTGTTTCTAGAGATACTTTCTATATTGTGCTATAAATGTCTGTTTAACAAAGATAATACCAGTACAAAAAACACCAAGAAAAGCACAGTACATTAAAAGTGTGCAGGGAACTATATGCAGAGAGACCAGAAAAAGAAAAGTCAATGACACAAATCCACTGGTGGTCACCAGAGCACAGGGAATTCTAGTTTGCTGAATCCAGGGTCCTTCCTGAGCTCCCAGTAAGTGCCATTGCTCACCCACGAGTCGTCTTCAGAGCGTCTGATTGAATGAATGAAAGAGTGTTATGAACAGAAACCGTTCGAACAGAGACGAAACAGAAAAGCGCATCACTTACTTGAAAAATCGGGGTGAGTGTGTCATGTTATTTTCCTGCAGGACTCTCCTCCTCTCTCTTTGGAGGACTTCAATTCTTTCTTTCTGTTCTTCTGCTCCCACAATATCACCCTCTTCAAGAAATCTAACAAAAAGAGCACCAATAAGTAGCCAATAGTACACACAACTGCTTTTAGTAATGGGAAGAGTTCACTAAGCACACCTTTTTCACTTTATAGTGAGTCAAAATCTGCTAAGGGGTAATTAAATGTAGGAAATCATGTCAAAATGTATAATCTTTTATTGGAAAATTAAACATATCAAACTTTGATAAGCTTCGAGCCTGTTTTTAGGACAAAAAGATCAGTCAAGAATAGAAAATTATTTAAAATATTTAAATCAGGAATGTCAGAATCAGAATGCACAGTTTGTGCATAAAAAGGTGTGAATGTGTGTGAAGCACAGAAAACAGTGTTAAAGTTCTCTTGTGCTTGAATGGTTTAAAGTCGTTAAAATGCACACAAGGGATCGATAAGAGGAATTGAAATCTAATCAAATAATTTGATTCCACAATTGGAATTGTTTTTCTATTCTCAACCCTATCGCTGGACCTCCGCTTTGTAAATCCTACTGTGTACTGTGCTGTGCACATAATTTTTTGACAGACTTCCAGGTCATGATATTCAAATGATGTGGATTTGAAAACAGATGGACCGAAGGTGATAATTGGATCGAAGGGTCAATAATTCAGTGAAGAGATTGATGCTCATGAGTGTTATGTCGATGTTTTTAGTTCTAATATTCCAACCAGTCAAGTTTTTAACGGACATGATAATGTGCCTGAGGGGTGAAATACGTTAGATTTCTGGGTAATTATAAAACATGCAGGAGACGTTAAAATGCTTTTTGCGTAATTCATTATACTTATTTTACAGAATGAAGTTAATTTTGCGGCTTAAATAAATGACGTTACTCACAGGAGATTGTGCCCCAGATCTCACAATATTAAAATATGACAATATTTCTCACCAAGATGAAAAGCTGTCTCGCAATATATCAAAAGAAAGAACAGAGCCTCTGCTTTTAAAGGTGCCCTAGAATGGAAAACTTTATTTACCTTGGCATAGTTTAATAATAAGAGTTCTGTATATGGAACTATCATACCATGAGCCTCAAACAAAACTGTTTCCTCCTGCATAGGTAAATCTTATGCTTGAAAAAGACCACTGAAAAACAGGCGAATCCCTACATAACACCAACTGTGACGTAACCGTCATAATCATTAATATTTATGCCTCCCCAAATTTGCATATAACCAGCCCATGTTCAAGGACAGGCTGAGGCAGTATTAACGTGGACCGAATCAACAGAAGTTCTGTAGGTATTGTGAAGACGAGGACAATATAGGTAAAATGGCAGATCATGGATATAGATGTTATTATCCAGGCTGTGCAGGGGATGTGAGCACTTTTCATTGGCTTCCCACAGAACAGAACTGTCAACAGGCATGGCTGATCGTGTTTAGAGGAGCGTTCATGCGTGCGGTTGCCAGAATTCAGTCATTTAAATCCCCCAATCAGAGCTTTTTTGTTAAAAGAACGCGTATACTATCCCATGTTTTGCGTAATCATGTGCCATCTGGCAACCATGTGCACGCTCTCTCTCTCGCGCAAGCGGATGATCTAAAAACACTGACAAACAAGTAAACTGCATTTCAGCAACCTCCATTTGAGATTTTCTGCTTAAATTGTCATTCAGTCGGCCTGTGTTGTGTCACCACTCGCGAGCTGCTTGTGCTGTTTGCACTTGTGTGAGCCTGTGAAATAAGCCAATCAGAGCAGAGCTCAACATTAATATTCATGACCCTTCCAAATAAGGCAAACACAGATTTAATTCTAGGGACAATTTCTAGGGTTGTAAATGGACCTGTAAAATTGTATCTGGGCAATTTTTTGCCTTAAATAAGCCACATATCCTCTACGTAGATATAACAATTTAAAATATAGTTTCAACTCATTCTAGGGCACCTTTAAACAAACAAAAAAAACCCTGTTTCATTCTAGCTTCATACATTTTTTATCAACACTTGAATATGGGGAAGTTTCATAAAAAGCTGAGAAGATAGTTGCTCATGGCGGTTGTCTCATAAATTACGTAAAATTCCGTCAGTGGTGGGGAAAGTTAAATAGGGATTTTATAATGCTGTAAACTGTAACAACAATAATCACCAGGCTTTTAATGGCCTCAGCAGGAACTTTGTTATAATACATAATGTTCATAAGCTGATTATGTTTATATTATGTAATTACATTATATATTTTAATCGTGCTGTTCAATAAAACCACATGATTACTTGCTTTAGAACCAATTATTTATGCTTCATTGTTATTATATATGTATTTTAAGTATGTATTTATATATGTATGTTCACTTACCATAAAAATTATCTGATTAATCATCAAAACAATCGACTGATTCCTTGATCAAAATAATCATTAGTGACAGGACTAGATTAGCTAAAATATTGCACCTGCATTTACACTTGCATTTTGTAACTTTCAGAATGGTCATCTCATCTCGTGAACCCAATATCGCCCTGTCTCATGAGCTAAGTGTATTGTCACACCCTACTTGAAGACTGACATGTTTGACTGTCAAATGTTACATTCATCTGTTGACTTTGGAAAATCAAGTTAATTTTTTTACCAGAAAATGAGTGTTTTTATTGTCTCATCATTTTTAAAATTTAAAACCATGAAAATTATTTTGTAAATAATAGTGAAAAATCACTTTTTAAAACTATTGTTTCCTTATTACCCCGTAGCAGATTTTGACTAATCTAGTCATGTCTGTACCTTTGGTCTGGTCTAAAACGAGTGTCAGTCAGGGGCAAGAGTGGCCTTAAACTCTCTTCCAGTTCATTTAACTCAATTGCAAACTGGGTGAATCCATAGTACTGCTCATGGTCCTCAGGCATAGAATCTACATGCACCCATACACAAACATACAAAGACAAAAACAGTGCTGTGTTAGCTTCCTCCTGTGGTCATTATCCACAAACTCATTGAAGATGGAACATTGATTATAATTTAGATATTTGAAACATTTAAATGGTTAAATGGACTTCTCTGGACTGGTCCGAAACTCACTTGCTCTCCAGATGCAGGTTGCAGAGGGTGGTTTTCCCAGGTACAAGGCCTCATTCCATTTGCCAAACAGAGAATGAATGACACGCCCCTCTGAATCAGTGACAACACCCTCTACCTCATTAGCATTCAGACCTCCAGATCTCGACTGAATATAAGACATGCATAAAACAAATCATAATGAAAGAAAAGTTAAATACAGTTATTTACAAAATGAGAATTTGGTCATAGTTGTTCCACTAGAGTAAGAGGTGGGCAAGACAAACATTGATACAAGAATTGTGCATTTCCCACCTTGAGGAAAGTGACTTTGCAATGACTGACATCTCCCATAGTGGTTGAGTTCTTGATTGACATTTCCCCATAGTGTTCGATCCAGCGCTGACCACTTAGAATGTTATGAATGCATGAAGTGACCTTACTCCACTCATAACGATCCCCAAAACTGAGAATAAGCGAATGAGTGAAAGAAAGACAGACAGATGCTGAGACATGGAAGAGAATGCGGGTTGGAATAATGGAAATGAATGATAAGCAGAATAATTTCGGATAAAAAAAGTAAATAAAAATAATCACCCTGGCAACTCTAAGTGAGTGACTCCCATGGGAACAATCTCCATGGATTTTCCCCAAAACTTATTCTTCCAACGGATATCTAATGGACATATGCAGAGAATGGACACAGTTTACGGCATCAAAATCATGCAAACCACTAAAAGGCCTGAGACTAGCTAAGTGTGATTCCCTTACCTTGCCAAAATGTGTAGCTTTTGGACTCACAGTGACAAGCGGACACAGGTGGATGGTGACTGACCTTAAGGACACGGTATTAAATAGCATGAGAGCGTGTACACTAGGGCTGTCACAGCAAAGGAATTACTCTTTCGGTGATGTGCGATATTAATCGACATTTAAAAAAAAAAAAACAGGCAGGAGAAAGCATAAACAACAACTGACCAGGAACAACTGAAACACAGGACTATATAAACAGGGGTAGAACAAAGTAAAGTTAAGTAGACATATGTGAAACTAATACCTAACTATAGCAACAAACATGGGCATAATCAGTAACCAATGAAACCTAAACCAGTAAGTACTTACTTCACGACTGCTAAAAAAAGAGTTCTATATAGTATGAATGTGAATGAATGTCGTATGAATTCAACTGGGTGATGAAACAAGCCGTTTAAATTATTTAAACTTTAAACGCCACTTTACAAAGCTCAACCAAACAACAATTCTCTACGGAGCTTCTATAAGAGTTGTTGGAGAAAAATTACGTGTTTCACTTTGTTATTATTAACTTATTAAACATTCAATTCACATGCATGAAGTGTATGGCCTTATGAAAAAAAGAAACCCATTGCAGTTGCTTGCATTCCTCTGCGATTGGCTTGTGAGTGTCGCGGGATCACAACATCCCTAGTGCAAACTTTTGTGCTTTGGTTGAAATAACAGAAATGTGCACGGTTACCTGTTCAGCAATGAAGCGGAAGCCCTTATCTGGCCGGAGACACTCGTATGTCTCTCCCAGTATAGGATTAAAGGGTTTTCCTCCTGCTCTAGTGAACGAACATGCATAGGCTGACACAGCAAATGCTGCTACGTATACCTTAAGAAAAAGACACACACAAATATATGGTTAAACATAGGGAAGCACAATAATGCTTAAACTAACAATCACAATTATTTTGCTCAAAAAGTATAATTGCAATTATTAATTACTTTTGCTTTAATTTGAAAAATTTCTTGTTATATTTCATTAGAATTATTGCATGAAAACATCAACTCATATACAGGGTTTATTTTATATTATTATGAATCAGGAAACTATATATTTATCATGTTTATTAGCACTATATTACATAAATTGGTAAAATCTTAAGAAGCTTCTTAAATGTATAATATTACGTAAAATAATTTCAAACTATATTAATGTTTTTTTCTATTAAAACAAAAAAAAAAAGTTGTACTGTTTCAGAGGTTGCGTAAGTGCATGATTTAGCAACCACAACTGCAAACAATACAGTTGAGAATCATGTTTGGATATATCACAAATTATCAAGAGAAGTAAAAATCACAATCAATTAATCATGCAGCCCCAGTTAAACAGAAAATCCAATCTGAGCTTAAAAGTATCTCCTTTTGTGTTCCATAAAAGAAAGAATGACCAGTTTAGATGGACATGAGAGTGAGTAAATGATGACAGATTTATAACTTGACTTGATCTCACCATGCGCATGTGTGGGTTATGTGTGTTTGCAGCGGTTTCCAGCAGGTGGCAATACTCCACTTCCTCACACAGTCTCTGCAGAGTGTTCATGGGCTCATTGAGTTGGACGGGCATAGCCACTTTCGACAGGTCTTTACCAATGTTACTGCGCAGAATACTCCACAGATTCACGCTCTCGTTTATGCGTGCACTTGGCAAACGGCCTCGCCTCATCACTGCACTCTCGTTGCCATTACCTGAAGACACTAAACACACACACACAATTAACTATGATTGCAAAGAAATGCGAATCTTCATAAATGTGAACAAAAGGTGAACTTGTTTGACAGTGCCTCACCAAAATTCTCCCTCACGCTGCCATTCTCATTCCTGCAAAACTCTACTGATGTGCTGTCACTCACATCACTGACGTACGAATCATCATCAGATGCCTAGTCACACAAAAAATGTATAATGATCATAAAGGAATTTATGTCTAACATTTAAGGGTTACGGCACATTTTTTAAGTAAAATTTAAGGATTTTTAAGACCTTTTTTAGACCTGAAAAAATATTAATTAATACTGTAATTAATTGCTCCGTGTGCAATGTTGTCAAAAAATGATGATGTGATTTTATTAATAACAATAATTAGACAATATTTTGCTAAGTGTGTTTTTGAATGCATTTTCACTGCATAAATAATGCTATGAAAGTCACTGTCTTAATAAGAGAGTTGAGTGAGCTGTTCATTCTACTGATTCGATCAAACGGCTGATTCTTTCAGGAACGGAGCAAGGGATTGTTTTTATGAATGGGTCATTGAGTTAAACTGATTCTGAAACTAACAGATTAAATTCAAATGCTGAAATGTTCATTGGCCAAATAAAACAAAAACACAATATTATGAATAAAATGTAACTTACAAATGTTAACTTATTGTTAGTTACATCTCAGGCACAATAAAGAGATGTCATATGATCACAAGTTCAGTATGGAGTACCGCAAGGCTCAGTGCTAGGATCATTGCTTTTCACACTGTACATGCTACCCTTGGGATAAATCATTAGGAACGATGCCATTATTGGACCAAAAACCTCTGCACGTAATAACCTAGAACACTGTCTAACACTTGATGGCTGCTCTGTCAAGTCTTTGTTGTCAGTTAGGAACCTGGGTGTGCAAGCACCTACCATCTGTAAAACCGCATTTTTCTATCTTAAAATATATCTAAATTACTACATATTATCACAATGACAGATGCAGGAAAGTTAGTTCATGTGGTCATGACCTTAAGGCTAGATTATTGTAATCCTTTACTAGGTGGTTGTCCTGCATGCTTAATAAACAAACTCCAGCTGGTCCAAAAAGCAGCAGCTACAGTTCTTACTAGAACCAGGAATATAACCATATTATCCCGATTCTGTCAATACTGCATTGGCTCCCTAATAAACATTGCATACATTTTAAAATGCAAGCTCTTAGCACATTATAGACCTTCACATCTATTGCAATCTTACATTTCTAGCCAGTTAATATTACCTAGAATTTCAAAATCAACTGCAGGCAGTAGATCCTTTTCCTGTTTAGCAAGTGAGATACTCTGTCAGTTTAAATCTAGACTCTTTAACCTGGCATACACATAACAAATTATAACATTTCTAAAATTCACATCCATTAAATGATTGTTAGGCTGCATAAATTAGGCCAACCATAACATAACACCATAACCATAACACCCGATGTACTTGTTACATTGTAAGAAGAATGCAATCTAAGTCTCTCTGTTTATCCCAAGGTTACCATTGTCAGCCATATCCGGTCTGTATACAGATCAGATGGTGGACCTGAACCAAGACACAACCACAACGCAGCCCTGAATGTCTGCAGAGATCCTGTCAAACAATCCCCTTTGAACGCCTCGTTGACATGACAGCCATCGGCACAGATCCTCAGCAAAGACCTCAAGAACCAGACAAGTCTACTACACAGACCTATGACCAGCTTCATCTCCATACTGGCATGATGAATCTGATCTTTAAGCAAAAGGAACTGGATGAAATATTTGGATCCAAAATCTGATTTCTGACTGATGTTGCCTGAATCATAGTCACACCGTGTCCCTTTGTTGGCCAGAGGAGAACTGGCCCCTGACTGAGTCTGGTTTCTCCCAATGTTTTTTTCTCCATTTCTGTCACCTGATGGAGTTTGGGTTCCTTGCCACTGTCGCCACTGGCTTGCTTAGTTGGGGACACTTAAAATTCAACAATATTATTGATTTGACAGCACTGGCACTATTGGATGAGAACTGAACTGAGCTGGACGATGTCGATGAGCTGGACAGAACTGTTTTATAGATCTTTACAACGGCACTGAATCAACACTGAACTGACTTCAGCTGAACAATGACTCTAGTATTTTCTTTTAGAGCTGTACAGCCGAAATTTGTATCACTGAATAATTTTCCTGTTATCGCTGTAAAGCTGCTTTGAAACAATCTGTATTGTATAAAGCGATATATAAATAAAGGTGACTTGACTTGATTGTTTATTGGACTGTTGTATAAAATCAATATGTCAGCTTGCATATTGTTAAAACAATAATTACGATATTATTGTGAACATACACATAAATAGCAATCTCACACAATCTCAATACATCATGTTTGACAGATTATTATAATCAGACCTAACAACATTGAGTTGCACTAAACGGCTATATTTTTTTTCGATCAAATTTAAGACCTCATGACAAAATGTAATGCCTAGCAGAAAAAAACACACATATTTAAGACATTTTAAGGGCCTTAAAAAAGGAGATTAAAATTTCACACTTTTTTAAGACTTTTTTACCGACCTGTGGGAACCTTACATTTGGACTCTGCAATTCAGTTCACAGTGCCTCACATTTTATTTTATTTTTGATCAAATCATTTTAAACTTCATTACATTTTCAATCACAAAATCACTGATTCATGCAAATATGCGTTTTGACCTTTCTGACCTCATTCTCAGACGAGCTGCCAGACAGCAGATACTCTTTAGCGTCAAAGAACTCTGACAAGGACTCTGGGATTGATCCTCGACTCTCACTGGACACTTGCTGCAGCAGAGGGCGTGACCCATCAAGGACATCCTGATTGGATGAGAAGATATAATTGGCTTGATTTGGGCCAATAATAATAATTATAGAGAATAAAAACACTTAAAAACAGATGCCATAAATTTGTTGCTTGTATACCTTTTCACTAATACAATCTAATGTGATCCTGATTCTGTCTCTTTCAGTGCAAAGGGAAGTGTACGCTGATCTAAGAGTCGAATGAACTAGTAGAAGAAAGAAAGGGGATGAAGTGTCATTTCATCATATGGTTCATGTTATATCAAAAATTTCAGTCGATGATAATACAAGTGATTGAAATCTATTATTTATTCTTGAAAACTATTATTTTAATTATTAATATAATGTTAATATTTATATGAATAATTATGAACATTATATTCCTGCCAACATACAGTATATGTGAACATTCATACTCACCAGTGCCAGCAAGCTGAAAAAACTCCTCCTGCATCCGGGAGGCTTCCGTGGGCGAGTCTGGACTATCAAGGCATGAGTCTGGTGAAACAGGCTCTGAATATACCAAGTTTGGATGAGATACATGCAGACGGGAGGATGAAGTGTCAGGATTCTGCTAGAAAATGACAGATAGTGAATGACAGATATAGTATCTAGTATGTGTAAAGTGGAGTAAGATTAGGAGCCTAAATCTTACCTGTAGTGTGCTTTTATTATTTTCCTTGCTATAATTCTTTGATCTCCATTTTTTGTGTCGGCGTTTCTCTTTTTTGGAGCCTTCAGTCTGAGGACACACACACACACACACACACACACACACACACACACACACACACACACACACACACACACACACACACACACACACACACACACACACACACACACACACACACACACACACACACACACACACACACACACACACACACACACACACACACACACACACACACACACACACACACACACACACACACACACACACACACACACACACACACACACACACACACACACACACACACACACACACACACACACACACACACACACACACACACACACACTTTAGGAGGTATCTGGAGGTCAAAAACATTTTTTAACCACACGCACCAAACAAACACATATTGATGATCTGTTAATCGATACATACAATAATGAAAACTGCACTACCTGCAGAAAGTTAATGGCAGGTGCTGAGAACGCTCGGTGAAGAACTTCCATATTTTTCAGAAGAAGATTTAATTCCAGCAACGATGACTCACACTCTGACAGATCTAACAAAAAGATTACCATTAAGCGTTTCATTTTCTTAGTGATGGCTCATCCTGCTTTTCAGAATGTTCTCTGTGTATTATCTGAGAGATGAACAGTATTTTGGCCATGATTAATACTGCAGAATGATGTGTCAGTTTCTTGCAGCTACCTTTGCAGCACTTCTCCATGTCTTGTGAGTTTTGGCGCCAGCTGTTCTTCAAAAGGACTGAAGGCTGCTTGGAGTGAAATGAACGCTGGGAACAAAGAAAAAAAGACAAAATGTGTCATTGTTGCATATTGCTACATGCCTTTCTGTGCCACTTGGAAATTATAGGAAAGACTTCAAAAGTTTGGGATCTGTAAGATATATATTAGGAACCCTTTAGTCTCCAGTGACACCATTTTCTAGAGCTGAAACCAACTTGTAGTCTAAGGTAGAGAATCATGAAGCATGATGAAGCATGACCCGCATTTAAAACGCTTCCCTGCCAAACACGGAATTTTCAAGGTTTCCTTATTTTCACTGTTATACGCTAGGGGGCGCTATTACACATATTTTGAGTACTGACAGAATCTCCTGATCAAAACACAGGAGCACAAAAAAGACACAAAAAAACTAGCGACTGTATGTTAGCAGATGCATATGTACAAATAACGCAATCATCAACACTAACTGGTGCTCTTCGTTTAGGGATTGCATTGGTTGTCTTCCCGGTCATAAGTGTGCCACTTGGACACCTATGTAACTTCCTCCACCCCAGTAAAACCAATGCATTTTTCTTCAATAATATAGTTTTTTCTTTTTAATTTTGTATTTTGAGATGATTTGATGGTATTTTTATATTTATGCAATAATTATGGTCTATTTTTGCCATTGAAAATTATTCAAACATTTTTTTGTAATTTTCTTTTTTTATGATTGCAGTATTTCAGGTTAAAACAGAGACTAGGCCTTCAAAATAAAAATATTTGAAGGCAGATTACCACCTCTTTTGAATTATTTAAGAAATGATGCAACCATGGGTGTAATCAACTAGAGGTCTCTATGGAGCGGCTTGTGAATTCCTAGTTCACTTTTGAACACATTTAATAATTTTTTTAGATGGATTTGAATATATATATAAAAAAATCTCAAAGACTATTTTATTTTATTTTTTTAGAAATAGTGATTTCTCATCAGAATGTTTCATATCATTCTGATGAAGCTGTGATTTAAAAAATCTAAATGTGGTTCATAGGTTCAGTTTTTCATAGGTGTGTGTGTGTATATAAACTGTGCATGTGTGCGTGAGCGGATATGTCAATATCACACTTTTGATGTTTTACAGTGTTACCCTTTACTGCTGTGTACTTTTTTCAGCATTGTGGCGATTTGTAGATTGTACACACAAATATTTGGAGAATTTGTGTGTTTTTGCCGATTTCCCATTCATTTCCTATGGTGGGTCATTTTTGACCGAAAACAATGAACTCTACTTTTTTTACGACCAATTAGCATGCTCGAATCATGACCCCAAAGTGCAGTGATTGAAGCAGTGATTTTTAAAATTTCAAAACAGAAAATTTTACGGTCAGAAGAGCACCAGAGGGTTAAACATTATATAAATCAAAACTGCCTAATGTTACTGAATGAAATGTCGACTCAGAACAAGCTATAGTACTGTGCAAGCATTAGGGGTGTTGATGGACTCGATCTACTCCATCTGTGTTTGATCATCGTTGTGAATCTGATCTGGATGTATCTGACAAAAACATGATTTTCTTAGCTTTTTGTTCAAAATGTTGCTTTTTTAATGAAACTTACCCATATTTAAGTGTAGATAAAAAAGGAATGCATGAAGCTAGAGGGGTTGCTTTGTTTGAAAGCAGAGGGTCTGCTCTTTCTTTTGATATACATGCTCAGATATTCAACAACAAAATATTCTATGGTCCATTACATTTCTGTGAAAATGATCAAAAACCCTGACAGTGGCTGGCAACTCTTTTTAAAAACGCTGGCGGGAAAGAGTTAAGAATCACAAGCCAAAGTGTTGTGAAATACATGAAGACAGATTTTTAGACAGGTTGCGAGTGACTCTTGAGGGACCAGAACCACTTCCTCTTGTACCACTGTTTGAAGAATTTATCTTCCAGAATCTGGTAGTGAATTTTGGGACTTCATTTTAAGCCCATTTCCTACTCTGAAATGTCCGCCTTGCTAATTGTTAGTAGCAGCTGACACCATGACTCCCTCGCCACTGCCTCTGTTGTCTAACATGAACTGGTGTTGGTACCTTAAGAGTCACTCTCAACCAAAAATCAGTCCTCATCTATTTCATGGCACTTTAGCTTGTGATTCGTATTAAGGGTGTGTTCACACTTAGCTGTGTTCTTAGTTATTTTGGTCTACATACATGTTCGTTTACATGCCTTTGGTCTGTGTTGCGTTCTTATTTCAGTCAAACTGCACCAGAGTTCAAAGTGGACCGAAACCCCTCCACTTGTTTGGTGCACACCAGGGTTCGGATGGGAGCGTTCACACGTATTCAAATTAACTGCACTGTGGCGAGGTTGGCGAGCGAGAGTCTCGAGTCCTCTCATGAGGGAGCTAGGAGGCATATAAGGACGAGCGACACCAGTGAAGGACGAGAGAGGACCAGGACTGGACTTTATGTTGTGTTTTGTTTATGTTTTATTATGTATGTTGCAGCAGCCATCTGTGAGGGGCTGTCCGCGTTACCTTCGTTTTGTTTATTTATTTATTAAAAGTCATGTTAAAGGTTCGCCGGTTCCCGCCTCCTTCTTCCCATATCAACAAACTGTATAACATGCATTAACAGAGCAATCGCACCAGAGTTCGTTTTAATCGAACCAAAGCTGCCAAGAGCGAACACACCCTAAAGTAGATACTCCACAAGAACAAAGAAATGTGTTTGTTTTCTCGAGATGGCAAGAACAAGAACAAAATACGTTCTGGCCAGGACATTCCATACTTCACAAGAAAAGCAGGTGCCGAACAGTTGCCACTTTAAATTTCTGACTAATCACACAATAGTTCTCGGACACCCACAAGAAAAAAATTCTGCTCAGATGATGCGTCAAGAACAAGTTGTGAGAACTCCAAAACCAGGGCTGCGAGAACGAAATTACGTCATTTTGTTCTCGCAGCCCTGGGAGCAGAACTTTTTTCTCTGTTCTTGCGGAGTATGTAATGGCCTTAAGTGGGGGACTGGGGGTCAAGTTTCAGGATTCCCTGTCTTAGCAAAGTCTCTGAGAATGTGACACCTTGTACATCTGGAGACTGGTAGTTTGCAGTTCTGGAAAATGGAGACTAAGAATTAAGGCAAAGAATGGAAGTGTGAAAACAGCAGAAGAACTAATGTTGTAAGAAAATTCAGGCTTTTTCCTTCAAATGTAAACTCCTTTTCTACTGTATATCCAGATGTTTTGATTCTTGGTTTAATGATTTTTTTTAAAAGCCAGAAAAGTAGAAACATCAACCATTACTTCTTTCATAACATAAGCAATCAACAACTGTGATTACAGCTTTGTGACTTTTCTAACATCTTTACATTTTCTTATCCTGTTGATGGGATATTGGGTTTAAAGGCTGACTTTTATACTATACTGTGAATGATTACTGTGTAAGGAGAGTAAATACTAGTCTGTTAGAGGCGGGGTCAGATTGCAGGTGTCGATCGGGAGGCTCCATGGCAATCTCATTCTGACGGAACATTCGATGATGACGTAGTTGCGTCACCCACTTTTCAAACAGATCCCGAGTCTTTGCCTGTGAATGTAAAACCAAATACAGCTAATGAGCATGTGCGTTCTTAAAATGAGAATAAATAACTACAATTCTTTGCCCAGCATATTTAGGTGTATGTTGTTTGTGTCTATGCCAATACCTTGAGGTGATAGATACTGTCCTCTGTGTCCAAGTCGATACACATTGACTTCTTCTTCATGGCCATGACAGAGAGACCAACATCAATGCGACCTCGTAACCTCCCCTTCTTTAGCTGAGGAATCAATCACACAATAAGGGATAAAAGATCTCTGATGGGTTAAGCAATCTTACTCCCCATGAGCCTTGAAAAAAAGTGTGAGTAGTATGTGGATGAGACTATGTTTCTAAACTCACATCAGTCCCAGTCTTGGCATATGTAAGGATGCCCCTTTCAAGTAGGAAATATCTCTATGAAAAAAACACACAAACAACTTTTTAGCACCATTAGGTGAAAGATGCATGTATTTAAATGTATTTATATTCAATTACAAAACCGCGTGATCACCTTATGCCAGCCTTTCATTGGCCACTTCCTTTTTTTCAACAGCAAACCTTCCTGCTTCTCTGGCTTCTGAACATTTTCTGTCAATCCCCGTATGTCTTCAACCACCTCCCAGCTGTCCTAAAGAATAAGAAAACAAGATAAAAAGAAAGAGGTGTATATTTTAAAATGCTGTAGGCCAAAGAACAAAATTACCCCCTCAATAAAATAACTGAAAGTTTGTCTTGCCTGTCTGTTGTCTTCTGATGAGGAGTTACTCTCTTTCCTTTGTGTAAATGGAGTCAGGCCTGGTGTGGCGGGTGATGTCTTGGGAGACAGTGGTGCAATTTGCTCTTCTGAACTCATCTTGTAATTAACTTACTGTAGACACAAAAACAGTCAACACTCAACACAAAATTACAGTACCCAAATTACATCAAGTGGCCAGCAGAAGGCAACAGAGTCACAGACAAGAACAAGTGAGCAAGGAAGAGAAGGAAATATCAAAAAGGAGAAACATCAGAGAAATCTCCAAATATTTTATAACTAAACTAGTTATGGCCAGTAGTATTTGCATCATCCTCATTTTTTCAAAATAAATTATTTTAGTTTAGTTTATGTACCTAACCTTAATCTAATAGTAGGCAGAAAAAAATAATATATATATTAGTATGTTGACGTTGTTGACTTAGTTTTTTTTCTGCCTACTATTAAATTAAGGTTAGGTACATAAACTAAAATAATTTATTTTGAAAAAATGAGGATGGTGCATATGTATATACACACATACAGTGGGGCAAAAAAGGATTTAGTCAGTCACCGATTGTGCAAGTTCTCCCACTTAAAAAGATGATAGAGGCCTGTAATTTTCATCTTAGGTACAGAATGAGAAAAAAAGAATCCAGAAAATCACATTTTTAAAGAATTTATTAGCAAATTATGGTGGAAAATAAGTATTTGGTCACCTACAAAAAAAGCAATATTTCTGTCTCTCACAGACCTGTAACTTCTTATTTAAGAGGCTCATCTTTCCTCACTCATTACCTGTATTAATGGCACCTGTTTGAACTCGCTATTAGTATAAAAGACACCTGTCCAGAACTTCAAACAGTCAGACTCCAAACTGTGCTATGGCCAAGACCAAAGAGCTGTCAAAGAACACCAGAAACAAAATTGCAGACCTGCACCTGGCTGGGAAGACTGAATCTGCAATAGGTAAGCAGCTTGGTGTGAAGAAATCAACTGTGGAAGCAATTATTGGAAAATGGAATACATACAAGACCACTGATAATCTCCCTCGATCTGGGGCTCCACACAAGATCTCACCCTGTGGGGTCAAAATGATCACAAGAACGGTGAGCAAAAATCCCAGAACCACACGGGGACCTAGTGAATGACCTGCAGAGAGCTGGAACCAAAGTAACAAAGGCTACCATCAGTAACACACTACGCCGCCAGGGACTCAAATCCTTCAGTGACAGACGTGTTCCCCTGCTTAAGCCAGTACATGTCTGGGCCTGTTTGAAGTTTGCTAGAGAGCGTTTGGATGATCCAGAAGAGGATTGGGAGAATATCATATGGTCAGATGAAACCAAAACAGAACTTTTGGTAAAAACTCAAATTATTGTGTTTGGAAGAGAAAGAATGCTGAGTTGCATCCAAAGAACACCATACCTACTGTGAAGCATGGGGGTGGAAACATCATGCTTTGGGGCTGTTTTTCTGCAAAGGGACCAGGACGACTGATCCGTGTAAAGGAAAGAATGATTGGGGTCATGTATCGTGAGATTTAGAGTAAAACCTCCTTCCATCAGCAAGGGCATTGAAGATGAAACGTGGCTGGGTCTTTCAGCATGACAATGATCCCAAACACACCACCCGGGCAATGAAGGCCAGTGACAGCCCGAAAATATCAGTGCTCTAGAGGAGATCTGCATGGAGGAATGGGCCAAACTACCAGCAACAGTGTGTAAAAACCTTGTGGAGACTTACAGAAAACGTTTGACCTCTGTCATTGCCAAAAAGGGTTTATAACAAAGTATTGAGTTGAACTTTTGTTACTGACCAAATACTTATTTTCCAATATAATTTGCAAATAAATGCTTTAAAATGTGATTTTCTGGATATTTTTTCTCATTCTGTCTCTCATAGTTGAAGTGTACCTATAATGAAAATTACAGGTCTCTCTCATCAAGTGGGAGAACTTGCACAATTGGTGGCTGACTAAATACTTTTTGCCACACTGTATATAAAACATTTTAAACAGAAATAAGTAGAAAGAAAATAATGTAAGAAATGTCAAGGCATAAAAATAACAAAGACAACACTATAATGCATAAAACCAGTGTGATATGATCATAATCCCAAGAAAGCAAGGTTTCCAGATTCTTACTAATACATTTGTAATCAATATATTTTAATCATTATTTTGATTTGTAAATGGCAGTTATTTAAGTGTCACACACATGTAAATAAAAATGGATCATAAAAGCTAAAAATGTCATCTCTCCTGAGCTGTGTGTGTGTGTGTGTGTGTGTGTGTGTGTGTGTGTGTGTGTGAGAGAGAGAGATTGAGTGTATGCGTGTGTCATTGAGTGCACAGGGACACACTGTTCTTGTGCCCCTATCCTTTCTTCTTTCAGTGAACCATGCAATATGTTCAAACTCGTGCGTGCACACACTCACGCACACACACACACACACACACCATCTGTTGTTTATCTCTCTCAATTTTTTAATTTTAACTCCTTAACAGGTCATGAAAGCTTCATATTTCATAATATGATAACATATGTACAAATATGCGTGTGTTGGGTATGATCCAAAATGACTACAATTGCTCATCTACATCAGTAGTGTCATAATTTTACATGTCATCATGTGACCTTTTGAAAATGAGTTGAAAGCATTCCGAAACATGGGAGTGTTTGTTTGCATGGTGCAAAAATATGAGGTGCTGCACAGTTTCTCCCACAATAGAACACGAGGGTTTCAATCAATAACCAAAACTTTTAAAATCAATTTTAAAAAGAACATTTTTATGGAAGTTTCTAGATTTATGGAGCAATCAGGTGATTCATTCATCCACCCTGAGCACAAATCAGACATATACTTGTGCATAAGTGTGATAAATGTAAAAGCTTATTCACATATAGTTTTGATGCTTTTACACATATATTTTTGTTGTCAAGTATTAATGGCTCTGATTGTATTTGTGCATTAAATTACAAATGCAAAATGACCCATTTTGTGCATTTCATGTAAAGCGTGAGCTTACAGAACAATGTGTAATATATCTCTGCATTTTCCGTGCATGTCTGAATTGCATGAAGCATTTGTGAGAGGTTTTGATACTAATACCTCCATTAGACCACAACTGACTGGACCACATTTTTTCATGACACTTTAATTTGACAACATAACCCAAAACTTTAGAACTAACAAAGTCTAAATGTGAAAATATGATCTGACTTGTTATAAACATTAAGTCAAGGGTTTTTATAAAAAGTCTGTCCCACTCACATTTACACACTTATCAAATACAAACAAAACATCCCAAGTAAACTACTTCATAGTGACCACAAACTAAAAATGACTTCATATACGCCCACACCCAGCGACACACATACACATGTGTGTGTAATGTTTACATAGACAGTTAAATCTTTAGGTAAAATCATTAAAGAGAGAGCATGTGGATAGGAGAAATAGACAGAGCAAGACCACAGATTACTAATGCTCAGGTCATTTGAGTCACCAGGTCAAATTAAACATACAACGCACACAAAACAAAAATCTCCTCTTGTATGAGTGAGCCGCTCTTGCCGTGGGATAAATATGTTGTTATTCCACACAAACACACAGCAATTTTCCAAGCATTTGAGGGGGTCACTTGCTTGTATCTTATTTCATTTATGTAAGTTTGAGAATCTGGGTGTAAATTCCAGTAACTCTAGATAGAGTTTTCAAACTCACAGTCTGATTTTTGTTTAGTTTGCAGAGCCAGACTTGTCTAAAGCTAGACTGAGGTATGCATGTAGACAAGAATGCGTGCGCATCCGAATGCATGTTAGTGTTAGGGAAAAATGAATTCCTGTGGTTTAGCTTCCCCGCGTTTGTATACACTACAAACATTTCAGCAGGAACTGCCGGGATACTAGGTTGTAAATATATGGTTATTTACATTTCTGCTAATCAGGCATAAGGCGTTACTAAAACATTAGTTGCTAATCTCATAGAATTTTTTTTGAAAGGAGTCTCACAAAATAGGTGACGTTCACCTGTCATGAAGATATGCAAATACAGAAAGGCAGGGCCTTCCCTTAACCCTTTTCATTCCTATTATTACGCTGACAAAAGATTCAAGACGGTCACACCAGCACACAAATAATACAGCGATAAGGGAGTTAGCCATGACACAAACTGGGGTAAAAATCACTGTACCACACAGCCTTGAACGTTACACAGTTTTATTTAAAAAAAAGCAATAACAAGAAGTATGATAAAAGGGAAATTGTAATTTTCTCAAATTCATTCATAAATATGTTCATTCATGTCTCTTTTTAAAAATCTCACCAAGAGATTTTTTGATCAAAACACAGTAAAACAGCAATATTGTGAAATATTATTGTAACTTAAAATAATAGTATTAATATGTCATTTATTCTTGTGATGGCAAAGATGAATTTTCAGCAGCCATCACTCAGTCTTTAGTGTCTCATGACCATTCAGATATCATTTTAATTCCATTTTGCATATGGGTGTAAGTGTACAATTGCTCTTGGGTTGGGGGAGAGAAGGGAAGTGTTCTTTGGTTAAATTTTTCTTCATTTAAATTATGCAGGAGAGGTGCATAAAAATAAATTCTTATATGCTGATTTGGTGCTTTTATTATTATCAATGTTGTAAATATTTGTGCTGCTTAATATTTTTTTGCAGAAACAGTGATACATTTTTTTTCTTCAGAATTCTTTGATGAATAGAAAGTAGAATTTATTTGAAATAAAAATCTTTGTAGCAATGTGAAAGTCTTTATAGTCACTTTTGATCACTTTAATGCATCTTTGCTGACTAAAAGTATTCATTTCTGTAGCTTAGGGGCCCCACACTTATATAAATCAGATTTCCGAGCCAGAACTTTCCATTTTAAGGCACTGATAAACTCATGACGAAGTTCTTCTCTCTTGGTTCTTTACTTTAGGTAATAAAAAAAGTTTGAAATATGTGAGCAGCAATTTACTGTTGGCAAACATCCTCACGGCCCTGATCCCTGTTATAGTGGTACACTCTGCATGACATTGAGCACAGGTTCCCTTGTCTCATGAGGGTGAGTAATCTATGATGTAAACATAGAAAACGCCAACACAGTATGATCAGAGTTAGTTGTAATGTCAAACAAAACAAAAACCAATGGAAACTGACATTGTCTATACTTTTATGGTATGTGAAAACACAAACACGCTCACAAAGACGCACAAAATATGAGGACCGGGCCGTGTATAATATGTCAATCATTAACATCACATAATTTAGTCATTACAGTAAATGGGCGAGGATTGTAGGGTGAGGGCTGTGGGAACAGTGGCACAGAAGTATATTAAAGATACAGTTATGGAAGTTTGGGGATTTCATGTGTTGCGTGATATCTCAGTGCCCAAGTAGCAGTTCTTTGCCTGTGCTTCCCCATAATATAGTCCCAAGTCAATATCTGCCTAGGAAATCGCCTAGTCTTGATCTGCATCTCTATTTGTACTTGTTGTGAATACGCAGGCCACAAGAAGTAATTAGGTGTGGTTTTTTTTATCACTTTTACTCGGGACATGCTAGCTGGCAACATAGAATTCCATTTATTATGCTAAACTAAGCTAGCGGCGACCCTGCCAAACTAAAACAATGCATGAGACAAAAATGCATCTGCCCACATATCTAAATGTAGGAAAGATGTTGAATAAGCCCTATTTCTAAAAACGCTGGAGTGTTCCTTTAAAAGAAGTAAAGTTTGTTGGACTTCATGAATAATAAGCAGTTTACTGTGGCTGAGGGGTCCAGTGAAAAGTGCAGTTAACAAAGCAAGTCAGTGATGTCATAAGCGAAAAACCAACGTAACACTGGGACTGAGGTTTTTCAAAGATGCTTCAGTCACATGATTTAGTTAGGGGCAATAAAAGCTTACCAAATGAAGTATATTGGTTAGATAGTGGCCAACACAACCTCATGTATTTGGGCTGCTTGATTACGGCAAAAATCATAATCACGATTATTTTTGGTCAATATTGAAATCACGGTTAACACAATTATTGGTGGGTGAGTCGTATTTTACGATACGAGTCATTTTAAACATCAGGGAAAGTTCACAATTGTCGACACTTCCGCAAAAACGAATACTAGGTTAACTAATGTAAGAAAAAGGTCCTCAAAATAATACAACAGAACAAAAATACTAATTACGTAAACAGTGTTTTAAGTTTTTTAGGAAGATATACTAAGTAACATTATTCAGATAAGTAATAGCCTTCAAATAAAAATGTTATAATCAAAAGTAAAATAACACTGTATATAATACTTCATAGTCTTACTGTAAATATTAAATGTAAATTAATCTTTATTAAGCTACTTAAAGGGGTACTTCAGCGCTGGGAAGATGAATCTGTGTTTAAACTGGGTCATTAATGTAGTAGAAATGTAGAATTGTTTTTGAATTTGGTGCCTTCTAGACTGAGAAAACACAGAAAATGTATTTTTGTCTCATGAAAGACAACAATTCCCAGAACGCACTGCTTCACTACCCTACTCTAGGCGCGGCTAGTCGACTACTGGATTACTGGATCACTTGCCTACCACGTTCATTTTCAGAAAATCAGTTCAGTTAGAGACACTACAATTAAAAACTGAACGTGTCTGTTCGATATAATGCGAGTGAGCTGATTGAGCGTCATGGCACAAACGCAGCAGGATCGGATTACATTCAACACATGAGCTGAGGTAATCGCGGGATTCGCGGCTGCGGCTGCATTCACAGCGCGTGTTCAGTCTGGCGCGTGTTCAGTTCATGTTTTTGGAAGCTTAACTTTCATAAGAAGTTCATTTTAAAAGTTAAACACTCACTTACACTCACTTTGGTCTCCACCGCTCTGTTTACATGAATCTCCGCAGCTGCCCGAGCCGAGTGCTGTGAGTGCGATGTTGAAAACATGAGAAAACAGCGCCTCCTGCTGGCTGTAGTCTTCAGCCTCTGGCCAAAAACTCCTCCGATGACGCGAAATGACGATATTTGCGTCATCGGAGGAATTTTTCCAGAAATAAAATACGTAATTCTCTCGTCTCAGGGTCATTTGAGGGGGGAAAGTACGATAATTTGAATATACTCCCGGGTTTCTACTAATACAAAGCTTAATGCTTATCGCTGAAGTAACCCTTTAAAGGGCATATTGCAGGTTAGAGACCCAAGTGAGTCAATGTATAGAAAAATAATGTAGGAATTAGTTTTTCTTCAAAATATTCTTATAAATACGCTACTAAGACTTTCTGGAGTCGTTTTTGTGAGAAACTTTTACTTCCGCATCTAAAAATGCCAAAAACAGAAGTGATGTAACAGTAGGGTGTGTTATCAATTTCAACAATATGAAAAAAAATGGATCGCAATGACATTTTGGACGCTTAGGAAATTATAAATGTTTATTAATACTCATATGGTAGACCACAACCATACAATTATGACACAATTAGGGACAGGCCAGGATTAGACAGAACAACGAGTAGAGGAGACAAATTGAGTTGTTGTGTGAGGAGAACCAGTTGAGAACAGAGCAGGCGTCTCAATGAGAGACCAGTGTTAGATTATAGCAATATACACGTTAGCTAATGATATGAACACTGTGCTCAGATCACAATACTGTACAGATTATTATCATGTATCAGGCAAGAGCAAAGCTGGTATTGGTCAACTAGGAGTAACATATTGATATTTACTACTAACAGAAACTAATAAGCTTTGACCATCAGGCATAAGTCACACTCGTTAATATCCGTCCACACTAAACGTTATGTGATATAATCACGGTTTCTCATCACAACGGATTTGGTAGTTACTAGTTAGCAAATGTTTAAAATCCTCATGAAATCAAAATGTACCCTATTTACTACCACATTACAGGTCTTAGGGTGAACAGGTCTACAGGTCTTAGATTAATCTGAGCAAGTTAATACACAGAAAAAAAAATTGTCGCGGTAATCTTTAATTAAAATCTGAAAAGTTAGCTTCCTTCTGGTCTGGAATGGCGTTCCTTCTCAGATGACGTCAGTTTGATGGCTTGGGTTTGAATATCCTTAACCACTCACCTCCAACCGTTAGTCTGCTATGAGCGACAGATAGAGAGAAGGAGCGCTGAAGTAAAAAGTAAAACCCAGCCCTGTATACAATTTTCCGTTTCACTTGGAAATAAGTCACGGCACTGAAGAAAAATCAGTTGCTACTTCCGGTTCACTGGCACTTTAAAAAACAAGACTTAAGGTGCACAGTTCACGTTTTCTTGAAATCTAGACGTACCCTAGCGGCAGCAAATCTAATTTGCCGCGAGTGTAGTTTAGCAACTCTCGGTAGACCTGCGAGCTAGAAAAACCAAACTGTCAAGATACCAAAATTATGACTTCGATACGATACCAGACAAAAATACCTCGATACCGATACTAGATCGATACCACGGTCAAAATACCACCCCCCCATTAAAAGTAATTGAATAATATTAATCATAGTCTTATAATCAACTCACTTGGCCAGCATGTTCCTGCCCTGGTTTTTGACCATTTCTTCTAATTGCAATTTTTTTATTTTATCTTTGTTTTTAAAAATAAGCTAAAAATGTAAATTAGAAACAATATGACAAAAACAGTGCTTTATTTTTCAGCTATAGGTCTATTTAACAGTATAGCAAGTTAAGAAAGAAATTTAAAAAACTGCTTAGTCTTCACTCAATAAATTAACTATACACTGATTCTTAATGAATATATTAAAATTATTTTGCCAGTCATGGGGTGTTTTTCTTTTTTTCATTGTTGTTTGATTAACATTAATAACACAGAAAATTAGATCCGGCTTAACACCGATCCAATTACCTCAACTGTACACGTTCACTAAAGACACCCCCGACTGTGTTTACCTGAATACTCACAGGATGTGCATTTTTACATATTTTTGACCATTGAAATCCATAATCCGAAAGAACTGAATCGCGATCGCATGTTGTCTGAAAGGCATGTGCTCGCGCTTCAGATCAAAGTCCGGCAGCGCGAGCACATCCCGCACCGCGCTATATTGGGACATTCTAAAACGCTTAACGTGAAAAACGCTTAACGTGGCTTACTGTACCAAGACAGTGTTATTATCCGACCAAACTCAGGAAATATCATATTAATAAAGTATACTATGTACAAAACATCTGATGAGCCCAGAATATGAACACAACGCGTTTAATTACACGTTAGGCGTGTATATTTAACTCTTCTGCTTCCAATGTTTAGTGAACGGTGGAAGCAGAGCTCTGCACACACATCCTGACTCCTGCTGTCACTCATCGACACAAATAAATACAGCTCTTATTAATGCGTGGTCCTTCTTAAAGTACCGGTACTAATAAAATTCCATATTGTACCGTTTGTAATAGCAGGGTATCGCAATACTTTTCTAGTACCGGTATATTGTGCAACACTAAGCCAATCACATCGTGTATAGAGTTGGTGGGCAGCCTTGGCCGCGACTCTGGAAGACTTGGAGTTAAACTTTTCTTTGAGAAAAGAAAAAATGACGTCACTGAAGTCATTCTTAAGAAGGGAAGATGTGTTTGGAGTTTTGCCGACCAGTTTTACCAACTAAAGTTTAATCTATCAACTAGCTCCGCTTCATGTTGCTCTGGTTGTAGCGCTATCCAATTGCGTGCAGAGGGAATTTGAAAGACAACCATTTATAACCCCTCGGATTGAGCCCTGTCAATGGTGAGTTCCCAGACCCCAACATCTTTATGTGGGTCTGGCTTGTCAGGCTAACTAAACACATCTCTTGCTTGTAATTTCGCCAAAGAATCTTTTTTTTTTTTTAAAGCAACCTACTTCATTGTAGCTAATATGTGACGATAGCATCGTGCTTAACACTGAGAATTTTAATAATTGCAATGAAATGAAAAAGCATGTGCGTTTGTTGTGATGTTTTGTTTTTAACAGCGGATTTGGTGACGTTAGAGCTGAACCGCGCATCTCTTGTATTCCCATCTCTACTCTTGTTCTTGTTGTAAGTTTCCTTCCTGTCCAATATTTTTTGCTTCTTACAAAAGCCACAAAGCCTTCCAAGAAGACAGTAAAGGCTTATGTCATGCCTGAGCAGAGGCCGAAACTTGAAAGTTAAGTTGCACAACATAAATGCAATGTTTAGGCATATTTATATTACTATTATTTTGATTTATAGGTTGTAGGTTTAGTTTTAGAATGTACTATGTTTACCTTTTAAAGTAATTTCAAATTAATTTTTATATTTGTATGATTTTTATTTATTTATATATTTGTATTTGCATTTTGAATATACTATGGCAATTGAATGCACTAAATTGGTTTAGTGTTCAGAGGCCTGTTGCATGAAGCTAGCTGAACTAGCTGAGTTTCAGAGTAGGTTTAGAGTTGACAAATCCAGATAAATCCAACCTGGTTTAGATCAAGTTCAATTGTTTCTCAAAGCTTGGTAAAACTTTCTCTGTCAACTCAGGTTCAATCCAGAGTTTGCAATTAACACTGAAGCGCGTGCACATAAGTGTGACACATGCGGCAAACAGCCAATCACAGTGTCTGTTCGATTCACTTCTCTTCTGAAGATTGAGAGATCGTTCTGAAAATGATCATGAAATTAAATGTGTTTAAAGCAGGAATAAACACTTATGCTGCAGCGTCAATTTAAGAAGGCAGCTGAAAGAATATCTGACTATATCAATGCATGATGTTAATCAAAGAAATATGCCTAATAATTATAGGTTCACAAAGAAAGAGCTCAAATAAATACACGTTGTTTAAAAGAATTTTAAATGCATGTTTTATATTTATATTAATATTTGGCTACTTGTCAATATAATATAATTATATGAATATATTATGTGAATTAAAAGTAAGTATAATTCATATATTATAAATATAATAAATAATTTGCACAAAAAGATGAGCAATTCTGTCTCTAAAGTTTTTCACTATAAACTACTTTAATTTGAGAGATACAGGTGGTGTGAGTTTTACTTGCAGCTGATTGGTCCAGTTTGAGTTTGTGATCTCTAACCCAGAATAAAACCTGCTCCAGAGCAGGTTAGCTGTGTAGTGTAAGTTACCATGGGGATTAACACTGCTAAAAACCAATCCACCTTCTTGAGCCCGAAAAACCAGAGTTTGCTCAAACTAATCTCAAACTTACCTGGGTAGCAACTGAAACCAGCTTTGTGCAACAGGCCACAGATATTAATGCAATTTCAGCAATAAACTAAAAAAAAATTCTAAAAAGGAAATTAGTTGTTCATTTTAAGATACCGGTCTTATTTGCTCTTGTCTATTTAGTATTGCTCTTTAAGTGCAATATCTTTTAGTGTTGATATAGAAATAGAAACGCAAAAATCTGAGTCTGAGGATGTGAACAGCTCTGGGTAGAACGTCACAGTTTGACATTTCGTAATTCCGTTTATGACATGGCGTGAACACAGCATAAGCTTGTTGTTTTGTAGAGGTTAAACGGACCATAGTTGATCTGTGATCCGTATGGACCAGGCTCCACGGTTCGGCACGCATGTGATTTGCAGATTAATTGCAATGTTTAACCATCCTGGCCAAATTTGCCCATTGTCCTCTGTCCATTATGGAGGCCCCCATATACTGATTGGGTGGGCGTTCTGGCGCCATATGACTGGCGTGGCATTATCCAGGTGGATTCTGCACATTGGTGGTGGTTGAGGAGATTCCCTGCTTCTGTTTGTAAAGCTCTATATAAATGTAACAAATTATTATCATAGAGTGAAAGTTTATGATTTGCTTGAATTTTGTCTTGTCAATTTAGTACTCGCCAAGCAGCAACCTCCTGCGGTCTCTCTTGAAGCCAATACGGAAGTGACTTAAACAGCAGTTCATCGACTGGCCACTAGGGACAGGCTCGAGAAGGGAGCAGAATCTCATTGAGCCCCATGTTAAAATGCCCAACTTTACAGCAGAAAAAAACATGTTTACAGCCTGGTACAAATTCTAGTTTTGGTCTAAACGGCTAATTCTGCCATTCATGACAACTGTGAGGGGGGTGAATTTCATTTATAACTCATTCGTTTACATTATATAAAGCCTTAAAGTTCTGCATAATTAAGGGCGTGGCCACTTTGAGTGCCAGGTGGGTAGCCATTTTTCTGCTGTCTGTTAGTCATTGCGTCACCTCAGCTCCGCCCATGTCCCAAAGCTTTAACTATTTTCTTTTACCTGGGAGTGACACGCGGTGACACATTGCTAAGATGGCAACGGCCAGCTCGACCCTAGTTTACGCTTCAAAACTGCTCTGCAGAATACTATGGGTGACGTCACGGACACTACGTCCATATTTTTATACAGTCTATGGTACTCGCGCAATATTTTTCAAATTGCTTCATCTTTCGCATTTTCTTGTGCTTGAATGGACACATTCATACAAATTTACCGTATTGTTCTGAATAAGATGACCCTGAATATAAGGCCGATCACATAGCACTGAAAAGACAGCAGTTTATACCTGAAGTTGGAGTGCAAGCGCTAATATATTATGCTGCATCATTCTTACGCTGCATCAAAGCGGCTGCATTGAGGATATTGACAGGCAAGTGCAGTACGTAGCCGAAATAAAAAATCTTGGGCCTTGCTGGTGGGTAAGATAGAATGTCTTTTTTTGAAGAATATTGGTAACCAAACAGTTGATGGACCCCACTGAATTCCATAGTATTTTTTTCCCATACTATCGAAGTCAATGGGGCCCATCCACTGTGACCCATATTCTTCAAAATATCATCTTCTGTGTTCAGCAGAAGAATGTAATTCATACACGTTTGAAACTACTTTAGGGTGAGTAAATGATAACAGAATTTTCATTTTTGGGTGAACTATCCTTTAAGTTAAAATTCACAGTGCCTCTGTACTTTTCATTCCTCTGTAGTTGGCTTGCCAGTATCGCGGTATTACAATATTGCGTTATCACATCAGCCCTAAATGACGTGTGATGTCTGTGCGAGTGGAGTGTGTGGAGGTATGGAAAAACATATGTTGACAGGCAGGCAGGATATTGTATCATTGCATTCGGACCAATTTCAATAACTGGATAAACATTTGTTTTGTCCAGAGACTTCCACAGAAGATATAAGTATGTTTTTTAAAAACTTAGACCATGTTTTCATAATCATTGGAAGCCAAAATCTAAAAATCAATTGCGATTAATCGCAGTGCTATTATGTATCATACTGTGACAAAGCCAACAACGAAGAGCCAATTTGATTCCCTTTACTTGAAATCTCCTTCACTTCCTCAAATGGCCCTTGACCTCTACTATAACTTTCAACTCTGAAAGAAAGCCACAGATATGTTTTATATCATATTGTATAATATAGCAGTTTGTTTTATCATATGATTGTGCATGAGTACATTAGGGAAAAACCTATAAAAACAGCTCATATGCCATGCAAGTCATTCAAACTCACTTAATACCACCTCAAGCACCATGAAAGTCCCAATAAACCACAGAGACTGTGACGACAATATGACAGGGAACAATGTTTGACAATGTTTCTCCTTGTCTAAAAAAATAAAAACTACATAAAATGAGGTGTCAACATCAAGGGATGATGCAACACAATATTTGCATTTATGGTGCAAACTTAAGGTTAATAGGAATACAAAGGCCGTATGACAACAACATCAGCAACCTTTCGTTTTCATTTTATGAAAGGAACGCAATGAAAGTGAATTGTGCCTGAAGCTGTCAGTACCTTATACATTCTGCCTAACATCTCCTTTTTTACCCCACAGAAGGTAGAAAACCATACAGGCACAACAAATAGTAAACAAAATTAGGTTAACTGTGAACTCTTTAAGTCAATACAATAGTTTAACTTAGATACATTAAAGTAATGATGGGGAGCAATATTTTACAGTGTTCCCAGTCCTTTAACAATAAATAAACAACAACAGAAGAACTACATGCAATGTAAATAAAGGGATACACACACTATTTGCATTCGTGGCGCCATCTGTATGCTTGTATGCAATGTGGGTCCCTCGCTGTTGCCACAGCAACGCGATGTGCCGATGACTCTGACCAAACTGATCACAATGTAGGCTAAATGACACCATAAACGAAAGTGAATTGAGACCGAGGACTTCGAAAATCTACAAATTCTCAACTACAACCTCAAAACTGAAAAACTTGAGGTGTCTTAAACAGTATGAGAAAAAGGTTTAGTAAAGGAAAAAATGTGTCAAATTAGGCCCATCGATGAGTCAAGTCTATCCATGACGAGGACAGGAAGTTGGCAGGGTTTCTAATGCGAAAGACACTAAAACAAACGTTGATTGGCTATCGAGGCTGAGATATTAACAAAACACACTTTAATGTTGCCTTCACGTGCTATCGGAATGATCGTAGATAGCTTCTAGGTAAAAACAAAACTAGACATTAACGCCCTCTCAAGTCAAAATTTGAATGCGACGAACTCGTAATTACGACTTCACAAGTCGGAAGTAGGCCATTTCCGATAGCACGTGAAGGCAACATTATATTCATGTTTTGGATGCACATTCACTGAATGTAAAAAAAAATGTTTTACACACGGTAACAGTGGCTATGACTCGATTACAATACTCATCTTACAAAAAGCTAGGACTTGTTTTATCATTTAAATAAAATGACTCCCTGTGTAAAATGACCACAAACTCAGTGCCTACCACAGTTGCCGGTTACCAAAGGTTCAGAGTGACAGCGTGGCGCGGTGGCTCTGTCGTCGTGTCACTGACGGTGCACTTACAAACGTCTTATCAGCACATTTATACTTTGGACCAAGAGACTGTCACCGGGTTCACCATCCCTGTTCTTCTACCTGCCGAAGTCAGATCTTAGGTAACTTTGCTTCTGAGAAGATTATCGTGAGCGAAATGTCCGTGACGCACCGCTGTAATCCGAGAGTGGAGGCGATGGCAACCGCAAGTTTTAAGTTTACTGTTTCCAGCTCAGGTTTGAACCTCGAAGCTGTGTTTTGAGTTCCGCGGTGAGGCGAGCAGAATGGGGTGGGGCATCATGGAGATTGACGTTTAGGAAGCAAATGAATATCCACCGAGTAGTTGCATGTCGCCCTATCGAGACACTGCATTTTAAAACGCAACAGAGACCATTACGTAATTCAGGTAGGCTACGCCCAGGTAAGCAGTCTATCCATATTTCTGCCTGCCTGTCTGTATGGCAAGCCCAATATGTTCCCAGCGTTGCTCGTCATAATTTAATTTGCATGCCTATAATACTAATTAAATTAGAGAGCTCTACAATTAAATTCTTACTAGAAACAATTAAAATGAGAGAGCTCTCTCATTTAATTCTTACTAGTAACAATTATGATTAGAAATCTCTACATTCAATTCTTAGTAGTAACAATTACAATAAGAGTGCTCTCTGATTCAATTACTAGTTGGGGCCTGTTTACACCTGGTCACATCATGTGTTTTTACTGATCAGATAGCTATTTGATTTATCAACACGAATCCATTTACACTTGGTCACATAAACGCTCTTCAAAATGGATATAAATCTGATCTTCAGTTCCCATGCTATGCAGATTCATGGGCGCCGTAAGCCAAAAAACATGTGGGTCTGTCTTTTACTGGATGCCATTTTAAGTTCACCCAAAAATTAAATTTATGTCATTAATGACTTAATGTCGTTCCACACCCGTAAGACCTCTGTTCATCTTCGGAACACAGTTTAAGATATTTTATATTTAGTCAGAGAGCTTTCTGGTCCTCCATTGAATGTATGCACGGTATACTGTCCCTTTCCAGAAAGGTAATAAAAACATCATCAAAAATAGTCCATATGTAACATCAGTGGGTTAGTTAGAATATCTTGAAGCATCGGAAATACATTTTGGTCCAAAAATAACAAAAACTACGACTTTATTCAGCATTGTCTTCTTCAAACATTGTTTGTTTTCAATCCGCGAGCAAAGATTCGACCGGTTATGAATCAGTGTATTGATTCATGATTCGGATCGTGTGTCAAACTGCCAAACTGCTGAAATCACATGACATTGGTGATCCGAATCATGAATCAATACGCTGATTCATAACCGTTCAAATCTTTGTTCGCAGATTGAAAACAAAAAATGTTTGAAGAAAACAGTGCTGAATACTTTTAATTAAGATGATTGTGTTGAGTTCTACTTTCGGTTTTATTTGCGGTAGTTTGTGTGTTGGCTTGATGAAGAGATATTCAGCTGCACATCTGCGGCGACGCATGCTGCAGTAACGCTGTCATATCCGGCAATAGCATGTCGTATAGCCTATAACACACTCTCATATGTTAATTTTTTAGCATTGTTGGGAGGAGAGAAATTTACATATGTGGTTTTAACAACCAGATGCATTTAGACTGGTTCAGTTTCATCTGGAATGCGACCCAGACCACCTCCTGAAGTCTCGAATGCGTCTTGAATTTTGTTCCCTGTGTTATGAACATTTTGCAACAAAAAAAGCTGTATGGCTTCCATCCATTTTTAATTACAGAACTCTACAATTAATTTTTTCTAGTAAGAATCCCACTTAGAGATCTCTCTTATCCAATTATTACTATAGTAACAACTCAATTAGACAGCTCTAATCATAATTGTTAGTTATTAAAATAGAGAGCACACTAAAAGCACTCTAATCATAATTGTTACTAGTTATTAAATAAGAGAGCACACTAAGAGCACTCTAATCATAATTGTTACTAGTTATTGAATTAGAGAGCTCTCTAATCATAATTGTTACTAGCAAGAATTGAATTATAGAGCTCTCTAATTTATTCTTACAAGTAAAAATGCAATTACCACAAGTAATACTGTGAATATTGTACGCTAAAACGGCTTGCCATATGCCAGATTAACCACCTGATCTCTATATTGTGAGGGCATAAGTTATAAAGAATGGAAGAGGGAATCCATCTTCTATAGACCTTATTTAGAGAAGGGCCATGATAGGTATGAAATCAGGCTGTGAGGGATAGATTTACCATGTTTTAAATTCCATACACTGTAAAAAGCTGTATAAAGTTCACTTATAATTTCCACAGTCTAGGATAATTTCCCACAGCTCATGTTGTTGAGTTTTTTGTCTACTGAAATTTTCAGTGTTAGTTCAGCGATTGTTTAGCATAGTAAAACAATCCAAAAACACATTAAATAACAGTACAACCCACTGAAGAGATGTATGACTATCTCTCACAGCCTCGCTTTCATTCCTGTTAAAAATCAAAGATGGCGCTGCTGTGAATAAGGTCTATTCACTGCACATCAGCATGGTGCTATGATTAATTTATGCTAGACAAATCTGCTCCTTTGCATGTCATCCCAGGGTTGCCTTAACAACATAGGTTTTAGTTCATTGACAACACCCGTTTATGCTAGAGGGAATCCTCCCTAGAGTGGAATTCACCAAACCACTGAACCTGACTCAGGTATGTTTTAGAAAAGAGACACATAGACACATTCACACATACCAAAGTGGAGAACTTTAAACAGTGAAGTGTGAGTGACATCATACTGTCAGCTCATGGGGAAAGACGAGCACTGAAACTATAGTGTTTTCCCATGACACAGCATACGAAAAATATGACTTGCGTAATTTTCTATACTAGTGAAATGAGTCATTGTCACTTGCTCTAGTGTTTGTATTGCCTTTAACCAAACAGTGTAAATGACTGCTTCATGTTAAACTGATTAAGATTTAATTATGATTAAACTGACAGTAGATTATGAGCATAAACATATTCCTTCACTCCGCACCATTCTACCAGATCACATACACATGCCAAACACATACAACGCATCAGCAACATAATAGGCTACTTTACATAGGCAAATGTGTGGCATTTTATCAGATGACTAACATACAACAAATAATAAAAACCCATTAAACTCAGGTTGTAAACATAACATTTTATAAATGTACAAAGCTTTCAATGAAAAGTCCAAAAATGGGAGCATGACAGTTCTCATACGTCATCAATTTATACAGGTGCTAGCCATATAATTAGAATTATAAAAAGGAAAATCCCAAATTCAGTATCTCAGAAAATTAGAATATTACTTAAGACCAATACAAAGAAAGGATTCTTTGAAATCTTGGCCAACTGAAAAGTATGAAAATGAAAAGTATGAGCATGTACAGCACTCAATATTTAGTCGGGGCTCCTTTTGCCTGAATTACTGCAGCAATGCGGCGTGGCATGCAGTCGATCAGTCTGTGGCACTGCTCAGGTGTTATGAGAGCCCAGGTTGCTCTGATAGTGGCCTTCAGCTCTTCTGCATTGTTGGGTCTGGCATATCGCATCTTCCTCTTCACAAGTTAAGGTTAAGGTCAGGCGAGTTTGCTGGCCAATTAAGAACAGGGAAACCATGGTCCTTAAACCAGGTACTGGTTGCTTTGGCACTGTGTGCAGGTGCCAAGTCCTGTTGGAAAATGAAATCTGCATCTCCAAAAAGTTGGTCAGCAGCAGGAAGCATGAAGTGCACTAAAACTTACTGGTTTAAGGCTGCGTTGACCTTGGACCTCAGAAAACACAGTGGACCAACACCAGCAGATGACATGGCACCCCAAACCATCACTGACTGTGGAAACTTTACACTGGACCTCAAGCAACGTGAATTGTGTGCCTCTCCTCTCTTCCTCCATACTCTGGGACCCTGATTTCCAAAGCGTAGTTTCCTGTGCGTAGTAGCTCTTGAAGCACTGACTCCAGCTGCAGTCCACTCTTTGTGAATCTCCCTGACATTTTTGAATGGGTTTTGTTTCACAATCCTCTCCAGGGTGCGGTTATCCCTATTGCTTGTACACTTTTTTCTTCCACATCTTTTCCTTCCCTTCGCCTCTCTATTAATGTGTTTGGACACAGAGCTTTGTGAACAGCCAGCCTCTTTTATAATGACCTATTGCGTCTTGCCCTCCTTTTGCAAGGTGTCAATGGTCGTCTTTTAGACAACTGTCAAGTCAGCAGTCTTCCCCATGATTGTGTAGCCTACAGAACAAGACTGAGAGACCATTTAAAGGCCTTTGCAGGTGTTTTGAGTTAATTAGCTGATTAGAGTGTGGAACAAGGTGTCTTCAATATTGAACCTTTTCACAATATTCTATTTTTCTGAGATACTGAATTTGGGAATTTCCTTAGTTGTCAGTTATAATCATCAAAATTAAAAGAAACAAACATTTGAAATATATCAGTCTGTGTGTAATGAATGAATATAATATACAAGTTTCACTTTTTGAATGGAATTAGCTAAATAAATCAACTTTTTGATGATATTCTAATTATATGACCAGCATTTATATAATCTGAATATGTGACCAGCAGTGCCAAATTACTTACAAATTATAGTCCATTAATGATTCCAAATTACATGAAAAAATAATGTAATTTACAAGATTGTATATTATCAATAATGTAAATTCATTACATTACACATTTAAGGTAATATAATTTGATATGAAAATACATTTAGATTTACCACATTGACAAATTGATCATATTGATATGAAAATACAAAGGTTCATAGAGGAACTGCAGGGGTTTGTGAGTTTAACTAAAAGTAAAATAAAAGTTAAATAAATCATAAAAATTTAAAATAAAAAAATATATAATAAAAATGTGTTTGAAAGAGAAAAACGTTCCAAAGACATAGCAATATGGTTAAATGACTCACTGAGTGATAATTCACATATAATAATTAGTGTTTATCAGAAGTTGATTTGATAGCCTATGCAATTTTGTAATGTTGAGAAAACACTCCTTAAAAATTAAATTTGTAAATAAAGGTGTCAAATGCTTTATGGCCTCTCAAATTTCCATGTAATTATAGCCACCTGACAAGTGGCTGGTGTGTGTGCAATTTTGTGTGTGCAATTTAAAAAAACTAGAAGACCTTCTGAATGCATATATGCTTTTTTAGAAAGGAAAATTTGAAACATGAAAAATCAATAAATTATGAATGATTTACTGCCATTATTAGAATAACATGTAGGCTAATCATGTAATCAATAGTAGTCTGATTATGAGTGTTTTAAAATGTAATATAATCCAATTACAAGTACTTAATTTTGGAATCTGATTATGTAATCCAGATTACATGTAATCAGTTGGTTACCATCCACCAGTTAAACACTGGGCAGGTGTTACCATAACCATGAACTACTTCTGAGGAAACAGTGAACTCTGGTGGTGGCCTGGAGAATTGTTAGGTCCAGTAGTTAGAGGGTGAGTTCACCCAAAAATGTAAATTCAGTCATTAATTACTCACCCTCATGTCGTTCCAAACCCGTAAGACCTTCGTTCATTTTGGGAACACAAATTAAGATATTTTTGATGAAATCTGAGATCTCCTCGACCCCTCCATGAACATGAAAGTTGGCAACCCTGTAAAAGGTAGCTTAGGATATCTACAGCTTCTAAAGGCTATAACATCGTAATGAAAGGATTCGATAGTATTTTGAATGACCGAGCTCGCGCTGTTATGTTACAATAATCAGAAACGTTTAATTCGTTTAAGTTTCGTGCCATGACAGATGGCTTGTATAACCTTACACCGTTTTCAGTTCTCAGTTTTCAGTAGTCTACCAGAGGCTCGAGATTCGGTTGAGTAGGCTACATTTGTCAGACCATTTTTGTTCTTGTTCTTATTTTTATTTTTTGGACAAAAAACATCCTCAAAGCACTTTTTTTTATCTGACCTGGTGGATGTGAATATCCCATTTCAGAGTAATTTTAGATGCACTTTTGGGATTACATTTAGAAAATATACCCAATGTCTTCTTACCAAAAGATAATTTGGCTATTTGTTTGTTATCTGTTAAATTATTATTATTATTTTTTAAATGCTCTTTTGCTATTTTTTTAAAGTTTTGTGAAACTAATGATTGATATCTGTCATAGGATGAATCCTGGTGGTCAAAAATACTAGAGCAAGGAACAGTGTTGGGGAAAGTTACTTTTAAAAGTAATGTGTTGCAATATTGTGTTACTCCCTATATAAAAGTAACTAATTGTGTTACTTTTTATGAATAGTAATGCGTTACGTTACTTTTGCGGTTACTTTTTCTAACATGTGCTGGGCTTGCTTGTTTGTTTTATAATAACAAAAGTTAAAAAAAAATGTTTTGTGTGTGTAAATGTAAAGGCCCTTTCACATCAAAAGTTAAACAAATGAGCCTCTGGCTGAAGGCAATGCAAATTCACCGCTGTACAGTAGAGGGCCGCAGATCTAACAAACATTTCTTGGAAACAATTCTGGATTGCAGAAGAATATGCAGAAGAAGGTTTAAAATAAATATAATACAAAAAATATCATGAATCCTAGTTTAGTCTAAACCCTGTCTGTTGAAACCGGGCCACAGTACATTTGTGTAATTTACCATTTATGTAATTTTTCAACACTTGCATAATATTCTTCTAAATTTGCATTTCACTGTTTTTATTCATTTCGAGGAATATAGAATCTGCATTTGTGGAAGCGAGATGAGTAAATGATTGGTCACATTTAGAACTACAATGTTCAATGTTCAGACAGCGCACACAACACCTTTGCACTTACTCCCGATTTCTCTCAACTTGGGGACAGGAGAGGTGTCAGCTGACCAATTTGCTGCCCTAGGCAAGATTTTCCTTGGTGGCCCTTGTGTGAAGGTTTAGCACTAACGTTACGTCATCAGTCTTAGGTGTGGAAACACTGGTACTGTTTTATTTTTGTAATGTAAGTTGTTGTTTTATATGTTGGTTTTGTTTTACAAATTGTACCCTGAATCCAGTCCATTCTACCCCTTCATTGTGTTCATGATATATATATATATATATATATATATATATATATATATATACACACACACACACACACACACACACCTACGCCACATTACAGCCTAAACACAAATAGCAAGAGTAATTGCATCTAACATTAGTGCACAAACTATTCATTGAGAAATTGCTAAAGTGTTTGTTTTCCAGTAGATGGCAGCAATCTTCCACTAAACAATGCACATTCATGTTTTCACCTTGAATTAAAATGACAAAATTTTGATATTTAATGTGCATTTTACAAAATGTTTAGCTATTTTAAATAAGTCTGTATATAAATATCATTACTAATTTCGGAAAATACATTTTAAAAATGCCATATGTCCCCTTAAAATTGCACAACTGTAAAAACATTAGGCTATTAAAAAAGTGACGTGTTAACAAAAACTGACATTATTTTTACAAAATCACACTGAGTACCCAGAACAGCTGCTTGCATAAAGTTTAAAGTAAAAATAACTGGAATTAATTAGCGATCATTTGTATTTTACTGTGCAAACTGTTCATTCATCACTGTCTTTATCCCCTTATCCCTTATATTCCCTGCATCAGAGGGCTTCTGTCTTTTTGACACTGTGAATTCGGCCATCCGTCATAATTAATCAGGCAACACTGTCTGACGCGAGCGGCCAAGCACACAAAAAACGAAAGCAATTCTGTCTACATTAGATGCGCGAGAGGCGGCGCGACACAACACATTCCCAGCGTTAAACTGATCGCGCGTTCTATATCTGACGCACTAATGCACTGGCTGTACCCAACACATTCTCACTCCCAACTCGTCACATATTGACGCTCACTTTTTAACGCACAGGGTACCCCTTAAGCCGCCATTTTTCGACGCTTCAGGGGCACTCCACTGATTCCAAGGAGAAACCTAGGGCGCCATATACAGACGTGTTGGGCACGTGAATGTTATCATCGTGATGGAATTATTTATTGGGTTATAATTTTTCCATTATGACATGTTGGAGTGTGATTCTCAATGTAATAAGCCAGCACACTTTTATTTAAATTTATTTAATTTTATTTACGCTATTCAGACACGTTTGAAACAGCCCAACCCCACCCGCACTAAACCTGCCCATTTGCGTATTATATGATATAAAACACAGAATATAACAGACAGCAGACACACTTTATTGAAAAGTCCGGCTATTGCAACTGTTCCGAGGCCAAACGATTGATTTCTGTGAAGAAAAGACCCAAAAGCAATCACCGTCTCCACGGTACCCTCGGCGTCACGATATGGACGAAATGGGAACTCCATTGCTTTCAATGGGAAAACCTTTGGTGTCAACAGAAGACGCGTTTGAAATCGCGCTGAAGAAGTGAAGTCTCATTCAGAACACATCGCGATGTTTGGCGTCCAGTTCACGTGTGCCACATGTGGGTGAGTAGTCAAATATTATGTCCTGATGTTTGATATAAAGTATGTTCTGCTTGTCGCTATCTATCAGATTATGTTCAGTCACTGCATTATATCTGTCATCTCCACTGAGGATTTGCATTTCTTTGCTTTCTAAATCAACACATCTTGCTAATAGGGTGATTGCACACTGTCACGTGACATGCTATAGACCTTTAAACAGTTGTTCATATTTAATAATAACTACCAGTGTAGTTTCAACGTGGAATTTGTAGTAGAAGCACAATAAAAACAACACTTGCCACGCTTTTACCACAGTAACCTTAGTTTTAATGTGATAGGTGCAGTAAAAGGACAGTAACCTCAAATCTTACCATGCTTTTACCACAGTAACCTTAGTTTTAATGTGATGTTTGTTGTAAATAGACAGTAACCACAACAATTACCATGCTTTAAATGCATTTTATGTAAATCCAAATATTTTAATGTAAATAGTACTTTTCCTGTATATAATGCAATATATTATATATTATGACTTTTGTTCTCTCTTTCTTTTTTTACCTGAAAAGACCAAAAGGGCCTTCCGGACTCAGTCAGCCCATTCTTGTTTGTGGAGAAGTAACGGAGAAGACCAAAAGCTGCAACAGCAAATATTTGCAAAGGTATATATATATATACATGTATGTGCTGGTTAGAGCCCTTTATCAAACATATTATTCAGCATTTGTTGTTACTTAAACTTATTCTTACAAATCCCATGGCTCAATCAGTAAGAACATATTCTCAAAGTCTCAATAATTCACAAGATTTAACAAGTAGTCAAATTCATATGATACTCGTACATAATCCTGCAGCTTTTACTATAACTCCTGCCATTGGCTACTGCCTCAATTCCTGTACATATTTATTGTTGTTCCCTTTCTTGGAAAGTAGTCAGATGTCCCACACACTGTCAGAAAGTTTATATTAAGTCCATTGTATTCTTTAAAATGATTTCAAATTGGGCTCTGTCTGTTCATGTAATGTTACATGTCTCTTCACACCTCATAACCTACCTCTGTTTGCAAGAGTGAAAATTCTCACATGACATCAGATTTTCGATTATTTTGTCATACTCAGATCAGTTGCACTGTTGATAACGTCAACAAAAAATCAAGTGAATTATCAACATTTTTAAACACATTCATATGATATAGCTTGCTATTAAATATATACTTTTAATAATGGGCATGCACACATATCAGTGAACTTATTACATAAATGTATTTAACAGTTAATTATGCAACGCTTTTTACAGAAGAAAATCCTGCAGTTATGTATAAACTGACAACATCATCATCATGTCCTGCCCTGGGCACATCAGGCAACATGGGTCCTCCAACATATTCGATCTGTGGCCACGTTCTTCACATCTTCTCATTGAACACCAGCATTCAGGTCTTCGTGAAACATCTGTCTCATGTCTTCCTTGGTCTTCCCTTTCTCCTGGGTCCTCCTGGTGGTGTCCACTTCACAAGTGTTTTTGGGTGTTGTTGTTCGGGTATGCATAGGATATGTCCAGTGAAGTGCACCCTTTGTTCTGACACAGTTTCTCAAAGTCTTCACGTGGAGTCTGTGGAGTCTTATGATCTCTTCAATTTATGCAGAACCAATATTCATAAACTGTACTTGATGTCTCCCTATGCCTTTATCAAAAAAGCATTAGTTCTCATCAGGAGTTTTAGTGAAGGACATATCTATTGCCATCCACTAGTTCTATCCATGCAGCGACTTTATGATGCTATAGTCCAATGTATATTTCTGCATTTGTTGTTTGTTCAAACAAATGAAGATAGTGAGAGTGAATACCTTTTGAAATCAATATTTATTCATTAAACCTTTCATCTACCTCTATGGTATCATTAATAACTACATCTATGGTATCATTATCACTACCTTTTAATGTAACTGTAACATGAATGTATTATATTGAAGCATTTTCTTCCTAAAAATGGTTGTCATTTATAATAATTTAATTAGACTTTCATTTAGTTGCAGTAAAAGTGAACAATAATCACAAATATATTGTATTAAAGTTGAGAATGTAAAATGTTCTTCAGTTTTTGCCTATTTATTTTTTAATGGGAAGAAATATATTTTCAGAAAACAGAATTGCACCTCATCTCTTGGTTTGTACTTCATCATGGTAATATTTTTAAAAGTGTGTGTGTGTGTGTGTGTGTGTGTGTGTGTGTGTGTGTGTGTGTGTGTGTGTGTGTGTGTGTGTGTGTGTGTGTGTGTGTGTGTGTGTGTGTGTGTGTGTGTGTGTGTGTGTGTGTGTGTGTGTGTGTGTGTGTGTGTGTGTGTCTTTATCCTGGTGTGCATGTCTTTAAACTGTTTGACATTAAATATCGGAATATGCTTACAAAATTGTGACCATTCTTAATGGTTTTGTTACATTTATTTTAATTCCAATAGTTCAGATGGTCAAGGGTGGCATAAAGAAGTTTAAAATGTATACCTATATTTATATACATACCTAAATATATATACACATAAACACACACTATAAATGTTACAAAAGATGCAAAACTACCAGTGCTGTTGTAGCTTGTAGGCCATTGCATAGAAAAAGAGGTTTCTCTTTCAAATATATTTATGCATCAGTTTAACCACACACATGAGTCTTTCGTTTTAAAATGTTAGTTTTATTATTTAATTAGAATAAATAAATATTTAGCTGCCTAAATATTAAATATTTAAGGGATCCTTCAGTTGGAAAGAAATCCCCGGATGAGATCTGTCATCATTTACCATAAATGGACAGGTAAGTGTGACGCCTCTGTTCAGCTGGATTTTCATTGGCTGTGACTTTATCGTAGGACTCACTGTGATTGGACAATCTTTTAACCCATATAAAACGGCGTTTCATGTTATAAAGTATGTATTGGTGTTATTATTATGTTAGTTATACGTTAAGTAAGCTATAAAGTGTCGGTATGTTGTGAGAAATTACTCCTTTACCGAGAACCCAACCCTAACCCTAAGCATTGCTGCACACTTCAATGAACTACAGCGCCATATTTACCATTGCATTGATACAATGACAAAGATATATGGGTAATGTAGTTTAAAACGTTTAATAATGAAACAATAAATGTTAAGTAAATTACATCTTTAATGGACAACTGGATATCTAAATATGTGCATTGTGCAAACCTTTATGACATTATGAGGGGCAGGCTAAAATTTTATATTTTACTGTGAGCATTTTGAGAAAAACCTTTATGCCAGCTTTCCATATATGTCTGAAAACTGTGCCCAACATTATTTAGTAAACATAGCATAAGCAGTTGTCCTGCCAATTTTCTCTGTGATACGCTAACCAGACTTTGAGTAACAGCCATTTGAAATATGTTTTGTTTTGCTCTTCCAGGGGCCACTACTGGGTCCCTGGAGGTGGAAGGGCAGAACAACTTACACAGATCTATTCTCCTCATTACGGACAACAAACTTTGAGTCAGATTTAAATATCTTTTAAATAAGTATTTTGTCTTTTCTATTCTAACATCATGCTTGCAGTATTTCTTGATGGGTATTGTGAGACCATCTGATGAAATACAGAAATATTTGAAAGAGATGTTGTAAAATAAAAAATATTAATATTTCGTTTTATGGATAGACACAAATAAATATAATGGATGAACCTGCAACAACTTGCCATTATCTAGTTTCCAGTGTAAACAAAACTATATATTTACACTTCACTATTACTATTAAATATAGAACAATGCACCGTTAAGTAAAATAACAAGAGACATTGCCAGAATTTCATCTTCACCCTGTCTCCACGTTCCTGACATCGGTAATGTGCATGCTTTAATTTTTATTGCAGTAGTAGATGTACCAGAATTATCAATATGGATCATCTTCAGTTAATCTTGAAGTGTTTGTAATCCTTCCCTTTATTTCACTGAAAACTAAAAGTATACACAACTTTTTGGTGCATTCTTGTACCAAATATAATATAACCAGACAAAAATTTGGTAATCTTGGTAATTAATTAGATCACCTAAATAAACTTGTAAAATGTGTATTTACTGTACCAAACACCATACACAATATTCACCATACTTTATCGCTCAACACTTTATTGGAGGATACAGCATACAGTTGATAAAGTAGCATAAAGTCAAATGAGATTCAAGATAAATAAAAATGCGTCTTCAAAAATACATTAACATCATATTAATCCATTCACAGCTGCTGAAGCCACACAAATGAGTTCCATATAATCCCATCCAGTGATACAGAAAACAGATTTGATATTGTGTTGGAAAATAATGATTCATTATCACAGCTAGACTGGTTTCTGGCTCTTTCCTGTTCATGGTCCATCATTTTCTTCTTCTTCTAAACACTTTGCCCATTTATACCCTACAGTATAACTGATGAACAGAGGATGTGGTCACTGATGTTGTGTAGCTTTTTCTCAACCAGAGGAAGAAGAACATTCCAGTGTCAGGCGTTCTCCAGTCCTGGTCTAAAAGTAAAACAAAAACACAATTAAAATGAAGTTTAATGTAAAGTCAGGTTAGCCTATGTTCTGCATGATTTAAGCAGTGGTGGGTGACTCTGGCCCTAAGCATCCACTGTCCTGCATATTTAGCTCCAACCTCAAACCCACCTGTCTATAAGTAAACCTGAAGACTTTGGTTAAAAATTTCAGGTGTTCTCGATTAGGCTTGGAGGTAAACTCTTCACCTCCCCATTCTCATTTAAATTTACAAAGCCGCAGTCAGTACATTATATAATATACACATTGAAGCATTATGTATATAATATTGCAGCACATAATATTAGCCAAGTACTGGACAAAAACTATTTTACCCTTATCAACAGAAACATTTTAAACAGCATATCTTTTAGAAAGGCATGGTCTCTTCGAGCTTTTATAATTGATGCTAGATTTCTTTAGTCACTTTCAAGAGCATCACTTGTGATAGCCTTAACAATGTACAAGTATTAAATACTGCAATACAAATTTCATGGTAAGGATTAAGAAATAGGTACCGAGGCACCAGACTTACCATGCTTATGAAGCACCCATGGCCATGCAGAGTTCTCAGAGAGTTTTTGCCTCTTGTATTCCTCCTTGGCAGCAGATTTGTCTTTTTCCTGTAGAATCTTCTGAAGTTTGTGCCTTCTCTTGCTATCCATCTTAAAACACAAATAAAATGTGTTTTATTCAGTGGAGTATAAAGCCTTGTTTCAAGCCGAAGAACTAACCAGATATTTCACATAATTTAAAGAACATTTACTATTTGATTCCTAATATATATCACAACTCATTATCTTCCAAAGCTACCCAGAACCATCCATGGTCTACAAAACAATAGAGAAATAGCTGGAGTTTATAACAACTACATGTCTGCTTTTATCTAAGACAAACAGATAGTGATAAGAACTGAAGGCCAAAGTGTTTCAGCCTTTATGCTAAAAGGCAATAATTGTAATAATAATTGTATCAAAAGGGAAGAATATATATATATATATATATATATATATATATATATATATATATATATATATATATATATATATATATTTTTTTTTTTTTTTTTTCTCATGTTAGATAAATCCAAGAAACAGAACCTCATTTGCTCATTTTAGGAGTTATAAAAAGATTTAGACATGAATATTGGTGTGTATTTTATCAGAATAGAAAGAATGATCGCTGCTGAAATGAATAGTTATTTTTAGAGATCAACATCAAATTCTTAACTACATATTACAGCATTGCTTCAATACAAGACATACCAGTGGACTTGCAAACTTTTCTGTCTTCTTCGGGCACAAGATTGCCATGTTCCTTCCTCACCCAAAACAAAGGACTTATTCGATTAGCTTGCTTCGATATACGGTCTGGTCTTTCTTCTCTGCTGTAAAACAAGAAAGTCTCACTTACTCTTTGTGCAAATACTATTGTTTTTGAAACATCTAAAAAAAAGACAGTTACAATAAAGTTAATTTATCATATGATTCAGGAAGGCATTTGATGAGTAAATACTGATATACTAAAAATATTCTAGAAACTTTACCTATGAAGGACTGATTACGGCAAGATCGCTGCAAATCACTACTAGCTCGTGTGAGAGTTGACTCTTAAAAGTGCTGATGAGTTTGATATTGTAGAGATCTTAAAAAAATACAAAAAGTAAAAGTAATCTGCAAGTAATCCTGCAAGACAGAAAGAAAGGGTATTTTATTACATTGCATGCAAGTTGTAAGTTTATACATAACTGCAGGATTTCTTTCTGTAAAAGCGTTGCATAATTAACTGTTAAATTCATTTATGTAATAAGTTCACTGATATGTGTGCATGCCCATTATTAAAAGTATATATATTTAATAGCAAGCTATATCATATGAATGTGTTTAAAAATGTTGATAATTCACTTGATTTTTTGTTGACGTTATCAACAGTGCAACTGATCTGAGTATGACAAAATAATCAAAAATCTGATGTCATGTGTTTGCAAGAATTTTCACTCTTGCAAACAGAGGTAGGTTATGAGGTGTGAAGAGACATGTAACATTACATGAACAGACAGAGCCCAATTTGAAATAATTTTAAAGAATACAATGGACTTAATATAAACTTTCTGACAGTGTGTGGGACATCTGACTACTTTCCAAGAAAGGGAACAACAATAAATATGTACAGGAATTGAGGCAGTAGCCAAAGGCAGGAGTTATAGTAAAAGCTGCAGGATTATGTACAAGTATCATATGAATTTGACTACTTGTTAAATCTTGTGAATTATTGAGACTTTGAGAATATGTTCTTACTGATTGAGCCATGGGATTTGTAAGAATAAGTTTAAGTAACAACAAATGCTGAATAATATGTTTGATAAAGGGCTCTAACCAGCACATACATGTATATATATATATACCTTTGCAAATATTTGCTGTTGCAGCTTTTGGTCTTCTCCATTTCCACAAACAAGAATGGGCTGACTGAGTCCGGAAGGCCCTTTTGGTCTTTTCAGGTAAAAAAAGAAAGAGAGAACAAAAGTCATAATATATAATATATTGCATTATATACAGGAAAAAGTACTATTTACATTAAAATATTTGGATTTACATAAAATGCATTTAAAGCATGGTAATTGTTGTGGTTACTGTCTATTTACAACAAACATCACATTAAAACTAAGGTTACTGTGGTAAAAGCATGGTAAGATTTGAGGTTACTGTCCTTTTACTGCACCTATCACATTAAAACTAAGGTTACTGTGGTAAAAGCGTGGCAAGTGTTGTTTTTTATTGTGCTTCTACTACAAATTCCACGTTGAAACTACACTGGTAGTTATTATTAAATATGAACAACTGTTTAAAGGTCTATAGCATGTCACGTGACAGTGTGCAATCACCCTATTAGCAAGATGTGTTGATTTAGAAAGCAAAGAAATGCAAATCCTCAGTGGAGATGACAGATATAATGCAGTGACTGAACATAATCTGATAGATAGCGACAAGCAGAACATACTTTATATCAAACATCAGGACATAATATTTGACTACTCACCCACATGTGGCACACGTGAACTGACGCCAAACATCGCGATGTGTTCTGAATGAGACTTCACTTCTTCAGCGCGATTTCAAACGCGTCTTCTGTTGACACCAAAGGTTTTCCCATTGGAGTTCCCATTTCGTCCATATCGTGGACGCCGAGGGGTACCGTGGAGACGGTGATTGCTTTTGGGTCTTTTCTTCACAGAAATCAATCGTTTGGCCTCGGAACAGTTGCAATAGCCGGACTTTTTCAATAAAGTGTGTCTGCTGTCTGTTATATTCTGTGTTTTATATCATATAATACGCAAATGGGCAGGTTTAGTGCGGTGGGGTTGGGCTGTTTCAAACGTGTCTGAATAGCGTAAATAAAATTAAATAAATTTAAATAAAAGTGTGCTGGCTTATTACATTAAGAATCACACTCCAACATGTCATAATGGAAAAATTATAACCCAATAAATAATTCCATCACGATGATAACATTCACGTGCCCAACACGTCTGTATATGACGCCTAGGCTTCTCCTTGGAATCAGTGGAGTGCCCTGAACGTCGAAAATGACGCTTAAGGGGTACCCTGTGCGTTAAAAAGTGACGCCGAGGGTCCTGACCAAGCGTCAATATGTGACGAGTTGGGAGTGAGAATGTGTTGCTGTACCAGTTATAAAACCGGAAAAATCACTCATTTTGGCGCCCCTATGGACGTGTCGCCCCTAGCATTTGCCTATTCCGCCTATGCCGCGGGCCGGCCCTGGGTGTCAGACAATAAGTGGGAAGAACTTGGGTTACTTATTTGAAAAAGTAAGTAGCCTAAGATATAGTGTTGTGAATTTAAAAGTAATGTGTTAAATTACTCGTTACTTGAAAAAAGTAATCTGATAATGTGTTACCCCCCAATTCTGGCAAGGAATTATTTTGATGTTTGCAAACACCAGCTCTCTGTCACATAATTTGTTTCCTGCAGGAAGAAATCACTGTCCAGGGGGAAGGTTGGTCCCCCTTGATTAAAAACTTAATTTAGATCTTAAAGCTTGGGAGAAAAGGACAATATATATTCTCCATTTTGTGCTCCTATATGAGGAAAGGTGTTTTATATGATTATTTCTGATTAGATGGGTGTGCGTTTGGCAAATAATTTGGCTAATGCAATGTTGCACTGTTCCTCTGCAACCTGTTGCAGGCCATCCTGTAGAGCAGACCAAAGAGCCATTTTTTTATTTTTGGTTAATGCATTTTCTAAAAGAGCCACAGCATAAAATAATATAATAATATAAAAAAAATAAAAAAATAAAAATAATTCACTAATGATTCAATAATAGCATTTATAGACAAAACATGACAAAAACAAACAAATGTGCAACAAACAATAAATAAGTTGCAATACAGAATCAATTGTGTATATGGCTTTCACTGTGAGTAGCATAAATTCTCTCTATATGTATATTTTTATTTTTGGGTGTTGGATTGTTTCAATATGTTTTGAATATTTTGATGTATTTTTTTTAAATATAATTATATGAATAAAGAACTGTCACAACTATGTAGCGTTACTCATAATTTGCTTTACTCAAACAATTTACAAGCAGGCACGTACAGAGGCAAATACATAAAAATAATAGGAAATTCATAAAATTGGCAAACAAAACATCTCTCATAACCCGCTGCTGTTTTTATGGGCTTTACTAGTCTGAAGCTGTGTAATCTGTGTTCTTTACAGTCTCTTCTGAGTCTTCTATTGTTTCAAACATGTAGTCGTGGACTTGAGTCCTGTGAGAGAAATCAAATAATGAATTTTTTTGTTATACAGGGGGTAGTTTTGAGATATATATATATATATATATATATATATATATATATATATATATATATATATATATATATATATATATATATATATATATATATATATATATATATATATATATATAAATATATATATATATATATATATATGTTAGAAAACAACACCCATTACTTTTAATGGGTGTTGTTAAATATTTCAATTGATACCAGAAATATTACACTTTACCTTTCTTTTGGAAATAGTGATTCAGGTGTCCGTGTGTACAGAGTCAAGGCGCGAAAAGGGTCTAAAGCGAATATGTTCCTCCTCCCAAACCTCTGCGGGAGGGTGGCTGATGGTCCAGTCCCTGAGCGCACACACATGGTGCAGGACCGGCCGAAACGCTGAGGGAGATTGATGGTGGACTTGGGAGCACGGTCACCTGTGCTCGCCTGTGCATCCCGCCCGAAGCGAAGGGGGAGGTTGGCATGCAGGTGTGCTGGTTTTGCCATTATGGGGTGAAGTCGCAGCATGGTGGGCGAGCTCACACGACCGCTGGTTGGGGCTACATTAACCGCAAAGTCTTCCATCTCCAGACTCCGGGGAACCTCCTGAGCGTTCTTTGACCACACAAATGTAGAAGAAGAAGAGACGGTGAAAATAAGCAGATTCAGTTATAACGTTATAAAAAAAAATTACAAGTGAAAATGTGCATTGGTACCTTAAGGAAATATTTCTGTCTGCCCTGGCCCTTAAAAAAATATATTATTGGTGCAACCTAATGTAATCAGGTTTATTCTATAATACTATATATGAAGACAGGTAAAAATGCATGAAAATAATAATAATGATCAAAATAAAAGTAATGCATTATAAATTAATATAGGCCTATATTAATTAATTTGGCAAATATGGTATATTCTAAACTAAACTTTCAAGTTAAGCAAACTCCTATTAGAAAAAGAGAAAGTATAACGCACTTACCTCTGGAAACTGTCCCCATGTAAATCTATTAGGATCACTGTCTCCTGGAAGGGGCAATCTGAGAGCAGAAACCTCACTCCGCATGAAGCTGCTCAGGATGCCGAGGGCTAAAAAGAGAAGAGTGAAGTAGGACATCTTACAATCGTTCACTGAAGTCCATGCACATCACAAGGTTTTTATACATTTGGCCATGTGCAAATAAATATATCCACAAAGACATTCCTTAAAATGCACTCAGCATAGTTAATAAGGACCAACCTTCATTCATTCACTAATGACCTTCTTGAGTGTTTCATAGCAACAGAGTGAGTGACAGTGTGCTTAACAAAGGTACCTTGATGAAGATTATTTTTTAAAAGTGGACTTTCTATTCCAAGTCACTATGATTTGATTATTAAACCCTTAATGTCGTGACTGGTCTTGAAATATTGGTGCATTGCTGAGAAATTATTAGATGGTTAACTAAGGCCATTAAACGAGTAACGTGTAAAAAATCTCCTGGAAATGTCCACTCCACCCTATATGATCAGTCAGTAATGTGCATTCAAATGACCAACAAAACCTTATAGGGTTCTCTCCAAAGACGGAGAAGCATTGCATATCACAATAGTTCAAATCAATTCATTCTGCAGCTCACCGAGACCTCAATTACCATCACATTCAGATTGGAGAAAGTACAAATGGTCTGGTAAAAGATGCATGACACGTGAGCTTAAATAAGACGTCGACATGCTGGAAATGTCTGGGTGAGGTTTTGTAGGCAACAGAGCAGCTCTCTTGAATGGTCTGGTATTTAATTTCAATAAAAAATATTTACTAATTGCCATCACTGACGACATCACAGATGACATAAATGGCAGTGAGGAGTTATGCCATTTAAATTCTGTAACCAATGCTGTTTGGAAAAGTCATCTGATAATGTGTAGTTTGTTAGTTATGTTAATCATCATACATAGTAGCTGAAAGATATAAATAATGCTCCAAAAATGTTTCTTTGATCATAGGGTATAATTAGTTGCAAATGCTCATACATAGGCCTTGTTTTGTATAGACTTTACGCTTAGCAGCATGCTCATTTGCTCACATGTAATATAACATTCAAATAAAAGCTTTTACTTACTGGTATTGGTACTTATTGGTAGCAGTTGCAAACTTTAATATATAGGGATAGGCTATACACTGATCAGGCATAACCTAATATTGTGTTGGTCCCCCTTTTGCTGCCAAAACAGCCCTGACCCGTCGAAGCATGGCCTCCACTAGGCCTATACCGCTGAAGGTGTACTGTGGTATCTGGCACCAAGAGGTTAACAACAGATCATTTAAGTCCTTTAAGTTGCGATGATCAGACTTGTTTGTTCAGCACATCCCACAGATGCTCGATTGGATTGAGATCTGGGGAATTTGGAGGCCAAGTCAACACCTCAAATATGTTGTTGTGCTCCTCAAACCACTTCTGAGGCATTTTTTGCTTTGTGGCAGGGCGCATTATCCTGCAGAAAGGGGCCACAGCCACCAGGGAATACTGTTTATATAAAAGGGTGTACATGATCTGCATCAATGCTTAGGTAGGTGGTACATGTCAAAGTAACATCCACATGGATGTCAGGACCCAAGCTTTCCCAGCAGAACATTGCCCAAAGCATCACACTGCCTCCGCTGGCTTGCCTTCTTCCCATAGTTCCCCAGGTAAGCGACGCACCAGGCCATCCACGTGATGTAAAATAAAACGTGTTTCATCAGACCAGGCACCTTCTTCCATTTCTCCGTGGTCCAGTTCAGATGCTCACGTGCCCACTGTTGGCACATGGGCACCCTGACTGTCTGCAGCCCCATACGCGACAAACTGCGATGCACTGTGTATTCTGTGGTTTTAACAATCCACAAGAGCCTTCGCTCACCACGTACATCATCGAGCCTCGGCTGCCCATGATATACAAACATTATCAAGTGGTTTTAATGAATACATTTTAAACGTAATTGTCTATAATTTTACTCTTTTTATGATATCCATAAATCAGACAGCTTTTCTGTGAAGGTCACTACATATCTTACCCAGCAGGGGGCAGTGCAGTGCAATGCAACATTATGAGTGATGACAAAAATGTTTCATGACAAGTTTAGAATTAGGATTGTGTTATGAGATTGATATAATTAAATGTACTTGATGTTATATAAGTTAGTTAAAATGAAAAAGAGGGGCATGAAAAACTATCGTTCGTGTCTATACTTTATAGAATTTTCAGGAAGTAAGCTTAATTCATTCATAACGCTAAAATTAATATTATTTTTTTTAGCAAGAAACCGAGAGGCTTTGTTTTTCACCTCAATGTGCCATTCATCAGCGAATAAAGTCAGTGTGAAATGGAGGTTGTCACTATTGATTTTTATAGTGATTTTCAAATAATAATCTGGTTGTTTTATTTAGATGGCTAGAGGATGTAGGCCAAAATGTCTATGCTTACAGTTTATTCAGACTTCAGCTAACCTCATTGTATTTTTTCCCATCCTGTCAGCTCCAGTCGATCAAAGACCTGAACAAACAACCACCCTTTACACTCAGACAAGGGATGTAGATGCCCACCACAAGACCTTAGGGTCATCCAATCAGATGTCTGCCGAGGTCAGCATGTTTCTGCCAATCAGGAATGAAGCGGAAGGCGCTGATGAAGGATCAGGAAGCCTAGAAAATGGCCCCTAATGACAAAGAACGGGTGTGTTCGCACATGTGTGTTTTAGCATGCTGCTATATTGCTTTATCTTACATTTGCATCTGTAGCTTTGAACTTCAGGTCTCTGCAATCATGCAGGAGTGCAAGGGACATAAGGAACATAAAAACCGAGTGGACGAGACATATAAAAGAAAGCAAGAGAGCTATAGTGTGATTCCGCCCACATGGGGTCTCGATCTTTGATCTCTAGTCTCCTCTCTCTGCAGATTCCTAAGATGTGGTTGATGGCAGTGATGGGGTCGAGGCCTGGTATGATGGCCGGAGAAAAGTGCATTCAGTGTGGGAGGATGACCTTTAACCTTTCTACGAAACTGAACTATGACCCCTAAGCTTTGCCTGAAAGGGACAACCTGAGCAACCCCCACTGGTAAAACTGGACATGAATATGCTGTCATCGACATTCGCCTCCTATAGCTACATGTACGGCTCACAATGTTTAATGTAAAAGTACACACACACTTCTGGTTCACCATCTTTGTGGGGACTCTCCATAGACAAAATGTTTTTTATACTGTACAAAATGTATATTATATCCCCTTACACTACTACCCCTACCCCTAATACCCATCACACAAATCTTTCTGCATTTTTAAATTGTCCAAAAAAAAAAAAACTGGGTGATTTATAAGCTTGTTTTCTCAAGGGGACCTCAATTTAATTCAGGCTGAAGTCCCCAATGGGATAGAAAAACACACACAATTATATCATAATAGTCTAGATAGATAACTCTTGCAGTTTCAGGGCACATTTCTTTTTGTATGCAGTTAATCTTATAGGGTTTTTAAATTTGTAATGGAAGGCCTAAAAATAATTGTTTCAGGGAAAATGTAATTTTAAAAGACTGAGGAAAAAGTGGAGGGGATAACGCAGGGCCATTCAAGGCTACCAAGCTACATGATTAAAGTGCATGGCTGAGAATTAGCAGTACACAAACAACCCAGACGTGCACGCCATACGCATGCTGCCATTTCCAGCAGACTGTATAAAAACAGTGAGAGACAAACTGTGAGAGACACTTGACAATGGAGACGCAAACTATCCATGAACTTGAGCTGTAATTAAAACTCAGGCTGACTGATGACAGACAGAGCACATGTAAGAGGAGTTGTGAAACACATCACATCCTAAATGTTTAAAATGTCTTTTAAGACCATTTAATATACATTTTTATATTTAAATTAAATTATTTAATAATAAAAAAAACGTTAACTTGACTTGTTTGCTTCAGTGTACACACAAGTATATTTAATATATATTTGTAATATTTGATTAAAAATAATAATTAATATAGGATTGTATTTATTTATGTCTTATGTATTTATTTAAAAAAATATATGTTTACCTGATTTATTTGTTTACCTGAAATATATGGATGCTGTGCCTTTACATAAGAGGAGGTAAGGAAAAACAACTAAATCCCCCCCATCACACACACATCATTTTAGAGGTGCGTCTGCACTCAAGTCTCTAATTCTTTGATCTCTTGAATCTTAAACACTAAGTCTCCACTGTTACATTTTGAACTGACAGCCAGACTTTCCATCGCCAAAAGAACATGCACTACACTACCTAGACTAGACCTTTAAATCAAATCCCACGGATCCCAGTAGAAGTATGTGTTTGCTTGGGCTGTGCGGTCAACTGTCTATGGCATTTTCCCACTGTGTAGTGATAACATCAAGGTGCTGAAAGGCACAATCTCAACTGTTGGCACCTGCCAAATGCTTGAATGAAAACCGCTCTGCTACTGTGTTGAAAATAATTGGGACCGAGTGAGGAAAAGGATCTAAATAAAAAACAGCTGAGACAAAAACTCTAATGCCAATTGACATTTTTAAGCTGCTTCGACAAATAAAAATCAGTGAAAGAAACTCTCGCTTGAATGAAACTTTATGGATGGGATGAATATTTCACCAAAAGCAACCAATACATGTATATAAGAGATGCGAACCATGAAATGCCTGGATAAGTCCCATTATGCACAACTGTGCTTACACCGGTAAATTATATTGCAATGTTTTTTTTGTGTGTCAATTAGTTGGTGTTCATCCGAAAGCTGTTTCTCAGTCTACAAAATACTTTATTGCCACATACATTTAACTACACTATAGATGATCAGACTGTCAATCATCCTGGCAATTTAGAACATCTGGAACTGACAAACTGATGAAAGTTTAGCAGATAGATCTCGTAAAAGTAAGATGAATTGTCTATATGCATGCATTATCACAATCAATCATAAGCCGATTGCTTGCAGCATAAAATAAATGAGAGAAACTGTTGGCATAAAGGAATAATGTGGTTATGATAGATATGTTAAATGTACAATGTACCGTGCTCTAACAATAATAGCTAACATGTTAAGGAGTCAAACCTTGTTGTAAATTGTTACTGAGATGTTATTTTGTGTTTCACCTCAGATTGGTTTTGAATAAAGTTGCTTTCTTTCAGAGTAAGTCTTTGTCAAAATCCACTGAAATCCAGGGAGGAAAATGCATATCCAAAAACATATGAACTGTTCAAAACAAGCAAATAAGAAGTCAGAGAGAACACACAAAGGAACACACAGAACATTTATTGTGCAGGAGAATCACATAACAACACACTTGGGACATAGAAGCCATGTGAGTGTGTATGTGTGCATTTAAGTGGGAAAGAGAGAAATAAGCGAGAGACAGATAGAGAGAGCGAAAGAGAGAGAAAGAGCGGGAGGGATTTAGTTGCTGACAGGTATGACTGATGATATGTTGGGTCTACAGGCTGAAACAGTAGATGGTATCAAGGAAAGCCAAGATTAAATCAGCTGGTGCACACACTTACACTCACACGTTTTCCATTTACCGTCTTTGACTGCTTCACTTTAGTGTTGACTGTATCTGATAACAAATCAAACATGCAAGACACCAAAGACTCACACATTTACATTCAGGTACAAGCTGTAGGAGGGCATTCATTAATAATGTGCTATTTCATGGTCATCACACAAGCACACACATACAGTTTCCCCAACAGACTCGTTAGAATTCTCGCGCTTTCTACTAATTGGTCATTTTGAACACTGATGTCATTGTGCAAAGAATTGAGGTCACAATGATTGGTCTCTGAGAGAGGGCAAGAGAGACAGACAGGATGAGAGAGAGAAAGAAACAAAGAGAAAGACAGATAGGGCAGGGAATGAGAGAAAGAGGATGGGAATGACATAGAACAAAAGGAAACAAACTTAGGGCACAGAAAACACACAGGCTTATGGAAACAGTATACTTTAAATTATTAAATTATTAAAACGTAATTTTGGATTGTCTTGTTCCATGTCTCAAACTGTAATCCATAATGGTTTCAAAATGTATGAGGTTAATAACATTAATTCCAATCTATTTTAATGACCTAAGTAAACAAAAAGGTAATACGTAAAAAAAATTAAAAATAATAAGTAAAGTTCATGGGCTTATGGAAATGGTATACTTAAAATATGATAATTATTAAACAGTTTGTCTTGTTCAATGTCTCAATGTCTATGTGTCAGGTTTTAAGGTTTCAAATTAGGTTACTACATTAATTGCAACCTATTTTAATAAGTATATAAAAAAGTAATAAGTAAAGTTTAATAAGTAAAAACAAAATTAACCGTTTTTTTTGTAGACGTGACATTACTCCACTCTAGTTGGCTGAATTCATTATAGCTAAATAGGCCTACTACTATCAGGTTACTATTTCAGTAACCTCAAAACTTTTTTTGGAAAATGATATAATATAAAAATAAGTGTAAGGTCTCAAATTCAATTAAAAAGTTCACTAGGCATCATTTGCATTTACATATTTGTGACATGATGTGTCCCAGATAGCAGTGTTTCCTGCTCAATTATGATTCGTGGACTTATTGAATTGTTTAAAACTCGCAAATTACGAACCAGTTTAAATTAGTCCGACAAACCCTTCATTGAATGAGGCTGAATCCGAAATGTGGGATAGAATGAGTGCACGCGATAATGTCCACTAAGATTTTGGACACCACTACAAATGGCTGTCTCCTCAAATAATACCCTATTTTGGGGCATATAGACCAATTTCGTATTCAGCCCAAGACTCAGCAAAACTGTCAGAGCGGCTACTGAAATTCTGAATCAACATGTGACGCACTTGAGGCTCCGTTCACATTGTCAGTGCTTGGGACCGGCAACCAGGTCAGAGTCTGACAGACAAGCATTTGAGCCGCATAGGCGCGCACAGACCACAAAACTGAAGCATTGAAGCAACTTTGGTGGAAGACGGTGACTGGATCTAAAACCTCCAAACAACATAAAGCTAATTTCTCTTCCATTGTGAGATACTGAAACCACACATAATAGCCTATCCCGCAACACTAGATGTTTGCGTGCATGCAGAGTGGCTCCTTCTCAGCATATGTTGTGATAGAGAGCGGTTCCGTTCAACAGCAGGGGTTCGCCAAAAATACGGGTTTGAGTCCTGAAAATGTATGAGTGTGAGATTACATTCTTCTGCTGAATTTGGCCTAGAGCAAAATACTCTCTTTATCTATAGCATGTAGGCCTACACCACTCACGAACAGTCATTTAGGCCTGATTAAAGGCCTGCTAATTCTTATAGCCTTCTTATTGTGTTAATGGATCATTCGTACCCAACCAGTGTAGTAGGGCTGCTGTAACAAGAAAAAAATTGAAATGGTTACACTTTATTTTACAGTGTCCTTGTTACATATGTTACAATTTGCTTAATTACATGATGCAACTAACCCTGAACCAAACCCTCATCCTATCCTAACCCCAGTGAGTACATGTAGTTAATAAATATTACTCATATATAATTACATTGTAATAATGACACCTTTAAATAAAGTGTAACCAAAAAAAGTTTAATAAAAGAGAACAAATATGTTTTGTTCTAAAAAGTCTTAGTTGGATCGTGAGATTGATTATACCTCTAAATCATGAAAAAGTTTTGAAATTCCTGTTCTAAAACATTTTAAAAATCAGGTTTTCTTTAACTGACCATGTTAATGCATTTGCTATTTGACATTTTTAATACTTCCTCTCAGACTTGTTAAAGTTTTCATAACTGTTCAAAGTTCATGAATATTTAATGAGATAATCAGTAAAATGTATGATTGGTTGTCTGTTGCTAAATGCCTCATCAAAATATTGTAACACTGCATCATTTCATGCTGTGTACAAGTTTCATAACAAGGGACTAAAAAAAGAAAAGTGATAATTCCCTTTCAAAATGACAGGTGTGAAACTTCTTAAAGGGATAGTTCACCCAAAAATGAAAATGTTATGTTTATCTGCTTACCCCCAGGGCATCCAAGATGTAGGTGTGTTTGTTTCTACCGTAGAACACAAATTAAGATTTTTAACTCCAACCGTTGCTCGTATAATGCATGTCAATGGTTTTTTTTTCTACACTCTCAGAAAAAAGGTACAGTGCTGTCACTGGGGCGGTAACCTAAGGCACAAAAGTGAAAAGGTACCTCTTTCCTAAATGGTACATATTAGTACCTTAAAAGGTACACATCAGAACTTCAAGAGTGCGTATTAGTACCTTAAAGGTACATATTAGTACCTTTTTGGTTTTGTACCTTAGGGTACCGCCCCAGTGACAGCAATGTACCTTTTTTTCTAACAGTGTGAGAGCAACATGAGAGTAAAAACACAGACATATTAATCCATATTAAACCCTGTGGCTCGTGGTGACACATTGATGTCTTGAGAGATGAAACGGTCGGTTTCTGCGATAAACCCAACAGTATATTTACATAGATTCCTCATTCGACCGATCTGCGCCATCCGCGCAGGCACAAATGAGGCATCTATATTATATATCTATGATAGCGCCGCTGTTTTGACCTTCTCCGGCAGAAATAATGCATTGGGAATCCTAGATGAGGTTCGTCTGATATAAGGTAAACAATAACACAAATACTGATTGGTTTCTCTCGCAGAAACCGATGGTTTCGTGTCTTAAGACATCAATGTGCTGCCACTAGCCACAGGGTTTAATATGGATTCATATGTATGTGTTTTTACTCTCATAGTGGCTTTCATAGAAATAGACCCCACTGACTTCATTTGTGTTCTACTGAAGAAACAAACACACCTACATCTTGGATGCCCTGGGGGTAAGCAGATAAACATTTTCATTTTTGGTTGAACTATCCCTTTAAACCATGATTAAAACGGTCATTATCCCGGTTAGTGTAAAACATTTACACATTTAGCAGACACTTTTATCCAAAGCAACTTGCATTGCATTGAAAGTATACATTTTTTTAATAGTTTATGCATTTCAATCAAACCCATTACCTTGGCATTGCCAGTGCCATATATGAAATTCATGAAATATGCATCATATTGGCACATACTCACATACAAATAGCCTCTTTCTGTATTCTATTTTTTTTTTTGCCACCTTTATGAAAAGTACAATAACACATGAGCATTTTTTTTCTGAAGTTCCCATTTCCTGGATGTCTGTCTGTGTCCTGAGTACCTGAAAACCATACACAAAGCACATCTAAGCCATTATCTATCAGTCTCTCTTCTCCATCATGCCTGATTCTCTCTCTCTCTTCCTCTCATGATGAAAGACAGGCTGACGCAAATGAAAAAGAGCATGATTTGTTTTCCTCCTTTCAACAAATCGTCTGTTGGCGCTGTCAGAGTGAAAACACACTTCACCAACCACTGGTCTTTCTCTCTCTTTCTATTCACATCCACACACAAACACACACAATAACAAAGAAGGTTTTTTCTTTACCATAAACATCTAGGTTGGTTTATGGTGCACCATGGTTAGTACTTTTGCTGTTTTATTTCTTGATTTTGTGATTTCAGACCTTATTTGCTTTCATAGGCTTTTGGGTAGCCATTTATAGAAGAGGAGACTTCTGGGAAAAACAGACAAACCACAACAAGGAATCGTTATTTCTCAATGTCGTGTGTGCGAGTGTGGGCAAGAGTGCATTAGGGAAAACTGCTGTCAGAAGCCCAAAACCCCATGGTTTCATTTTAACTAGGACCAGCTGACATGTACCAGGTTGCGTGTGACTGCTCATTTCCTTCCCTGCTTTGAATGCGAGCATGTGTATACACCCTCATCTGAGTGAAAATGGCAGCTTTCCCTCTGAAACATGGCAGGTATCGGCGGGAGGGTTATGAGTGAAATCAGTCAGAGTTGTTGCTAATTGAGTCCACCGACAAGACGCATGTGGACATCGCAAAATGAAACCTTCACCTGGGAACCATCAAACCTAAACTGAGGGGGTTGCAAACTAATGGCTTCCAGACTTTCAGTGTGTGTGTGTGTGTGAAGAGTAATTGAAATGGTCACATTAGCTCTTATTCTGTCAGGCATTTCTTTGGCAGCCCCTCTGAAGGACCCCAGTTGCCAATAAAAACTTTATTTGAGAACAAATCCCTCCTTTTCTTTTGAAGCAAGAAAGAATGAAAATTAAAAGTCAAATAAAGAAGAACAAGATGCAAAACGAAGTGGTATAGATATGCAATGAGCTGGAGAGCACCATGTGATGTCATGCCTCATTTTGCTGCCGCTCTCAGTCACCGGAGCCCAGGAGCCACAGTTTGATCTTCATCATCTTCATTCATTTTTTATTTCCATATTGATGACAAAAACCGCTTACTGTGAAATTGAAGTGAGAGAATGTACGATCGGCACACAAACATTCACCCCCGAATTGCGTGCGCATGTGTGTGCGTACCTGCGCGGGTGGCTGCGAATGTTGGATGGAGATTGTATGAGCCAGCGGGAAGCCTTCTGGGTAATTTAAACATTCTACAAGCCTAAAATGGCTTGTCAGAAAATTAAAGGGAGGGGGTGTTGGTTTGAAGTCGAGCACAAGAAAAGTGTTCTGGCTCTTTTCAACAGTTATTTTCAGGGCGTATATTTCAGGATGGTGAGGACATTTCATGTAGTTTAGTATAATTTGCCATAATTAGGGTATTTAAGATTAAAAATTAATCCACACTGTTTTGACACTCCATAAGCAGAATATTACGACAAAAATGTCAGAGTCAGCAATAGACTGCATGTGTGTGGTCAGGTATTTTGCTGTCTATGCATGTGACTGACTTTCCAATGATGAGAGAAAAGAAGAAATCAGCATGGTCGGCTATTTAATAAGACATGCATGCTGTCAGTGGCTGTATATGAATCAGTGTGCATCTCAGTGTGTGAATATGCGTACATGTATCTTACATTTTCCCCCTGTCAAATAAATTAGCCTTCTCAAATGAGAGAAATGAGGCTTGGCATTGCCATCATGGTAACCAGGGCCTACTATTGTTGCCGGGGTAATGTGATGTGCCGCCTGTGCCAGATGGATGATGTTGATAAATGCTGCAGATTCGGAATAGGAAAAGCTTGGGAAATGTTGAAATCAAAGAGATTTGGGCTTTCTCAGGGTGTCCGGAGAAAGACTGCCAATGATTTTGTGTGTGTGTGTGTGTGTGTGGCTTTTCTTGCTGACAGAGATTACGTCTAAATCTTGTTCCGAAACTGCTTGTTGTTTAACTTTAAAATTGAACAGCTAAAACTAGTTTTTTTCATAAGTGAAAAAGTTGCTCCATATCTTGGTTTTCATCTTAAACATCTGTTTTTCTTAGGCAGTATGTTTATGTTTCTGTGTGTGTTGTATATTTATAAGTTGTGTATGTAACCCAGCCCTCATAGTTTAGACTTGATCAGATAGATTCTTAGTGTGTATTCCTGCACTTGATTTAGGATATGCATGTATTTATGTGTGTGTGTGTGTGTGTGTGTGTGTGTGTGTGTGTGTGTGTGTGTGTGTGTGTGTGTGTGTGTGTGTGTGTGTGTGTGTGTGTGTATTCCCGTCTCTGATTGCTGTTTGTTTGATTTGCAATGCTCCTTTAATCAGTGCTGAGGCCCCTGCAGTGAGCGGAAGGAAACCCCATTAGACAAGCCTAGTCTTCAATAGGAATAACAAAGCTACTCATATGAACCTGTGGCTGTGCATGTAAGACATAAGTGTTACCATCTTATTTTGGTTATTTTATGTTATATTTATGTTAGCAAATTATCATTACTAGTTATGATGTCATCTGTTGAATAGTATTATAGACTATACCGTTAGACTATACCAATTCAAAAATTCAGTAAAAACAGTAATATTTTAAAATATTACTAGTTTAAATAAACAGTTTTCTATAATAAAATATTTTCAAATGCCATTTATTCATCTGATGGCAAAGGTGAAGAATTTTAGCTGTGTTCATGTCATAATTACCATTTCATGACAACAGCATGTGATATCGTGACTCTTCAGTGTCACATGATCCTTCAGAAATCATTCTAATATGCTGATTTGATGCTCAAACATTTCTCATTATTATTATCTATATTGAAAATAGTTTTTGAAAACAGTTATTGTGAACCGTGATAAATATATTCTGGGTAGTAACTGATTACATGTAATCTGGATTACGTAATTAGATTCCAAAAATTAAGTACTTGTTGTAAATATATTATTTTATGTTTTAAAATACTCGTTATCAGACTACATTACTTTTTTATTGATTACATGATGACAATTTATTATCACTATGGCAGTAAATTATTCACAATTCAATGATCCCCCCTATATTTATTTATTTTTATCTTTTAAATTGTCCTTTAAAAAAAAAAACTACTGCTTGTATATGTTCAGAAGGTCTTCCAGGTTTGTGGAATTGCACACACAGACCAGTCATGTGACTATCACTGAAAACTGAGACCCAGCAATTAATCACTGGATTTACAGGAATCATTTAACTTTTAAGTGTTTTCTCGATATTGCATATCTAATCAACTCCTATTATTTGAATTATCACTCAATGAGTCACATGTATTACTGTGTTTAGAGGCTTTTGTATTTCAAACACATTAAAATGTGTACAAATGTCATTTCATATATACATGCAATTCAAATATTCCCCAATTTTATTTTATTTTTTTATCAGCTGAACCTCTTTGACCTAATATATTTACTTTATGTACCCCCTTTGATTAATAAGTTAGGTCAATGATAAAATTAAGTCAATAATAATAATAGTTTTTATTTTTAAATTATTTACTTTATTTTTATGATTTAATTACTTAATAGCTTTCCATAAACTCGCAAACCCCTGCAGTTCCTTCACGAACCTCAGTCTGTTAAACCCTGTAAACCCTGACGTAATGTTATATTCAATGCACTTTATGTTGTTTATAACAAAGAATGGAATATATTTTCTATCTCTTTGTATTTTTATATCAGTATTGTACAAGATCATCCATTAAAATTAATAATGTGATAAAATGAATTTAAGTAATTTAAAAGTAATCACAACATAGTCAGATTATATTACATGAAATGTGTAACATAATGGCTTATGTTACTAACTTGAATTTTAGTCATGTAATTTGGAATGTGTAACAGATTAAAATTCGTAAGTAATCTACCCAGCGTTATATATATTGCTTCTCGTGGTTGTTTCTGCTGCTTTATACAGTGCATTCGGAAAGTATTCAAGGCGCTTCACTTTTTCCACATTTTGCTATGTTACAGCCTTATTCCAAAATGGATTCAAATCATTATTTTTCATCAATTCTATGAACAATACCCCATAATGAGAATGTGAAAGATGTATGTTTAAAATTTTTGCAAATTTATAAAAATAAAAAAAAAACATGTACATAAGTACACTGTGAGCCACTCAAGGACATTCACAGAGTTTTCCGTAGCCACTTCTTTGTTATCTTGGCTGTGTGCCTAGGGTCGTTGTCCTGTTGGAAGATGAACCTTCACCCCAGTCTGAGGTCCAGAGCGCTCTGGATCAAGTTTTCATCAAGGATTTCTCTGTACATTGCTGCATTCATCTTTTCCTCAATCCTGACTAGTCTCCCAGTTCCTGCCACTGAAAAACATCCCCACAGAATGATGCTGCCACCAGGTGATGAGCGGTGCCTGTTTCCTCCAGACATGACGCTTGCCATTCAGGCCAAAGAGTTACATTTTTTTTTCATCAGACCAGAGAATTTTGTTTCTCATAGTCTGAGAGTCCTTCGAGTGCCTTTTGGTAGACTCCAGGCGGGCTGTCATGTGCCTTTTATGGAGGAGTGGTTTCCGTCTGGCCACTTTACCATACAGGCCTGATTGATGGAGAGCTGCAGAGATGGTTGTTCTTCTGGACGGTTCTCCTCTCTCCAAAGAGAAATGCTGGAGCTCTGTCAGAGTGACCATCGAGTTCTTGGTCACCTCCCTGACTAAGGCCCTTTTCCCCTGATTGCTCAGTTTGGCCAGGCGTCCAGCTCTAGGAAGAGTCCTGGTGGTTCCAAACTTCTTCCATTTACGGATGATGGAGGCCACTGTGCTCATTGGGACCTTCAATGCTGCAGAAATGTTTCTGTACCCTTCCCCAGATCTGTGCCTCGATATAATCCTGTCTCGGAGGTCTAAAGACAATTCCTTGGACTTCATGACTTGGTTTGTGCTCTGACATGCACTGTTAACTGTGGGACCTTATAGACAGGCGTGTGCATTTCCAAATCATGTCCAGTCAAATGAATTTACCACAGGTGGACTCCAATCAAGTTGTAGAAACATATCAAGGATGATCAGTAGAAAAAGGATGCACCTGAGCTCAATTTTGAGTGTCATGGCAAAGGCTTTGATTACTTATGTAAAAATTTTTAAATACATTTGCAAAGATTTCAAACAAACTTCTTTCACGTTGTCATTATGCGGTATTGTTTGTAGAATTTTGAGGAAAATAATTATTTGAATCCATTTTGGAATAAGGCTGTAGCATTACAAAATGTGGAAAAAGTGAAGCGCTATGAATAATTGTTCCCACCTGAAAGATCAAGATATAGAGTGAGGGCAAAAAAGGTGAGTGGCCGAAATTACTCCTCTTGTCACATCAAATGCAGTTCCTCATGACTCCCACTTTCTCCAGCTGCTCTGTGATAATCAGGAAAGATTTCCGAGCAGCCTCATGCCCTTGTGACCAGTGCTTCACTGAGTGCATCAGGAGTTCAAATCGCTAGTCAGCTCACTAGCTTTCCTGTGCTTTATGTACAGTGTGTGTCTGTGTTTGATTAGTTAACTGATGTCCATGATTCAGTCACATGAACGCTTTTTCCTTGGCCTTATTTTCAGCATCTCGCCTCATCAGCGTATATGTGAGGGGTGTGTGGTTATTTAGATATATTTTCAGGAAAGTAATTGCCCTCAGTCTATCAAGGAAGAAAAAAGGTACAATGATTCAGGTTTATAATGTTTTTTTTGTTTTTTTGTTTTTTGTTTTTTATGAGTAGGGTTTGTGTTAATAATTCAGGGTCAACATTTTGAATTTAAGAATTGGGTCCCCTTCAGTTTATCTTGGTCCATAAGATTAAAATATACTATTTAAAAGTATTGGGCTAGTAAGTTTTTTCTCTTCTTTGAAATAATTAAACACTTTTGTCTTGTTAGGATGCATTAAATTGATTAAATTGATGTGAAGTAAAGACATGTATAATGTTGCAAAAGAGTTCTGTCAAATAAATACTTTTCTTTTTATAGACTTTAGAAAGTCTGCCATTTCTGTCTCTCCAACTGAAATGGACAGGATATTGAGGGGTATTAATTTCTTACTGTGTCATTATATGGTTTGATTGTACTATAAGCTTGTCTGGTGGAAACAGAATGACCAAGCTGATTAAGCCTGTTTCCAAGTTTATTGGAGATCAACAGATATTGCTTCAAGACATTTTTAAAGAACGTGTTGTTAAAATAGCCAATTTGATAATTAACTGTCCATCACATCCATTACACAATGGGTGCATCAGCTCCCTAGTTCAGTAGTCAGGGCACTGATCAGGGAGTCAGCCATTTTAAGGGCTGTCTCAATCGCAGAATCCTTCCAGTGCACTGAAACTTTTGCTCCCTAAAAGTCCCACAATGCACCGCAAAACCCAGGGTAAATCAATGGTCGCAATGTTCCCTTAAAGGAACACTCCACCGTTTTTAGAAATAGGGCTTATTCAACTTCTTTCCTACATTTAGATGTGTGGGCAAATGCATTTTTGTCTCAGTGCATGCATTTTTTTAGTTTGGCAGGGTCGCCGCTAGCTTAGCTTAGCAGACTGAATGGAATCCTATGTTGCCAGCTAGCATGTCAGCTAGTAAAAGTGATTAAAAAAAACACATGCACAACATTATAACATAGGGTTAAGGTAAGGGTTAGGGTTAGGGTTAGGGTTAGGTTAGGTTAGGTTAGGTTAGGTTAGGTTAGGTTAGGTTAGGGTTAGGGTTAGGGCAAGGGTTAGGTTTTGGGTTAGGGTTAGGGTTAGGGTTAGGGTTAGGGTTAGGGTTAGGGTTAGCTAAGCTAAGCTAAGCTAAGCTAGCGGCGACCCTGCCAAACTAAAACAATGCATGCACTGAGACAAAAATGCATTTGCTCACATATCTAAATGTAGGAAAGAAGTTGAATAAGCCCAAAAACGGTGGAGTGTTCCTTTAACAGTGCTCAAATTCATGTACATGATATGCGGATTCACAAGCTCGGGAGCTAGGGAACTGATTGAGACGCACCCAAAGAGTTTGTTATCCTCACATTAGGCCGTAGAGCAATGAGGTTTAAGAACTCATTCATACCAACTGCTATTTCCATATTAAATCATCTGTAACCATGGGTAATATATTGATACTGAACTGATGGTTATTGGAATTATTTTTTTAAACTTTTTGTTATTTATGTTATTTTCATTTCTTTGTTTGTTGAATGTTTATGTGTGTGACTGTGTTAATGTAATGTGTGGCACTTTTGCAAACCAAATTTCCAAAGGGATAAATATACTGAACTGAACTGAACATTCTATTCCTCAAAAAATCCTTAAAAAGTGTATTATGGTTTCCACAAAAATATTGAGCTGGACAACAGTTTTCAGCATTGATTATACTATCTTTAATAATAATAATGTCTTTTTCAACAGTTTATGGTATACAGTTTATTTATTTTGTATTATAAATTGAAATAATTAATTACAGTAAATATAATTAACAATTATTTTAATAATAATACAAATAGTACAAACATTGTTTTGGCCATTTTATCTTTCTTTCCATCAAAATGCCTATATAACCTTTACATTTCAAGACAATATTCAAATTTTCTGACCTTCCTTGTTGAAACACTTGTGGAGACATTTGAAGTGGTCTGCACTGTTTGAAAAGCTCATACTATATATCAGCTTTAGTTTTTACTATTTGCTTTAAATCATAATAATGCCAACATGGTCTGTGAAAGGATTGGGTTTAGTATTTGAGTATATCAAATTTCATTACTCATCAGAGGTCCTCACTAATGCAGCTTCAGAAGTCTGTGTGTGTGTGTGTGTGTGTGTGTGTGTGTGTGTGTGTGTGTGTGTGTGTGTGTGTGTGTGTGTGTGTGTGTGTGAGAGAGAGAGTTAGTTCTCAGGATGTGGAACCAGTAGACATCTGTGGTTTCTTATCAGATTATCACTCAAACACACATTTAACATAATTAAGCCAATTAACCTTATTTAAGGTCCATTATAGCAGTTTAGTATGCAGAAGATTGTGGAGTCATGTGGCTTTTCACTTTTCTTTCTCTCTCTCTCGCTTTCTTTATGTATGTTAATATGATTGTGGTCTTTATACCCATAAAATATTGTGCTAACATGCACAGCACTCAGAGCCATCTTTGTATAAATGGCATAGAATGTTATACGTTTAATGATCACTCTGCCAAAGTAAATATATATTTTAAAACATAGATACACACTTCATTACACACATGCACACTCTAAGCCATTCAAAAATGAACAGACATTATGTGCTACATGGTATGTGAGTTTTGGACAGACTGATGTTATTCTGTTAAACCACTAAGTTGTCTATAAAACCTCTCACCCTGGCGACCGGTCAACTGTTTCTGTCCTTCCACTCTCACTGTTGATCTGATATTTTCATCAAAGTGACTATTATATTCTCTAGCATATCTCTGTCATCGAGAGAAATTACCAGTGTTTTTCTTTGTGTAATATGCAATCAAGTCTTATTTTAATCTTTTGTGCGGGTGTTATCGTGGAGTGAGTCATATTTATGTTTCCATGCACATTTCTGCCAAAGTAAAGACAGTAGTACGACTTTCCTTTTGATTTTTATTATTGCACGTCTAAATCCAGAAATAAATCCTGTATCCAAGTTTCCTGTATCTCTCTCTTAGTAAACTCAAAATTGTAAAATAAAAAACAGCCCTATATCCAAGTGTTCTGTATAAGAAGAAACACTGTCACAAACAACAATCATATTTTCAATGTATCCCATGCGTGACCTTGATGTGAATCAGTGACTTCAACTTTTTGTTGCCAGGGGTTTTGCATCTGTTTTAAATTAATACGAGGTTTTCTAGTTTTTCAACATCGGTACAAGAGAATAAGCCATACAAATAGTCACGCAAGAGGTCAGTGCTTTGTTTTTTTTTTACATTTTAAAAAGAGTAAATTAAATAGTGGTGGGTGCCAGCCACTGATTGGCGGTTTAGATTAGACAGTTCAGTTGATGTAACAGCATGAAAACACTGAGCTGAGCAGTTCATATACCACTGATGGATGATGTTTAGTTGTGTTTCTCGGTTTCTTACTAATGACACTCTCACTTGTGTTATCGTTCAAAAGTTTGGGGTTGGTAATATTGTTTATGTTTCTGAAAGAAGTCTCTTTACGACTGTATTTATTTGAACAGAAATACAGTAAAACCGTAATGTTGTAAAATATTGTTATAATTTAATATAACTATAATATAAACTTCTATTTAAGTATTTTTTTAAATGTATGTATTCCAGGGATGGCTAATTTCTTCTGTGTCACATGATTCTTCAGAAGTGATTATAATATGCTGATTTGGTGCTCAAGAAACATTTCTTCTTATTATCAATGTTGAAGACAGTTTTTTTTATAAATCAAGATACTTTTTTTCAGAATTCTTTGATGAAAAGAAAGTTCAAAAGAACAGCATTTATTAGAAACAGAAATGTCTCACTTAAATCTATTTATGCATTCATGCTGAATAAAAGGATAAATTCCATTAAAAAATGTCTGACCAAAACTTTTGATGTCACTTAATTTTGATAATCCCACATTCTGTTGACTACGTAACTGTTGCACACGTCGACTAACTCTCATTAGAGTATTAGTAGACTGGTAGGGTTAGGGATAGAATAAGTTGACATGTAGTTGCAAAGTTATTTATAGTCAGTAGAATGTCTGTTGGAGGACCATTACAACAAAGAGTTAGCAGAAAATAAGCAGACACTAATACTAATACTCTAATGAGAGCTAGTTGACATCAGTGTATTTCTATGTTGCTTTCTTTCTTCATCTGTAACTGATCGGGAAAAAAGTCTGTTTTGATAGCACAGCAAAAGGAGATTTGGTGTCAGGAAACTAGATTTGTAAATAAACCTGATTACCCAAACCTCTTAGTGCTAGAAACACTAAACCGCTCATGTCATCTGCACACAAGTGTCCCTCAACACTCATGACTGACACACACACACACACACACACACACACACACACACACACACACACACACACACACACACACACACACACACACACACACGCGCGCACGCAGTATGTCTCAGTATGCTATATTTTATTGGGTAAATCTGCACTAAATAGACATAATAATAATGTTGTTGTATCCTCAGGTTATGTCATAACTTCTACCCCCTTTTTTACATGTTTAAAAATACTTTAGTATACTGCATTTTTAGTATACACATTGTTCATTTTACTGTGATATTATCTAAATAGATTTTGGACATGATTTTATTGTCTTCATGTTAAGAAAGGTAAATAAATTAAATTAAAACAAAATCTGTTGGATGATGCACAAATATGCGGATACATTTGAGATAGGCTTCAAGTGAGGAAGACATGGGTAAAAAAAAAGATGGATAGAAGGCATTATGTACTGAAAAGACATTGGCATCATCAAATGAGCCAAAAGAGTGTGGGAGAACGAGAGATTAAACTACTTGATGAGAGGTTAGTCTCTCGGTCAGTCAGCGACCCTTAAACAGAGGAGGGATGGTGAACTCTCATTGGTGTCACTCAGTCGTCAATCTAAGTGGCAGGCGAACCACAGGGGCCCATGTCGCCGGGCGGAACTTGTCTTTCAACCACCCAGCAGCTGCTGGGATATCACGACAAGAAGTGGAACATAGCCCAGCTGCCCTGACCCTTCCTTTCCCTCTGCCTCTTCCACACACACACACACATCCCGAACAATCTAGCGCAATCAAAAAATAAATATATACTAAAGACACACCCATAATCTTATGTCAGCATCAACACTCACTCACGGAGAGAGCAGTGCACTTCCTTCTTTTTCACACACATACACAACAAGGCACAGTAAAAAAATATTTATGTTACTTTATAGTTTAGACTATTTATTTTCATCCATTGTATGCATCACTACAGATGCTCCCAGCTCAAATTTTACTTTAGGATGTCAAGTCTAGCTTTTTGCACATACACGCTCATGTATAATTGTAAAAGAAAATAATGAGACAATTGTGTGAACAATACATTCGTGTTTGCGAGAAATGACAAAAAAACTTTTCGAGGATGTGGGTGTTTATTGTAAAGTTTTGGAAAGTATCAATATAGCTTTTTTTATGTATATATATTAAGTGCATGGTTTTAAAGAAAAAAAAAACAGAGGAAAGAAGAGTCCATCCAGATTTATAGAGAAGTCTTAGTCTGGAGTGTGGAGTCTGGGTGGCTGGAGTGTGTGTGTGGGAATGGGAACCCGAGGCCCCTTTTACAGCTGCTGTCCTCACTTTTCTTTTCTTCCTTTATTTGCCTCTCTTTTGTGGTTCTTCCTTTTCTTTTCATCCTTCTGGGTGCTGATTTTGCAGACTAGTGTTTGAAAGGCTTCTCTCAAAGAACCTCAGAGCAAGATAGAGACTGAGAGGAGAAAAAGATTAAGATGTTTAATTCAACTTGCCTACTGACTATACTTACAGTCTGAACGAATATGCACAATTCATTAAAACTTTAAAGGTACAGTATTTATATATTCAATTGTTTTACAAACAAAGAAAATTATAGTACTTTTGAACAAAAAATGTTTTAATTAATATCAGCAGTCTATTTAACAGTCTGTTTTATTTTACATAGAGCAGATTGCCTCATCTGGGTTTATTGAAAGCACATGACCAGCTGAATACTACTCAGTTTATCTCAGTAACCCCCAGTTATTGGACACTGTGCGCATGGAATAAATGAATCCTCGCTTGCAGAATTAGGGATTACTACATCAGTAGCTGAAAACATTTTAACAGTGTTGGGGAAAGCTACTTTTAAAAGTAATGCGTTACAATATTGTATTACTCCCTTAAAAAAGTAACTAATTGTGTTACTTAGCTACTTTTTCTGGAAAGTAATCTGATACTTTTCTCACCTGGGCTTGCTTGTTTGTTTGATTTCTTTTATTTAAAAAAATCTCCTATTGGAAAATGTAAAGGCCTTTTCACACCAAAAGTAAAATGAATAACCCTCAGGTTGAAGGAAACGCAAATTCACGCCACAAACCTTCGCATTTTGAGTTTGTATTTCAGTGTTTTGTTCATTTTGTGGAATACTGAATCTGTTTTTGTGCAAGCGAGATGAGTAAATGCCTGCTCACATTTAGTCTAGAACTATAATAAGCATCATGTTCACACAGCGCACATAACACCACTGCACTTACTCCCGAGGTGTCAGTCAATAAATGGGAAAAGAAAGTTACTTGTGTTACTTATTTCAAAACGTAACTCAGATCATGTAACTCACGTTACTTGTAATGCATTACCCCAACACTGAAAATGTACTTTTGCCTACATTCATGTCACTAGGCTTGCGCAACAAAAGCACAAAATTAATAAATCCAAATCCAAACGACATACTTTTTCTAATAAGAACATTTTGTCAATTTCACATATGTACACAAACATCATGCTTTTTTTCTTTGGCACAGTGTTTAAATGGCTGTGGGTTTGTTTGCGATTTTCTGGTCCAACTGTAAAATGACTAGAATGATTTCACAGCGTCTGGTTATTCTCTTGACAGCTGCTTGATGATGGTTTAAGTACATATTTTCAGGGACCTAGGTAAAGTAAAAGTCTCCTGTGCTTGTCAGGGCATTCAAAAATAACAGAGCTGACACGATTTGTGCTGGACCAGTCGACATTTGAGTACGCTGGACTCCTGTGTGTGTGTGTCTGACAGTTTCAGTGTTTTAAGAAAAACATTAACGCATCACAAATTCCACCCCCATCCGTAAAACATCTGTCAGTCATTACGAACCCTTCCCCCTCACCCCTAGGCAAAGGCTCGAGAAACAACTTTTGACCTCTGACCCAAAGCATAGAGCTCCACTTAATGGTGCCCCCTTATTTCCAGCCACACACTCTCTCTCTCTCTTAGTCTTTCTCTCTTACTTGAAACAGAATTATCTGCGAAAAAAACTTTAAAAATACATTTTAATGCATATATAATTAGTGAAAAAGCAAACACATATTTGTCTTATGGAGTGAGATCATTTTACTGGTGTGCTTTCAATGCCACATGAGTGTAACATTGGTTTAAATATTTTTCTTTAGTTTTGACTATATGTTGTTAGAAAAATAAGAGACTTTACACTGATTCATATTTACAATCACCTTTAAAGTATTTATGAGACTGCTATATTTTTTTCCCCTTGAACATCTATATAGTCGTCTTTTTTTCTTTAATTTTGTATTATGATTTACTCCCCATATCTTTTATCCACTTTTCCACTCTCGTCTTGTCCACCTTGACTTATTGTCAGTGTATATCATCCTTCTTCAGTGTCTTTGAGTGCATTTCATTGTCTCGTTCTACTTGCCCTCAAATCAATAACAGACACATTAGCGTTTGGTGAGGGGGAAGAATACAGGTGATCCTGTATCGATCAGGAGTCAAAGACACAAATGCTCTTTCATGCACATGTGCACACTCTCTTGAAACAGATAAAGTGCACTTCAGGGATCCTGCTATCATTAATGCCTCAAATACCCTAAACAACCCCATTGAGTAGCCTTCTAGTTTGAGAGACCTGATAAACAATGGCAAAAAGGTATAATGTTATTTGAAATGCAACACACATTTTTTTTAAATTTAGACTCAGTCAGTTCCTTTTAGTGAAAACTTTCTGCATCTTTGTTTTTGTTTCTATTGAGAAGCCTGACAACCTTGGCAAACGTAGTTATCGAACTGGTCATCTACAGTCCTGCACCAAAAACCCCAAGCTTCAATGCACATTGAGAAATTTCCTGACCAACATCTAATAATATACAGCTATGCACACAAGAGAAAACCAACAGAGTGAATAACGTTTAGAGCAGATTCATATTCCTTATATTATGCTGAACATATCTGGCAGCGACTCCTTGTGGCAGTTTAAATTGTTCGCCTTCTGCAAAATGTTTCAAGTACAAATATGCATCCACAGCGGGGCGCTAAAGAGTGTTCCATTATCTTGAAAATCGTCATATCCGGACATTTTCAGATGTTTGCCATTGGTTATTTTGAGTGATGACGTATTCAACATTGGACCAATGAAATCGTGCTAAAACTGCGCAGCTCTGATTGGATACAGTTGATCTGTCAATCAAAGCTTGCAATGCCCAAAGAGGCATATGTCGTCAGTTGAAAATGTGGAGGACTACAGGCAACAACTCAGCGCTCTCACAAAGCAGAGATTTAGTCCATTAGAGACAGTTAGTTATTCTATACTAAATTAATTTAAAATTTTATTTTACTTTAAAATTATATTACTAACACAATATAATAAGTTTAATATGATATGATTATTAATATATTGTAGGCTACTATATTTATTTTATTGTTTAGATTTTAGTGAAAATATTTGAGATTAGATTTTATAACCAATCATAATTATTATTATTATAATAATACATTTCTGTGAATTGTGAATTTTAAATTATAAATATTTCATAAAATTATCAGTTTCATTTTATTGGTTGTCACAAATATAATTAACACAGCTTGTAAGGTACCTCTATTATTACTGCAATTATTAAAGTATAAAGTATATTGTTGTTACTACAAAAAAAGATTGATTTCAGAGTTATAATATAGGCAAAGTGATAAAAGTAGAACACACACACACACACACACACACACACACACACACACACGCGTGTATAATGACAAATAAAAAGTATTAAAGAGATAATTTAGTTTTTCTCGTTAAAACCTCCAAAACTTGGTTCAGTTGGGATTTGCGAAGAATTACATAAAGATTTAACATTATTTATGTGAACGCACAACCGTTTTTGCAAGTTTGTAAAGCTTTAGATATTGTACTGCAATATAGGCCTAACAGAAAGTTGATCGGGGTGGTGTTAAAATTTTTAATTTAAAAAACGGATGTGCTTGAGCATATACATTGTATCATCTTGTTTGGGAAATGTCTATTTTTTTTCCACAGACGGCCCACTGAAACGACTTTATTTTCGCTTCTCTCTTCATTTGCGATCCCACACAATCTCGTGGAGCCAACGCAAGCTTGTGCGCATGTCCCAGCCGTTCGTTTGTGACGTCGGAATTATTTACCCTATCATAGAGATCCTTCATCCGAACACAGAAAAGAGATGCTCTCTCTCTCTCTCTCTCTCTCTCTCTCTCTCTCTCTCTCTCTCTCTCTCTCTCTCTCTCTCTCTCTCTCTCTCTCTCTCTCTCTCTCTCGTTTTATTTTTTTAGAGGAAATAATTATGGTTCAAGTGTTTGTCGTTATAAAAGATGTTTGTCTTATACATCCATAGCCTATATGATTTGCAGATTTTTCATCTCCATGAGAAATCGTCAATTTATTAAAGCCAACACATGCTATAGTCAACAATTAATAAGCATATTAAGATAGTTAAATCAGTTAGCACAGCCTATTGATTATCGGTTAGCCTATATAAATTGTAAGGTGGCACATTTGAATGATGTGTTTGTGGAGGTAGCTAAAGGAGATCATTCATTTCCCTGATGAGAAAATTGTCGTCACTAATGAGAAATCAGTGTGAGAAAATGTGTATGTGTATGTGTGTGTGTGTGTGTGTGTGAGAGAGAGAGAGAGAGAGAGAGAGAGAGAGAGAGAGAGAGAGAGAGAGAGAGAGAGAGAGAGAGAGAGAGAGAGATGGCTCCTCCCAAATTTTTCTTTAAATTAGTGAGTTTACAGAAGTGCCAAACAACGAAAGCGATTGGATGCTGTAACACAGCATTAGCGTATGTCATTCATTGACAAGACAAGACACAAGCTAACGTTTCTAAAGGATAACACCGTGTTGGACAAAGCTGAGGAATGTTAAAGGCTCTCCGGACAGTGAATTATTTAAACTGTTCAAGAAGCATTTTCCAAACATTTGTCGATTTTCAGGATGACAAGATTACGAAGGCTTAATCTTAAATCTCAGATGAAGGATTTTATGTTTACGTTCCTACGTTTATGATAGTATTTACAGGAAGATCAGAAGATGGATTTAAAAAGATCCTTCGGAGCGGAGGTCTTTAATTATAATTATAGGCTAATTATTGTTGTCACTACTGCTGTTGATGTTTTCCTCTGTCTTTGTAAACATAGCATAGCCTATTTCAATAAGTAGGGCCTAATAATATTATAGAATCGCATCCACAGTAAAATAATAATGATAATTTATGGAGTGATAACTGACACAAAATATGTACCTGAGATGCAACATAATCTGCACCCAAATAAAAGTGTATTTAGAAAACTATTCCGATAGTATACAGTTCCCTCTTTAAACAGTAGAGGGCGGAGAAGGATTAACTAATTGACTTTACTTAGTCCGACCTTCAATTTTTTTCTCCTGAAAGTCTTTTTCGTTGTTAAAATCTCTTCGACCAAACACGCCACTTTGATATGTTTTACAGTATTTACAATGGGACAAACGGCTCTACCCTTATGCTTTTTTAATGCAAAAAACGTCAACTTGTTGTTGGGTGTTTGCACGGTACTAGACAGACGCACCCTGTATTGTGGTAATGAATCACCATTTGTTTTCCCCTCGTGTCTGTGGTTCGTTGACAGTTAACTCATGAGTCATGAGTCATGACTGCACCGTTGAAAGTATTTGAAGAGTGCACCGGTTTAGTAGGTCAAACAGAAGAGGAAGGTAGTAAACCTAGTAGCAGTGTTTTGACAGATCAACGCAAAACACTAGTTTTTCATTCTTGATAGAAGAGTGTATACATTATAATTATATATTATATTATTTGAATCAATGATGCATAAAACTGCACAGTTGAATTTATTTTTTTATAAAAAAATATTTCATTCAAGAGCGGAAGGGCTAAAGGAAGCGACGTCAGCATGCTTGCTTGTGATTGGCTCTTTAAATGAACGACAACAGAAATGGCCCAATCAGAGCTTGTTGCGAAGGTAATTCCGTCGCATGTGAGTGGGATTTTATGAATTATGCAAATTTGAGCAGTTGTTCCCCTCCTCGGATGAGAGGCTCGATTCAGGATAGCCAGGGAGTTTTATTGTTCTTTTAATACGATAAAAAGTTTCATCTTTTTTCGTTCGCTACAGAATATATAAGAGGAGAATGGCTCGTTGTGTGTTTCGATATTAGAAGAAGGCACCGCATCTCCGCATTATGATGTTATAGGCCAGGAAATTATGAAAAGCCGGTAGTGTGTAAGTGCAGCGAACAGTTTCGCCGGTCGGGGCTGCTCTTTGTCTGACACAGAGAGTAGTCAACGCGTGCTCTTTTGTTTGGGATTTTGTCTTTGTTTAACTGCAAACGGGCGTTTTTTGTTCTCGTCAGGCCTCACCGAGGTTGAAATATTTGTTTTAAAACATGCATCACATGAAGAAATATTTCACAGAGGGACTCATTCAGTTTACGATTCTGCTTAGTTTGATAGGTGTTCGCGTGGATGTCGACACTTATTTTAGCGGCTACTTCTCGCCGTTGATAGAGACGGACGGAGGGCCGAGTTCGGCTTTCATACAAACCCCGTTTCACCACTTTAGGGACACCGCAGCGGGCCATCAAGTGCATCCAAAATGTCCCGAGTTGGACTATTTTTTCACCAGCCGCAGGCTGCTGAATGAAGTGCGTGCGCTCGGGTCCCCGGCCCGCTTCCCCACGCGTGTCAGCGCATGGCTGGTGCACCTGGTGCCTGATGATGGTTCGGATGACATTGAGCCACACGACCTGTCAGGGAACCCTGATAACGAGGACGTAAATACCGAAAATCAACGGGAAGAGGATGATCATAGGACTGCAGAGGGCTTCGGTCTGTCAGTATCTCAGGACAGCACTGTTTCAAGGCCTTGCTGTGCAGCTGGCGAACTTTCCAAAGAGGTATCAATGCAGTGCCATATTGCACACTTTCCATACTTAAGTTACATTGTGTTATTTTCTCCTCATGGGCCACACAGTAGCCACATCTGAAATGCTTTAAGTATTATTTGTTTGTGTGTATTTTGCTGAGTTAGCCAGTTAGCTTCATGGCAAGTGGTGTTTTTTGCACTCGTGAGCAACTAAAGGCGAAAGTGAAACAAGTGTCCCACCTTTAGCAGTTTAATATTACAGATTAAATTTTGTTAAATATATAGTCAAATTAGATCGACCTGTTAAATGGATCTGTATTCATCTTTCGGCTATGATTTTGTGTGTATTTACGTAGTTTTTCATCAGCAAATTTAAAGGTAGGGTTTTTATAAACAATTTTAGTATACTGGTTGAAACTCTTCAGATCCTGATACCAGTCAGTAATTGAACTGGTAAATATTAAAACGTACAAATATCTTCTGTGGAAGTCCCAGGGCCAAAAATGTTTGTGCAATCATTGCACTCGGTCTGAATGCAATGATATGATGTTTTACCAGCCTGCCAACATGTATTTCGATACCTCTGTGCAGCTTTCTTTCACAGACTGCACATCCTCATGAAACTCGCTGCTGACGTGATGAGTTGTAGACAGTCACCCAGTGCCACAAACAAACAGCTGCCACTTTTTACAATTCCTCCTGAATCAAAACACAAGCTTATGCCATCAAGTCAGTACTGAAATGTGATGCTTTGACTGCTGTTGAGCAGATTTGTAAACACCTCTGATTGCCCATTGTGCTCACGCGCTCATCAAATATATCTGTGATTGGCTACAATGATTGTCTTCACCGAGCACCAAAAGCTCCCGTGAATTGATTGCCAATCACAGACTTATCCGATGAGCACCTGAACACAGTGGCCAATCAGAGGTGTTTACCGCTCAACAGCACTCAATGTGTCACATTTTTAAAATTTTAGTACCGAAGTTGGTACTTTTGACAACCCTAACCAGGAGCTGTTCACTTCCTCAGACTTGTCAACACTATCAACACCAAAATGAATCTGCAGCAGTCATGTAGTACAAGTATGGAAGCTTGTTTCAGCCTGGTTTCTGACTTTTTTTTTCCCCCTCTGTGGAAATTCTGAGGACAAAAAGGCAGCAATTATCCTTTTTAAGAAGTTTCATTCCATTGCTGAAACTAATCTAGCTTGCTATTGCTAGCCTCTCCGGAATTGCCTATACCTTTTAATGCAAGTTTTTGTAAGGAAAAAAAGTTTGATTTAGGAGGTAACTTATCTGTTCACCTGTTAGTTTAAATGTCAGTTACGATGGCAACTAGATGTACAGGTGTTGGTCAGGTGTGTCAGGCAAACTTTGAATTTAAACCATAGGTTTTAACTTCAACTATGTGAGTTAAGTACATGTTAAGTAAAAAATTATTATTTTTTTATTTTAATTTTTTTTTAAAGACAAATCGTTTGGTTTTTAATAGAGTTTGTTTGAGAGAAGAGTGGTAAGTAACTCTTTGGTCCAGCCCAAACCTGCTCTTTCTGAATTGTTCGTTACTTGATCATGTCTCGACAGAGCTCAACCTAGTTAAGTCATGTAATATCCCTAGAGCCACCATTTAAACCATGCATGTTATGCAAATATTTTTTTCTTTTAACTAAATTTCTACCCCAATTTCTTTGAATGAGTAGCAGAGAACTAATAATACATTTGTTTTAAATGTGCACAATAGTTTATTGAGTATTTTTTTTAATATGTTGGAATTACTCTTGAATGCACTTAATCAAAAAAAATTTATAAACAAATGTAAAGAAAAACATTAAAGCCTTTATTTTGACAACACTATTTCTTTCTCTCCAGGAGACTTTACTGAAGCAAGAGAATGAGGAGGAGAACGTGAAAGACGAGGGAGGGCAGGAGGAAACCAGCCCTTCTTCACTGAACCAGCTGACACAAAGCTCAGCATTAGAGCAGGAGGTAAACAAACACTAACTTGACTACCTGTTTAACATGAATGGTGTGTCTATCAGGTTAGGTGTAAAACTTGGAGGTACATTATATAACTTTTTTTGTGCAGCCAATGCATAGATTTTAATATGGAGTTTGCACCCTTTGCATCTATAACAGCTTTAACTCTTCTGGGAAGGCTTTCCATAAGATTTAGAACTGTGTTTATGGGAATTTTTGACCATTCTTCTAGAAGCGCTTTTGTGAGGCCAGGCACTGACGTTGGACCCAGTGGGTAGTGGATCATTCTATAGGGGGTCGCGAGACTTTCTCTGTGTTCTCATATTTTCAAATTTCGTATGTTGAATCATTATTGGCGTAACTTTCTAATCGCGCCGCCTCATTCGCACAATTCGCGCCTCAGAATACCTATTGTGTCTCTGCATTGACTTAACAAGTAAATCACTCGCGTCATTCGCGTCCGGTGTGAACACACCATAACGCTGTTTCTAAACTGTCCTATCACAATAATGTATCACTGCTGCGAACGGCTCTTATTAGACAAGGTCCAACTCTCTTTACCTAGACGGTTTACCCCGACAGCGTGCTCGCGATGCCAGACCTTTTATACTGTACGCAGCCACGGCCTGTTAGCTTGAGAAAATGCATCTGTTTTTTAAAAGAAAACAAGCTGATTTTACAATATGGTTCATTTTTTAACATGAACTAATAATGAACTGCACTTTCAATATTAACTAATGCATTATTAAAATCTTGTTAACATTAGTTAATGCACTGTGAACTAACATTAACAAACCATGAATAGCTGTGTTTTTATAAACTAGCCTAGGTCTAAAATTTAAGTTATTTATTTCCAGCCTTAGTGGGTCGTATAACTGGCATACAAAAAAAAGTGGGTCACAGTAGGCAAAAGGTTCAGAAACCCTGCTTTACACTACTGCATCCGAAGCTTTGCATTGCACTGCACTGCACTGCACTTGGTGATGTAAGGCTTGGATGCAGTTGCTCGGCCATGGAAACTCATTCCATGAAGCTCTCTATGCAGAGATCTTCTTGAGCTAATCTGAAGGCCACACAAAGTTTGGAGATCTGTAGCTATTGACTCTGCAGAAAGTTGGTGACTTCTGCGCACTGTGAGCCTCCGCTAGGCCTGTCACGATAACTACTTTTTGTTTTGCGATATCGTCCCAGAAATAATTGCGATTAAATGATATTATTGTCATTTTAAGACTATGTATGCCACTGAATATACAGTATGATGCTAATATAACAGCATGATGATGCAAGTAGACCCACACACTTTCAATTGACAACCTTTTAATTCTTTAGATCATGGAAAGTTTTGGTTCCTTGCCACTGTCGCCTCTGCCTTGGCTTGCTCAGTTTGGGACAATTTTGATCAAAATTTTATATCCAAAATATCCAAATAAAATGAATTACTAAACTAAATGAACTATATCCACTATATCTCTCATCTGTCCACATTATCACTATATGATATATTGAAATGAGCTTATGACATCACCATTTTCTCCAAAGCCGAATCAAATTTTGTTGCAATATTTTCCTGTTTGACACTGTAAAGCTGCTTTGAAACAATCGTCATTGTAAAAGCGCTATATAAATGAAGTTGACTTGACTTGACAATTGAGTAAAATGTTTGTGACATTCATTATCATGTAAACATAATGGGCAATATATTGCATCACAAAAAATGATCAAGGTCATGTACATATATTGTGCAATATATCGATATATTGATTATTGCGACAGGCCTAGCCTCAGCATGCGTTGAGATCTGTAAAATCTGCTCTGTGATTTTTCATGGCCTACTACGTTGTGGCTGAGTTGCTGTTGTTCCCAATTGACCGTTCACAAAGACCCGCCCCTTTAGTTACTGTTGCTATGTCCGACAGGCCATGGCGCTCTCCCATCACACACACGTTCTCACGTAGAGAAAATACATCGTGGAGCAAAAAGAACACTGACAACATGCCGATAAACAGGACAGAGCAAGTTACTTTTGATATGAAACAGTCTCACTTTCAAATTGTCTTTTTTTAAAGAAATGTAAACAATAAATCGTTTTGTGGCTCTTTAATGTGTTGTGATCGCTGTAGTATCTCAGTTAAAGCTGCTCGTGAACCGATCATCTCTTTCTTCTAGTTCATTGATAAGTATCAAATAAGCATGAATGAACACTAAAAGAAATGTTGTTTTAACCATTGAAAGACGTCAGTACACACTGTTTTTCAAGTTCAAGTCCACCAACATTAATCTAATAACTCTCCTGACTGCTTTGTCGGACAAAACAGAAGATTCGGCGATGTGATTGGTCAGATCGCCTGTCAATCAAACTTGCGGCGAAGGCTGAATTGCTTCCACTTTATAACATCACTAACAGTTGACCGTTGAATAATTAGAAGTAAGGACATTTCTCGAATGGATTTATTGCACGGGTGGTAACCTATCATGATACCACGCTTGAATTCACTGAGCTCCTGAGAGCGACCCATTCTTTCACAAATGTTTGTAGAAGCAGTCTGCATGCCTAGGTGCTTGATTTTATACACCTGTGGCCATGAAATTGATTGGAACACCTGAATTTAATGATTTGGAGGGGTATCCCAATACTTTTTTTTTTTTTTGCAATTTAGTGTATATCTCTTAAAAGTAATTTAGTTAATGTTTTACCAGCTCAATGATGAATATGAGAAGTTACATTTGGTTATGTTTCTGGTCAGTTCAACTTAATATTAACTCTTGTTGGTTTTTTTTTTCTGCTTCTCTTTCCAGGATTTGGTGGGTAATACCCTTCCCCCACCTCTTTCTGGGCTTGAGCTTCCTCCTCAGTGGCAGGACTTCCTCTCTGAATTTGATGTAAGTGTGGATGCTTTGTCCTTCATTCATGTGGTTCAGGACAACTATATCGAGATCAGTTATGGTAGAATGATTGCCACTTAAATTATGACAAATCACATTTACTTCTAAGTGTGTTAGTTACTGTAAGCTTGATTATTATTATTTTTTTATTTTTTTATTGGAAATCTCTTATGCAACAAATGCTGCCAGTAGACACTGAACAATATTTAAGAGACAACTAACAATACTAAACCAAATAAGCGTGTCCTTTTTTTCTGATTCTTGCTCGTTGTGCACATTTGTACCAAATAAGAATTTGAAAAATGTTTACATTGACATTATTTTTCTATTCCATCCACAGGATTTTGACTCTATGGTCCCCCAACGGATGTCAGATTTAGAAGCTGACCTTCCTAATCCCATCAGCTATGATGTAAGCCTTCAAGATGCCATGGTAACCAGGGGAGATTCAGCAAATTGCAGGCCGGCATCTTCCCGAGCACCCCTCTTCCGTCTGGAATCCACTAACTCTTCTAACGCAGACCCGCCTCAGAGCTCAGCAGGGGCAATCCCGTCATCGCTCTTCTGTTTGTCTGGGAACAGCTCCCGTAATGAAACCTCTCCTTCACAGATGGGCGGCTTTCTGGATGAGGCTGTTTTTGAGCACATCAACATGTTGGATCTGGGTAATCTTGGTACGATTGACCCTCATATTCTGAATGGTGTGCAAAGTGATATTGACACTCCATGGATGGAGGATTCAGACTCTGGCCTGTCTTTGGAGAGCAGTTCTAGGAGTGCCGCATCTCCATCTACTTCGTCCGATTCATTTTGTGAGGATGAGGGTGGAGCTACAGGGTATAGCAGTGAAGTGGAGTCTTTTTCTTCAAAAGGCGGTGCTTGTGAAGCTGCTTACCGTGATTGGTCACCTATGAACCTTCATGACAACATCTGGCATGATCATACCTATTCATCCCCACAGGCTCAAAATTCCACATCATCTAGCTGGATCACAACTATCAAACAGGAAGTGATGAGCGAAGATGAGTCTGAACCTGAAGAGATGAGTCGTGACGAACGTCGGGTGCAGGCGTTGGGTCTTCCATTTTCAGCCTTTCAGATTGTCAACATGCCTGTGGAAAACTTCCTGGAGCTTCTGGACAGGCAGAATCTGTCAGGATCAGAAGTCACGCTCTTGCGCGATGTGCGCAGAAGAGGTAAAAACAAGCTTGCTGCGCAGAATTGCCGCAAGAGGAAGTTGGATGCGATCATGGGCCTGCAGGGTGAGGTTGAGGGCCTTTCAGTGCAGCGGGATGCTCTTCTGCGCCAGAGAGCCCACACAGCTAAGGCACTTTCTGCTGCTGCAGAACATTTCGAGGCGCTCTCGAGAACGGTGTTGAGCCATATCCGGGATGAATATGGACATCCTATGAACCCTGAGCACTACATGCTGCACTGCAGTGCTAACGGACGGGTGATGGTTCAGCCTCGCACACAAACAACGTCAAGGACAATGTCTGGTAGTAAGACAGTGAAGAGAAAGAAGGTCAAGAAACCCTAAGAAACATTTTTGAGAGTGTGTGTGTGCATGCGTGTTTGTGTTTACATACAAATATTTTTGTTTTCTGAAAGGTGAGTTTTTATCCTTGAGATAAGATGTTTTGGGGCATTTCTGGCTCTTCTTTGTTTCTAAAAGCCATTCGTAACTCAAGTGGAGGGCAAAAAGAATACTGTAATAAATACTACACTTACAGGATGGGAGTAGCCTTGTTTGCTTGCAGGAGAGAATGTACTGAAAACACTGGATGTTGTGTATAGTAAGAGTGTATAAAGAGTATTTCTAAAGAGCACATTTAAAAAAAAATAAAACTTCATGTTGCTTTTCTTTAACTGTTAATTTAAATGGCAAGTTTCTAAGTAAAGAATGTTTGAAGATGGTCACTGGGGGACCATGTTAAAAATTTGCCTCGCTATATCACGTTTGGGTGAAGGGATGGTTCTCATTTACTCTTGTGTTGGTCCAAATCTGTATGGCTTTCTTTTTCTGCAGAACACAAAAGGAAAATATTTTGAAAAAATTCTGTACAATGAAGGTCAGTCCAATGTTGTTTGTCATTGTCTGTCTACTTTTGTGTTCCACAGAAGAAAGAAAGGCATGCAGGTTTGGAATAACATGAGGGTGAGTTAAAATGTTTGGGTAAACTATCCCTTTGACACAAAGAACCCCACAGCAATTATCCCAATTAAATTTAAACTTTTTGCTAACATTAGTAAAATACAACTTTCATCTAAGAAGACACCTGCCATTACCTTCACACCTCGATATACGTTTTTCTCACCACTGAGATAAAACGATACACAATTAAAATATGATTGTATATTCATGACAAACAAATTTATTCTACTCAAATCATTCTTGTATATTACATTACTGTCAAATTACATTTGCATTTTACATTTATGCACTTGCCAAGAACAATTATAATGTGTTCTGATAGCTTTTTATAAAGGCTTTATAAGGTCGGATTGCAGTTATTTTTTCAACTTGATTTTCCTTTTTATTTTTTGCACACATATAGAAGTGGTCATCTTTGAAGTGAAGTCAAACTAAAAACGAATAAAGTGGAACTAATTAAAAGAAAACAACATTGGCGAGTTTTGGTCTACCTCATTGCACAGTTATAATTTCGAAAAGGCAATTACTACATCAGCTTAATGACTAATTAAAAAGTGAATTAGTATAAAAAATAATACTGGGCCCAAGCAAATGATCCTCTTGTTTATTTTCTTTATTGGCAGAGTGGTTTGATTTGTGTTTGTTAGTAAAAGCGGTTTCTATCTCTTTTTTTTTTTCTTCTTAGTTTTTCTTACATTTTTCTATTTTGTGGGTTTTTGAGCAATTATTTGTGTATGTATGTGTGTGTAAGGGATTGGAATACCTTTTAATTTTAAACAAGGATATTCAGAATCTGGCTTTTATATATTTTAAAATGAATAAAGGAGGACAATGAAGTAACTGTTGAGTTTCTTCTTTTTTTTTTACTTTTTTTTTAAATTGTTTTATCTATTTCATAGATGTTTTTAGAAAAACATTCCATGCAATGCCGCATTTGACAAAGCAGCATCACGCTGAATTCTGTTTTCTAAATTGTGCATTTTATCTTATTGTTTAAATCTCGTTTTCATGATTTAAAGCGTATAACATGTTTTACCATGCCTAATATCGATCTAGCTTACTGCAGTGTGCAACAAGTGTCTCATAGTAGCTGCCGAGCGAACGCACAGAAGCATTATAACATAATTTTCAACACACTCAAATAATGTATCTAATATGATAAAACAGCACTGCTTTCGCTTGACAGATAAAAGCGGAAGCGGTCGTCTGTGGCATAATAAAAGCTCCGCCAAATCAAGCCACAAAGCCACGCCTTGGTTTTGAATAAACCACCTCTAGCGGTGAAGGAAGAAACGACCTCTAGACGTGAAAAATTACATACTGTGGCTTCAAATTTTTAACTACACAAATTGTTAAAACTGCTGTCTGTAACTTTTTGTGTTCTAGATTTACAAAAAAATATATAAAATGAGACTGTGTTTTTGTCTTACCCTGAATCATTATGGTGCACTTTTATAAGTGTTTATATTGGGACTATTTCAGACCGGTCTGGTAGGAACCGCTGCGGAGGAGCACAGTCCCTGCGTGACTCGCCATAGACATAAACAGAGAGAAGTAGCTCTGGCTGCAAAGTTAGTGACTGCAGCTTTAATATTATGTTATAGTGATTGTTATACTTTTGGGGCCTATACCATGAAGCCTGTTTAGCAGGCTAGCCAGAAATGTTTAAGCTTAGTTTGTGCCAATCCTGGGTTTTAGGTACCATTGGAGTGGTTTAGCTTTTAGCAGTGTTCATCTCCATAATAACTTGCATTCCACGGCTAACCTGCTCCAGGTTATCTTCTGGATAAGAGATCTCAAACTTAAATTGGACCAATCAGCTGTGAGCAAAGTGACACACCTCTGATGCAAAAAAAGTCACTCCCCATGTTTCTACTCCAAATTAAAGGTCACTACATAGCAAATGTTTTTTTAAAGACTAAAGCGTCTGGGTTTTAACAATGCTTATTTATAATCATAATAATTTTATTATTATACCCTTAATCAGTTACACATGTATCATTTTAGTTAATCAATCATTACTAGGCACTTTGTTAAAATTGATTAAAAAATGGCCTATAAAGGTCATTCAAATAAGCTTTAAAATCAATAAAGCTATAAAAATTACTACATGTGAGCATAAATGTTCAATTATCTCTATATATCAACTAAACTACCTTCTTAACTTTTACTTGCACTGGCGTAGTATGATTTTACTTTAGATTGTCCTCTTTTACAGCTCTTCTCTTCTTCCTGTGTAAATTTCTTTAAATTCTTAATATTTTTCAATCATGTAATATTCTGCAGAAGAGAGAAGTGAATTTCGCTGCTTCTTTCGCGAGAAGTGAATCCCAGTTCCAATGATCCACAGCATGTTCACTACTAAACTCCTAAACTCAGGATCAAAGCCTGAGTTAACAGAGAAAGCTGAGGATCAGCATCATGGGACCAACAAAGTCTGAATAGATTGGTTTGGTTTTGTCAACTCAAAACTAATCCTGTAACCCTGAGTTTGTTAAACTGCCATCATGGTACAGGCCTCAGGTCTCAATGCAAACAAACAAAGGCAACGCATGAACTCAATCATCAATATAAAGGTCATGCAGTGGTTTTGAATTGTTTTTATATATAAAATAATGATTTTGAGATGTTAAATTTGTTTTTGAAAGAAAAATGATTTATTAAATGTGGTAAAAAGGTAATAAAAAAAAATACTGGTCAGTTGGTTACATATTGCTATCATGACCCCCACCCTCTTATTCGTTCATGGTGACTTGGTGGCTCTATAACAGATACTATATAGGTCCTTCACAAGTGACAATATACATGCCTGCAGTGTTTTTAATGTGTAATTAAATTGCATTGATCAGTTTTTTTATGGATGCCAGCACATATTGGGATTAAAGGCAAAGAAACCGATACAACTGCTAAGGGGGTCATTAAACCAGGAAATAGTGGCCTGGTTTCACAGACAGGTCTTAGATTAAGCCTGGAGTAGGCCTTAAATTAGGCCATATAAGTAGCTTTTTTATGAACGTGCCTTAGAAAATTAATTTCTGGTGTGCATCTCGACAATGGCAGTGACATGGTTTAAGATATGTCAATAAAAGCTCAAATATTGTCTGTGAAACTAGACAAGTATCATTAGGATAGAATATTTGGCATTACTGAATTAATGAGCAGAGTAGAGGCAAAAATTTGACCACTTTGGCAGCAGCAATTTTCCATACAGCCAGCTGCTAGGCTATAACAGACTTAAACAAGTTTTATAAGACTCTGGTTTGGCCACTGTAAACACAAGTCTTTACATGGACACGGCAGGTAAGTTGTGTTTCAATGTTTAGACGTGACAAAATGGTTCGGAATTTGAAATCTTAAATTGTGTTTAATGTTGTTTCTTTCTGGTAATTGTTGGTGGCGGTAGCATGCGACCTTCCTTTTCCCAAAGGTACCTCACCTTGGAGACTTTATTGTAAAAGATGTTATATATGGACTTGTAATGAACAATAACAAAGATCAATTCATCATCCTCATGCTGGGAAAATGTAATATGCACAAATCTAAGTATTTGAAGGTGAAACCAATGTTTTTTGCATTTCATTGGTTTATTTCTTATACAAAAGGCCTCAAAGTGATGAAAAAGAAATACAATCAGTATTTTTTCCATTATAGAAAGAATATAATTTACAAACAAAACTCTAGCCCTTTTTTTTTTTTTTTTTTTACTATTAGGGTACAATGTGGCTAAAGGCTCCTTTGATTTTATTTTCTTCTAAACCAGATAGCATAAAAACTTGCTTTAGCACTTTCCAAAACATCTGCTTTTCAATAAGCACTTGACACAATAACAGGCAGCTGCGCAAAGTTGATTCTGCTCTAATTTGATCTAATATTTTATGTTTTTAAAAATGTTGCAGATTTAAGTATAGCAAATTAGAATTGCTAAAATTATTGAATATATTTTGGAACAAATGTCTTTTTAATGTTTGTCAGTTTTGTTAATGAGAAACAGCTTTTAAATAACGGAAGAATATGTAAAAGTATGGTATTTGGGGCAAAATGCACCATATTTAACATGATATTAAACAGCTGGCTGACTTTTCCATTTGTTGACATGACATGGTTAGATTCAGATATCATATATTGAGTTTTTGTGTCGTGTCCACCTTAGAGATAATCATCATATTAATAATGAAACCATCATATTTAAAAATGGGATATTAATCATATCATATAATAAAATATAATGTATTGTTACTACTGTAAATCTATATTAAATTATTATGGGATCTCCTTTAATGCTTTCAGAATCTTTACTTTTTAAAATGATTTTGTTTCTATATTTTTCAGATATATTTCTATATTAATGACAGTGAAAGTGGTATTCTGGAATTCACTGTCGCTTCAATATACCTGTAAATAGCCTAATTCAATTCATAATCAAAGCCTTAATTAATATTTATTCTCCTATTTCTAATGATTAATTCCGGGTGATTTTACTCAATAGAACCACTGATTGTTTGTTCTTCTTTTACGTTTTCTAAAGTTTGTATTTGGTCTTTGGCGGTGACTGAGGGTCTGGCCTTGTTTGATGTGCCACTAAACACTTGATAGCTACATGTTGTGTGTGTTTGGATTTTGGAGGTATCACACACCCCTAAAATGCTGGGAGTGTCCAGTAACAGTGTTTGCTCACTTAGCCCGGTTTCCAGAGATTAAATATGGATTTGTCTTTCATTTTTATTATAGTTTATTCATTTTATATTTCCTTTTACTGAAACACTAAAGAATCAAGATGAATGTTGCCTGTACTGTCAGTTCCTCTCACTGAGAGAAAGTACATGCTATCAGTATGTTTTGGGGAACATTTTGGATTGGAGCTTAATCAGCTCCAACCTTGGAGAGACTGTGTATCTGTATGTGCGCAATATTCTGTGTTAGAGATGGGTGGATTTGTTGTTCTGGACAAACTGCCGCCTGCTGGTGTGAAAGCGTCAACAGGTGAAGTGTATGGACAAGTGCATCTGATTAACTGACAATGTGTGGAAATGTACCGTGACTGCATTTTCTCTGAGCCAATCAGAATCATACACCTTGCAATAATGACGTGGTTACACCTTGAAAACAGTATAACTTTTGGGACAATTCTATGGACAGTACTACGAGACTGGTAAAGAGGGAACTCGGCCTACAAACTCCTTGTGAGACTTGAAGCTGGCTTCTGCTGATGAAACTGCAAACTATTCTTCAGTAAAAATTGCACTCCTGACTCTTGGGAGTCTCTTATGGGGAAGCACAGGCGAAGCACTTCTTCTTGGGCGCAGAGATATCACGCAACACATGAAATCCCACAACTTCCGTCAACATACATTTCATGTGTTGCGAGATATCTCTGTGCCAAGTAGCAGTGCTTTGCCTGTGCTTCCCCATAATATAGTCCCAAATCTTAATCTGCCTAGGACATCGCCTAGTCTTAATCTGCATCGCTATTTGTACTTATTGTCAATACACAGACCACAAGATGTAATTAGGTGGTTGTTGTTTTTTGATCACTTGACATGCTAGCTGGCAACATAGGATTCCATTCATTATGCTAAGCTAAGATAGCATAATGAATGCTAGCTTATTTTAGCAAACTAAGCCAAACTATGCCTGCCAAACTAAAACAATGCATGCACTGAGACAAAAATGCATCTGCCCACATATCTAAATGTAGGAAATATTGAATAAGCCCTATTTCTACAAACGGTGGAGTGTTCCTTTAAGGTGTGCCTTTAGCCCTGTAACCTATTATGATTTTTCCTGTTGTATTTGTATTTCTTTTAAGCACCTGTTCTGTATATTCTAATGAAAAGATGCAGGCTACTACTGATATTGCCATGTTGTTTGTACATGACTAATTGTTTAATTTTAAAAAAAAAGTTGATTCTATATGGATGAAGACGTGTGGCTGAAGACTGGCTCCTCCTCTACTTACTACACCCATGTTACTTTCAAAATAAAGCTGTTCTGCGAAAAAACACACAAAAAAACTTTCGGTGTCGGTCTAGTCATCAAACTCAAATGCAACTGTTTGAGTTCTAAAATTAAGCTATGAGTTCCGAAAAGTTCCTAAAGCAGGAGAATAGCTGAACGAACGAATAATGTCTCTCGTCGTGGCAAGCTTCCGCAAAGTCCGTCCTACGGTTTTCCTACAGATCAGGAAACGCGCTGAAAGTGGATTGATAGAATGTTGTGTGATAAACTCTTATGTGTCACTTTCATGATGTAATCGAGCCAAAGGATCCCACAGGACGTAGGTTGCCGAGGAAAAGGCTACCACCTTGTTATGCCATGTGGAATACTCACTCCGTTTCATCGCAAATAAAGTCTGAGGTATGGTAAAGGAGAGATGGTTCCGCTTTACGAAATGTCAGAAGTCAAAATGTAGTTGGTGTAACTATCTGAAAAAGTCTCACAAAAAGGCTAAAATTCTTGACAAAAGAGTTTCTTGAAATATGTTGTGTCAAATATGCAATGACATCGTTGAATCCAAGTTATTTAACTACAATCCCTTTAAGTGTGACAATTTTGCAGATTGATTACATCAGAAGTGCATTATACATTTTCAAACTGTTAGCATTGATAGAAATATATCATTAGGTTATTTAAAAGTAATTTATTTATATTTAATTATATTTATAGCAATAATTCTTCATCACAAGGTATCGTGTGCAGTTCACATGTTCTGGAAATAGAACAATGAACAGATTTAGACTATAGCCTACTTTTAATGTTCTGAGGACATTAAAGTAGATAAAGTTGACTGATCTAAATATTTTGAATGACCTGCGGACGAAAATGTTTTTTAAAATCACGGTTGCCCCGCCCTGTGAAAAACCTCATTGGACACACGTGACCGCTCATAGGCGTGGCTTTACGTCCTCGCGTAAGATTCGGGCTGGCCTTCGTCGAGCCTCAGTCGATTTCTCTTTCATTGATTTATAGTGTACCGAGAGAGTAAAAGTTTTTAAAGTTTGTGCCTCGTTAAAGTGCGATACTTTTTCGCTGCAGCTGTTTTAGCCCGGGAGCGTGAAGATTTGTAAATCACACTTCAATCCTTTTCCATTGTGAGGGTGAGTTTTCGCGCGCATGCATCTCGTGCTGCAGCACCAGCGTCCATTGTAGTTTGCTGTTAGAACTGCAGCCTCATTTGTTGCAATACGTATTTTCTTAAATCTTTTTTATAGTGTTTTTAAATATTTCGGCTTGCATGTAAGCAAGATGCAAACATCCACGAAGTTTAATAACATATAGCGTTACATATCAACAGTGTTGTGTGTATGTGTATTTTCCAACTAGCAATTAAGCTAACTCTTGCTATCTAAAATCAGCTCGTTTTAGCGAACATTAAGCAAACAACGGTTTTGTGAAACAGGAAAACATAATTTCGGACAGCATGGTTATTTAGATATCATAATATGTATATTTTTAATAATCTCAAAAAATTGTTTCAACTGCGTTCGGGCCTCTGGCCTGTTCATGCATGCGTAGTTAGCTCGGTAACATGCTAGCATACATAAAAGGCAACACATACCATTCGTTTTGCCGTTGATCGTAAAGGCTTATGTGGATTCTTAATATCTCAGAGCATTTATGAACGGACTTGCTCATTTTTCAATAAATGTTAAAAAATGAGCCCTTTAGCACGATTGTGCAAGTCATAAATGTGGCAGTTTTTTTAAAGGAACATATATTTTTTAATCATTTAAGTTTTAAATGACTTTAATACGCACATGAGAGTAATCATGTCAGTCTTTTTTCCCCCCAGATCGAAATGGGTAAGAAGCAGGGAAGCAAATCAAAGAAAGAAGTTCAAGAGGTGGAGGAGTTTGTGGTGGAGAAGGTGATGGACCAGCGAGTGGTCAATGGAAAAGTTGAGTTTTTCCTCAAGTGGAAAGGCTTCACAGAGTGAGTACTTTTTGAAATTATTCTTAAAAGTTCCTTTGATTTCTTGCAGATATAATGAAATAAACGATTGTTTGGGTTTTTAAATACATTTTACTGTACATACAGCAAACGGGTGTAACATTTGTACCTTTAGAGGTACGATAGCTTGTTGCTGGGGCAGTACCTTTAAAAGGACATATTTGTACCTTTTTTATTCCTAAAGGTGCAAATTAGTACATTGAAGTATAAATACATACCTTAAGGTACTATGAACCTTTCTTGTAGTAAAAAAGGTACAAAAATGGCCTTTTAAGGGTACTGCCCCAGCGACAAGCTGTTGTACTCCCAAAGGTACAATTTTGACACCCTTTTTTTCTTTGTGTGTGATGCAAGTAAAACTATATGCTGATGTTTTCTTCAGTGCTGACAATACCTGGGAACCTGAAGAGAATTTAGACTGTCCTGAACTGATCTCTGCGTTCCTGGAGTCTCAGAAAGGAGTCGTGGAGAAACCAGAGGCTGTAAAAAGAAAATCCTCCACTGATGAACCAGAATCAGAGGAGAGCAAGGCAAAGAGAAAGAAGGAAATGGTAAGATTGTTATTCATCAATTTATTACTTTGTCACTTGAAGGCATTTTGAAGGCTCTTATCTAGCTGCTTTGATGGATTTTAACATGGCTTCTTATTGCTAAAACTGTGTTGCTGCAGTCTGACAAGCCAAGAGGGTTTGCAAGAAACCTTGAGCCAGAGAGAATCATTGGCGCGACTGACAGCAGTGGGGAGCTCATGTTCCTCATGAAGTGGTAAGAAAACCATGTAGTTTACTAAATTAATTTACATAACCCAAAATAAGATTGACACTTCCTCAACCTTTTTTTCCTCCGAACCTGTATTTCTTCAGTGGAACATAAAATTATCTATTTTTAAGAATGTGTCAGCTGTTTTTGTCCTAAAGAGTTGAGGCACCAAAACTATTGGATCTCATTGATCTTCTTTGTAGTAGCAAAATACTTTTTCTTTTTTTTTCCTTTCAAAAACATTTTGTTTCACAGAAGTAAGTCATACAGGTTTGGAACAACATGAGGAAATGACAGAATTTTCACTTTTGGGTTGGACTATCACGTTACGATACTTTTAAAGACCTGTAGGGGGCAGCATGCCCACATGCAAAGCGTTTCTAATGCACTCTTCGGATGGTAGTCTTCTCATGTGGATGTCTGTAAAAATACATTTCCATGCCACCTCAGTGATAACTTGTGCATTTGGATACTGATTTATTCACACGGAGGAGCGTGTTTTGATACGAACCTGGGAACATTCATGTGGTCTGTCAAATGATTCACTGCTGTAAATAAAATGTCAGCTTGGAGTAAGAATAAATTCTTATATAACTTCATAATAGGAAATTATTAAATTATTTCATTATTTAATCTCCTGTTTAAAAATAGGAAGATAGGATGTCATTTTAAAAAATGTGGAAATGAGTGGAAATAAGTTAATACATCCTCTTATTTACTTGAGGTAAACACAATGCTGCTAATTTAAGATAGGCCATTATTACGTCAGTAATTATTGTATATTTCAAATGTTTGTGTTTTTCTTCCTCTTTTGAGCAGTAGTAAAATATTATTCTTGTAAATACTTTCCAGCATTTCAGTAATAAAAGTGTAGGGTAGATCTTTAAAAATGCATCCAAATTGCAGTGAAGCACAATACAGTGCTCAAAAAGGATATAAACAGTGCAATTTGAAGCAATCTCTTTTGAAAACTCAGATGTGGATTCAGACTGCAATTACATTACATGTCTATGGTGTTTGTCTAAAAGCAGTAGGTAATTCTGCCGGGGATTTTTATGCAGGTGGTGATAGAAAAACCTTGACATTCTGAATTCAGACGGCAATAAAATCACAGACTAGCCCCTGTAAATGATGAATACCTTACAACCCCACGAGAAACAATTACCGTCCGAATAGGGCTTTGGTCAAAGTTATAATCGCTTGCGTAAAACACTACTTCCTATTCTAATTGTCATGATGCAGAGTCTGTTTCATCTCGTAGCTCTCTAACTAGAGATGTGTTTTTAATTCACAGGAAGGACTCTGATGAGGCAGACCTGGTGCCTGCACGAGAGGCCAACACTCGTTGCCCGCAGATAGTCATTGCTTTTTATGAGGAAAGACTAACTTGGCATTCCTGTCCTGAGGATGAGCAGCAGTAGCACCCCAAATCTCATTGAAGCATACGTTAGTGTCTTCCACCTGTACAGTATTAGCAGAAGTGTTGATAGTCTGACGGTGGAGGAATTTTAAATGTATTGAGATTTGGCTGGAAGCTATGTGCATGACTGTAGTGAACCAATGAAAGTATGTGCAAATGAGATGAGTGTTTTTAAAAGTTACCATATAGGATGCTTTAACTGTTTCTTTGAACTAGCTGTCACAGCGGTGCTGTTCATCATTAATGCATTGGCTTGTTTTTCCTCCACTCATCTCGTAATTTGGAGAGATTTCTATTCATGTTCATGGTTTCTTTTGGTTGGCAATGTTGTCATCATAGTATTTTTTTCTTATTTTTTACATGAATATTGGAAGTGTCTGTTAATGTAAATGTTTGTGTAAATATTTCTTCTTTTTTAGTTCAATAAAGGTTTATATGCCTGCTTTTAATCTGCTTGCATGGGTCTCGACTATTCAAAGTAGATGTTTTGTCAGATGTTTATGGCTATGGAGCCTTTACTATCTGGCTCAAAACATGGTCATGAGTGCTTTTCTTGGAGATGTTAGCATGCAATGTGCTTTTTTGTGGTTTGCTGTAGTAAGCCGTTTTCCACCACATGTCAGAACTGAGTGGCATGACTTTTGTTTTTGTATTTGTACAGATTTGGAACTGCTATTAACCCATTTAATCCCAAAATTGAAATGAAAATATCCAAATGATGTGTCATTAGTAATGAAAAGTCTGAAATTGTGTTTAATGGTTCGTCACAATTGTGACCGGTGGGATGATGTGTATACTGAAACTGAATTAACATATTTCTGCATTCATCATAATTCTTCTTAGTCCAGCTATTAACACATTTCAAACCGTTTCATCACCACCTAGGGATACTATTATACATATCCCTTATACAACTGACAGGCATACTGAGAGAGAAAAATACAACCATCAATGTATTTCAAAATTGTTACTTGTAACATATTGTTACATTAGTGCAACCAGTATATTAACATCAATATCGTAACTAAATAGCATTGGATTTTTTTATCTAGTGCATTCACTGTAATTTTGTCATTGCAACATTTTAGTGCACCTCTAACAACTGCAATTGTAAGTATGTGTATACCTAAATACACAATTATCCCAGCGGTCACTATTGTTGTCATCCAAATGTTTACTCATTCTATGGCCCACTCAAATCTGAGTAATTGTGATTTTACATAGACTATTAATACTAGACACCTTAAAGATGTGTACCAAAAATCTTTAACATACTTTGCTAACCTTTTGTTTTAGAACTTAGATGCAGCCATCATCATGGTGCAAACAAGAAGTTAACTGCTCTGGTCATGTGACAGTTGACACTAACCATATGACACTAAACATATTTAATTGAGACCCTTCATTTTTCCATATTAACAGAAAATGCGGTGAAACAATGCGGTCTGTAAATTTTTTATTTTAAAACACGCCACACATTTTACTTTCGATATTGTGACCAATGGGATTAAATGGGTGTACAAACATTTATCTCTTTGTATTAAATGGGAGAATCTCTAACATTTGCAAAACATGTCGCCGCCTTCTATTTTAAAGCTTTGTCGTGGTTGCGAGTAGCTTCAGAAAAACTAAAGACTCGTCATATACAGGTGCTGGTCATATAATTAGAATATCATAAAGTTGATTTATTTCACTAATTCCATTCAAAAAGTGAAACTTGTGTATTATATTCATTCATTACACACAGACTGATATATTTCAAATGTTTATTTCTTTAAATTTTGATGATTATAACTGACAATTAAGGAAAATCCCAAATTCAGTATTTCAGAAAATTAGAATATTAAGACAATGGCATGGAGTCGATCAGTCTGTGGCACTGCACAGGTATTATGAGAGCCCAGGTTGTGGCCTTCAGCTCTTCAGCATTGTTGGGTCTGGCATATCGCATCTTCCTCTTCACAATGTTAACAATTTACATTTATTTAAACTTTCTTTCTTATATATCAATACATAATTAAAATGTAAGTACTCTGAAAAAGAAAGTATACAAATTGAGTGTCTGTAGACTTCTCACGACTGTTTTAAAGACAGCTCATTATTTCAATTCACTCCACCTTCTCCCTTCTGGGCTCTTTCCAAAGCCACGCCCCCAAAACGCATGAACGCGCTAAACCGCTAATCTGGAAGACGACGCATTTTTTACCTGAGACGAGCGCGGAGTGCATGTAGTGACATCATGTCAGAATCACATGTAATAAAAAATCTAACTTTATCACTATGAATATAAACAAATAAGATGTCTTTTAGTACTCAGTATCAAGCTAGAATATCGATACTGGTAGTTTAAAATATATCTTTGTTTGATTCGGTAACGAGCTAGTTATATTAAGGTAAAGCTAAAAACGGGTAGCATTGATACATGTTTTTCCAATAACATCAGTTATACTGTGATTCATAACATAGGTATACGGTGTTTTGCATGTAAGAGTTTCCATGATGAAAGCATTGCTGACTCTGATGAGGACTACACTCCGGAGACAAGTAGCCGCATCGTCGGCTCGAGGACTAGGCCGGGGTCGAGGGCGAAGCAGAAGAAGTCGTGCAAGAGGGCGGGCAACAGGCTCCGAGGAAGCAGAGGTGCGCGCATGTGGGATCCTGTAGCAAAAGGGGTGGTAGCCATGGTAGCGAGAGAAAGTGACAGTCGCACAAGCCAATCACTTGATTCGTCCCAAACGAAAATATTGAGCGGTGTTAATTGCAGATTAAAAAGTCTAGAGTCACTCGATTTTTATACTCTCTTTTCGAGATTACTTACAATTTAATTATGTATTGACATATAAAGAAAGTTTAATCAAATTTGGACAAAAGTGTTTTAGATAATTCTCACCTACCCTACCTTTAAGGTCAGGTGAGTTTGCTGGTCAATTAAGAACAGGGATACCATGGTCCTTAAACCAGGTACTGGTTGCTTTGGCACTGTGTGCAGGTGCCAAGTCCTGTTGGAAAATGAAATCTGCATCTCCATAAAGTTGGTCAGCAGCAGGAAGCATGAAGTGCTCATAAACTTCCTGGTATACAGCTGCTTTTCATTGGATTATGTGCCTCTCCTCTCTTTCTCCAGGCTTTGGGACCCTGATTTGCAGTCCACTCTTTGTGAATCTCCCCCACAATTCTGAAAGGGTTTTGTTTCACAATGCTCTCCAGGGTGCGGTTATCCCTATTGCTTGTACACTTTTTTCTACCACATCTTTTCCTTCCCGTCGCCTCTCTATTAATGTGTTTGGACACAGAGCTCTGTGAACAGCCAGCCTCTTTTACAATGACCTATTGCGTCTTGCCCTCCTTGTGCAAGGTGTCAATGGTCGTCTTTTGGACAACTGTCATGTCAGCAGTCTTCCCCATGATTGTGTAGCCTACAGAACTAGACTGAGAGACCATTTAAAGGCCTTTGCAGGTGTTTTGAGTTAATTATCTGATTAGAGTGTGGAACAAGGTGTCTTCAATATTGAACCTTTTCACAATATTCTAATTTTCACAATATTTGGGATTTTACTTAGTTTGCAGTTATAATCATCAAAATTAAAAGAAATAAACATTTGAAATATATCACTCTGTGTGTAATGAATGAATATAATATATAAGTTTTACTTTTTGAATGGAATTAGTGAAATGAACTTTTTGATGATATTCTAATTATATGACCAGCACCTGTACTTAAACAGATGAGAGGTAGATCCGGCTACAATGTTCTTACGTAAGTCGCATGCAGTTTTGTTTAACCGTGGTAAAAGTTACATAATGTAAGCCTACCTTTAAAAGAAGCGCCTTACCAATTGGTAATTCAATGAGGAAGGGTGTTTTTTCCATTCTTTTTTCACAATGCATTTGCTTCCATTCTGGGTAGCCTAGTCTCTCTTCTGTACTGGATTTTGTTTTTCTTTTCGTTACCTTTATAGGAATAAGGAGTCTTTTCCAGAAAGTTAATATGAGTGAGTCTGTACCAGTGTGTCTCACTCATTTGAATAGTTTCCAACAGAATTGTGGGTTGCCTTTTTTAAACAAAGTCTGATTGCCTTTACTTTTTATGTAAGCTAATTTGTGCTCTGTTTAAAGTAAAGCATGCTTTTCATCCAGTCATTTGAGAATTTAGGAAGTAGATAAAAAATTGCCCACATTTTGTAATCAGAGCGACAAATGACTCATAAATGTTTAATTGCACAATTTAGTTGAGTCATAAATTTTCCAGAGACAGAATCATTAATTTTCTCCCCGTTTTGTCTTTCGGAGGTTTCTTCCCTAAAACTTCTGCGTCAATCACACAACTCAGAAAATGCTTTCCCAGACATTAGCTGTAATCTGTTAGATATGTATTCTGCATATCTAAAATACACAGAGATAGTCAGTTAGCCATGGAGAAAGCAATGTGACCAATAATGTAATTACAGTTCCTGACCTCATTGCTTTCACGCATTCAGTGTCAGAGTTCAAGAGTTTGTATTCTGCACACTTTATCAGGCAGATGGTGCCTTCTTTTTGAGAAGAAAAATACAGAAATACAATAATCTCCTTCTTCTTAAATACAGGTGTAAATCATGGCAATTTGCCTAAAAATGTAATATCTGGGTTGTGATAGTCGTGTTATTAAATTGACAAAAACCAGTCATGCACCATGTATATGTATATCTTGAAACAAACAAGAAAAGGGAAAAGAGATGACTGACGTCCGTAACCTCACTGCCTACTAACAAAGGATTATGACCACAGAAGAGACATTTATTACCATTTGCTTAGCTTGTTGTGGGTCTCATGACCAAGATTAGCAGTATAGAGATGGACTTTGAGTTCTGAGGTTTTTGCCTCTCAATAACCTTTTTTTGTAAAGTCATCCTGAAATAAGCAGGTCAGATGACAAAATGAAAACACCCTTTACAGTTATAATAAAAAAGAAATAACCCCATTGGCTCTTGTCTCATGTATGTATGTGTTTGTACTGGCTATTTGAAAAATAAGCCCTGTATTATGTAACATCTTGACAGACAGTCCTGAGGTCTCATATGCTCTATTCAACAAGGTTAGAATCCACTTCCACATTGACACAGGTACTTTATTGATTTCTGAATTAGGAAATCATTTTGGATGTTGTGGTAAAGGTGATGTCTCGACTGCATTATGTCACTGGGTTTGGTATTGATAGATAAAAGTCCAGCTTCCTAAATTATCAATACCAAACAATACAATGTGTTCTGTTTTGGAGACCTGCTCAAACAACAATCATGAGGGGCCCGTTGTTCAAAAAGTTTAATCTGGATCATAATTATCAGGATTTGGAAATTCCATGGTTTGCTATCCATCAGGTAATCCACCTTACTTTTGTTTTCAAAGCAAAATTGGATTGGATCACCCTGATCCAGATACACACTTTTTTTTAGATCTGGATCTGGATTACTCTACGGAGCCACTAAAGGGAGATGGTGATGAAAAAAATATGAGATGGGGAAAAAAAAAAACTTTTGCTTTTGCGTTCTTTCAGAAAAGTTTCACGTATAGCATTCATCCGAGAAACTTTGCGTTCGCTCGCAAAAAAACCTCTTGACTGGTTCATCTCTTATCATTGTGCCAATACAAACAGTGACTTAAAAAAACACTTTAAATTAAATATAATAGTTTTTGCTTGATATTTACAGCTGTTTGGGTATTATTTTATGGCGGCGGCTATTTGCACTTTTTCAGTGTAAAAAAAGCAACTAGATTCTATGTATACTAAAGCCCAATTTATACTTCTATACGGCTATATGGCTACGTCGTAGCATGTCATAAGCCCAATTTATACATCTGCGTCGAGTGTACGCCATTGCTACATCGTAGGCTGTGTGTTGCACAAGTTGCTTACGACGTACCCTGACCTGCACCTCTCCAAAAATTTAACAATGCATCAATTATATGCGACCGCAAGCTCTGTGATTGGTCTGCCAGAACCCCTCCCTCAGGGGTATCATGCTATACCTCTGCATGTGTAACTGTGCGTTGCCACGGACAACGATGCAGAAGTATAAATGAAAATCGACGCGTTGCCCACGGCGTAGAGGCTACGGCGCAGGTCCGACGCAGAAGTATAAATCAGCCTTAACACAAGTAAACGCGTACAAGGACGCAGAAGTATAAATGAAAATTGGCGCGTAGCCCAAGGCGTAGAGACTATGGAGCAGGTCCGACTCAGAAGTATTAATCAGCCTATAGGCTGTGTGTTGCATGTGTAGCCTACGACGTACCCTGACGTGCACCTCGCCAAAAATGTAACAACGAATGTGGACCCGAAGCGCTGTGATTGGTCTGCCAGAATCCCTCCTTCAGGGGTACACTGCATGTGTACTTGTCGATGCGGACAAGGACGCTGCAGAAGTATAGAAGGAAATTGGTGCGAAGCCCATAGCCTAGAGGCTACTGCGCAGGTCAGACGCAGAAGTATAAATCAGACTTAAGTGAAAATAACATATTTTCGTAGCGACAGATGATATTTACTGCAAATAGCTGTAGATGCTAAGTTAAATATAGCATATTAAGGGAAAATAGTGACATATTCTATTCACATCATGTAAAAGTAGCAGTTCCTTGCAATATTTGTAAGTAGCCTAATTAGATGCTATTTATACTTTATTTTGACAGATACATATTATTTGCACCTCATATTGTTGTAGTTTACATTAACAGGATCAATAATAACAGTGTAAATGTTAATTATATTTATTAAAAATACTAAATGGATGCCGCCTTAAAAGCCCTCCCTACACCTAACCCTAACCCTACCCAATAAATACTTTTATTATTATTAAACATTTTGTTAGGCACTTTATTTCTACTTTTAGAACATTTTCTTAATTTTTATTGAAAGAAAAAGCCTTTCCGATGTGATATGTGATGGGAAAAGGGAGAAGAGCGAGTTAAGCAAAAGAACCCGGCTCGATATCGCGTCAAAACCTATTTTCCTGAGCCTTAAGCTCTACTCACTCAAATATATATATATATATATATATATATATATATATATATATATATATATATATATATATTTTTTATTCTTTATTTAAGCAATTCATCTTGATTTAACTCCATTATATCAGGTTTGTGGTTCAAATGTGATTGCTTCATGTTAAATTGACTTGAAACAGTTACTCTTTGACTTAACTTGATGTTTTGATTTTGAAATAACATGTTTCAATCAAGTAACCCAATCAAACAGGACTTTCACTTCCCATCATGCTTTGCAAAAGGGCTGAATTCTGAGAACTAAGCAGCAATATCACCCTGTAGCCCAAGACTGGTTTCCCACTGAAGCTAAGCAGGGTTGAGCCTGGTCAGTACTGGGATGTGAGATCTCCTGGGAAAACTAGCTGCTGTTATAGAGTTAGTGTTAGTGAGGCCAAAAGGGGGTGCTCACCCTGTGGTCTGTGTGGGTCCTAACACTGTGATGGGGGCACTATACTATCAAAAAAAGCACCGTCCTTCAGATGAGACGTTAAACTGAGGTCCTGATTCTCTGTGGGCATTAAATATCCCACAATGTCCTTCATAGGGGTGTAACCCCAGCATCCTGGCTAAATTTGGCCTCTGTCCATCATGGCCTCCTAATCCCCATATACCGATTTGCTGTCTCCTCTCCCCCATAAACTGGTGTGGGGTGGCGTTCTGGCGCAATATGGCTGCCGTCACATCATCCAGGTGGATGCTGCACATTGGTGGTGGTTGAGGAGATTCCCTTCTTTATGTAAAGCACTGATGAACAGTATTGTTTCTAGTTAGTTGTTCATGGCTGATTCTTGTAGGTTTTACTTGCTTCAATCACGTGTAACCACGGCATGATTAAATCATGTTCAGCCAAAGAGCTATTTTTTGAGTGTGACTATGCCACTGAAGACATTGAAACACGTGTCTTTTTAAAAATCTTGTTTGGGCCAACCAGGCATTGTTAGGCAGAGCTAGTGCAAATAGCACTTGCCAGCAAGGCACGTGAATAGACACTCCATTATTTTATGGCACCAAAATATATACTTTACTGTAGGTTACTTCTAATTTATTACTTTAACAGTTCAACTATCAAGAGTATGTCTGTGTGTATTACAAGATACAAAATGGTGTGTTTTGACCAGTTTCAAAGTTTTATTTAATTTTTGTCCCTGAAATCCACCCTGTTGGGATCAGTCAAAGGTCCTAATCTTACAGAAACATTTTGAACACAAACTGATGATTTCATCCAGATCAAAACCTGATTTCAGAATTATTTTTTACTTTCTTTTGAACAACTGATTTTCAAGATTTGATCCAATCCGATAGCCGACATTTGATCAGATTACTTTTAAACAACTGCAGGTGATTTGTTTCATGCTTTTTTGGTTAAATATTACATTGAGAAAACATTGACAAGAATTACATTGATTTTTCAATGTACACTCAGTGAGTACTCTCAGTACTCAAATTTTGTATGTAAATTTTAACTCACACACTCCACCCAATGGGTCTGCCCATGTAATCCTTCCTATAAGTCAGAAAACAGTGATGTAAACTGGGTCTGCTGAGTGAATGTATGTTTGTGTCAGATGTGCTGCAAATTTATTTCCCGTGGATTTCCCAGACAGGGTAAGAAAAACACATACATTGCGAAATTAAAGAACTGAGCAGGATCAAAATGCTTTATATGTTTATTTACATATTCTTTAAATTCACATAATTATGAATGAAAGTAGAAAGAAATTTTAAAACAAATCAATCTTTTTTTCATTAGATTTTTTTTTTCATCTGCAAAGCTGAAGCATGTCAACAAATGAAGCACAGAATTCTGGAGAGCAGCAAAGCAGTCAGCTCTTACCAGAGGAGAGGAATATTACAAGCAGCCAACCAGTGAAAACCAGTCATGCACATCAACACATGGAGGATCAAGACAAGGACCAAGACAATGGAAGGTAAAAACGATATGCTAAATATGAAAGTGTATATGAACTAAATGAACTGTGCTAAATCTAATAAACATATAGCCTATGAATATCTAAAATAAACAGGAACTTCCAATCTGTTTACATCCGTTTATGTGCTATTGTTTAGATTATACATTTTTATTATAAATTATCCATTCTATCAGAATCCTGGATTTTAATGCTAAAATAAGCAACTTTAAAAGGATATGACATATTTCGAACATATCTTGACAGACAGTCAGTAAAATATAAAGCTGGCAGATTATGCAGTGTTTTATGAACTAATAAAAGAAGCTTAAAATCAATACTTTGGTGAACTGGCAACCAATGTAATTCCATTGGTGTAATATGCTTTCTCCTTTTTAATTTCATCAGTACTCTGGCTCCTGCATTTTGTATAAATTGTAGGTATAAATGCATGTATTAAGTTCTTAGCATCATTCAAAGATAACTTTTTTTAAATTATTTTTTATTATGAGACTTAAAACTCAGGTCACAGTCCAAAATGACACCCAAGTTCTTGACTTTTGTTTTGTTTTTTGTTTTTGGTTGTAAACAGTATTTCTGCACTCACCTGAAATGCATAATTGTATATCATCAATTGTATGTGTAATGTATAATGAAAGTAAAAGTGGCACAAGAATTGATCCTTGAGATACACCATATAGTATTTCATATGTCTTTGATACAGTCACCTATATTGACTAATTAAATTCCTTTCTGTATTATACATCACATTATAAATGTACAAATATATGCAATTATGAAAGAAATGTTTGTGTACATAATAGAAAATACCTAAAAAATATTATAAAAAATATTCTTTTTTTGTTAAGATTAAATATAAATGATTTGTATTTTTTGTCTTTGGAGAATGGTTTTGCAAAATAGTGAATATTCTGCTTGTTTCTGACACTTTCATAGATCACCACCAGCCACAGACCACATCTGGTGGTGATGTCATGTGAACTGCCTTCTGAAATTCTGGAAAAAAAAATTTCAAAATGAAACTAAAACGATAAAAAGAGGCATACTTCTTATTTCTCCTTACAATATATCCTTTTTTTTTTTTTTAATTTTTACATATTGGGCTACTGACTACATATATCAGCCTGTTTAAAATGTCATGTAAATTGCCTCTATTTTGCTTGGCTATGATTGACTTTGCATTTGAACTATAATAATAACGGTTATGGGTTGTGGATTTATACTGTCATTTCCCATTTAAGGGTCTCTTTGCAAGTCCTGCATTACATTGACACAGGTTAACAAAACAATATGTACAAACATCAGGTCAGAATGAACTGATCAGGGACCTGGGTAAAATAAACTATGGTCATTTGTGTCTAATGCTGAGAACTCCTGGCAAGAACTGCACGATCACAATGATTTCTCCCACATCTTTAGATATTTTAGATTTAGATTATTTTATTTATTGTTTGGGGTGAAGTAATAAAATGGAAATATGTAGAAGTAGGAGGCCTTTTGTATGGTCATATGGTTAAATCAACATTTTTGTAAGTTTGTTTCAGTAGGTTCTGGGTGTATTAGGGAGGGAAAAAATTATTTTGAATGTTCAGCATGATCATATTTTATTTTAAAAAAGCAATAAAAACCTGTTTTTCAAGATATGGATTAACAAATGATGACTTGGTTCCATGGAACATTTCTCGACTATAACTTTTCTTTCCTTTTTTTATTGAGAAACTGGCAGTCAGTGTAAAACATTATGAATAAAAACAGCAGTTATATTTATAGAGGTTTTCTAAATATCAGTACTTAGTCAAGCTCAATGGAGGAGTAACTGATAGTGGTTTGTAGCTTACCTAGCCACATTTTGAAGAACTTATTCTTATTCTGAAAATGTCCCAAATTATTATCAACTCACATATTATGTAATATTTGTTTATGGATTTGTATAATAATAATAATAATATTATTATTATTATTATTATTATTATTATTATTATTATTATTATTATTATTATTATCATTATTATCATCACCACCACCACACTTTGTTATGTGTAATAATAACAACGTTGAAGCACCTACTGATATTATAAACAACATACGTAAGTAGAGTAGTTTCAGATTTGAGAGCCGCGCATGCGCACATCAAAGTTTGAAAGTCCGAGAAAAAAAAGTTGATTTCCCCCCACGCGATATTGTTGCCACTTTTTGATCACATCAGTCTCAGGAGCACCTGGAGAGTGGCGGAAGGGTTGCAAAACACCAAGGCGTAAAACACGACAGAAAAGGTGAGAATAACGAAATAACGTCAGTTTGTATTAATCTCAGTTTGTATGACGTGAAATTACATAGACTTATAGGCTTTACTATAATGAATGTTAACGAGACTAAACACTAGAGTAGAGAATCTGGAGATAAGATAACGCTTGTTGTTGTTGATACGAAGTAAAGTTAGGAGTTTAGAGTTTCAGTGAAAACTCGAGTTTTTCAGCAAGATTTTCTACCGCGAGATGTTAGTTAAGTTGTTTTTCTTGAAAATGTTGAATTTTCTTTAAAATACAAGGCCAAGTTTCCAGCTTTGGTTTCAGCTTATAAAAATGCGCATCATATGACCGATCTATAATCACAAAAAAAAAAAAAATAGAATATATTGCCATTAGTTTTAAGAGGTCACGATATATCAGGCTGTGTATATGTGTGTGTGTGTGTGTGTGTGTGTGTGTGTGTGTGTGTGTGTGTGTGTATGTATGTGTGTATATGTGTGTGTATGTCTGTGTATGTATATGTGCTTGTGTATATATTTGCTGTCCACTGGCCAATTAGTCTGGGATTCATAGTCAAACTAAGTAATTATCATCATAGTAAGTAGTTTGAGTATGAATGAAAGTCACAGATAGCATGTTTGTTTGGACAAATGCTGATGGAACTTCCATTTTAGAATGCAAAAAAAAGTGATCTGCTTTATGGTTCACAATATACAATTCTCTCTTTCTCAGCTTGTAATTACTAAGCTTGCACAGCAAAACAAAGCCTGATTTCACGGAAATAGTTACAATTAATATCTGGGTTTACTGCACTGTAAAACTTGTTAGTTGTTATCTTTAGACCATTTCCTATTTAAAGTAATTTAAAGTCATTTTACTATTGGTCCAAGAGAACCAAAACAACTCAAGTAGCCTACTGAAATGTTCCAACACTTAAAGTCTATTCTCTGTCTATCCCCAGTCAAATCTCTGAGATGGAAAATACAAGCCTTGTGAAGAAGGTCAGTGTCTTATTTTTCTTTATATTTCATGTTCATCTATGGTTTTACTTTGTATGACTCTGCAATCCTTATCAACGTTGTAAGCTGTTGAAGTTTTTTTAAATGAAACCATGACTTTTATAAACTGTTATTTGAAATGAATCTCATGTTGGTGTTCTGATGTGATGTTATTTATTTTGTTGGTAAAATTAAAGGAACAATTCACCCAAAAATAAAGATTGTGAGTGAATGATGACAATTTTTATTTTTGGGTGAACTATCCTCTTAAATATTTGCAGCGTTTAACTAGTACCTTTAATCCCAATGCCTTTTTAGATCAATGTTCACTTGATCATTGTAAGAGAGAGAGGAAAGCCTCTTTGGTGGAAACAAGTTTTTAATTACACTTTGTAACTGAACTGCGATTGCATCATGCCTGGAATTTTTCAAGAGGAAACTGGCAGCGCATAATTCCACTAGCGCGGTTTCATTTGTTTATCAAATGTCTTTTCACAGCCATGCAATACTATAAAGGCTTGCTTGCATCAAAATTATTCATATTTTTGTATATATTTATTCACAAATAATGACACTTAAAATTTTTTTTAATAAATTTTGCAGTAAGGTGCAATACGGGTTATGTGCAACAAACGGCCATATTCTTCCATAGTTTTTTGTATGTGCTTTATTAAATATAGAGCTGCTTTACTTAAGATGCCTTCAAAGCGGCGAGCAAAGACGAGCATAAACAATGTCCATCACATATGGACATTGATATCTAAAAAAACTTTTAAATTTCTTTTTTTTCTCACTAAAATTCAGATACTAAAATGCCAACAATAAAAATGACTAGCTAGGTTAGCTGATTACCTTAAAAGTCAATTGATATTGCCATCAGCTCATACTGATATTAACACTTTCTCTGACAAGCAGTTACGACGAGACCTGTTTTCCTGTTTGATCGTGTGACTTTTTTTTGTAAGTTCCTGTAAAAACCTCATGAAATGGTTAAGAGGGTATTTTTGGGAAGTGTTCTGTTTGACCTCAAGTGGATTTGTTGGCTGTGATACAATAAAGTGTGTTGATTTGAGAAATTCCAATTGCACATTACACACAAAACCAAAAACCCTCCAAAATTCCAGTAGTGTGAAAGGTGGCTGAAAGGGCAGAGTCTGAATCAACACTTGTCTTAATATAAAAAAAAAACTGCAACTCATAATAGGAAAAAGTACAAGCACACTTTGCTGAGTCACTTCGTTGTTCAATATGAAACACTTCAGTGTTCATAAACACTTAACACTGACTGTTTCTTTTGTTTCAGGAGTTTATAAGTGTATGGGTACGAGATCCTCAGATACACAAGGAGGATTTCTGGCACTCGTACATCAACTATGAGATCGGTCTTCATGTGAGTGCAATACCTACATGTTTACTATGCACTGTTGTTACTGAGGAATGTTGCTGATCAGACTTAATTTTCTTATGATGTTTGGCTGTATATTTTTCACTTGCCACATTTACCAATGAGAACATTCATTTCAATATATTTTTCTTGATTATAGACCAATAGTATGTGTTTCCAGAAGAAGAGCTCTTGTGTGAGGAGGAGGTATAGTGAGTTTGTTTGGTTGAGACAGAAACTACAGAACAATGCTTCGCTCATGTGAGTACATTTGAGAATACAACATTCAGGGCAATAGAATATTATATTTTTATTTAAAAAAAAAAGGATTGCAGAAAAAAAACAGTACTCAGTCATTTGGCCATTATTAAGGGTCTTAGAGGCCTTGTTTACACCAGGTATTAAGAAGCGTTTTGGTCGATCGGATCACAAGTGGACGATGCTAATTACAGGTTTATACGCAGTCTAAAGCCTGTAAACACTTCAGGAGTTTTGTAGTCATCATCTGATTGGTTGAATTCTACAGGATGTCCACGAGACGTGTGTTGCGTTCTTTATTGGAAACAAATGCCGTGACTCCAAACTCCCTCGTGAAAGAAAAACGCTGTTGTGTTTACAACAGTGACAATGAGCGCTTACCAGGATCAACTAAATGCTGGATTTTCAAAAGTATGTGAAGTTCGTGGCTCCATTGTTGCAGTAAACTTGAAAAACGTTCATGAATGAATAATTTGTAGATGCACGCTGGTCTGTTATTGCAGGGACAGGGATTGTTATTGCAGACTTTACATTTTCACGCCCCTAAACATGACGTGGAACAAATCAAACTGTGATTGGCTGCGTTACATGTCAGTCAAACGTCCTCTTGGGCGGTCCTTGACCCATGAAAGCTGCGATAGAGTTCAGACCTTCTGCCGTCAGTCTGAAGGTCTGGCTACGCGAGACTAACTGTATGCTGACATACAGTATACTTTGGCCTTAATACTTAATATGTTTTGAGCTTGTCAACTTTCGACCACTTCCAGAGGTAGCCGAAAAACACATTCGACTGGATAGCTTTTGTAGTGTAAACCCTCATGTGGTCGAATGTTTGAACAGCCACAAAAGACACCTAGGCCGTTTCTCAATAACAAGTTTGTGATCTTTGGACTTGCGTTCTTGGTAGTTCAGACTTTCCAAGTTCAACTCAGGAGAACGAACTTCCTAGTACGAGAGGACCCAAGTCCGGTAATTCTGCAAATGGTACAGCAGCGTTCTTGATAGCGTCACTTAGCTTGCGCTGGCTACTCCAGTTATCTCTGTATATATATATTTTAAGCTACAAAAAAACTAAATATGTTATAAACATATTAATATTAATAGCCACACAAATTCTGACTTAATGCGTAAACATTATGGGAAGCACACTAGCCAGACGGGTTTTAAACTATGTTGGCTGAAGACCCAAGTTAGGTTTGGACAAAAACATACCAAGCACAATATTCTCTCACATTTTCTGATTTCTAACATGCACACTCACAGCGTTTGGCATTGTCTTACTATCGGAGCTGAAACAAAAGCTGCTGGTGTCTGTTTTGCTGTCCTCTCTAGTCGCGTTCAAATGTAAATTGTGCAAGCTTATTTTTTCCATTAGATCGAAAGATCTGAAAAAAATCCATAGATTTACCTGCCCATGGATCCTTTCCTTGAAGAAATCAGGATAGAAGTGGTTGAAAGTGGAAAAAAGAGCTCATTGCTATGGATGATTTCATCAAGCTTACTAACTATACACCAATCAGGCATTTTGACCTAATATTGTGTTGGTCCCCCTTTTGCTGCCAAACAGCCCTGATCCGTCGAGGCATGGACTCCACTAGACCCCTGAAGGTGTGCTTTGGTATCTGGCACCAAGATGTTAGCAGCAGATCATTTAAGTCCTGTAAGTTGCGAGGTTGGACCTGCATGGTTCGGACTTGTTTGTTCAGCACATCACACAGATGCTCGATTGGATTGAGATCTGGGGAATTTGGAGGCCAAGTCAACACCTCAAAATCGATGTTGTGCTCCTCAAACCATTCCTGAACCATTTTTGCTTTGGGCATGACTCATTATCCTGCTGAAAGAGACAACAGCCACCACAGAATACTGTTTCCATTAAAGGATGAACATGCTGGTTTGTAACAATGCTTAGGTAGGTTGTACGTGTGGAAGTAACATCCACATGGATGGCAGGACCCAAGGTTTCCCAGCAGAACATTGCCTAAAGTAATACACTGCTTCTGCTGGCTTGCCTTCTTCCCATAATGCATCCTGGTGCCATGTGTTCCCCAGGTAAGCGACACACAGGGACCCAGCCTTCCACGTGACGTAAAAGAAAATGTGACTCATCAGATCAGACCAACTTCTTCCATTGCTCTGTGGTCCAATTCTGATGCTCACGTGCCCACTGTTGGCATTTTTGGCAGTGAACAGGGGTCAGCATGGGCACCCTGACTGGTCTGCGGCTATAATAATAATAATAATTCATTACATTTATATAGCGCTTTTCTAGGCATTCAAAGCGCTTTACATATAGAAGGGGGAATCTCCTCAACCACCACCAATGTGCAGCATCCACCTGGATGATGCGACTGCAGCCACATTGCGCCAGAACACCCACCACACACCAGCTGATTGGTGGAGAGGAGACGGCGTGCTGTGCAGCCCCATACACAATAAACTGCAATGCACTGTGTATTCTGACAACTTTCTATCAGAACCAGCATTAACTTCTTGAGCAATTTGAGCTACAGTTGTTCGTCTGTCTGATCAGACCACACAGGCCATCCTTCACTCCCCATGTGCATCAGTGAGCCTTGGCCGCCCATGACCCTGTTGCTGGTTCACCACTATACCTTCCTTGGACCATTTTTGATAGATATTGACCACTGTAGACTGGGAACACCCCACAAGAGCTGAAGTTTTGGATGCTCTGACCCAGTCGCCTAGCCATCACAATTTGGACCATGTCAAACGTGCTCAAATTTTATGCTTGCCCATTTTTCCTGATTATTATTATCTCATCATCGGCACCTGTTAGTAGGTGAGAGATGTGTTATTCACTTCACCTGTCAGTGGTCATAATGTTATGCCTGATTGGCTGATGGGAGGAGTCTCTGTCAATGATTTAATCATGGGAATATTGTAGAACATGTTACCATATTCAAATAAAGATTTTGAAATAAACATGTTGCCATAGTAAAATCTTTATTTGAATAAGTAGGCTAAGTGTCACTAATTAAACAAGTATGTAAGGCCGCTGAAATCGCTCCAATGGCGGCAGAGAAGAGCGGGTGAAGGGATTTGCGCGTTCGGTGTTCTCAGCTGTGCAACATGGATTTAATTCCAATTCCTCTTTATCTGACTCCATTTTATCATAATATAGAATTTAGATTAGAATGCCAATTTGGTTATTTGGTCATTTATATTTAATAGTTAGTCACACATTTAATTATTCCGTTTAACCCTTTGTGGAAAGTACCCATTAATAATTCCAGAGTAAGTCAGAATAAATCAAAATGTAACAATTTATTAAACAGTCAGGTACATGTATAATTCCAATTACATTATCAATTCAAAGATCCTCAATACATAACATAAAGTACTCTGAACTAAAGAGTGAGAGATGCGTTCCTGACTTTCCATACGTAACGTTGGCTGGACACACAACATTACGGGCGAATCTGAATTACAATATTGCGCCCTGAACTTTCTGCTACGTTTGCCTTAAGTATTCAGACCAGACAGTAACTTCTTTCAAATGGAAACATATGTCAACAAAGGGAATTTAAATTAAATCACTCTCCCATTTGCCTGGATTGAAAGAAGAGACCAAATGGCTCCAGAAGCCACACTCATTATAATATCCAAGATATTTCTAAACTCTTAAAACTGTTGTTATCTTCTTGAATATTTCTGTGGGGATGAGATATTTGTACCAGTCGCACTGAGACATTTCAAACGATATCAAACACATAATATTGTATAGTGAGAATTGACATTTAAATCAAATAGATTTTAGGTGTTCCATGTGATTAATGCATGAGTGTCCGTAGGATGGGGGAGTTTCAGGTGAAGGAAATACATGTAAATTAGACCCATTCATTGATACACTCAGCGTGATGTCATTTGCCTAGTCACCTTGACAGATTTCTGCATCCCTCTGCCATCCCGACAACTCTCAGCCCAGCCGGCATACTCTGGGTTTGGGCTAATTTCTGAGCTCGGAGCCCTCGATTCCTCTCAAAGAGCACGGCAAATAGGCTTATATTAGCCTTTTACTCTATCCGATCATTTGTGAACTTGTGAAACAACTGCCACAGGTAATTGAACATTATTTTATTTATTTATTCATTAAAGATTTATTTTTGGCATTTTTGCCTTTATGATAGGACAGTGAATAGACAGGAAGCGAAGTGGGAGGGAGAAAGTTCCACATGCCAGAACTGCCCACAAGGCTATCAACGCCAATGCTAGGACATATTATCAACTTGACTGCAATTATCAACCTTATTATCAACTTCCCCATCATTCAATGCATATTGTCTATACCTAAATTAACGTTTGTCATCACAGATTAAAATCTATGAATGAAAATATTTATTTCATTTATGAAGAAAAGTCTCAGATCCTAAGGCTCTATCATCTATTTCCTCAATGGTGTACAGTTTGCTGATTAGGATTGTTTGTGATTTGATCTTAGTGACTTAAGAGTCCTTTTGACTACTAGGAGTCCTAAAATTAGGACTGACATGTGCATTGTTTTTATGAGTTTCTCCTAAATCTGCAAGTTCAGAGCTACTTTTAGCTTTAAGATGTTTTGTGAGTACGGCCCTGGTGTAAACGGGAATTTTCCTTCGTCTAGTCCCCTACTTGTGATCCGACCGACCAAAACGCTTCTTAATACCAGGTGTAAACGGGGCCATAAAAACGGCATGTATAAATTTGATTAAGGATAGGAGTTTAATCTCTGCCTTTCTTTGCAATGTCTTTTGTTTCTGTAGAGAGTTACCTAAACTCCCTCCCTGGAATCCTTTCTTCAATCTCAATAATGACATTCAGATCATTCAACGGATGCAGGGGCTGCAACAGTTTCTTGAGGCGTGAGTTTCTTCTGATACTGTCTCCTTTTTTGGTCATCATTTATGATTAACTTAATATAAAACATTATTATATACATTCTGTTGTTGATTAGAAATGAAGGAAATGCAGTATTTTTGCCATCTAGTGGCTGCTTTAAAGAGACACATTCCCTGTAAACCTTATAGACAAAATATAAAGAATATAATAGAAATGTGTAGAAGATTATATAAATTAGACTTTTCCCCTCAAACTTATAGTGTATATATTTGTCCTTATTAATATTTATTCTTTGTCAAAATGAACTGCTCTTCCTTAAATGGCCTCATTACCAATTTCTAAAAATCATTATACTTCATGTAGTTTTATTGAATTGTTTGTGTTTATAGAGTTCTACAGGCACCATTACTGCTGTCAGACAGTCGACTGCACCTGTTCTTGCAGTCACAACTGAGCATTGCAAAAATGGACGCTTGTGCAAAGGGACTGACGCATTACACCGTTGCACAGGCAATAAAGCGATGTACCGGCGACGCACGCTTCCCAGTGGAGGAACAGCATCAAGATGACAAAATATGCTGCGACTCAGACTGTGACAGGTGCGTGCCTATGTCTCACAAATATCATAAACTTCCCCAGTATTATTTAGATATGTAAATTGCTTTATTTTATTGTAAAATGTTTTATTAATGTATAACCATGCCGGAACTTTACAACCATATATACATAGATGTTAAGAAAAAGAGACATTTGGCCAATAATAAATAAAAGGGGCATTTAAATATGTAGATTGATTCAAATAATGTATGTATTACATTTAATACATGTATACAAAAATTGTGATGCACAACATGAATAATAAAAATAACATGAATTTTTTAAAATTAATTTCTTATTTGCAGTACAACATCCTCTGGGTTGAACTCATCCTCTGAGGCAGAACTCTTTAGCAGCCTGTCTTCATCTCCTAGCAACCCGCAGCATGTGCAGCCTTGATGTGGACTCGGTTATGTGAACTCAAGAGATGTACATATACTCTGTCAAAGAGAGCCCCAGTTGCTGCTTACCGCCTCCAGAGTTATATTTGGATGGATAATGAGTGAAAAAAAAGGTCTTGATTATTGTTTTATTGTATGTTTCTGTGTCCATGTTGTTGTTGTTGTTGTTTTTTAAATGTTTATATATATATATTCTTTATTTAATTATTTTTGGTCATCATATTAAATTATCCTCCTTAACTAAAGTGCTGACATAAGAAGAAAAAAAAAACAACAGTTGGAGTAAAGTAGACAGGAGTCCATTACATGCGTTTAATAAGTGCCTGAAAAAGCTTTTTAAATCGCTTCAGCATTTTGCTTTTGTTTAACAGATTTTAAAATATCAAAGTTGTATATCATTTATTACTTAAAATGTTTCTTAAAAAAATCTTATTAACATTGCTGAAAATGTGTGAGGGAAAAGTGTTTTAAGTTTTTTTTCTTTTATGGTGATTTAGTGTATATTTAGCATTAAACAAATAAATGTTTTTTTTTTATCCTAGTTGTGAATGGAATTTGTTGATGAAATGTTGCCATTTATAGAAATAAAAACTAAAAGCTAAAATAAGTTTTCAAAAAATAACTTATCAGAGAAAGACTAGTTTCTGCAACATATGAGCCATTTAAGTTATATTAAATGCATTTAATTTGTTAAACTTTAAGATTTGATCATTTTGAAATAAAGGGCATCATCAGTATATGAGCACCATAAAAAAATTGCGAAGGTCACTGGTGTATGAGAGATGCATGCAACTGTGTTTTCTCTAACACGGATTGCTTGCTTGAAAGATTAAGGGTAGATGTTGCACTTAACCGGGCCACATGCTAAATGGTTGTCTTTATCTCGCTCTCTCTCCACGCACAACACAGCACTTTTCCAGTATCTAATCGTTGTTTAAGAGAGAGATTAAATTCTCTATAAATGAGGGATGAAGTTTTTGACAGAAAGGTTTTGTTGAAACCGGTGTTCTGATTGGGGTTCTGTTCGATCTGCGTAAGTGTAGATTCATCAGCATCTAGCAGCAGCCGATAAACGCTTTCAGTATTGTCATCCAGGTCACCAGGATCACAAAACCCCACCAATCTCTGCCGCTGCCAATCACCATCACTGTGGTGCCAAAACTAGACTAAAACCCATTTTGTTTTTATATAAAGTATATTTATAAGGCCTATATTACACAATGTATCACAATATTATCAATGCAGAAATATAAGAAATACTATAAAAAAAATAGAACGTTTTTGAATTCTATGGTTTTAAGTATCAGGACATCATTAAAAAAAATATCATCTGGTCTTAAAATGAGGTAAATACAACCTCAGATGAACAAAAACACGACACGTTACACCATGTCATTAATTATTTAACAAAAATAAACCATGTGTGACAAACCAACTACACCCTATGATCTGATTGCTAACAGCAATGACTTGAAGTAATAACTTTCTGTATGACTTTATCTTTATTTTCTCTCACATCGTTGTGTAGGGATTTTTGCCCACTCTTCTATACAATGTTGCTTAATTTCTTTGAGGTTTGTGGGCATATGTTTATGCGCAGTTCTCTTAAGGTCCTGCCACAGCATTTCAATTGTGTTGAGGTTTTCTTTTTCAGCCATTCTGGTTAGATTTGCTGGTATGCTTGGGATCATTGTCCTTTTGCATGGCCCAATTTTGGCCAAGCTTTAGCTGTCGAAACAGATGGCCTCACATTTGACTCCAGAATACTTTAGTGTGCAGAGGAGTTCATGGCCAAAACAAAAACCAAGCCCAAATCATCACCCCTTCACCACCATGTGAGGCCACCACTGTTTTTTTTCTTTTTCTGATGTGCTGTGTTTGTTTTTCTCCAAATCTCCACTTTGGTCATAAAGACACTCAATCATCTCTCTCATCTCCCTGTTCATGACCAGTGATGACAGGACTGTGTATAATGTCTGAGCATCTAAGAACCAAATACGTTCTTAAGGGCACGGTAGGGGGAAAAAACTGGTCGCATTAGGAAATAAAACAAAGAGCCACCTCTACCTTCAAGTCATGGGTCACTAATCAGAAGCACTTAGGCTGAGCAGGGGTTGCTGTGGTGATAGTGGGGTTGGGTGAGGGAAGAGACGGTCATTTATCACTGGCTGTTTCATAGTGAGGCTGAGCGGAAAAGACAGCGCAGACTCTGCAGACAAACGACCAACAATAAAGAGAATTAATCAGCACTGATTACCTGACTCCCCACAGCCGATAATGGAGGCTTAGAGAAACAAAGAGAGAGGGAGAGTGAGAGGAGAAATATGGCCGAAAGGAAAGACAGAGCTAGATCCGAGGAAAAGCAATGGATTAGGAGTATCTGATCACTCTGAATGGACTTGCTCTTTAAACAAGATATGTCACTTTTTGTTTCTTTTTTTCTAATATTCTATGAAATAAACCACTTATATGAGTGCCATGTCCCAGAGGCCAGTAGCAGAGTCTTGTATTACCACTGAACGGCTGTCATTGCCCTGCGGTCCGTCAATACAGTGATCAGAACTCCGCACAGGCTGATGGATTAAACAACTGAACGAATCGGATTCTTCTAGCTGTGCAACGCCAGCTAATCGTTCCTCACACACAGCAATAAAATGCACCTCCAGTGCGGTCACACGCTCATATTCTCTATGCAGCTCACCAATCACTGCCACGTCTGGTTTTGATATCTGAGATGACAAGGAATTGGCCATTTTTACTGGCTGTCTGGTAAGCTAACCATCAAGTAAAACAGAGACTGTGATAAATCAGCCACATCTGCCCTTTTATACCCAATATCAGAAACTACATGAGGCCTATTGGCCAAATAAAACATTCATTTTATGAGCATGCTGGGTTCGTTGCAAATGTGAAGACTTCAGTCTGTTTAGGTCTGGTGGGGTTTTGAGATACATTTATTTTGGAGTTCTATAAGCTGTTTTTATGTTATGATTTGTGTTTCATATTTTAAGGCTACATTAAAACATGCCCCATTGCGATTACCCTTACCTGTCATTTTAATAATTTGCTTTGAAATAGCACATTGGTCACTCCATTGGCAAGGGTATTATCACAAACCTCCCATAAAGACTTCCCTGGTGCTCACTGGTTGAACTGCCATAACCAGTCTAAATGAACACTCCTTAATGGACCCTGATGGGTGAACCTAATCCAAACCCAGTTGCCACTGATCAACTGGGGAGAAGGAACAGATGGATTACTTTGTGTGTGTGCATGTGTGTTATATTGTGCAGTAATTGCTATGTTTCTCTGGTTTATTGGCTCTTAACCTTGGGTTGACAGCTACTGAGCAGGTGGGGGTTATGTTGCTATGACAACTGCTCTGAGTTCAGGAGTGTTCTGGCATGTAGGATATACCCAACTGAAGCTTGGGCAAAATCACCCATAAAATACAAAGGCAAAGAAAAAGAGAGTGAGTGAGAAATTGTGCACTTTACTTTTTAAGGTTTTAGTGATTTATTTGAGGGCTGGTTTAAAGGGGTGGATGGCCATATAAGTGTTTCCCAACCTTTTTGTCTGATGTAGCCTACTCCCATAGGCACGACTTCATCAACATCAAACTAATGCATTCATTTTTATATATTGGCTATCATATAATTTAGCATTAGCAATATAGCATATTTGATTTTGATTTAGTTGTTTAAAAGCAGAAATCAAGGCATAAACAAATAATCTGCGTATCGAATCATAATTCAGATCGTGTGTAAAACCGCCAAACTGCTGAAATCACGTGACTTTAGCGCTCCGAAATGCTAAATTGATACGCTGATTCATACTGCTCCGAAGCTTCATAAAGCAGTGTTTTGAAATCGGCAATCACTATATAAGTCGTTATTTAGTTTTTTATGCACAAAAACTATTCTCGTCGCTTCATAAAATGATTGTAGAACCACTGTAGTGATTGACTGATGTACTTTTTAACGACTTCTTTAGTAGGCTACCTTTTATGGGTCTTGAGAGAGGAAATGTCATTGCTGCCAATGGAGGCCTTTCTGAGCCATCAGATTTCATTTTTGGGTGAACTAACCCTTTAATGATGGTAATGATCTGCAATGTCCATTTTTTTGAATGTGTAATCTTTTTGTTTATTTAAAGTTTATTCTGTTAATACACATTCTTAATAGAATTACTGGGATATTGGATATGCGGTGCAAAGACAAATCAGACACATTGCTACAACAAATGTTACTGTGAGGCATTTAAAATGGGAATAATTGAAACAAAGCAGAAATGTGAAGATTACAATTTTATAAAAGCAATTAGGCCTACATTATTTTTTTTGAGAATTGTGTATTATTTGAGTTGGGGATGGGTATTTTTAAGAAAAGAAGAAAAGGAGGGACAAGCCCATTTTACGTTTTATTTAACACAAGTGCTGTCGATTGAGCTTAACTTGTATTGAACCTGGAATATTCCTTTAATAATGGGTGCTATTAGTCAGCATGCCTAACCCTAAACCTAACCCTAACAGAATTTTAACTGATACCATTGAAGAACTCTTTAGGTGCCTTTTATCACAGCTTCAGGACAGTGCTTCTGGTTTTCCCCTTGATGATGACACTAGCTTACCTTCATTTACTTTTCCTTGCATAAAAATACCGATGAGCATTATCTTGAAGTGCAACTTCGACTCAGCGCTCATTAAAGAGGTTATAGATTCTATTACAGCTCCTCTTTGGCATGAGCAATCCCTCACACTGCACAACAGTACCCAATAAATACAAGTATATTTACAGCAGCTTTTATTGTGACAAACATTATTCTCATGGTTAGTTAATGATGTAACAAAGTGACTTGTAATGTCTGTTAGTCATGCACAAACATATTAATAAAAGAGCGCACGATGCAGCTGCAGGCAGCAGAATGTAATCTTATTTCTTATTTGATAATGAAAGAGAGGGATACAGACAGAGGAAGAGCAAATGTGCATAACCGACTGAGTGACTAATGGCGGAGAGAGGCCGAGGGATGCAGAGAGGAAAGGCGAGGGAGACCATCTGTTCTGCTCTCTCCTTGTTTTACCCCCTCTGCTTTCTAATAACTAACCCTCTCTCACTTCAGTTCAGATTCATGATGGGAGATAGACACACACATAAACATGCTGCAGAACAGCCAGTTCAATTAGAATACATTAAAGAGAATTCATGATTAACATCAAGCTAAATAGAATAAGTATGACAGCCTTGACAAGTTTAGGAAATGACGTTCATTTGTGGGCTGGGCCGCACAGATGGGTCCTGATGGCAGGCATCACTCAGAGATAGACTACCGCCAAATACAAGAGAAGTGAAGAGAAGAGAAGAGAAGAGAAGAGAAGAGAAGAGAAGAGAAGAGAAGAGAAGAGAAGAGAAGAGAAGAGAAGAGAAGAGAAGAGAAGAGAAGAGAAGAGAAGAGAAGAGAAGAGAAGAAAAAAAGAAGAGAAGAGAAGAGAGAAACAAAAAAAGAGAGAAAGGAATGAACAGACGATCTATTAGGCCTACTGAACAGACGAAATCGAGACTGCTTCAGAGACCTTATCCTATTAAATTCTCCAATTAGTGTGAAGACATAAATAACTGCTTCCAATTTCAGTGTGTCACTCAAGGGCAGGATCCAGCTCCAGGGAAACAAAACAATTTAAATTACGTTCCTCTCGCTTTGTGTCCGGCCTCTCTTTTAATGCCATAATTACGCTGCCATTCTTTCGCTCGTCCTCGCAACGATACATCACCTCCCGCGACCCCGGTGATAAACGTCCTTCTCAAGAGAAACGTGAGCTAAAAAACAGCCGCTGTCCACTTTTCTTTTTTTTTTTTGCAAGGGCCCTCTCTCTCTTTTTCACCCTGACAGTATTTCACCGCGAGCTGCTAAGCCCCCCACATCTATAATTCACGCGTCCCTCGACTGGGTTGCTGTCGGTAAAAATAGGAAATCCATCACGGAGACAAATGGTCGTTAAATGAAGCCCCGCACAGCAGATAGGCAAAGCGGCAGATGAGGTTTAATTGTCTCTGCGTGCTCATATGAAATCAGTTCATGACCGTGGCGTTATGACCGCGGGCCTTTAGGGGTTGTGGGGCATATTCTTTAGGGCTACATAGTGTCAGCGAATAATTAAAAGGCTTTTAATAACGGCATATGAAATTGCAGCAGGCTATGGTTACTATGAGGTCTTTTATGGGCTATCACAGACTACTTTGATACATAAAGAAAGGTTAAACTATGCAAAAATGGGTCTAGTTTTTGGTAGATTCGCCTATAACCTGTTTATTCAGTCTTTTCTGTGCCGCAAGAAGCCTTGAATGTGGCCAGGACCTGGTAGGACTACTTTCCGAGTGCAACATAGGTTTTTTTTTTTTTAAGTTTATATATGCTGCTTTGAATGAAACTGAAAGTCTTTTGTGAAAAAAAAAGGCAAGCCATAAAAATGTAGTCACATTAAAGCCACAACGTGTAACTTTTCGCCACTAGTGGTCGCTTATTCAAAACAAAAAGCTTAGCTTGATGACGCCTCGAGCTTTTGTTGTGCTGCAGACGACCACTTCCACTTCTTCCTGTCATGTGTGTAAGTGTAATGCAGTGCTGTTTTAATAGATAGCTTACATTATTTGAGTGTGTCGAAAGCTGTTATAATGCTACTCAGAAGTGCTACGTACGTAAATTTTTCATCTCTGTTTTTTGTTTTGTTTATTTAAAACTAGACAAATCTGATATTATTGTAATTTTATATCTGTTATTTAGCCGTTTAGATAGTTCTTTAATGCTGATCTAACCAGCAGAAGACACGAGCCAGGGTTTAGATCGCAGTTGCGCATTTGGGAGAATGTAAGTACACAACAAAACATTTGGGAGAATGTAAGTACACAACAAAATATATGGCATTGTTCTAGTGGTGTTTGGATATTTGAATCCAAAAATATTACCTATTGTGCCTTTAAGTCTAAACCCCTGCTGAAAAAATATGTAAAACATAAAGTATAAAGATGGTCAATGATGGCAACATTTAAATTAGGCCTACATTTTTTATTCATGTCAAAATTAATATGCTATGTAATTTTCTAATATTAAAACAATCTAAAGACATTGATTACACCAATAGAAAGTAGCCTAATTTTCGATACAGCACATGCAGTGCACATAAGAATCATACCCAAGGAAATGGATTTAGACGTGCAATTTCTCTAAGAGACATAAATTACAAGTTTACATTTTTTTTTAAATATATGATTGGAATATGATAAGCCTGAAAGATGAATAGCGATCAGCGATTAGTGTTATGTTAATTTGAAAGAGTTTAACAAGACAAATTGGTATTTCAGAGAGGCATGAAGAACATGAAATATGACCAGACCACTAGAGGGCACTGGTGGAGGAAGAGGGGAGGGGTCAATTTCCTCCAGGAAATCCTAAAGGTTTTTTTTTATTTTATTTTTTTATTTTATTGAACAAATAATCATGTAAAAACAGCATGGCAATAACATATTTAGTTTTTAAATTTTTATTACCAAATACAGAGCAGGTGCTTGAAAATACAGCAGAAGGAAGACCTAAAGGTAAGAGTCTCTGCATCTCATCACATATGTAAATATCACACACACAACTAAATAGAAAGTGCCAGAAGTGATTTGTGGAGTGGCGTGGGAGTAGAACCATGCCATTCGCAGCTAGACTATACCTCCAGGAAATATACTTCTTGCAAAATCATTTTTTGCGTCATAGCATAACATAGCCTACAAATGTGAACTAAATAATAAAAAAACATTCTATAAGATTCAGCCAAGGCTGAAAATTAAATTGATGCTCCAAGAATACAAAGCAAACAGCTTTTGATTAGATGGGCTGGTGCATAAAGTTAGCAACCATTACCAGTCACAGCCTGGGCATTATTTTGCACAAAAAGTGTATACAAATATATTGTTGTCATATTGTACAACTACGTTGCTTAATTAAGACAAGACAGAGCTTGTACAGATTTTCTGTCTATGTGTGTTTGTGTGTGTCTATGAAGGCGAGTGCACATGAATGCATTATTCATGGGTCAGTTTAAATAGGAATTTTAGGCTGTACAGCAGCCTTTTAAATCTCCCATCAATCTGTCATCCTCTGATTCACGGCAACACTTCATCACCTACCTGAGAAGGGAAAAGAGGGAAGGAGAGAACAAAAGAAAGAGAGCGAGAGAGACAGAGAGAGATCTTTGTGTCTGTCAAGCTGACAGGCTGCAGTTGCTGTGGCAACTCCGTAACATCTTTCTCTGCCAGTCGGGAGGAAATGAGCTGCCATGTAGCCTGTCGACCATCTATCACTCTACACTTAAATGTGCACACACACACACGTTCATTCTCTCTCACACACAAACGCTACATCATGTTGTGGGCTATCAGTGTTTTTTTTTTCAGCAATATGTTTGTATTTTGCTCTTGCTGATTAAACCTTTTCAAAGCGAAGTTTTCAGAGAGAAAAAGAGAGATAGAGGATGACTGAGATCTGGAGAGTGAAAGACAGAGGGGGAGGAGCGGTAGCAGAATGAACTTAATAACTTGCTTCCCCCTGCTGTTGTCGAAATAATTACAATGTGCTCTTCTGTGGCTCATTATCATAATACATTTACAATGAGTATGCAATGTCATTCAGAGGGCAGCTTCTCTCAGACACAGCTTCTCTGCAGGCGTAAAACTGCCCTGTCAGCAGCTGGAAGGCTCCCCCAATAGGTGGCAGAGCTATAATAGTGCAGCATTAACTTCTCCTCTGCTGACTGTGCTCTCTCTTTCAGCCACATAAAACACAGAGGAGAAAAAGAGATAGACAAGGTGAGAGTGAGAAAGCTGAGAGAGTGACAGCTAGAGGAGGAGCACATCAGGGAAAGAGTAAGTTAAAGTGAAAAGGAGATAAGACAGAAGAGAAAAAAGGAAGGAAAAGTTCAGGACACAGGAATGAGCCCCCTGGCCTAAAGGGCTCCTGGAAGTCTGAAGCCCCTCATGCTACATGTAGAGCTGCCTGTCTTTTACACCACAAACTATTTAAAAAAGAGGACGCATAGTAGCATAGACTTCTATTGTTTTTATATAAAGGTAAATTCTAAACAATTATGTCCAAATACATTAAATAAAAAAATTTAGACATTACAACATTGTAATGTTTAACATTTAAAAAAGTTATTTTTTGATTGGCTAAAGATTACATTTAAAGGGACAGTTCACCCCAAAATAAAAAAAAGTCATCACTTACTCACCCTGAAGTTTTTCAAACCTGTCTGAATTTCTTGCTTCTGCTGAACACAAAAGAAGATATTTTGAAGAAAGTTGATGGGGCCCATTGACTTGAAAAATATTTTGGATGTCAATGGGGTCCATTAATAGCCTGGTCCTACCAGACTCTCGTACATTTCATTTGTACAGTCAGTCTGGCCACTCTCCAACTCTGGATCTGCCATAACCAATCGCTAATGTTTGGTCGTGAGTTATGTATGTCATGCGCAAACTAGCACACAACATCAACGTCATCGTTCTCAGCCACACAAAATTTGGCCGGAGAAATTTTTGCACGACATACTGAAGGAAAATGAAAATTGAAGGACATACGCGAAGGGCGGAGCCAGGCTAGTCCATTAACTGTTTGGTTACCGACATTCTTCAAAATATAATCTTTTTTTTTAGTAGAAAAAAGAAATTCATAAAGTTGGAATAACTTGAGGGTGAGTAAATGAGCAGTGTTACAGCAGGGTAACATTACATTTAATGTTAAAATATTAGTTAAATCAGAGACTTATTCTACATCTTGTAAAAAGGGGCATTATTATTATTTATTATTATCATTATTATTGGCAAACAAGGAGGAAAAACTGCATGTTGTTACTAGTGTTATTGTTATTTCAATTTAACACTTATTGTAATTAATGGGGTTATTATTCAGTACCTGTATATGAAATTACATTTCAGACATCTTGGCTTTTCATTAAAACCTGGTTAGTTGAGTGAACTATGAATTTGCATTCATAGTGTTGCTATCATGACATAAACTATGTTGCCAAAAGTATTGGGACACCCCTCAAAATCATTGAATTCAGGCCTTCCAATCACATGGCCACAGGTGTATAAAATCAGGCATCTGCAATAAATCCATTCGTGAAATTTTCTCACTACTAAATATTCTACGGGCAACTGTTAATGGTATTATAACAAAGTGGAAGCATTTGCTGACAACAGCAACTCAGCCACGAAGTGTGGAGCGCATGCTGAGGCGCACAGTGCACAGAAGTGACAAACTTTCTGCAGAGTCAATAGCTACAGACCTCCAAACTTCATGTGGCCTTCAGATTAGCTCAAGAACAGTACGTAGAGAGCTTCATGGAATGGTTTCCATGGCCAAGCAGCTGCATCCAAGTCTTACATCACCAAGTGCAATGCAAAGCGTCGGATTCAGTGGTGTAAAGCATGCTGCCACTGGAGACATGTTTTCTGGACTGACGAATGATGCTTTTCTGTCTGGCAATCCAATGGACGAGTCTAGGATTGTCGGTTGCCAGGAGAATGGTACTTGTCTGACTGCATTGTGCAAAGTGTAAAGTTTGGTGGAGGGGGGGTTATGGTGTGGGGTTGTTTTTCAGGGGTTAGGCATGACTCCTTAGTTCCAGTGAAAGAAACTCATAATGCTTCAGCATACCAAGACATTTTGGACAATTTCAAGCTCCCAACTTTGTGGGAACAGTTGGGGGATGGCCCTTTCCTCTTCCAACATGACTGCGCACCAGTGCACAAAGCAAGGTCCATAAAGACATGGATGAGCGAGTTTGGTGTGGAGGAACTTGACTGGCCTGCACAGAGTCCTGACCTCTACCCGACAGAACACCTTTGGGATGAATAAGAGCGGAGACTGCAAGCCAGGCCTTCTCATCCAACATCAGTGCCTGACCTCACAAATGCACACTTCTAGAAGAATGGTCAGAAATAACCATAAATACACTCCTAAACCTTGTGGAAAGCCTTTTCAGAAGAGTTGAAGCTGTTATAACTGCAAAGGGTGGGCCAACTCCATATTAAACCCTATGGATTAAGAATGGGATGTCATTAAAGTTCATGTGCATGTAAAGGCAGGCATCGCAAAACTTTTGGCAATATAGTGCATCTTCAATTAAAATATGGGCAGTTAAATATGAAAATATTACTATGTTTGTATATAAGTCATCGTTTAATAATTTTACCTTTCAGATAAATCTCTTTTACTGGGATTCTGCTTTGTCTGTCTTTGGTTATTCAGTTATTTAACTAATTGTCAAAATATATTTTAATTTAATTAAATTTTTTTATGCATTAATCGTTTTGAGGATGTTCACAAAAGGAAGTTTAACTGTTGGAAACAAAATTGTCCTCAAATTATTGCCAACTAAACCCACACATTTACAAACATATTTGCCAAAAAGCACATGAGCACAGTTCCATTTCATTTCTACAGTATTTCCAACATCCACATCTATCATCCACAACAGGCAGTTTGTGTGTGTCTGTGTGTTTATGGGTGTGTGCCAAGTGGAAGCCGATAAAGCGACAGCTGTCAGAATGATGGAGTGTCTGTCAGACAGGATGTGAGTAGCGAATGAATTCAGTGCTGCTGCCTGCATCATTGATTCACATCTTTCAAGTCATTCAGAGACACATGCAGTCAAACGGAGACCCTCATAGAACTCTCAGAATCTGTCTCTCATTTGCATAGAACACGTGTCATGTTTAGCTACTGAGCCACATCGTGTCATTTTAACTATTCATTTAGTTTAAATTTGATTATTTACAAAGTCAGTAACTGTCTGCCTAGGGGAGAGGAGGCTTACCGATACAAATTGTACCTACCTCCCTGAATTTTTAGAAATAGCCATATATATATATATATCGTTTTTTTTTTTTTACAAATACTAAAGCTTCAGTAGCTATTGAGAACTACAGAATGATTTCACCCATTGATATTAGTGTAGTTTCACAGAAAGCCACACAATCTATCCTGTTTGATGGTATTTGTTACACTAATAGACCCAATTCAGGAATAAGAAGATTAGCTTTGAACATAAATTTAATTTGTCCTTGGAATAAGTATTAATGTTTTGTTGTTTATCTTACACACCTAAAGGCAAAACATGGTTAAACCTTTTTCTAGTAAATTAGTAATTAGCTCCTGATATAGTTAGTCCTCATCTAAATGCTGACAAATCTTCATTGTCCAATATAAGATCTCTGGTGCCACCTAATGGAAAATTGACAAAGGACTGTGCACGTCAAAATCCAATCAACAAGAGTGCTCTTTTATTGTCTACCCCTGTCCGTATTCTATTTCCACTGTATCTGGAGTGTCAATTTCATAGATATAGTAGTATCAAAAAACAGTATTAGCCTATAGTAGTAACTACATTTAAAAAAAAAAAAAGAATAGACTGAATAGAGCTGCCCGATAATAGTTTTGTTTTAAAAACCAACATTGAAAGAAGAAAAAAATGAGAGAATAAAAAAGAAAATGATAAATGATAACATAATTAAGCCTATATATTTTATAAATCTTTTTTGAGATATATAACGTGAGAGATTTATCCAGATTATATAGACCAACCTCCACAGACATGCAAACAACACAAATAGGGCCTATGTCTGCAAAAAATGTATCAGTATGATAGGCTACTACTCATGAATAGATCTTAAATTTGATATCGAATTACTGTTGCAAATTTAACAACTAGGCTATAGCAGAGAAATGTATAACACTCATTCAAACGCATTCACTTTTCACCATGCATGATTTTCTTCCCTTTTAACCACTAGGTGTCACACTACAACATTTAACGCAGACTATCAACTGAAAGTAACAGGCTGAGGGGGCGCGCTGCGCGATGCCAGGTGAAGAGTTCAGTGCGCGTCTCCGAGTGTGATGATGCGCGACCTCACATCAAACTATAATTCAATTTGCCACGAGGTAGTAAATGCATCGCTCTCGACATGTAGTATTGCGATCGTCTAAATAAGGTCCTTAAACTGAGGCATGCCAATAAACAAATGCTCCGGACTATTACGAACACTTAACCTTATGGACGGAATATGTCTGCCCTCATTAATTTCAGTGTTTCACAGCGCTTGCATCCATTGCCGCTACGAATATCTAATGGGAATGTGCCGTTTATGTATTGGAGTATAGCTACTATAATTTTAAGATGATGCCATTATTGAAAAAAAGAGAAAAGTGACAGGTTGTGTTCGACTCCAATGCAATGGAGAAGTGATAACTTATTATATGGAGTGTGAAAACACATGGGGATGTTTCAAAATGCTAGTTAGAATTATGTAGATAGCCTACGTTATAAATAGCCTATAAGCCTAATAGATTTATCTTTCAGCGAACTATAGCGAAGAAATTCATAACACTCTTTCAAACGCACTTTTCACCATTTTCTTACCTTTAACCAGATAATAAGCTTTACTTGGTGGTTAATTATAGGAAGAGGGACCTTGTTATTCTAGAGATAATTTTATTGGACAAAAATATGTGCAGTGCATATGTCCTTAATATTTTCAGTTCAATTACCCAGAATGGAAAGAATGTACATTTTAAATGCATAAATCTACTAATGGACATTTTTGCTTTTAAATAGCAAAAAGATGTATTCAACTCCCCCCCAAAAACATACATATAGATTGTATGAAGTCTTTAACACAAATCAAAGGCAAAGTTTTATATTTCCATGTGATACTGATTTTATATTTCCAGATATTTCCATATAGGACAACAAAGGCTGATATCTTTTTCATTTTTAGGAATTCAATATCTTACGCACACCACATAATACACACACATCTGTTTTATATGCATTTGGAATTGCCAATCTGCACATTGTTTGATACTCAAGCTGTATGAAAACAGACCTACAAGTACTCATAAGTCCTGTTAATTGCTATAATTATGAAGTGAGGACACTGATTAAATTACTGCAGCACCAGCTGCTCTGAAGCAGACACGTGAGAAGTTTGCTGGGCATGTGTGTTTGTGTGTTCTTCGCAATGACTGGAACCTTGACCTGCTGTCATGAAGTTCATGATGTCATTTCCCCGAGACATAATTTATATGTATACAGAAAACCAAGAAATTAGGATGCATGTTCACACGGGCACATGCATGTCAACACACTTGCCGGATTCTTCCTCTCAAGCAGATAACAGAAGTTGACTGAAAATAATGCACACATGACTTTCGTCAGACTGACAGAGAGGGTCATATACCTTTGCCCTACATGGAACAGAGAAAAAATGGTTTATCAGACAGCTTTTCAAAATTATACACAGACACACATACAAAGACAAAGGTGTGAGGGCTGATAAAAGCAGTGTGGTGGTCAGCATGTAGACAGCTTCTTCCGTTGAACGCACAGGCTTCCTGTCGTAATAACCTCCTCCTTCTGCTGTCCACAGACTCTTCCCTTTCACACTCTAAATGAACATATGGAGAGCACTAATCAGGAGAATAACCCGTGTTGGCTTGAGATAACTTGTAGTTGAAATACTGTCTGTCCCAATCAGAACATCTCTATTAGTTTCTGACCATCTGGTTATTCATGTTTTCACATAAAATTGATCAATTGTTAAGAAACGTTTTCTTTTTTATGCTTAAGTCTTCCTACTTATTTCTCAGTTCTTTGTTGTGTCCATAAAGTATACGTCTTGATTTGACTCGTTCCTTAATGATATGCACCGTGAAGATGTTTGAGCTGGGCCAACATTTGTGCTGTGTATCTGAGGATCGATGAGTGGTCTTAAGTTTATCTGATTTTCCACTGGCCGGACAGGGGACAGGTCGATGGTAAGCTGCCTGTGTCAAGTTGACCTTTTCAGGGCATCGGCGACCGGCCGTCCCCTGGGCACCCCTCCCGTTCCTGTGTCACACTCTGAGTGACACCGGTCCGTTCAGCTCAAACACAAAGTCCGGCTGGACGTCTATATTGCACTGTCGCGGCAGTGACAGAGATTGGCTGCAGTATTTGTGAGCTGTCCTTTGCCACTGACACTTTGCCGATGAATGCAGGCTAATTTATGCGTCCAAATCTCCTCTGTGCAAAAATGAAAGCTAATTGAGTCATTACCTGCTAATTCAAGGCAGGATTGCTTGTGTAAATTGGCTTACTTTGTAAAGCCGTGTCCCGATAATCTCTCTATCTTGTCTTGATCTCTCTCTCTCTCTCTTTTTATGCAGCCAAACCTACAGGTTTTTAGACTCACTGGTTTAACTTTTCTCCATTTTCTGTTCATACATTTTATTATTCATTTCCGTTTTCTTACTGTAACTCATTAGAATATTGCATTTCTTGTAAGTGCATGTCAAAGTTTTCATGTCTATAACTGTTTGAACAGTAAAATACCTTTTCATTCCCTACATATGTGGTTAAATTATTGTGCTAGTTGCAAATTTTGATGTTAAATGTTCATTTTAGTTCATTTTAGTTCTATTGCTGGAGGCTTTTCCTATCCATGCTGAACAGAACGGATGACTTATACTGATAAATCAGTATGCTTCTGATACAGAAAGAGCATTCATGATCAAAAAATAAGAGGAAATTTAGTCTAAAGTGATATCTAAGAAAATAAACATTTATCAAACCAATTCGTACTTTTAGGACGGAAAACATCTTATTTCACAATCTAACAAAATAATTAATTATTCACAGGCTAATGTCTGCAGCACTGCATCATTCATTATGAATCTCAATGGTTTGTTTATGAATCGATGTGGACTTTTCCGGAAGGACAGTCACACTGTCATCATCAAGATTAATTAAGATGTTTCCTGCATAGCTAATGAATCCAAAGCCATCACCATGACAACTGTTGAGCACCTCAAACTCGATGTGTGTGTGTCTGTGTGTGTGTGTGTGTGTGTGTGTGTGTGTGTGTAGATAGTAATGTTGGCAATAAACAGCTCTAACTGCATTTTTCAGACAGTTGTGGTTTCCAGTGGAATTGAATGTAATGATCTTTCCTCCTTCGTGAGCCTTGCCGAAATAAAACTGTCCATTTCTCTTCCTCTGTGGTTTCTTATGGGAATAAACACAGTAATTTGTCTTTCTTTTGTGGTTTTAGTGGAGTAAATGTGAAACTAACATCTGACACCCACTCTGACCCTACTGCCGCATAGGTAGTGAAGGCCCCTACACTAAAACACTTTTGTTTGCCATTAATCAGTGATTGAATTTTAAAGCTCACAAAGAAACAACATCTTGCTTTCTTGCTTTCGTTCTTGCTTTCATACGATGTCCAAATATAGTATAGTATATTTGAACACGGTGTGTATATAATATTGTACACTTAAAGAACAGTAAGCCACAAATAACAATAAGCAATGCAATAAGAAATTTACTTTAATTTCATGGTTTGATTTCCCTAAGTAATATTCAGTAAGCTATATAACCAATGCACGAGAAAATTCTTTCTCCACCAGATACAAAATGGTTTATCATAAGAAGGAGAGCACATTAAATTGATCAAAAGTGACAGTAAGACATGATGTTTTCTTTATTAATTTTCATCTTTTAATCATTATGAAAAAAAAAAATGATGACACTTTCCAAAAAACCAGTAAGCAGAAAAACTGTTTGCAACTTTGATAATAATCAGAAATGTTTCTTGAGCATCAAGATTTCTTAAGGATCATGTGGCACTGAAGACTGGAGTAATAATGCTGAAAATTCAGCTTTGCCATCATAGGAAAATTATTTATTCATTTATTTTAAATTGTAATAATAGCTATTTCACAATATTACAGTTTTTACTGTATTTTGCATTAAATAAATGTAGTCTTGTTGAGCATTAGACTTATTTAAAAAACATTCAAAAATTTTGAACGGTATTGTAGGCATGAAAATACGTTTGACCTTTTCATTAATATTTTGACATTATAATCTTAACATTTATATACACTACAACAAATTATTTAATGACATCCCATTCTTAATCCGTAGGGTTTAATATGGAGTTGGCCCACCCTTTGCAGAACAGCTTAAATTCTTCTAGGAAGGCTTTCCACAAGGTTTAGGAGTGTATTAATGGGATTTCATTTTTGACCATTCTTCTAGAATCACATTTGTGAGGTCAGGCACTAATGTTGGACAAGAAAGCCTGGCTTGCAGTCTCCGCTCTAATTAATTCCAAAGGTGTTCTGTTGGGTTGAGGTCAGGACTTTTTGCAGGCCAGTCAAGTTCCTCCACACCAAACTCGCTCATCCATGTCTTTATGGACCTTGCTTTGTGTACTGGTGTGCAGTCATGTTGGAACAGGAAGGGGCCATCCCCAAACTTTTCCCACAAAGTTGGGAGCATGAAATTGTCCAAAATGTCTTGGTATGCATCCTACGCTTTGCATTTCACTTGATGAAGGCATAGATGCAGCTGCTGACTCTGTAGCTATTGACTCTGCAGAAAGTTGGCGACTTCTGTGCACTGTGCTCTTCAGCATGCGCTGACCCCGCTCTGTGATTTTACGTGGCCTACCACTTTGTGGCTGAGTTGCTGTTGTTTTTAATACTTCCCCTTTGTTATAATACCACTAGCAGTTGACCTTGGAATATTTAGTAGTGAGGAAATTTCACAACTGGACGTATTGCACATGCAGGTGGCAACCTATCACGGTACCACACCTGAATTCACTGAGTTCCTGAGAGAGTCCCATTATTTCAGAAATGTCTGTAGAAGCAGTCTGTGTTAGGTGCTTGATTTTAAACACCTGTGACCATGGAAGTGATTGGAACACCTGAATTCAAAGATTTGGTGGGGCGTCCCAATACTTTTGGCAATATAGTGTATATAGAAAACCATTGAAAAATGTTGGTTTAGAGAAAAAAAAAAAGCACTGATTGTCACTTTAAATTATATGGTCATCGGAAAACTTCTGCATCCTGTGTGAAGCCTAATCACCTGCTCCTGCTGGAGATGAACCGGTGTGGCTGTGACCTGGTTTGCCTGGTTGCATCCTGATGACTTTTTTAAACCAATTTTAAACCATGCTTAAAAATGGCCCAATAACGCCACTGAGATATTGGGTCATTTTTGTTTTGTTTTTGTTGGATAGCTCCATTGGGACAAAAAGAGAACATGAGAAGAAAGAAAGAAATATCTGTTGTACATTACAAAATGTGTTCACACATCTGAACTTGTATATCATTAATTGTTGTAGTGATTCATTTTTTTTTCTTTTTTCCCCCCCAAATGTTTTAGAACAATTATTTAAATTGATACTCTTCCAGTTTATAAGTAAACAGTATTATTTGGTATGAGAGAAAGTTTCTGCTACTAAAGTACAAGACTAGTAACTTATGATTCAGTTGTTTGCATGTAATTTGCAGCTAGCCTCATAAGTTCCCCTATATGTCATTCCACTATAGCATAATGCTATATTAGTGAAGTACTTTAAAATTTTCTGAAGCTTAGTATGATGTAATATATCATATTATGTTGAAGAATTTAACATTCACATATTGACTGATAAATTAAATCTTTCAATCATTGCTTGGCTAATATGACTGTTGTGACATGTGCAATATGATAATTGTAATTTGAGATACCCTCTTGGCCTTGGAACCATCTAATGTCAAATAAATCTATGGTTAAGTAGTTGGAATGTCCTTTGTCTGAGATAAATGGGCTTATTGAACTTACATTGTATGAAATATAAGAGACAACATTGGAAGAGAGAGAACAACAGTGGCAGACTGATAGTGATCAAATCAGTAGCCCAATAAAGGAGGCAAAAGCTTGTTGATCTGACAGAGTCACACTATTCAAATTGACAGCATTTCTCTCAGTTTAAATGTCCGGCACTTTTTGGACAAAAAAAGACGAGGAAAAGAAATTGAATCACCAGCAGGAACTCTACTGCATACTCAACATTCTGTTTTTAGTGTCAAGCTGTGAAACTGTCAAATTTGTGTGTGTTTTCTGAGTGTGTGATTCCATCTGTGCTGCTGATAAGTCTGTCAGATATGGGATTTAAACTTTTTATATGTGCTAATGTTTTTCTTCATCCCTGACCACATCTGTCCATTTTAACACACATTGGAAGAAGAGAGAGTGGAGGAGAGACAAATAAAAAAGGTATATTTTCACTCTTGCAGTACCAAAAAAAAAAAGACTAAAGCAGCAATAAAAGCAAACTTTTCCTTATGAACACAGAATAGGCCTAGACTTTGAAATGCGTTTTCTGATAATATCTTAAACTTGGACCAGATTTTATATTATTGGTCACAGTCACAAAATACCTCAGAATTGTTAAATGTTTGATTATTTTTACATAAAGACATACTTGTGTCTTGAATCATGCTGAGGTTCCAGGTTAAAGGGCTCCAGCCTTTGAAATGTTTAGTCACCACAATCAAAAGACATTTTGTGTGTGTTTTCTATGCGTAATTTTTCCTGTTGAACAAGATGGTTGTTAGCTAATCAGCTAATTAGAACCCCTGGGTTTAATTAGGGCATTAGAGCACATATACACTCACACGCACACATTTAGACCATCAACATCTCGCCGCTCTGTCAGAGTGCTTGTTAATTACTTCAGTGTTCATTAGTGACAGAGCCCCAGGCCTTAATTAGGGAACTGGATACAAGAGGCATAAACAAGAAGTATGGTTGTGATTACACACACACACACACACACACACACACACACACACACACACACACACACACACACACACACACACACACACACACACACACACACGCACACACACACACACACACACACACACACACACACACACACCACGCACACACACACACACACACACACACACACACACATCCATCAACAGTCCCACCCTCCCACTATTCCTTTGACCATACATGTTGTATGTGTATTAAACGTGGAATCTCTAAACATCCTCCGTCATTCTGGTTCAGATTTTCCTGTGATTTGGTCCCCCACACCTTCTTTAGTATATAAACAAACATGTCAGGTGAATGACTGACCAGATGACCAATTGATCCATTGATTTTCAGTTGTCCTTGACTAGAAATGCATTTCTAGGCATACAAATAATTGGTGGTTTTATATATATACTCTCTAGTATTGGGTTTAAAATGGGTTTAAGCCAGTTATTTATATCTTTTGCTGTGGTGTGTCAGTAGGAAATATAAGTTTACATTTATAAATTAATTGCCATTAATTTTAATAATCCAGTGAGATTTTTGTATGCATAAATGAGTCTGACAATAGTCGGTATGCTCCACATGGAGATCTGATATAGTCTTCATTGAGTCTGTCTGTGATTTATGAAGAAACATAAAAAACTGTGATGGACTAAATCCAGAAGAACTGTGGCGATGTATCCAAGACACTTGAAGATACCTTCCTGCAAAACTACATGAAAACTAAGCGCAGGTCAAGTCAAGTCAAGTCAAGTCAACTTTATTTATATAGCGCTTTTAACAATGCAGATTGTTTCAAAGCAGCTTCACAGTGTTAAACAGAAAAATAATGCAACAGAATATATTTCGATTATCATACAGTAACAATGTGGGCTTTAGATCAGTAATTAGATCAGTAATTTGGTCTATATGGTTAATTTAGTTTAATAATTAGATTTATTTTGAAATTTGTTTGAAAAATTGTTTTTCCCCAACTGAGCAAGCCAAGCCAGAGACGACAGTGGCAAGGAAACCAAAACCCCATCAGGAGACCTAATGGAGAAAAATAAACCTTGGGAGAAACCAGGCTCAGTCGGGGTGACAAAAGCCGTTTTAAACGCAAAGGGTGGTCACACCAAATATTGATTTGATTTAGTTAATAGAAGCTAATTCATAAATAAAAGCTATTTATGACATTATTTTTGACAGCATTCTCACTTTGAAGCATTCTGACAAGTGCCTAAACTTCTCACAATATCTGTTATTTTATGTAGTTTTGCAAGAAGGTTTCTTCACGTGTCTTGGAGATGTTGCCTCAGTTCTTCTGGATGTAATCTTTTTTCTGTTTCTTCATGTAATTGCAGACATACTAGATTATGGGGACATCATATACCGGCTGCTGTCAGACTCAGACTTCTCGTGCATAAAAAAATAAAATAAAATAAAAATATCACTGGATTATTACAATTAATTTCAAAATGAATTTTTGGAAATGTAAACTGATATTTCCTACTTACACACTAGTAAAATATATAAATAACTGGCTTAAAATTTTTTTTTGTGTGAAAATACCAACATGGCTAAGACTTTTGCACAGTTCTGTTCATTTCCCTAACCCTAACCCTAACCCACACAAAAAATGTTTTTAAGCCTGTTTTGTTTTTATCAATGTGTTTATATATTGTCAATGTTGTATACATTTATTAAATTGTAATTACTTTTTTATTTTATATATATAAAAAGTAATTACAATTTAATCAATTTATAAAACATTTAATAACTAAAAATACATTATGGATTTCAGTGGATGATCAGTTCATGCATTCCCTGGGTATCAAATCAATGACCTCGACATTGCTAGGTCCATTCTAGACTGTTTGAGCTTTAAATGCTGTAAATTAAGAATAAAGATCCTGGCACAAGCTCAAAACAGAATAGATCATTAAAGGAAAGATGGTTTTACAAATAATGGTGATTTAAAATAGTCCTTATTTTGTGAGTACATTGTTGTTTTCCTCCTGGTTTATTCCTTTTCTTCAGGTTCTGTTAATCACAGCTGTGAATGTGCTTCTATGCACATGTATGCAAGCAAGCATCTGTGCTCGCAACGAGGCCTCTATATGAAAGATGGTCTACAGAGAAGCTGGACAGGTGGGTTCTGTATGTGGGAGGTTGGCTGAGTTAGAGTTTAGAGTCCTGGTCCGTGTGTGTGTATGTGTGTGTGTAGCTTAGAATTCAAAGCCCAGCGATAAATCATTCAGAACCTCCCTCTGTAATCAGACACTCAAGAGTTATGATGTATGAGCCATGTCAGAATCAGAGGCCCCATGACACACACACTTCACAAAGAACACAGGCGAACACACACACTCACACATGGTGTAAGAAGCAAGTGAATCCGCAGTGGTGTTTGGGTCTCAGCAGACTTCAAGCTCATCCTTTGTCTCTCTCATCTGTGCCATTTTTCTGTCTATGTCTCATTCTTTCTCTCCTCCTCCATAACTTTCCTCTCCTCTCAGACAAATATAAAAAGCACCATGATCAATGTCTTTCTGATATATATATATATATATATATATATATATATATATATATATATATATATATATATATATATATATATATATATATATATGCAATACAGATATAATTGCTTTTGCAAGCTTGAAAACTGGCATACTAATATATAGAAAGTGAAAATGTAATTGAAGACTCATTGTTGAAAGAATAATTTAGTCTCCAATAGCTTTACATTTAGTCTCAGACGAAGGTTAGTTTGCTTCCCTGAAACATAGTAACTTTTTTTTAATTATTATATGTACGCTGCTGAAAAGAAAAACTAAACTGGCTCGCTCATTTTATGGTCTCTTGGCTGGTTTTAGGCACTTTTCACCTGCCCAGACTTGGAAAGTTAGTGACAGTCCAGATAAACCATGCAGCTAAACAACAACTTGGCTGGGAAACCTAAAAGCAACAATCCAGCATAGGCTGGTTTTTCAACACTAAAGTATGATTTCTGTTAAAAAGTAGTTGAGTAAACTCTAGTTCTACCAGAAAGACTCGGGAGAATAATACTGTGACAATTATCCATTTATTTACAGCCCAGCAAGCAATAAAGTACTTTGGCATAGGCCCCGTCCGTAGCTCACAATCTGAGGGTCCGGACTTTGCATATCCTGCCTGAAGACGAAGGCAGAGGCGCAGCCGACCCCAACGTGAGGTATGGAAGGGACCATCCTGGTGGTGGTGGGGTGGATGTAGGGAAGGATTTGACTTGGAGGTGGAGGGGAGGATGGCGGTGCATTGGAGGGTCAGCATCTGCAAACTCAGCATGAGTAAGTACCGATCTTTATACCGAAGTATTAGAATGTGATTAGATAGAAAACGAAGTTACAGTGTTTAATAATTAAGTCTTCCTGGCAGAACTTACGCTAAAGCTTTCATTTCTGCTATCTGCATTTATGATTTATCTGCAGCTTTTGACACTGTTAATCATCAGATCCTTCTGTCCACCCTCTCATCACTGGGCATCACTGGACCTCAACTGCTGGTTTGAATCTTACCTCACAGATATAGTTCAAAGTTGCCTTGGGAGGGGAGGTATCCAAAACACATTATCTGGTCACTGGGATACCCCAGGGATCAGTTCTTGGACATCTTCTCACTGTTCATCTCTTTTCACTGCCTTCTGGTTACTGCTCACATCAACTTCAAGACATTGAGGCTTGCCTACAGGAAAGTCACAGGCTCCGCACCCTCCTACCCCACTCTCTCTTATGAGTTTACGTGCCCTCAAGGAGCCTCCGGTCTATAAGCGAGTGGTGACTTTGTATTAATAGCACTTCTTGTGTTTATTGCCTCTTTATATTAATCGTTTGTTGTATTCCTCAATTGTAAGTGGATAATTGTAAGTGGATAAAAGTGTAAAAATGTAAATGAATGGTGTTGAATAAGAAAAATATGTTGAAATGTATAAAGGTTAGTGTGTCAAAAGGAGCATAAGGCAGACATGTTTACTCATCAGAGGAAGCGAGAAAGTATCCATGGGGACAGGTGAAAGTTCTAGGTCAGCAGTTTCCATAGTAATGCCTTGGAGAGGAGGAGAGTCTGACATGATGAATAATTTAAGATTCATGCTGAATGCTGGACACACACACACACACACACACACACACACACACACACACACACACACACACACACACACACACACACACACACACAATAAAGGACAGGAGACTATAGCACTCTGGGAGTGCACACTAGCTACTCTCACACTACCTACACTACTCTCTAGCTACCTTCCATTCACAGGCATTCATGTGACTTTAAAAAACTTTTTTATATAAGATATGGCTCGAATATGAGAGTATGAGAGCATGAGACCCTAAAAATTCTGGCTCACTAAGGCAAGTCTCTGAATCATATATAGGGAGTGCAGAATTATTAGGCAAATGAGTATTTTGACCACATCATCCTCGTTATGCATGTTGTATGCATGTTGGTTTTTCCACACGCTTCTTGCGACCCTGTTGACTATTTTGAATGAAACGCTTGATTGTTCGATGATCACGCTTCAGAAGCTTGGCTATTTTAAGACTGCTGCATCCCTCTGCAATATATCTCACTATTTTTGACTTTTCTAAGCCTGTCAACTCCTTCTTTGACCCATTTTGCCAAAGGAAATGAAGTTGCCTAATAATTATGCACACCTGATATAGGGTGTTGATGTCATTAGACCACACCCTTCTCATTACAGAGATGCACATCACCTAATATGCTTAATTGGTAGTAGGCTTTCCAGCCTATACAGCTTGGAGTAAGACAACATGCATAACGAGGATGATGTGGTCAAAATACTCATTTGCCTAATAATTCTGCACTCCTGTATATATTGCCTTGCCTCATATATATATATATATATATATATATATATATATATATATATATATATATATATATATATATATATATATATATATATGAGGCAAGGCAATATATGATATATATATATATATATATATATATATATATATATATATATATATATATATATATATATATATATATATATATATATAATCTTTTTTTTTTTACTGATTTTTGCAAGCAGAGAAGATGTGTAATTTGCTGCAAATAATACTTACACTCCAGTGTGGTTTAGTGGTTGATTTAAACAAATAAAATAAACATGCAATCTGACAAAATGGTTAATTTATGAATGTAACTTGCTTTATAATTAGGGGCCTAGCACCGAAGGAGCGTAGGCACCTATTTTAATCTGTAGTGTTCTTCGTCTTCTTCTTCTTCTGCTCTGGAAGTCTATGGCAGCCCATAGAACTATTTGCAGGAAAGTTATGAAATTTGACACACAGATAGAGGACAGTCTGAACATAAAACATAGTGATTTTTGAGCGTCTAACTCAATCCCTCTAATGCCACCAATTGTCCAAAATTGCACTCATGTTTATGCTAATAACTTTCGAACTGTAAGGGCTATAGAAACAAATTTCTATTTTCGATTGAAAAATGTTCCGCCATTTTTAATTTTCTGAAAAAACTCCTAGTCCATTCAGCAGATCATCTTCAGACCATGGTGACTAAAAATGATGGCCAAAAACTAGATTCTGTGCAGCATGCCATGTCGAACGATACCCAATTTCCCCAAATCGGCCATTTTTGGGCATCAGCCATTTTGAATTTTTTCATAAAATGCTGTTTTTTACAAACACATTGGTGAATGGTTATGAAACTCCAGCCCGATCTCACGGCAATTCGTACTAATTTTACGAGGTGGCTAATTTGTACGAATTGATACGACCTCACTCGTACGAATTCATACGATTTTTGCTAATTGACTTACCCCTGACCCCACCCCTAAACCTACCCATCACGTGGGTTTAGACAAATCGTACGAATTCGTACAAGTGAGGTCGTACAAATTCATACAAATTAGACACCTTTTATTAGTATGAATTGGTCGTGAGATAGCATTGGAAACTCAGTTTGTGCCATCAGCACCATGTCCTAAAGCTACCTAAAGTTTAGAGACAGCGCCACCTTTTGGCCAAAGGTTATAATGAAATAATTGTTAAAAAAGCTATAGCTTTTGATTAATTTAGCCTTCTAATGAAATTCCTTGGGTCATAGATACCATTTTTTTCATATAGGGTTTGAATTTCGGCGTGGGATTGTGCGCATCCCGCATAATTTGACTAATTCTTGCATATTTTTGTGGTCACATTCAAGTGTGTGCACATAGCCTAAAGCCGCCTCTCAGTACTAAATTGAGTTATTTTTAGCTTATTGATCTTAAACTGTCAGATACACACAAACTAATGCCAAAATGGCAGTCTTGGCATAGTATTCGTGTAAACTCAGTTATGTTTTAAAAGAACGTAAACAGTTTAGAAAGAAAATGCATGTGTAACTATAATGGTCTTAAAGTGTGTCAGGTCTTAAAGTGACAGCAGTTTAATATTCCTGCTGCCAAATAATGAGAAAATATTAAAAATATCTATATAGCATTTTCCCCATGTTAACAATGTCAAAAACGTGGCCAGTGTCAAAAATGCTAAGTGGTTCGTAACTTTTTTAACTCCTTCTAGAACGTTTTTTTTTTTACTTCAGATTTTCGCCAAATTTGAGTCATCTTCAAACCATGCTGAGAAAAAGTTATGGATTTAACTAAACTGTTTTTGTATGCCACATCAAAAAGTGGATGGCAGGATGCCAAAACGACTATATCTCTCTGCAATAGCCTACTTAGGCATATTGACAACAAACTTTGCATGTGTCATTGTTACCTCACTCTGGCCAAACCACATCAATTTGGTCACATGCAGCGCCACCTGTTGGTCGAAAGTTATAAACCCTCAAACCCTATTACTATTGATTGTATTATAATTGTTCAGCTAAAATATTATAATTGTTCAGCTAAAATATGTCTTTATTGCTCACTGTTGCAGTTGGTCTGATGCTCTCAGCCATGCTGCCATTACTTATGGTGCCTTATTTGTGATTGGTCCCTTAATTGCTGCTTTCTGCTATTGTTATTATTATTATCAAGTTATTCTATGAATCGTATTAGCATTAAAATAAACATTTCAATCTAGAGATGCAAATATGCTAAAAGGTACAGCCAATAATTGTAAATTAAAACAGCATATTCTGTGTTTCACAAACTGGGCAAATAATCACATTTTAGTAAATTATTTTCAAACATTTATTAATTCGATTGACCACTGAATCATTAATGTAATTACTACAAACACCTATAGGGGTCAGCACTAGCAGCACCTGCGTTACTTTCTGAAAAAGGATTTGGGACCAGTAATTGTCTAGTTTCCTGTCCCTTCTTTACACTTTTTACATCTAATGTATCCATATAACTGTATAATAGAGGTGAAACGGTTCAAATCAAAAGCACCATCTGCTCTAATTCCACTACAAATGAAAAAGACTTGTCAAAAATTGGTTGCCAAGGTAACATGCAATCTGGTGGGACAGGTGTAATGGGGCATTTTGATAGAGTGTTCTGGGTTTGTGTAACTGAGGCAGGTTGTTTTGTACCAGTGGCAATGTGAAGCCATTTTTTGTTGCTTTCACAGAATATACATTTAAAGAGGTGATTTGTTATTTATTAAAAAGATCAGTGTTATAAAGAGGTATCTAGTGAAACATTGTGCTACATTGTTGCACAATTTAAAGGTTATAGGCTTTCAAAAAAAAAAACAACACAGATACCAAATAGACTAAATAGACTATTATTACTAAATAGACTTTATAATGTCTTTGTCTGCATGCTATTTTATTTGTCTATTTGTGCAGAAGTGGCAGGTTGCCATAGCAATGCCCTGGTACCATTCCATCACAGCTGGGATGAGCGTGAAGACTGGGGCCTGACCCCTGTGTGAACCTGGTGGGGTGTGATGCCTTCAAAACACAAGCTGGTCACTTCACAGTATGAGCCAACATATGTGTTCCACAGACAAGCCATTATACATGTGGGGGAAAGCTGGAATTTAAACATAGACCTTCTGATCGTTTACAACCTCTGTTTTTCCTTGGACTCAATACATAGTTTTGTTATTTAGATGGTGTATATTTAAAATGTATTTCAGTTTATTTAATGGCTTTTTGACTCTAGTGTCATATTCTGGTTTTCATATGTAATATAGGCCTATATATAATAATATATATACAAGATATATGTTATATTTTATTTCACATTGCCGTCTCTTGGGCTCTTTTATTCTCTCTTTTATGTCTGGTTCACTATCTTTGTGGGGACTCTCCATAGACGTAATGGTTTTATACAGTACAATGTAGGTGATCTCAGGTTTTACTATCCTTGGTCCCCACAATGTAATATAAACAAGGACACACACACACACGCACGCACACACACACACACACACACACACACACACACACACACACACACACACACACACACACACACACACACACACACACACACACACACACACACACACACACACACACACTCACACACTCACACACACACACACACACTCAAAGCCTTTCGTAAGATCAAGGTGTCTACCTCTATGAAGCCAATATCAATATGGCTTAGAAACAACAAATAATATTATGGGTGAGGGGATGTGTTTGTTGATGAGATTGTGCATGTAGACATATCTGACTTAAAAGTCTGTTAACATTTGCATCACCTGTGTACTGTTTATAGCAGCATCAAGTTCTGATGCTTCATTTACAAAGCACTCACGCAAGCTCATTCAAAGATCTTTGCCATTATGATATATTGTCAACACAAGGGGCAGTATTGCTCTCTATCTGTCCTCTTCTCCATCCTGTAGTATTTTAGAATATAATTTGTGAGAGAATGTTAATGTTTTAGCAGATTAAGGATGTTCTGATGGTGTATTGATGGTATCATAATTATCTAGATCAAAATAACCCTCATTTGCAACTGAAAGCCTAAAGTTATTATGACATGTAACAATTATGATATACAACATAGCAGAAACAGTCAGACAAGTTGCTATATATATATATATATATATATATATATATATATATATATATATATATATATATATATATATATATATATATATATATATATATATATATAATAGCAACTTGTCTACATGGATCAGGCTGTAATAATATAATATATGGAGTAATAATATTTATTTGTATATCAAACATGATGTGATTTGGCTTTGTGTTATCTCTATCAACTAGCAATGTTAAGGAAAGAAAATACAGAAAATATTTGTTCAGGTCATGACCCACTGGAGTGATGACCTCTAATGGTTCGCTGAACGCAATAGATATCATCCTTACAAAACAATACCCTCATGGATACATACATAAACACACACAAAAACATCCTGGAAAAGCACAGCAAAACATTTACAGATACTCTGATCAAAAAAGGAAGTGGAAGAGCATCTGTAGCTCCTGGTTGGCAATAATTGACAAATCATGAATAACTGTGCTCAAGAGCTACTTTCTTAGTCTTAGCACTGAATACGGATAGAAGTAAATGAAAATTAGTAGTATATGAAAATATTTTAAAATGCACCATATTCATGATGGTCTTTAATTGAGCCAAACAAGGGTCTACAAAGAAATGTATAGTAATGAGATATTTTCTGTGTGCATGAAAACCACATCAACAAATATTCATTCATAAGACAAAGAGGGGACATAAGACATGAATTGAGGCATGTCCTTAAGGCATCAGATATCACAGCTGCAAACTTCAACAAGAGTCACTGTGAGTCACCAAAATGTATGAAATGTATTACCTCCATCTCTGCATTACATGTGGCTGCAGGGCTTTGAAGAAAATCCCATTTGAAACTGTTTCAGAGGTGTGGTGTTGGTTGTACCGTGCATGAAGCATTCAATCATTAAGATGGTTCCTATGAGGAAAAAAAAAAGTAATTTAACTCTGTCTTGTGTTGGCCTGTCACACAATATCAGTCTTGAGAACATGAGCTATTTTGTCTTCCACTACAGTAGATTAACAATGAAAACTGTGGAGCTAGCCACCCAAAGCTAATTTAAGCATACACAGATGAATAGGAGAGAGCGGGGCACAACCTCTCGATTTTGGACTTTCTCAGTTTGTGTAAATCCACTTGCAGGTTCAGAGTATTTATTTTTTCCGACATTAATTGCACACGTCTAGTACAAATATGTGGTTTTGTTTCATTAATACAGTGTATACCTTTTTCTTGATTTACCCCGAAAGAATGGAAGTGAAAAGTGTCAACATGCCCCTTAGGTGGGGTACATTGTAACATGTCAGGGGGCACTTTGTAACATGAGCAAATGACCGCTTAAAATGTTACCTGATATAATCAAAAATATATATATATTTTAAATATTTTGTTAATAAAATACAATTATTAAATAAAAAAAATTATAATTATAAAATAAATACAAATTTTTGAGTTTGACAACAAACACATCTCTAAATACAGCTATACAGCATTGGTAAAAACATAATAATAACAAATTATTTCTGAGCATTGACTCTCAGTCATAATTCACCCTTTTTCTCATGGTTTCTCAAAATAATTCCTAAAAGTATAGAATAATAGCATATTTCTAATAGAGGCTCATTGTAACTGGTCTTCTGCTTGTTAGATCAGCATTAAAGAACGATCTCATTTGTTAAATAACATATATTGAATTAAAATAATATCAGATTTGTCTAGTTTTAAATAAACACAAAAAAACAGAGATGAAAAATAAACTTAAGTAAGAAATGTACTTTTGCTTTGACAAAATAAATGTTCAGTGATATATTCCAAATATTTTTTAATTTTGGCTCATTTTTTTCTCTAAATAATATTGATATAGTGTTGATTTGGCAACACAAAGTTTCGTCATCCTGGCATGTGTGGAAAGCTTTAAATATGCTTGTTACAACTAATTACGGTAGTTGTGCCCCGCGCTCCCCTACTTTTTGTTTAGCTCGTTTTCCCTTAATAATCCTGTGAGGACCTGTTATTCCAACACAGACAACACTGACAAATGCCTTCTTATGGGGAATTTTTTGGTTGTTTGAATGCATTTTGTACTATAATGTTTATTTATTAATGTATATTTTACTTATGTTTTACTGATTTAGCTATATTATTGATAAGATTTGAACCCAGGATGTTGTAACTGTGGAGTGTGAGGGGAATATCTCTGCAAACTTCTCGTTTAACTACAAATTGATTGCCTTTCCAAAATAGGCCCTCTCAATTGTGATGTGAACCAGTGACCCAAGGATGATAAAAAAAATATTGTTGGTCATCTTGGTCAGCCCCCTGAGACATTGGGAAAAGATTAAATCGCTGTTTACGTCGCTAAGCTAACAGGCTAACACCATGCTAATCCCACTAAGCGGCTGTTTATGTAAACGCTCGAGCCAAGGAATCCCTGATGAGGGCTTTATTGACCTAAGGCTCAGACATGTGCGCGCACACCTCCACGCATTTAGATCACTTCACAGTTCCATGGACATGTCAATGGAGGGATGGACAGATGGTCCCAAAGGTACTGAAATGGACACACACACCCTGTCCATTTCTCCGACCCTTATCCACATACAAAAACAGAGACAATGAGACTAAGTTAAATGGATAGTTCACCCAAAAATGAAAATGTTGTCATCATTTACTTCATTTACCAAATGTTGTTCCAAATGTGAGTTTCTTTTTTCTGTTAAACCCATATATATATATATATATATATATATATATATATATATATATATATATATATATATATATATATATATATATATACAGTATATATTCAGACCCCCTTATTTTTTCACTCTTTGTTATATAGGCTAGCAGCCATTTGCTAAAATCACTTAAGTTTTTTCTTATTAATGTACACAAGCACCCCATATTGACAGAAAAACAGAATTGTTGACATTTTTGCAGATTTATAAAAAAAAAAAAAACGTTTTTCACACCTGAATTTGGGGATCCTCTGCCATTCCTCCTTGCAGATCCTCTCCAGTTCTGTCAGGTTGGATGGTAAACGTTGGTGGACAGTCATTTTCAGGTCTCTCCAGTGATGCTTGATTGGGTTTAAGTCAGGGCTCTGGCTGGGCCATTCAAGAACAGTCATGGAGTTGTTGTGAAGCCACTCCTTTTTTATTTTAGCTGTGTGCTTAGGGCCATTGTCTTGTTGGAAGGTGAACCTTTGGCCTAGTCTGAGGTCTTGAGCACTCTGGAGAAGGTTTTCGTCCAGGATATCCCTGTACTTGGCCGCATTCATCTTTCCCTCGACTGCAACCAGTCGTCCTGTCCCTGCAGCTGAAAAACACCCCCACAGCATGATGCTGCCACCACCATGCTTCACTGTTGGGACTGTATTGGATAGGTGATGAGCAGTGCCTGGTTTTCTCCACACATACCGCTTAGAATTAAGGCCAAATCTTGGTCTCATCAGACCAGAGAATCTTATTTCTCACCATCTTACCATAACTCCATGCAGGCTTTCATGTGTCTTGCACTGAGGAGAGGCTACCGTTGGGCCACTCTGTGATAAAGCCCCAACTGGAGGAGGGCTGCAGTGATGGTTGACTTTCTAAAACTTTATCCCATTTCCCGACTGCATCTCTGGAGCTCAGCCACAATGATCTTTGGGTTCTTCTTTACCTCTCTCACCAAGGCTCTTCTCCCCCGATAGCTCAGTTTGGCCGGACGGGCAGCTCTAGGAAGGGTTCTGGTCATCCCAAACGTCTTCCTTTTAAAGATCATTGAGACCACTTCGCTCTTAGGAACCTTAGGGGCAGCAGACATTTTTTTTTTTTGTAACCATGGCCAGATCTGTGCCTTGCCACAATTCTGTATCTGTGCTCTTCAGGCAGTTCCTTTGACATCATGATTCTCATTTGCTCTGACATGCACTGTCAGCTATAAGGTCTTATATAGACAGGTGTGTGTCTTTCCTGATCAAGTCCAATCAGTATAATCAAACACAGCTGGTCTCAATTGAAGGTGTAGAACCTTATAAATATATATATATATATATATATATATATATATATATATATATATATATATATATATATATATATATATATATATATATATATATATATATATATACACAGTGGGTACAGAAAGTATTCAGACCCCCGTACATTTTTCACTCTTTGTTATATTGCAGCCATTTGTTAAAATCATTTTAAGTAAAACATTTCTCATTAATGTACACACAGCACCCCATATTGACAGAAAAACACAGAATTGTTGACATTTTTGCATTTATTAAAAAAGAAAAACTGAAATATCACATTGTCCTAAGTATTCCCTTTGCTGTGACACTCATATATTTAACTCAGGTGCTGTCCATTTCTTCTGATCATCCTTGAGATGGTTCTACACCTTCAATTGAGACCAGCTGTGTTTGATTATACTGATTGGACTTGATCTTCTATATATATATATATATATATATATATATAGAAGAATGTTGGTAACCAGAGTTGAAGGTATAGCCAATGACTTCGATAGTAGGAAAACAAAACTATGGAAGTCAGTGGCTACCATCACTGTAAACCCCCAGTAGGGTAAACTCAGATTAAACAAATTAGTTCAATTAAATTACCTTTTATGAGTATATAGAACTCTTTCTTTTGAGTTCACAAAACTAACACTTTTTAAGTAATCTGAATTGGCTAATTGTTTTGAGTAACTTGTTTCTTTTAATTTAGACAAACTTAATTTTAATTTAATTAAATGTTGAACATTGATGTTACCATCATGGTGACGAGTATAGCATGAGCTTGGTTTGAGCACAGGTATGTTTAATATGCTGTACTCATTTAGTAATTTAATTGCTATGCATAAATGCTGCCAAAAGCATTGTATTACCAATTAGACAGTTAGCATTTACTGAATTAGCTAGTTAAAGCTAAACAAGATTTCACTTCTAAAAATATTTAAGTTGAGATTACATGATTATTTTAAGTTAAATGTCTGAGTTAGCATACTCAAATATTTTTAGGTTTAGAACAATTAAAATATACAAGTATAAATAAAAATATGTCAGTTCTGCTTCCTGAAACTTTTAATTTATTAACTTAAAAATAACACTGTAAAAATATTGCCTTGGTTTTACTCAAAAAATTGAGGCAACTATTTGCATTACACTTCTAAGTATTTTGAATCTAATTTGTATTTGAGCCTCTTGTTTGTCCTGAGCAGTTAAACTGCCCAATGTTCTTCAGAAAAATCCTCCAGGTCCTGCACATTCTTCAGTTTTCCAGCATCTTTTGCATATTTGAACCCTCTCCAGCAATGACTGTATGATTTTAAGACCCATCTCTTCACACTGAGGACGATTGAGGGACTCAAACACAACTTTTAAAAAAGGTTCAAACATTCACTGACGCTCCAGAAGGAAACACGTTGCATTAAGAGCCGGGGGGTGAAAACTTATTGAATTTGAAAATCAAGGTAAATTGTACTTAATTTGTCTTCCGGGAAATGTAAGTATCTTCTGTAGCTTCTGAAGGGCAGTACTAAACGTTCGCCCTGTTCAAAAGTTTTCAACGGGTCATTTTTAATAAATTCAGCTATTTTATTTGTCTTGTGGACTATATGTAAAAAAAAATGTTATATGTAAAATATCTTATTTAGGACAGCAATAAATAAAAAAAGAATGCATTTTGTTTGATCCTCTTTCATTTTGTGAAAAATTATTCACATTTTCACAGATTTTGCAAGCGGTTCACATACTTTTTCTTGCAACTGTATTTAATATGCAGTAGAAACAAACCTCAATACTGCTCGTTACTCATTGAGCAAAGCAATTCATATGATGCATTTCGCCTGCCTGTCGTCATCCTAATGTAAGGCTCCACTCGTCACCATCACGGTAACCCCAAAACTCCAACATGTCAAAAACGCTTCTAAATCCCAACTTCATTGAATATTAAACAATAATATCAAGCCATCTACTTAATTTATCTTGCTTAAAACACATTAAGAAAACACATACACAAATTCTCTTCCAATTAAATCTCACACAAAACAATCTGGGAACTAAAAATCTCCTTACCCCCAGTAAGTAGATCCACAATAAAATAAATAAAGTTGTGACAAAATGTTAATCTGAATAATATTGATCAAGTAGGAAACATCCTGGAAACCGCAACAGTCACTCCTGATGTAGACAACGCTGTTATAAAATTACACTAAAATATGAAATATGTGAAAATTTGCTAGATTTATGTTGCAATATGGAAAAATACATTGTCACCATGTGAAAAGGTTTCATTGCATCAGCCAAATCTAGTAGTAAATATTTTAATTAAATTGAATGTCTCGGTTACATATGTAACCCTCGTTCCCTGAGGAGGGAATGGAGACGTAACATCAGTGACTGACGAATGGGGTTTTTGCTTAGAAGCCTATCATCTTCGAGATCTTAGAAAACGCCCAATGGCGATGAAATGCCAGACTAGTACGGACGAAGGACACCCACTTAACACAGGAATACCAAGGTACACTGGTTAGCATATTCCACGTGGAAACATGCACCAAGTGCCTGCCTGCAGGGACGACTTAAGAAACAAATTATGACCCGTGGAGGGGCTGCATATGGAAGAACTCTGGGGTAACCAGGCGAAGGTGGATTTTTAAACCCCAGGGGTGGCAAGGGCTTGCCAAGGGAAACACACCTGCTCAGAGAGGCTTACAGTGGAAATACACATATGGGGGTCACCCAGCAGGGGAACCATGCACATGGCTGCACCTAGCCAAACATGAGGACTGACCAAAAGGGCATGCACTCTGGTGTCAGCATGGACAGTGCTGGAGGAACTCAGGGCTTCAGGGAAGCATAATGAGGAAAATATTGTACGCATCCAGTCCGTGGAGTGGAATGGCGAGCAAGCAAAGACACCTGAGCCTGTTCAGTTACCGACCACTACTTGAGGCGAGTACATGAGAGGACACAGGCTTCACTCGGAGGTTATAAAACCTGGCAAATGTGTTGGGTGTCGCCCAGCCTGCAGCTCTGCATAAGTATGTTAGCGAGGTGCCATGCACTCGAGCCCAAGAGAAGGCCACACTCCACACTCCTAGGGGGCATGGACGACCCTGCGTCTGTTAAGCCAAGACAAAGGTGTCCACTGTCCAGTGCGACAAATTTTGCTTGGAGAGAGCCTTTCCCTTCCGCTTCCCACCATAACAGACAAAGAGCTGGTCTGAGGTCCTGAAACACTTCGTTCTGTCTATGTACGCACAAAGGGCACGTACTGGACAGAGCAGGGCCAAGGCTTGGTCTGCCTCCTCCAAAAGCAGCACTTGCAGGTTCACCACCTGGTCCCTGAATGGAGTGGTGGGAACCATGGGCACATATCCAGGCACGCTTTGTCAACCGAAAATGCCTGCAGATCCCCTACCCTCTTGATGGAGGCCAAAGCGGTCTTCATCGACAGGAACCTATGCTCGACTGATTGCAATGGCTCAAAAGGAGCTCTCTGCAGGGTAGATAAGACCATTGCGAGGTCCCAAGAGGGTACGAGGGGTGAGCGAGGAGGATTTGGTCTCCTCCCCCCCCCTCAGGAACCTAATGACCAGGTTGTGCTCACTTAGGTTGTGGTAGGCTGAGATAGCGGCCACATAGACCTTGAAGGTGAAAGGAGACAGCCTTCGTTCCAACCCTTCTTGGAGGAATGAGAGCACGGACCCGATCAGCATTTCCAGGAGTCTTCTCAACAAGAAGAGCACCAGGTGATGAAGAGGTTCCACTTCAACTCATACAGTAGGTGTGTCTAGTAGACAAGGCCATAGCGGAAGTGCAGGTTACAGAGACCGGGACGCGGGTGCCAGAGGGTGCCCTGTCTCTGAGAAAGGAGGTCCTTCCTCAGAAGAATCGACCAGGGAGGGGCAGTTATCTGGCCGGCCAATATGGGGCGACCAAAAGGATCTGCTCCTTGTCCTCCCTGATCTACCTGGGGGAAATGCATATTTGCAGATGCCCCATGGCCAGCTGTGCACCAGTGCATTTGTGCTGAGGGTTTCCTCGGTCAGGGCATAAAACAGGCAGCAGTGGGAAGAGTCATGGGAGGCAAACAGATCTACCTCTGCGTCACGGGACTGTTCAAACCAGCTGAACCATCTGGGGATGGAGTCTCCATTCTACAGGAAGTAGCTGAAGCCATGAGAGCTCGTCAGCTGCATAGTTCAGGTCTCCCGGAACGTGAATGGCATGAAACAGCCTCAAACGCTTCTGACTTCATAAGAGGAGATGGCGGGCGAGTTGCGACACACGGCAGGAGAGTAGACCACCCTGACGGTTAATGTACGCTACTGTGGCCATGTTGTCTGACCTGACCAGAGTATGTGAGCGGAGTGGAGTGGGAGCAGTGCGAGGAATGGAGCGGCGTGATTTTGAATGGAGTGAGGAGCGGATTTTTTAAAAGTCGGAGCGTCGTGGTTTTCACTCGCTTCGAGAGCGCTCCACTACCGCTCCATCACAAGTGCCATTCATGTCAACAGGCCATGATATAACTGCAGTTTCATCCAGAACACACACGTTAAACACGTATAACTAGCTTCAGTGCCGCCGCTGCCACCACGCGCTGCACGTAGGGCGCCAAGTGCTCAGGGGGTCACCACAAGAAAATGCTCTCTCCACCGCGGGCATCATAAAGTAATTGCGCTTAGGGCATCACGACGACCAGCAGCAGGACTGACTATACCTTGATACAGATGGATCATTCAAATCAGAAAGAATGTAAAGGTTATGATGACGGCAACGTACATGAGCGGGATGTTATAGTTCAAGGATAATTTTTTTTGTGCTTTATACATACTGAATATGATCGGGTGAAAGCACATTTTAAACAGGTGGCACTTATTCACACGCACAAGCGTTCTCTCTAATGCATTCAAACAAATGTAGTCTTACAGTGCTTATCTGCTTACAGTTATCTGTATCTGATTTTAAATGACCAGAAATCTGTTTGCTCTTTTCCCAGATGACCCGAAGGCCCAAGCGGGGTGAGGTGCCGGAGCACTAAGTCCTTGTGTCCACAAACCTGGTCTCGAGAGTGAGAATAAGGATAAGGAATAAGGATTCCCCTCCGGGGAGAGGCCCTTTCACCATCTCCTGGAAAGAACTGGAACCCATCTCTGAGTTGTCTGCATCAAGAGCACCACCTTGCCTGCCGTTTGGAAGGGTGCTTAGGATAGCCATGCCTAAGCATTATTTACATTGTTAAATTGTTTATAATGAATTGATTAAGAAATAATAAGAAGGTTGATGTCTGAAAAAAATTATGAGGAGGAGGGTAGTGAATGATGTCCCGGGTAACTAAAGACCCTATGCGTTTAAGGGTTAAAGTGACTCAGAGAGCTCTCTTGTTTCCCCTAGCTAACAATTTTTGTTCCCAGAATGTTTCAAGAATGTTTATAGTCATGTAAAATAGCACCTGCACCCCTATCCCCACCCCCACCGAAACACAGATGACACACTTCATATATGTATATTTGTGTCAGACGAACACTCCCTGCAATGTTCTGGGAATATTAATTTATCGGGGTTTAAATAATAATTTATTATCTGTAATGTTTTTTTTTTAAGTAAAACTTTTTTCTTTATAACAAAAGAGTATGTTTATAATATTTTCTGTCTATGCCATCTACAAACTGATTGACAGACAGCCATCAGCCTCAGTAATCTTAAGTGGCAAAAGATTACTATCTAAAAATTTCAAACATGTACTGATCTGTAACTTGCAAATGTTTATTTTCAGTTAACGGCATTCAACACACAGATAGTTTAGCATGATTACATTCCCACTGTGTTCTTACCTATTTTGGCAGAACTATAATAAATAGACTGTCCTAAAAAATTATCTCTTGATGAAAATGATTAAATGATTAATAGATTTATCAAATTGTCTCTTTTGAGAGAAATACATTTTGTATTTTTGCTTGAACAGACTTTCTGAAGGATTTTTTTTTTTTTTGACCTCCTTCACATAATTTGATTGAGCAGCCAGCTGCCATTTGGCTATCGGCGGTTGTGTCTTCAGCCTCTCCATGTCCTGTCTTAGTATTGCCGTGACTGCGTTAAGTTCCTGTCAGGATATTGGCTGACAGAGTGTTTAGCATGCACGCTGGGGTCTGGTGTATAAACGACCAAAATGCCAGTCTATAGATCATGAGGGGACTAAAGATCACATCACCGGCCACACAGACACATGGGTGACACGTCACGCTCCGATGGAATGATCCCTGCCAACGTCCGGCAGTGATGATCAGGGTAAAGACAGCTCTGTCATTAAATGCTCGCTTGTATGGGAATCACTTGGCCACTGTTGCACAAATTATAATGTGGGGAGGTAATAGTGCCCAGGTGTGAGCCTAAAAGCCCAAAGAGGTCAGGATCTGCAAATAGACCTAGGCTGTCTATGCAAAGTTTTAAAAATGAGGAGCCTACGGAGGCTTTCTGGTCCAATGCTAAACAAAACAGCAGAAGAGCCTTTCTAGATTACTCATCATGATGAGCTATTTGTCTGTAAGAATAAATGGCACTAGAATTTAAGTGGCAAGACAAGGGAAGGAACTGTCTGTTTCTGTTAATCACAGACCTCTCAACAGTTGATAACTTCATATTATCATTAGAAATATTCTGATGATCAATGACCAAAAATATCACAAGTTATATTTACTATAAAAGCAAAATTTAAATGATTTAAAAGGATTGTTCACCAAAAATTAACAATTGTCATCATTTACTCATGCACCCTCATGTTGTCCCAAACCTTTATAACTTTATAACTTTATGTTAACACTAACGATAAGGTTTCGTTAGTTACCATTAGTTAAATACTTCAGTTCTAAGAATGATCAATTAATTAATCTTAGTTGATGTTAATTTCAGCATTTACTAATGCATTATAAAAATCAAAAGTTGTATTTGTTAACATTAAGCACTAGGCCTACTAACATGAATAAAAAATGTAAAACTGTATTTTTTATTAACTAACACTAACAAAGATTGATAAATACTGTAACAAATGTATTGCTTATTGTTAGTGTATGTTAGTTAATACAATGTATTGTTAACAAATGAGACCTTATTGTAAAGTGTTACCGACTTTATTTCTTCTGTTAAAAGCAAATATATTTTTTTTTTGTTAATATCTCAGTGTTATACAACGAAGGTCAATGAAGTTCTCTGTTTAAAACTGTTGAAACATTCATCGGAATATCTTATTATGTTCTACAGAAAAACAAAAATCATACAAGTTTGGAATGACATAAGGGTCAGTAAATTATTAAAGAATTAAATTTTTTGGGAATCACTGTATTGATCTTATTATCCACTTGTCTATCATAGCTGAACTTGTAAGACTAAACCATTTTAATGTATGTAGTGCCCTGTCTTCCAAGTCTACATCAGCACCTGGTCCTTTCCATCCAGTCAGCTATGAACACTCGTTGCCTTGTGGGAGATGTAGTTTGCATTTCATTCCAGTCTCATGCAGGTGTGTGTCAGGTGCGACTTGGCTTTGCCTAGAGGGGACAGACAATAATTACTCCTGCATAGCTTCACTGTAGATGTCTGACAGCATGTCTATCTTTGCCTTTCTTTTTCTTTTTTTTTTTTTGTAAGCGACATTTAGTGTGAGAGTGGGTATGTGTGTGAAAAAGACATGATGTTTCAGTTAATAAACATAGTTGAGTGTCACTGCCCCCCGGGTTACATTTCCATTCTTCTGAGAACAAGAATATCATTATTACTCAGACACTGACAGTGTGACTATTGTTGGCATTAACAGGGAGAAGAAAAGCAGTTGTTGAAAACCATGATGTACAAATGATAACACTAACGTACCTCCAGCCCTACAGCCATCCCTGTCATTGATGACCGTGCCTTAAAATGAGTGAGATAACTGACCATCATTTTACTGGTCTTTGTATTTTTTTTATTAACTTTATGAAATAAATGCATTGTCTTCCTGAAGCTTATCTAATCCTATATTTATCTTAAAAAAGCATACTCTTAAATTGATTGATTACATTTACTCTTCTGATAGATAAAATCTCCATAAGAAAAAAAATCTAATCATCAATTTGTCACACAGAGGACAAATTGCACCAAATCCATATAGACAATGTTTAAATGGTAGGCCTGTCAAAAGGCATGTGAGCGTCATTTTTCATTTTGATCTTATGTTTGCCTTGTGTATGTGTGTGAATTCTTCGCAAGGAAGAGAGACTATTTCCTCAGGGCTAATTGGTGCAGGTGAGCTGAACTTGAAACAGAATCAGTATTATCTGATGAACCTCGGTTTTGCTTGTAGGAAAAACTAACTATGGAAATTTCCCCCACATTTCATCACCTATCCTTTTTATCTCCCTCTTTCTTGCACTTGAAGAATATTTTCACATGCAAGCATTAATAGAGTATTTATTATTATATTATATTATATTTCATTATTCAAAGTTGCTTGTCCACAGGCCCTTTGGTCTATTGACCATTGTAAATATATTTAGATTTTTTTTTTTTAAATCAGGAGGCTGTAATTCAGATAATTTTCAATTTAATAATAACTCCTCTCAGTCACAGGCAGAGGCATATAAATATATTGCCTTACAGCCATTTTTATGCCATATATAAAAAAGCATGAAACATTTCAGATAATAAATATACCTAAATTAATAGTTTGTGTGTGTATGTGTGCATTCATTTTCTTCCCTCATATGAATGTTTGTGTCCTTGTGGAAGTTTCTTTGTGTATTTAAGTTATTGTGGGTGCAGTCATTTCAATCAAGCAGTGGCACTCACATCAGTTAAGTTGTAGTGAGGTGTTCTGGGAGGTGTTGACAGATCGCACAAAAAGAGCATGCTAAAACGCTCAGTCCATCTCCACGGTTACCCGATCTCCTGCACAGACAAGAGGTGCCTCATTGGCTGCCAGGCTGGGGTCACTGTGAGGTTAAGACAGTGTGATGGATGGACCTCTCTCTTTCTGTCCTTTTTACTCTATCTGCCTCTCTCTACCCCCCATTTCTTCCTCTTTTTCTGTCTGATTCTTGCTTGAACACCCCTCTCTTTTCTCTAATCCATTTTAGGCAAAACTATAGGCTTCATGTATGACAATGAGAGTGAAATTCAATGCATATTCTGTTTGTGTTATCATTATAGTACAGTTTGTTTTACTGAAAGGACGGTTGACTACATAATCACAAGAACACAAAGAAAGACTGTGGAAAAGTGAGTCTTTTTATAACCTGAGACAACATGTCTTGTGCATTGCTTTCTACATGTGCAGTTCAGTTCCATTATCAGTTGCAAGGATGGACATTTGGAAATGTTTTCATATGCTATTGTTTTTGTCAGCACAGAAAAAGTCTTCATTGGTCATTTGTTTAAGCTTGTAATCATCATAAATCAATCAAACTATTTGAGGGATGTTTTATATTTTATTTTAATTCCTTGTCTATCATGCTTGTCTTGAAAAATATGTAATTATTTGTTAATCTAATGAAAAGATCAGAGACAAGAAAAAGTATTTTTATTCATTGCAGTCCCAGTATTTCTTAGTTTTGGGTAAATAAAATAACAGTAACAGTAAGTAAATTTTCTTTAGCTATATGTGTGTTGCTAAGCATGCACACATATAGCCACATTTTCTTTGTGTAATGCTTAATACTATACCACTTAAATAAGTTCAGGATTAGGTTGTTTTGTTGGCTTGATTATTTCTGACTCTTAAGGCTAAGACTGATCAGTATAAGACCTCAGGAAAATGCAAGATTTTAGTCTTGATTCTTCAATTTTGCCTTGTTGTGAAATACAAACTAATTGATTTATATATTTTGGCTCATACCACCTATGCAAAGTGGGTAAATTATTAAATTTATATTTTTCATTAAAAAAAAGATAACTGATTAGAACTGAGTGGAAAAGTAACTTTTAAAAAAACCGAGCATGTAGACAAAACCTATAGCAAATTTTTGGGGTTTAGACCAATAGTTTAAAAAATAATGAATGAATTTTAGGATCAAATTAATTTATGTTAGACATTAGTTTTTAACATCAAACCCGCAACAGTGGGTTATTTTAGCTCCTGCACTCTCTGTCTCTCACATGCATAATCCAAAGTGACCAACAGGTGTTCTACCTTCAGCAACATGCCCAAACACAGACAAAGAAAAAGACTGTAGAAGAGATATATAGGCTATATATATATATATATATATATATATATATATATATATATATATATATATATATATATATATATATATATATATATATATATATATATATATATATATAAATACAAACACATGCATGTATATATTTAAGAAAAATATGTTATATTTATATATTAAATAAATTACATAAATATATATCCAGTATGTGCATGAAGATATGTCTTAAATATATACATGCATGTGTTTGTATTTATATATACATAATAATTATACACAGTACACACACATATTATGTAAACACAAACTTTTATTTTGGATGAGATTAATCTAGATTGATCTGTGCCCACCACTAATAGAATAATTGATTGCCATATGTAGGGAATAAGTACTATGAACGTGACATGATTTTTTTTTGTAAATTAGGCCTACTTACTGCCTCTTTCGCTTCATATAGAATATGGTATGATAGCACTCGCTCAGTGTTAAGATCGCAATAATGTTAGCTCTCACTGACCAATAGTCGAAATGACCCCGGTGTTTTCTTACGGGGGTCAGGTCAGCCTTTAATGCAAAGTGAAAAATAAAATAAATATGCACGTGAAAGAATAGCCTACATTTTTACAACAATAATGTAATTTTTACAAAACATTATTATTGTTTGTTTAAGAACTGGAATAATTGAAAAGTTTATTTATAAGAGATATTTTAATCCCTGCTCATTATTGCAGTAAATAACTCAATTAATAAACAAATGTAACACTTTAATGATATTATTGTAGGCCATGTTTCAGTTTTTAATCCTTTGTTATCAGTCTCTTTGGAAACAAATTAAGATATATAGGTTATGAAGATAACACGAATTGTTATTGGCGTGCAGAATATAATCGCATTTATGTTTTCACAGTCATGAGCCTTAGGTTAATTGTAAATTAGGCCTATTTGTCAAATATTGATTTTTGTTTTTTATTGTTATTTTTTTATTCAAATTATTTGTAGCGTAATGAACTGTATGCAACTATGCATATAAAATATTTTACTATTGTTAAATGGATAAAAATGGTGTCATATGGGTCACACAAAGAGTGTCATGTTTTTGCGTTATAATTGACTGTTTATTATTTCAACATTATGACAAATCAAATCGATAATTCTCAGCGCGTTGTCTGAATTTACAGAAAAAATCTTATTCAAAAAGTTGAATGGAAAGTTCTTATTTTCAGTCAAGAAAATACTTTAATACGATTATTATTTGTAACATCTAAGCGTCGAGTCTTTGAAGAACTTACGCAACCGGACCAGAAGATATTTAAGCTCCACACGGACTCACACGCAACCCTCATGTGCACCTGTGGCGTTACGGTAAAGGTGAAGCTCAGTCAAGACCGGTGTGTGCGTAGTGAAAATGTCGCGCTCTCTGCACTCAATGAAGTAAGTTAAATGAGTGTTTTTATGATATTTGTTTTGTGCTCAGGGCAATTGTTTGTTCATGCCTTTATAGGGGCTACACAGTTTGTGCGTGGAATGTCCTTATAATGAAATGTGTACCAACGTGTGTGTGTGTGTGTGTGTGTGTGTGAGAGAGAGAGAGAGAGAGAGAGAGAGAGAGAGAGAGAGAGAGAGAGAGAGAGAGAGAGAGAGAGAGAGAGAGAGAGAGGTATCCTAAGTGTATCCAAAGTTGAACATGTTTTGCCTTCGGATCTGTTTTTGCTCGCTCTGTTACTGCTTCACTCGACACTCTGTAAGCAAAACTGATATGTGTGATATGAGGACTCACACCTCATCAACACGGATGGGGTCAGACCGACTCATTCTTGTCGATAGTTGAGATGATTTAATCGATGTTCACTCTTTTTTTCCCCTTGTCCTTCGTTTGCCTTCTATAAACTAACAGGTCAATGGGGTTGTCATCACGAATGACGGTGACAGCATTGCGCATCTTCTTTCGTGGATAAACATGCTTACCATGTGCCAATATATTTTTTGTCCCTGAGGAAGAAACAACGCGCGGACGCATACATCAGTTATGGAGCCAAAGAGTGAGCTTTAGTATAGATTAGGACTATGCAAAGTAATCGATGATTTAAACATAACAGTCCAGCCAAAAAACTATATAATGAACAAAAAATGGAAGGTAGCCTATCACATTGTCAGTAATATTTTGAACGTTAAATGTGGCTGTGTGGTAGGCACTGTAGCACAATCATGAGTAAAGGACCAGTGTTCAAATAAATTGTAGTTGAGGAATTTTTAATTCACACATTTAATTCACCCGTATCGTGATCTTTTTCTAAAGCATGTTTCTAACGGAGACTTGTGCTTTCATCTCCGACTGATAAAACTCAGTATGACCTTCGACAACTTAAAAGAATTGCGCATCATGTTGCAAAACTCACACCACATTCACAAAATCAGGGATAACACTATTCGCGGTCCAGAAAAGTTGTCAGTGTCTTCAAACAAGCCTTCGCCGAGAGTTACAATTGATTAATCTCTCTTGATAACACATTACTTAAATATATTGCACTATTTCTCTAGGTTCTTGAGGTAGGCATTTTGACAAATGGTGTACAAGACGTGTAAAAGTGCAGCATTTGCTATTACTGTGCACAATAATGCACAGTCCACTTGTTCTATAGGTGCTTGACAAGGTGCCCAAGACTATTAACAGTCATTTTACAATAACACAAAGCACAGGTAAATACACTGAATGGTCAGAAAGGTCGAAACAAAGTTATGCAATGGTCTCTGTATGGCACATGATGATTTTGACAATGACTTTGAAACGAGACAGTAACTGTTCTGTAATAACAGGTTGGCGGTTGACGTGAGAGCCGTTTAATTCGAGGAGTATGCATCAACAGTCGGGGAAGTTGGAGAGGGCGTGGATGGTGCGGAGAGCGACTTTTCGGATGCATCCTCGGGTTTTTCGAGACCATCCTTCAGTTCAGACGGAGATTTGGGCAAAAGACCTTCCTTTTCCCGTTTCTTTTGCTTCATACGGCGATTTTGGAACCAAATCTTCACCTGAGTCTCGTTCAGTTGGAGCGCAGCCGCAATCTCCACACGCCTCGCGCGAGTCAAGTACTTATTGAAATGAAACTCCTTTTCAAGCTCTGTCAGCTGTTTTGTAGTAAAATTGGTGCGTACAGTGTTTGGCTGCCCACCAAATCCATACTCTCCAGCTTTCCCTGAAGAGAGGCGATAAACAGATAGCTAAATGAGTGCGCATGCAATTCATATCAGTGCCTTGGTCTAGATGTTTTTATTTATTTTATTTTACTCACCAAGGGTGTTCGGAAATTACTATTCTTTTTCAATCGTAGCACAAATGTCCTAATGTTTGAGGGAAAAATAGACCTTGACATGTGAAAGTTATCCATTCACTCACCTGTTTTTGGCGGGTTCCGTTTAACCTTCATCCAGTCAAATGTCTGCCCTGTGGACACGCCATCTGATAGAGGTGAACAACATGCATCGTGATGAGCCACATGCAGTGGAGATAGCGGATTTGAGCAGCCCGCCACAAACGTAAGGTTCGGCTGATCCGGACTATTACCATATGTAGCTGAGGCGTACTGGAACTGGCCATGGAGGTGAACGTTTCCGCTACTGTAACCATGGCGATGGTGACGGTGCTGCACAACCGTGGAGGAAATATTTCCAGAGTAAACTAATGGGCCGCACTGGGGAAAGTTCACAGACGAGTCCACATCCTGATTTAGGGCATAGTGACTGTATCCGGAGCAAAAACTTTGAGTCCCGTAACTTGGATGGGCGCTGTAGGTAATTGACAGAGTCCCGGGGGACTGGTAGGAGCCGGCTTGATGTGGCTGAGGGTTAATTGCGTCTTGTGATGATCTACTGGACATGAACCTTTCGTCCCCACTGCAGCTATTTACCCTAACAGCACACGATGATTGGAATGTTGAAAGTCCGTGGTCGCCATGGAACGCTCTGACTGAGCAAGAGCCTCCGCCACCTCCATCTCCACCACCACTTATGGCCGAGAAATCTAGGAATGTGCTCATTGTAGCATCTTCCTGGGCGTCTCTGCGCGTGGCTGCCACACTGGCAGATCTTTGGGCCCGTGGACTGATTAACGTCTCACCACTCACCCGGGGTTGAACCGAGCCACCCTTCTGCCTCCTTCAATCAGTCGTGGATTGGGGGGTGTCGGCGAGCTAGTGATATGAATGACCAGTGACAGTCACGTGGTCTGGGTCAGCCAGTAATCAGTTGTTCTGTCTCATCTTGATCTTAAGTGGCCTCGCACTGACAGGTTGTCGTTAAAGACCAGACTTATGTAAATGCCGACCTCTTGTCGATCAACGTGACGTAGCCCACCTTATCCCCCACTGAAAGGATGGATTCGCTGGCAGAGGAGCAAGTGTCTCACAGACAACGTCCAGGCAGCATCAATAGCCTACTGTAGTGGGGAAATATGTTGAAGAAATGCTTAAGGTAAGCTCAAATCACAGGAAAATAATGTTAAGCGAATGTCTTTTTTTCTCATGGTTTATTATCCATGTTGTCTATGTCGTGAGTCGATTGCGCTGCTTTGTTGGGCTGTATATAGGCTACAGTATTTTGTCAACTAGGCCTTGAGTATTAAAACGATGAACTATGATTGTAACCTACAATTTATTACAATCTTAGTATTATTTTTGTTTACAGTCTTTTAATTAGTAGCTTATATTATTATTATTTAAATAATTATTATTTAAATAATTTAATAAGCACGAGTCTTAATAAAAAGCCTGTGCTAGCCAGCCAAGTGTAGCCTATCTATCATTGCAATACGCGATTTATGTAAAACCTTTCAACATCAGGCAAAATGGAAACAGACTTTGTCACAAAGACTACTCGATAAGACACAAACTGGACTGCTTGTTTTGCTGAATGTGTGTTTTGTGATCAGTGGTCAAAAAGTGATCAATTAAGCAAGAGAGTGTGTTCATATTTCCCAGCCTAATGGAGCAGGGAGACATGCGCCCCCTGTGGATGAAAATGGCAAAAATTTCTTACAGATGTCCAAGATGTGTTTTTTTTAATCCTCAAAATGGCGCTTTCCACAAGCTTCTGACGGCCTATAGTATTTCTAATTCTCTCTTTTAACACTCTTTTTTAAAATCCCTATACAAACAAGGGAGCAAGCCTAAGTAGTATAAACAAAAACAGTATAGCAGGTGCGTAAACAAATGCATTTAAGTAAAAAATGTGACTACGAATCCGTCATTAGAAGAAAAAAAAGAAAAAGAAAAAAAGTAGGCTATTGCAGTCCATTCATATGAGACAATATTTCGGGAAGTGTGGGTGAGAAATATGTGAAAATAAACATTTATATATCAGCCTAATGATTACAATGCATTTTATAGTTAAAAATAAATAAATAATAGTTAGGCTATATAAACAATTTATATTACAATATTTCAGTCAGGTTTGGGGGACAAGAAAAAAAATTAAAACAGACTAAGACAAACTGCGTGGCACGCACAATGAAATATAGTTTATGAGTGTTTTGTGTAATCCTAATGCCGGGTGTTAAAACGCCAATAAAAATGAGTTATAATCGTCCATGTGGGTTGTGCTTCAGGATCCACAATCTTCTTAATGATAAATAGTGAGTAAAAACGCTTATTTTGGGTAGACATTTCACAGGGAGTGATTGTCTTGGTGCTGTCAGCTTGCCTGAAAGACTTTGATTTATGAGTTCGCTATGGAAAGAACATCATTGGCATTTCCCTACGCATAGCAGAGAAAAGAGTCTGAGACAAAGAGCCCAGCTCTGGCGAAAAAAACATATTTAAACACGGTTTTGAGACTTAAAATATAACATTTGAAAAGTTTACACCAGTAGGCTATGTATAATATGTGTTGGAAATAATTATACAGTTTATATTCATTTGCATCGTGGAAAGGGAAAACAAAACGATATAATAGGCTATGTATAAGTAGTTTCACATTCAGAAGTAAATCAATATTTTTCCCATTTTAGTGATCTACAAAAAGTTACAACGCTGAGTTCATGGCCCCTAATAACATTGTTTTTAGCATATAAATCTTACAATTTAGAAAAATAAAATATAAAATCTGTGTGCATTTCGCATGTGTGACTTATTCAAAAGATCTGTATTGTCTGCTCGGAACATTCCAGTAGACGTGAATCTAATCATTTTAATTTTGTTCAAGAAATTATTAGTTGCTAACGTGTTTACATTTCTTAGTGTGTGTGCGTGTGTGTGTGCCTGTGTGCCTGTGTGTGTGTGTGTGTGTGTGTGTGTGTGTGTGTGTGTGTGTGTTGTTTTATTTAAAAAATGAATATCGTCTTGAAACAAGTCTTTACAAAGTGTATTTATTCTTACAAAAATAAGCAACAGACAACATATAGGCTACAAGGAATCTAAACTACATCTAATGTCTGAATTAGGCCTATGCACTTCTGAGTACAGCACCCAGGTCTTGTGGCTTACCTTTTTATCTCAGCCATCTTGCAAATAATAATAAAACAATTAAAACAACTAAAACTCCTGAATTATCCTTTCATCTGTTCACTGGTCCACTTTGATAATCAGTAGTTTGCATTTTGTACATCAGAAGTAGTAAATAAATCCATTAAATAATAATACACCGTTGGTATATCATCTGGGCTTTCCAGAGACTTGTAAAGTGGTGACAAAGCTGAATCAGACAAACATGAGTCGGTCGAAAAAATGTTGAAATCCTGCAAAGCCGTGTCCATAACACGCGGGGACCCGCAGTTGTCCGGTACGGCACATCGGTTGTGTATTATTTTCCCCTTGCCTAGATCAGTAGGTGGCTGACTGGGAATATCTTTCAGTATTCTTTCCATAAAGCTGTTAGAAATAATTTCCAACATTTGCATGTCGTTTTCATTAGAGAGCTGCCCGTAGACTGACAGATCGTTTTGAAAAGAGTTCGACTCTCCTTCTACAACGCCCAGTCTACCATGAGCCAGGCCACAAAAAGAGGTGTCCTCGTCGCTCTGTGCACCACTATCATCCACGTCAGTTGTCTTCCTTAGCTCCCCATGGATATCCTTTGTATGGGTCTGGCGTTTATATTTGATCCGTCGGTTCTGGAACCACACTTGAGTAAACTTGGCGAGAGACTTGGCGTTCTTTAAGGTCGAGCAACGCGGCTATTTCCACACGGCGTAGTCGGCAAAGGTATTTGTTGTAGTGGAACTCCTTCTCCAGCTCCAAAAGCTGTGTGTTTGTGTATGCTGTTCTCAGGCGGCGCGAACCGCCTTCTCCACTAGACAAGCCGCCCTCGGGAAGCTCGGGTGAGCCTGGAAAAATTAGTCCAAAAAAACAAAACAAACAAACAAAAAGAATAACACACGAATACTTGTTTTGTTACATCAATATACAATAATAAACAATACATGACAACCTAGTAGGCTATTTGACTATCGCAATGTTAATGTAACGTTAACTGTAAAATGCGATAAAAAGCTTATTAACTACAAAGTATTGTGAAAAACACTGTAGACCGCAAACAGCATCGCCAGTGTGTGCGTGGTATACCGAACAGCATCTTCTAATGAATGCCTGAGCGTCCTTTGCGCCACAACAGTAATCTATCATTCTTCGTTAGACGTCAGTCATCAGAAAGACCTTATTGATTAGAATTAAACTAGATGGTCAAACCTTTTACAGAATTGTCACCTAGGCTGTATGATGTAAACTGCGAGGAAAGAGCATATATAGCCTACAGTAGGACATGGCGATGCTCATCTTTTCTCTCAGAGCATAAATAACCTTAGTTTTCTCTTCAATTAGGTTTTCTAAGCTCACCTTTTGGAGAGAAGCAAATGACTCCCTCTGATGTAGCCAATGAGCCTGTTGGTGTAAAAGGGCAGTTTCTTTTGGTGGTCTTCTTTTCGCGCATCCACGGGTAGGCTATTCCGGGGTAAGAGAATTGGCGTACAGTGGGCTTCCCTCGTCTAAGCTGTACCGGGGCCCTACATGTCTTGGCTGGCTCCTCAGGCTCAAGCTTGGGGTGGTGTGCTCGAAAGGAGGAAGAGGGTGAGGGTTCGTGAGCGCTGAGCTTTTGATTGATGACTTCTGAAATGAGTCGTCAATGGGGGGGAAAGAAGTAAGGCACTCCGCTAGAGATGGCCGACTATTAATGAAACCCGTTTCGCGCTCAAAATCGTAATTCATTGTAAACCTGTTGCTTCTTGCCCCGAGAGCTGCGAGGGTAGGGAAAATTTGGTTTCGTTGTCGCTCTCAATTAATTTATGCAGGAAATGTGAAGAAAATAAAAACATTAAAACAATTTATTTTGATTATGCCATTGATGGACCGTTTACTATCGAGAATATTGAATTCAAAATGAGACTGGAGAGTACGAAAAGTCATGTCATATGAAAAGTCAAGTCACTGGTACCTCTACCCAATTGCAATTTGGGGTTTATTCAAAAGGATCCAGCTTGACAGATCGATCCGAAGAACTTCCTCCAGCAACTCCTCTCTCAAGAGGGAGGTCACTGCTGTTATGTATATCGGTGTCATGGTAGGCAATGGCCCTGAAGTTTCCTAGTCAGACTCAAAACCGGTCTTATAAAAATTAGAGTCTTCCTTCTGCCCCTGCTGCACGTGCATTCTGTCTGTGTATCACAAATAAAGCAAGGGAGTCAGTCTTGATCCAATATAGCCAAATAAGTTACGCCTGCTGAAAGATACGTTTTGTTTTCATCTCTTGTGGCCTGAAAAGACCAGCTCCTCTTACCATTATTATTGCACTTAAATGCATTGGGACCCCTCCCCCACCCAAATCTATCGACGTAACGTTCCGCCTACCGATTCTTAGGACAGGCCTAAACTGGTTAGACAAAAACGTAAAGCTTCATATGTAAAACGACCATACTTACTGTGATCCCACTAAAATATATTCTAAAATATATTATCAAATTATTTATAAAATATCGTACAAGATAAAATGCAAATTCAAAGTCTGTACTAGCCTATTTAATTATCGTCAACGCTACCAGAAGTTTTCAGATATAGAAGCTTTTTTACCGAGCAATGTTTGAATAGTGAAGATTAGAGTAAATATTAAAAACTTGATATCACATCCCTTTGCTCTAGCTCGTTCTTTCTAGCTACCCCTTATATTGTATAGTCAATGAATATTTTTGTCTCTATGACTATTTGTTGTAGTTTTTATATATATATATATAAAAGCGTCTTTTAAATAAATACATGCACATCACTTATTTTTAAAAGCCTACAGAATAGCCTATTTGACGATATAATATAGAACTTTTGGATTAAGATTTAACTTAGATTTAGTCAACTTTCTATGAAATAAGTTTTCCCCTTTTTTTCAGATATGCGGATTAGGTTTAAACTTCGTTTAGTGCTTATATACTAAACAAAGAGTTCTAGAAACCTGCACGCGATCAATCTTACTTGTCGAAAGGTCTGACAGCCTCATGCCCCCACAACACATTTCAAATCCTGAATCAAACGAATCAAATCCTGGCAAAACGAGAGAGTTTTGCCTCTGTTTGTCTCTCTCATAAACACAGATTTAAAGTCCACATCCACTTTCAATGAGCAGTCACTTGCTATCGAAGAGTAAGTCATTTTCTTTTATATTACTTAATTTGATAGTGGCTTAGTGTTGCTCCAACGTGAGAGTAGAAAAGCGGTTAGGCTGTGGGAGTTGGAACTAATTCCGAGTCGGTTAAAACTTTCCCCATGAAACCCATAACCACATCTTTAATGTCTTAAATCGATCAACTTTGTTTTTCTTACGGCGTGAACTAGATATCCCCTATGTCATTTGATAGGCTAAATATATAGGCTAGTGAAAAGCTCTTTGTCTATACATATTTGCAAAAATAACACTCATGTTTGTTTGGAAATTAAAGTTGGTATTTTTACTAGCAATAGCAATTGACTTTCCGGTGTGACTGTGAATTTCTGTGACGTGTACTACGCAACGAGATTGCTAATCGCCCTTTAATGTAAAGTTAAGTTACAAAACAATATTAGTAATATTAAAGAATGCGTCGCTATACATTTAGACTTAAAATTGTGAATAGGAATAATTGTGTATATGTCTGTCTCGAGTAGGCCTACTGATGTCCATGGCTGAATAACATTTCACCTCACAAGTTGTTTCAAAGACTTCTGCGTTCATTATTATTCTTAATAATAGTTTTATTAACTGTTGTTGGTCCAAAAAGAGGGCTGGGCTTGAGCATTTCAGAGTTTTAAAGACTTGTTTTTTCTCCCACAGGCACTGCTGGAGGCCTAGGAGACTGTCACTACAATGGATGGAATTGCTTGGACTTTTCACATAATGCAAGACCGCAGGAAATGACGGTTCAACACTCATTAAATATATGCATATGTAGCTTGTTTGTGTCCTTTTTTTCAAATGCCTTTCAGTCATCTTTTTAATAATAAATAGGCCTACTTTTTACGGTTTGCTTATTTAAACCAAACTTTTACATTGTGCATTGAGCAAAGTATCTGCTGATTATGATTCTTTTGATTGCTAATTGTCTTACTGTTTCTGATGCTTTTTGTTGTGTAACCCCTGCTAGAAGGCAAATACATAAGCTCGTCAGTTAGTTTCTTTTATTTCTTCAAAGTGGAGCAGCATGGAATGTGTGACATCAAAAATATTCAAACAAATAAAAGTATGAGTATCTGATCGGATGCCTCTTTCGGCTGTTTGACCAAGACATGATTAAAATTCGCACACATTGACAATATGTTTAAGCGCTGACATGACTGGGAGAATCCAATGGATGCATTTTTCCTTTTACCCATTTCTTTATATCTGAAGGGTTTGGGCTACATACCACAAACAATCTACTGTCCATTGAAACAAATAAATACATTTGAAGGACTGAAAGACACGAGCTCTATGATAAAAGTGTTGAATACGAAATCGTGTTTGTATGCATCCTTCCTCAAGTGCAAAATGCAAAACAAAAAATAAATCGTGGACTAGGGAAAATTTAAAAACCTGTCATAAAACTGTGTTCTTATACCCTGTTTCAGATATTTTTAAAAACAATTCAAATAGCCCTACATATATTCCCATTATGCCATGACATTTAAGTTTTTAAGAACTTTAATTTCTATATATGTATAAAGTTGAACATAAAACAAGGTCGTTTCATCTGAGCCTAAGTCAGGAAAACTATATGAACAAAATTGGTGACAGAAACCGCAGTCAGAACGGGGACGCAAATGTTTTCCGTGGACAGGGAGAGAAATACATTGAATCAGCACTATAGATGCGTCAGTTTGGGCGCTTCCTGAATTCTTCCCTGAGAATAGTGCGGTGTAAGGTCTGTGAATGTGCATGGGTTTGGTTCGCACCCTCCTTGCTGATGACTGTTTCCCATGGTGATAGCGCCGTTGTAGTCTATATTGCCTTGTGGTGGATGCGACAGATGTGTTAGGCCAAATACCGAGGCCCCCATACCTACCAACGAATCCGAGTAGCCTGCACCGCCACTGACATACACCGGGCTACCCTGCACTTGCGTTCCGTAATTGTTGTTGCCTTGAAGATGATGCGTGTCGTATTCAGGCGTGGCTGTGCCAGTCCCCGGATACCGCTTCTGGGGAGGCGGGCAGTTACTCAGAGGTGGATATGACGTAGGAAGGCTGTACGCATTAGGCTGGAGTTTGTTATACGATGCTGGAGAGGGTGAGTCGTAGGGCACGCTGTTAACCAGAGAATGCATTGAACTTAAATATGCACTCCCACCCCCTCCTCCGCCACCGGATGACAGAGCAACGGGACTGTGAGGAGACTGTGCTCCAGGAGAGGGCATCATTCCAAGCCCCTTCTGGTCCTTTTTGTACTTCATCCTTCGATTCTGGAACCATATTTTAATCTGCCTTTCCGTAAGGTTGAGCAGATTTGCCATTTCCACTCGTCGCGGGCGGCAGAGGTAACGGTTGAAATGAAACTCCTTCTCCAACTCTACGAGTTGAGCAGACGTGTATGCAGTACGTGCGCGCTTGGAGGCGGCTGAACCTGGGGGACTCTTGTCTCCAGCGCAGCTCTCTACTGTATGAGGGCAAAAAAGTAAAGTGAAAAGCGTTATTGTATATGTCCCACCCAGTAAATGGAGCTCACTGTACATTATTTATCAATTGAAAGATTACAGGGTAATACTACCAGTATATTGTTGGTAAAGCAAGCACATGAATATTGTATTAAAAACATAATTGCTTACTTCTGCGCAGCAGGTTTAATACAAATAGGTAAAGAAAATTTGGATAGTTTGCTCCGGAAGTGGGGCAGAGCGAGAGAGGGGTGTTTTGGAGGTGTCATCTGTATGTATAACTGCTCAGAAGCCTTTAAAATAATTCTCAGATTTGTCAGTAAGGAGCCAAATAAAATTAAAGGCCGAATTCCATGTAGCCTAAAGATATGTTCACATATTTTATGTCATTTCTTGGCAGACTTTTTTTTTACCAAAGCGACGACACATTGCACGGTTTCACTTTATTTTGATGGTCCCTTTAACATATTCTATTGACTATAAGTAGCATTGCACCTACATGTCCACTAAATATCATTAGAGTGTTAGTAGAGTTTCAGTAGACTGGTAGGGTTAGGTTTAGAATAAGTTGACATGTAGTTACAAGGTTACTAATAGTCAGTAGAATGTCTGTTGAAAGATCATTAGAATAAAGTGTTAGCAGATATTAAGCAGACAGTTTAATAATACTCTGATGAGAGTTAGTTGACTTGTAGGAGCAAGGCTACTTATAGTCAACAGAATGTTCAAAAGGGACCATCAAAATAAAGTGTTACTGTTACAAGAAAACAATAACAGAAAGATCTGAATATTAACGCCATATAACTAAGATTATATGGCATGCGTAATATGGCTCGTATGCGTTTACATATTTTATCTTTATAACATTTTATTCTTAGGCTATACATGTAATCACCTGAAATGGTACTACAGGATTTCTGCTTTGTGTTCTGACGGGATTCCTTCATCCACGGAAAAATGTGTTTCCTTGTGGCTGGCGTTGGAGATGAGTGCCCAGGATTCTTGGTGGTGGTATCATTGTTTGGAATTTGGTTCAGGGCACTGGGAGAAGATGGTCCAGAAGGGGCAGTAGGGGGCTGGTTGTTATCGGGGATGTCTGGTACTGGGGCTTGTGTCCCATTACTCCGCTGGCAGCCTTCGGAGATTTCATTGGGTTTGTGCAGAGCTGCAGAGCCACCAGGGGACTGCAGGGAGCAGGCCGGTCGATGGTACTCACTTTCCACATGAAGGGCCTGGAGATATTGCTGCTGATTGGCATCATAACCTAAACCGTTTGCGCTTTGATAGGGGAAGCCACTGTAAATTGCCGAGCCGTCGCAGTAGGTCGCTTTTTGCATCTCGCCGTTTCCCAATGTTTATTTCACTTTCTGACAAGGTCCTGACACCTTCGAAGAAGAACATTGGCTCAACGTAGTCACGTGACACCTCTTCGCCAATGGGCTCTTCGGGTGAACCTACGGTGAGAGAAGATACGTTGAGCGGGTGAAATAAGGCCTATCCATCTTACTTTTCAAAGCTCAGTTGACACTGTGGCGAGACTGGGAGAGCCGGTCACCACTTACCTTATGGCCAACTGCAACAATAGCCAACATAACTGAAAAGAACTGAGAACATAATAACTGTTTAAAAAAACTTAATCACTGTCCAATTAAAACAAGCTAGGCCTATATATTAGCATTTAAATATATATATATGCGTGTGTGTGTGTGTGTGTGTGTGTGTGTGTGTGTGTGTGTGTAACGGAGTTTCAATAATGTTAGTTCAATTCATGGAGGGGTTATATATATATATATATATATATATATATATATATATATATATATATATATATATATAAATTAGTACATAAAACTAACATTTACTGTTAAATTGAGCATTGTGTTAATGTGCAATAAATAAGCAACTATTGCCGTGGTTATATTGCGACCCTTATTCACATTGTCATGTGTTTTTCTTAGATAGCCTTTTAATTTTAATGTTGACTCTACATTTTTCTATTCTAAACAAAGGTCATTAATCAAGTTACTTGCGTCTGATTTTTTTGTTCTTAAGGTGTTTCAGGACATTTTAGTCTACATAAATTCAAGCCCCTGCGTGTATTGTTTGGGTTCGAAAGTTGTTGCAGGAAACCTGAAAAACCGGGCAGACGCGCGTCTCCATAACCACACTATGAACTCTTCCTCGCCGACCAACAATAATGGATAAAGATAACTGGCATCAGTGGATGCATGAGGGGTCGTCAAGCCGGGAAAATTCTATCGCCACGGCCCAGATCTAATGCAGAGCGCGGCAGTAGCCTAACGAATGAAACAAATTACATTCGCCTGTTCAACTCCAAAGTATCTTATTTTATATTTGAAAGGTCAATACCCTATTAAAAATACACCATAAAACCGACATGCATTTATATAAGAAAAAAAAAACGATAAGCTCACAAGAAATTAAACCAAAAGAACCATGATCTACTTAGAGCGCACGAAAAATATCATGCAGCTAAATCAAGGACTATTTCAGAAATAACATCATTAATAATAAACAATAACAGCCACAATAATATTACTAATGGTTAAAGATACTAATACAATTAGGCTCAATAAAAAACAAAACAAAAAATAAAATAAAAAAATAAAAAAATAAATCATGCGGGGTTTTTTCACAACCAGCGATATTACTGTGCTGAAATCAGGCCCAAATGTCATACATGAGACCACATAATTACATAAAACCAAACCAAAAGGCCTCCTTATTTTCTAGATTAGCCATCCATGCTTGACTTCCAATAATTCACTCTCTGGCACTATCATACACAAGGAAAGCTAAAAGAAAAGACACTAAAACCACAAAGCAGGAGACCCAGCTGCTGCACGGGAGGAATCTGGCTTGACTGTGAGTGAGTGTGTGTATGTGCGAGTATGAACTCTCCCTGAACCGAGATTGCAGTCGCGCGGTCATAAATCACAAACTCGCCATTTAACAGCCATGCGAGAACTCTGCCTCTGTCCCGCTTACCTTCCTCTCTGACGAGCAGCGCGCAGCACGGCGCGAGCTTCTCTCATTCAGCGGCAGAAATCGATCATACAGCGGTCCAGGGTAAAGCTAAATCGGGAAGACAACAAAGCCAGTGCTGCACTTGCAGGAGTCATGGGACGTATCTGCAGTAAAGCTGCGAGTCCGTCGTGCTCGAGGACTCAAATTCCTTCCTTCTGTCTTTTTCTCTTTGGACGTAAATCAGTATAGCTGCCAGATAACGAAAGTTGTCTCGTGCACCCTGGTCGTAAAGATTAAGCACCTTCACACATACACACATATTACGTAGTACTAAATGAACGTCTGTGTTCTCGGACCTATACTAAATGCCACCATGGGCTGCGCTCTAGTGAGTCTTTCGTGTACCACTAACGTGCACAAACTAGCACGTTAACACATACTCATGCACACCCCAGTGAACTCCCTTGAAACAGAGCGTCACCGAAGACAAGAAAAATTATGCAAATGAAGCGCCTTCTCAAGCACAGAAAGCTGCTTCTCTCCCCTGTGAACACAGTCAGGACGGAATACATACAACTTCATAAAATCTTTATAACTCTATAATTATGCTCAGAACTAGAATATTTGTTAGAAACTATGTCAATCTTACTCGTAGCAACAATGTATTCAAATGTAAGAATTCAAAACTGCAATAGGCTACATAGACTGAAAAGTACTGAATTACTAATTACTAGCTAATAGAGTAATCACAGATTGTTTTATCGCAGAAAAACAACAACAATAACAACAACAACAACAACAACAACAACAATAATAGTATGATTAATAATAATAGCCATACTAATAATAACAACAACAACAACAACACGCTGCTACATTTCAATAAACTCCATCCATTTTACAAATAACTGGTCATGAAGACTGAGTCAAGGACTATCAGCAATAAAAGCACAGGATGATTTTTTTGTTACACAGAAAAAGGGTAATAAAACTCCTGGACCTCCAAAGTAGCAGGAAGAAAAAAGGGAGCCGCGAGCTGGGAACGGGAGGTTATGGATCAAACTCTTCTGCATACGAATGAATTACCGACATCAGCTTGTGTATTTTTCTCGGTCAGACGCGAAGATTTATGTCCTTACGCAGCACGGCAGTAAACAGATTCCTGTTCTCGCGCGGCCCACTGGATTACATATTGCCAAAGCTAAAGAGAAAAGAGCGGGCGGCGTGGGTTGGTGAGTGGGATTTTACAAAATCCCTGTGTATGCGGTTTTCCTACAATTTCAGCATTTTGAACATTTACACCATTGTTTCCTTATTTCTTTCATTAAAACGATGACTAAGGGGTTTCATTAATGGCGCGGAAACTGGTAAATAGATTAAATTATCGGTCATCAAACAGTTTAAATAACATAAAATCACTGCAATTTAACTTCTTATATTAGATGTGTCTTTCAGTAAAATATGTATCCTTATGTTAATCCGTAGCCTATTAAATCACGTTAGCTCAAGAGCATTGCAGCATCATTCATAATAATCATTCATTGCACCATAGAAACGTGCAAGAAAGAAATTATGTGTCTTCAGTTTACATGTAGTCTAGGTGTGTGCATGCGTGTAGCACGTGTAAGTCTTTAAATAAATTGAATAATAGTAAATAATATAGTAAGACATGGTTGTGTAATGCAATTGAGAGCTCACCTTAAGCAAAACACAGTCTCTCGCAGGCTTAGTGATGGGACACATTCATTTATTTGGAGATCTACAACAAGAAATAAAAGTATTGTCATTTTTTGTCTTTTCTCATAGCAAGACCTTGGTTTTGTGTTTTCTCATATTTAAAACAGCCAGGAGAAATGTAAACAGTAATTAATGTCAATGAGTTAACTGAACAATTTAGTGGGTGCACTGTGATAATCTCTAAATAATAAAAAAAACTCGCTTCTGTATGTTTGTCACTCATTTATTTTTATGTTATTTTAAAATGAGAATGTAATTAAAAATCATTTAGACAATACATAGCCTACTGTTTTCTTTTATTTTTATTTAATCTGGGTTACACAATTTTCACTGTAAATCTATTTGCACTCATTACGAATGGTTACTTGAACTCCAACATATACTGACACAAATACATAATACACTGATATCAATAAAATGTATTACTACTGAAAACGATCTTGGTAACGTATCCTTAAGCTTTGTATAAATATGAACAACAGACGAAAGCTCAAAAACATTAGTGCTCAACTCAGGCTTTAGAGAAATATCAATTTTAGGATCCTTTACTTAAGACTCTCGCTTTGCTAATGCAATTAATTACACTACTAATAGATAAAATGCAAATATTAAAAAGGTGGAGAACCCTAAATTGAACAGCACAAATACATCAAATTAATGAATGCATTTTTACAGTTAAAGATAGATATTGATGCATGTGTGAAAATAAGAATGTATCATCATGAATATCATAAGGAATAAAACACTCGGGCAAATGTATCGAGTTCTCCTCCATTGTGTTTCCTTCCTAGAGAATTTAGATCGAATAGTCATTAGCTCTCGAGCAGCGGCCGCCCTTAGTCCCCCAGCCCATAAATCAAGCCTCGAGCGTCGTGACCTCGTGCGGCAGCGTGCTTCTGGATGATACTCCTTATATTATATCCTCGTTTCCCATGCGAGCCTTCGCAACAAACCGGCCGCCACTGCTCTGTTGAGTTTTATTCGCTGTCTGGTGATTTATTCTTTCTGGGAAAACCCAGTTTACACACCCTTACAACCTAGAGAGCTTTACAGCCTCGCACAAGTGTGGCCGATTTGAGTCCACGTGCAATACAAATATATTATCATTAATCATTCACACATTTTAAAATAAAATATTAGGATAACAAATATTATTCAATTATATAGGCTAAAATAAAAAAATAAAAAGTAAATTGAATTATAATGGTGTGAGAGAAAATGTTTTTTGGGCTGCAGACAAATTTTGAAACGTCTGAAATGTAGTCTATTAGAAACCAAATAAAATAACTAGTCTATGAAGTCTGTGATTTTTAGTTACATTTATTTTACATTTACATTTTAGGAATAGCTATATGTCTTGATAATAAACATTTGGTCCTCGGGTTTTGTGAAATGAAGCAGATTCATTCTGATTTATATGGATTTTAATAGATTGTTATTAAATACAAATTCAGTCTGTTTTTTATTTTTGTTTTTTGTTTTACATCTTTAAACAATAATAGTTTTGTAAAGTTTTGCTTAAAACAATGTAGCATTTATGTAAATGTATGTAACACATAGATGAACATTTACGAGTGGAATAGTTGTTTCAGTGCCGGTTAAGTGATGAATAAAAGTTGATTCTCATATGCTCCAAGTTGAGTTTATTTTAATGATCTTGAGTCCAACTCTCTCCTGTGTTTATCCGCCATTTTACGGTAACTGACCTTCTCTTTGAGCCGCAAAAACTCACTAGAGTAATGAACAATCAGCGGAAATACCTCAAAATAAAATCCATCCTCACGGTGCGCAGGGCTTTCTGTCTTTTTCTGTGTGGAAAAACATATCCGTTCATGACAGCTGTATAACATCATCCGCAAAACGTACCAGGGTCTTTCGTTCTTTTAATTGTTTTCTCTCTCTATCTCTCCGGCTTTCCAGCAAGTCCACAATGACCCAACCCCACTTTAGTAAAGTAGGCTATCGCTATCAGCACAGCAGCAGACCGGGGTTCGCATGCCATCCACCCCCTTCATCATAATATCGCAACCATATTATGCGCCCCACTCACGTGACCCGGTGTCTATTAAAAAGGAAACCCTTTTTGATCTGTGAATCATTAATAGAGACTATTGTTTGTCCCCTTTGAGTCGGATCACAAAGATCTAAAAGATGGAAGTACTGTGCTTGGATTACTACTAAGTCGAAATGTAAAATTCCAGTCTTTTTTAACCAGAGAAAAGGAACGTATCACAGACTAGATGAAACGTTATGAGATGGTTGTAGATGTATGTGAGAACGTTTGATGTTTTGGGGGTACATGTGGTGTCATAAAAGCATACTTCAAAACATTAACAGTCTGCTTGTGTGCCAGTGTTACTGCTAAAGGAAATAAATGTATTCGCAGAGAACAACTGAAGTTCTTATTTCTTAATGTTGATAATAATAATAATAATAATAGGCTAATAATAATAAAATCAGCCTCTTAAAATGCACCATCCAAAAGCTTGCTAACTACATATATTAAAATATAATATACTAGGCTGTTAGTAAATTGCTACCTGTGAATAACTCGTGTGTGCAAGGTGGCCCTCTCTCGGTGATTACGGTGTATCAGTCAAACAAGACTAAATGGAAGTTCATGTTATTAGCGGACCTTCCAAGCATCTGCTCTCTATGCCCTTATGCTCTTCTCAACTCTGCAGTACTAAAATTTACAAATGTGCATCTACGGTAGGTAACCAAAAGTTACTATTTGGACACCATAACCTTTAGTAAACCGAGTAGTAGTCGCTGTAGCTGTTACATTATATATATATATATATATATATATATATATATATATATATATATATATATATATATATATATATATAGAGAGAGAGAGAGAGAGAGAGAGAGAGAGAGAGAGAGAGAGAGAGAGAGAGAGAGTCTATATTTTATATTGTCTATATCTCAACAAACAAAAGAAAGAAGACTCGTCACGAAAAGAGGCCTACTCTTTACACCATTTGGTGCTTGTTTTCCGGCAGCAGAGTGTTTACTGAAAGCTCATCCAACAGACGTGGTGAAGCCTTGTAGATAATTAATCACCTCAGCCAGGCAGGACCGCTTCTCCCCTTGCACCAATGCTTTGTTCTCTCAAAAGCCATAACTTGAAGGAGTACAAACTTTTTTTTCTCAGATTTGAACATGAGCTGCTGAACTATGTTATCATTTTTGCTCCATATTCAAGAACCTGGACAGAGGCCAGCACTGTCCGCTTTTGAGTGAACAGTGCAAAGGGGATACATAATACATCTTAATTTTGATGTAGCTGAGTTACTGTGATGTGTGTGCTTTATCAAGCGTGACTTATGAAAGCCAGAAATCTTAAAGGAGAAAACGATGTTTCCAAACTCGCTTTAGTCGGAATCTTTTGCTTAGACGTTTTTTTGTAGGTGTATAGGTTATTTACTTGCCTGTTATAACGAGAAACCCTGGGGTGTTGCGAGAAGCAGCGCGAACCTGCTGAAGTCCCTGGTGACTGTCTGTTTGTCTTCATACACTTCAGCATATCCCCATCCCACTTACCCGAGCACAAAGTGCAGTACGAATTTTTAAACAAGCCATTCTGGACCAGGACTAAGCATTAGAGGTGCAAATATTCGTCGTCTTTTAAGCTATGTGGTTTTGATAACATCACTTATTTTTATATGACTTTATCATCGTTAAATTATTAACTGCAGACCAGCACTTAAACAGTTTCGTTTTCATCCCTTAACAAAAGTGGCTTTAAAAAAGCCAACAGGCATGGTTGTATTTTCACTCTAAATGGATCGTGGAGTATCTATCGCCAGGGGACAGAACAAATCTGTTCTCAATGCTGACATTTGGAGCTCTTGAAGCTAAGATTACTACCACACGCAGACAAAGATCATTCTTTTCCTTGGATTTACCGTGGTCATCATCAAAGCTAAAAATTACGTACAGCTCAAATCAGTTTGATCATGGTGCCAGTGAAAACGGCAATGGATGTATGAGTTTGGGTAATGTTTGTTGAATGTGAATGAAATAAAAAAATATCTGCAGGCCTACTTACGTTTCTTTGTAGACTGTTTTGTTCTTGTTATAAACATTGACACAGTGAACTGATGTTGTGGTTTATGAACAGTTACAACACAATATAATTATTATTATCATCCTCATTATCAACATCATCATTATACTTTAGGTCATTGTTTACAATTGATTTGTAAATTAGTCGAAACGTACTACCACATCCTACCACTAAAATGACAGTGATTCACGTTTTAAAATAAACGTAACCTCTAAAATCTAAATTTTTCAGGGATGTTCGCCATCATAAAATTGTTAGATAATGAGAAAAAAACGAGTTTAGTTCACATCAGTACAAACAGCATTTGCATAAAACTGTATTTTAAATATGTAGGCCTACTGCATAGTTTTTCATATAGCCTAGGCTATAACATTCAAAATTGTATATTTCAAAAAGCTTAGATTACTTACTCCAAAACCCCTTTTTGAAGACTGACCGGAAGAGGAGCAACTGGGAGGTTCTGAGAGGTCTCGCTAAGTCGACGGTCAACTGCAAAATGAAAAATCCTACCGAACCTCCTGTGTCTATTTCTAACCAAGATGTAGCCTATCTATTATTTAATAAGGTCATGTGAGTCAGTCAATTAAATTTTAAGCATGGTAGATTGAGAGGTGAGGTGCTAGTGTCATGATGGAAGTTTAAATTTCCTGTCTGTCAAGATCTGAATCAATGATGACAGACTGTGACACTCAGTGGCTGCAGTTAAAGGCTTTTCTTTCGAAATCGGAATATTTACAAACACAGTCATCGCCACTGATTTCCAAAGCCACAAACGGATCGTAACAGATCATAAACAGATCGTAAACAGACCAGATAGGATAATGTTCAAATTCAATCCATATTGGCTGTTGTCTCTGTGTAATAATTGATATCCTGGTGATAATTACAAATATTCGTGCACTTAAGATCCATATATTCCTATTCTCACATGATCGATTGCTTTAGTTTCTTCGATCTGTTAAATATTCTATTTCGCATATTATGTTTTCTACAATAAACCATTAAGATTAACGTTGAAGCGGTTGCTCTAGTGCGAGTAATTTTGACATTTTAACATTTAAGTTATATATATATATATATATTAGGCGCAAAGTAAACACAGTGTAGCCTACGGTTTTGGTCTCCCCCTAAATGTTCAATATAGGCCATATTCAAGTTCCACTACTGCCCCATGCGTTCGAGAAATAAAAGGACCATGGTCTACGAGGGTGCTGAATATGGCGAGGTCAGAGGTTAAGGGGTCGTACACAGTGCTTCAGTTTGATGATTGGACAGCTCATTTGTGTCCTCTGCTTGACCCCAGCAGTAGTTTACACAGTAGTTTAGTCTATACATTTAGATTTTTAAAAAGTGACTTCTAAAAAGAATTGGCTACAGTTAGGATCGACTTTTAAAATGGACGTCAATGTATTGTCCTAAAAAGCAAAGAGATTGGGTAGCTACGCAAACGAAGTCTGTTTGTTTTGAAATCACGAATTAGAACATTTCTTAATATTAAAACAACAAATGCATAATATTTGGTCACAATAGCCTAACAGTTTGGATATTTCGAAAAAAAAACTACCGCAAAATAACTAAATTCTTATAATTCAACTAACAGCAATGCAAGCTTAACTATCCGGAATTTTGTAACATTATTATCCCATCACAAATTAAAGGAACACAAATATATGACCATTATGTGTATGGGGTTTTAATTACTTAATAAACAAATACCACAGCATTATCTACTTTAATAAATAAAAACAATGTAGGCTACGTCATATGTTTTGGTGGCAAAGTAATTAGATTTGTAAAGTGCACCTTTTTATGTCTAATGTTATAATGTCTAGAAAATCAAATAAGCACACCCAAACCGATGGTCTAAACAGCATTGGTCTCGCAATTTGCGTGATACAAATTTCAGAGGCAAGCTTTTAGTCCAAACCGAAATTTGATTTGAGTTTTACATATAAAGTTTCTGTTATGGATTATCAAGATACTAGGAATAAAACGCTTCAGAAAACAACTAAATAACAAAAATCACCTTAGTCCTTTCTATGGATTAACCTAAAGGGATAATGCACAATAAAGTCATATTTATTATTTCCACGGGTAGCCTACAATTGCACAGGCTTACTAAAACAACTTGACATCATTCACCAATATACAAATAACCAAATACACGAATATTCACAGCTTTGATGACGTAAATACACTTAACAATACTCTAAAATATGGAACTAAGACAAATAAGATATCTACTCCAGGAAGATTGTTCCTATACTTGTGCCTTCATGTTAAAATGTCAGTTTGTACACGCATCACTATAGCGTTGATATTCACAAATAAGACTCGGTATGCCTCGGTTAAAGACAGAAAACGTAACGATCCATTGTCCAAGTTAAAGTACATTCTACTATTGTTCCTTTAAGGAAGAAAAAAAAAACTATTTTACAGGAAGGATGTGATTTCCAGCTCAAAGTATAGTGGAGGAAGAGGTTGGGAAGGCGAAGTTAGGTTGCCTCGTCGGACACTGAATAAAAAGTGACCCTGTGAAAATCCGATCCTAATACTGCAATGTGTTCTTCTTTCTTGTTCAGTTCCGTCTGTGTCGATTTGCTTCTAGCACTATAGGTTTGAGGAACACGGCGTGGGAAGCAGCGTTTGCTGCTGCTGAGTGGCATCCGTTTTCACGTGATGGTTGGAGGGCGCAGAGCTCGAGGAGCGGATCTTTGTATTGGGCAGCTTGTGGTCTTTCTTCCACTTCATGCGGCGGTTCTGAAACCAGATTTTCACCTGACGCTCAGAAAGACACATAGTGTGTGCTATCTCCACTCGTCGACGTCGAGTCAGGTATCGGTTAAAGTGGAACTCTTTCTCAAGCTCAAGAGCCTGCTGGCGCGTGTAGGCGGTGCGAGACCTCTTGGGCACTCCTCCAGAGTAGCTGGCGGTCACTAAACACATAAACACACAACCAAGCAGGTGTTATTGACATTCTCAGGTATAAGTGAGATGCCGGATAATTAGTACACTTACTGAATGTTTTGAAGAGCACTAAACGAGTAGAGTATGAAACAATGGATACGCGTCGTTCTTCGACGACAGCATTCCATTCACTCGCAGTCCTGATATAACTAATTTGGTAGCGTTTCAACATGAGTCAAAGCCTATGGGAAAATAGCTTAATTAAAAGGCCTGTTTGGTGTGAATATGGTCAACGATAAACTCTTTTGGTTCATAAGAAACAAAAGGCAAATGTTCCTGGCGGAACATCGAGGGAAATAAAATTTGCGAGAACTCCTTATCACCGGGATCTCGATGGCAGTAAATCCTCTAAATGAGCAATTACAACTGGGTATGTTCCCTACATGCCTTCCGACAAATGCCCACCACAGGGCTCCTAGAGCTTGTATTGCCCGTGCACATTACTTACCGGTATTAACATGGACTTTTTTCATCCAGGGATACACCACCGGCTCTTTACCCTTCTGTGCGCCTGGAAGAGCCTCTGACACGAGGCTACAATCCTTGTTCGCAGTTGAACCAGCACAGCTCTCTGTGGTGAGGCGGGGTCCATGATTCTGCGGAACCGATTGAGGTTGCGCGTGATGACGGTCGGTGAAATCGTTGAGGCCGTTGGTTGGCACATTACCGTAATCATAGCTCGGCTCTTGGTAGTTTGATCGCGGGTATGATGTCTCCTCGTGATGGGGGAAGCCCGCGTCTTTCGGCCGCTCATAATAATCAGAGGACACGGGCATGTATCCGTTCTGCTGATATTCCTCGCAGGGTGGGAAAGAAGGTTCGATGTAATTTGAATTGATCAAGTAGGAACTCATGATCATTAATTTGAAAAGTGCAACAATTCTAATTTTTATCGTGCTGTCGTTTTTCTGATCTCTCCAAAACCCACCTACTCCTCTGTCAAATGTACAAAGTTGGTCGATCACGTGAGAAATACGACCAATCAGCGCCTCTTGTGGGCATCGTGTAAACAAGCACCAATAGCAGGCCAGGCATCAGCAGAGCAAAAATGTGTTCGAGCGGTATATGCGTCTCTTTTTGTTATCGAATTAAAATATCAGAAATGAATTCGATATAGTTACCACATCGTATAGAAAAAGAAACAGCTGGCTGAATGTATACGACCTATGCTAAAATGCATGGTATACATACAGTGATAAACAATTGAGTGCAACAGAGGACGTGATTTATCACGAAAGCATCCCCTTCCAGTGTTAATGCCCTTTCTGATGATAAATGTACAAAAAGAAATCTCGTTTGTTGTGTACCACGACCTGCAGTTTTGTACCCTCCAGGGACGTTCCAATTTCTATAGGTTCCTCAAAAGAACCTTCAAAAAGGCCCACGACTACTTTCACAAAGCAACTATAAGTATAGGCTGCTCACAGTGACTATGTAAGCTATGCACCTGTTAATGAATAGGACAAAGGCTATTTTCAAGCCAGGAACATCATCAACCAATAATTTCAAACGTCTGTAACAGTTTGTACAAATACACTAAATTGACTTAATTTGGGTAGTTTTACAAATAGCATCTTCAAATTATTACGAAATATCATCAGTTAGAAGGTCTGCTCGACGTTAAAGCAGCCCAAGCATGTGCCGTCAAGAAAAACGAATGCAAGCTACACGAGCCTTTTAGATGTACATATATGCATCCTTTGATTTTGAAATGGTTATTATTACTGAATTAGTAAGAAAATGTCAATATATCTTCATTAAAAGCAGAAAAATACATAAAATGTAGTCTTTTTTTTCTTCACAGAAGTCCTAAAATTAAATTCTTTCACAGAAGTCCCAAAATTAAAAATATAAAAAAATGTAACCGTCCAGTTAAACTGAATTGGACATCTTATAAAGAACTGTCATGTTTTGTACGATGCTAGATGCACTGTTTCGTCTTCTACTTCAAATATATATTCAACTAGGCTATGTTTGCAGGCAGCCACTACTTATTAGTTGAAACAATTGCAGTTGGCTTTTAATTTATTGCGATACATAGCAGTCTTGATGGAATTGTATTTGTATGAATAGTCCTATTGCTTCAATGGTAATGAAAATACTTAAGAATCGTTATAATGATGGCTGCAATGCCACGTTTATAGGATCTTTAAATATCGGAACTAAAGCATCTCAGTGTTAATTTTTTTTTAACTAATAGGCTAATGATTTAGTCTATTTCCGATTTCCTGTGAAATGCACAATAATTATTTTATTCCATAACTTTACCATCTTTCTGGACTTGTTGAATTGCAATGCTAATATGAACACGAAACAAATATGAGAAGGCCTACCTTGTGTAAGTTCGTGAGCAAAATAATATCCCTGACCTTGAAGCTGATAAGACTGCCCAGTTAAACGAAAATAACGACACATCCCTCTTGCCACAGGTAGTTCCAATGTAATGTTTCTTTTTTACTTCATATATGTCCATGCAGTAATTCAACAGCCACCCTGAACTGAAAACTCCCGTTTAAGTATCCACGCCAGATTCACGTTAGGTTCCAGAGCTTCAGAACCTCTCTGGCTACCTTTCTATAGCTACACAGAGATAACTTTGGATTGACCTCTCAGTGACTCAGTGTCCATTTCGCTCCTTATTAATCTTGTTCTTTGACAGTCTTTGTTAAACAACAAGGCGTGCCCTCTGAAAAGGTGACATTTTCATATTTGTTAGACGCAGTGACCTTGCATTTACCCCGGCCTTGGACTTCATTTATCCCCATAGAGAACAGGGACCTTCTGGAGGTCGGCATATAAAAATGCTGGGTTGTTTTAGCCCATGTTTGAGTCAGATATGGACAAACCCACCCCTTGGTTTAAACTTTTTAATTACATTGTTAACCCACAAATATGGTTTGTCCATATTTGACCTAAACACAACCCAGCATTTTCGAGTTTTCGTTTAATTTTAGTTTAAGTTTAGATTATATATATATATATATATATATATATATATATATATATATATATATATATATATATATATATATATATATATATATATATATATATATATATATATATATATATATATATATATATTTATTTATTTATATATTTAAATGTTATTATTATGTTGTATTTTTTTATTTAACTTCTTGATAAATTTGTCTTAGGACATTTAACCATAAGGATTTAACAAAAAAAAAAAAACAAGGCTTTAGTTTTCTGAGGCCCATAAAATATTATACGATGTCGTCTGTTATTCATTATATACTTCTCTCCTTTGTGTACAAAACTGGAGGCCTAAAATCAAACAAGCTAGAGTATTTACATATTTATAGCAAGAAAAACAAACTATTTATCAGAGGATCAGAAGAAATAGAAATCTGTGATTATGGATATGTAAATTTCACAACTACAATCGTTTATAGATATATGAATAAAATATAAATAAGAGAGAGACTGGGGTTAGGTGTCACTTTTTTGTTTTTGTTTTACTCCAATGAGTATATATCTGGGTATTGAAAGTCAATTTCAGAAACGGTGTATGGTCATATTAAATAGAATGAGAAGTTGCTAATAAATAGTATATAAAGAAGCTTAGCTTAAACATTAAATATATTAACAGTTAGGCCTAATGAAACACGAAAAAATGTAAAAGGTAACATACATTTCGCCAACAGATTGTAAAAAATGATAACAGTTAAGACAATTACAAATACACTTGTTCTGAAAACATTTCCTGTTAGAAAATACTTTTATTATTCGCTTTAAATAGTAATCCGTTCACTTGACAACCGATTGTATTGCAATTTCAGATTTGAGGACATAATTCCAACATAAATATTCCGTTTTATTGTTTTGAACAAGTTGGCTGAAACCAAAACACAATAAAAAATCAAAATAATTTCAATCGCGAGCATTTTTAACCTATAGCTATATTTAATTTATAGGCCTATTATATAAAGTCAATTAGGCTTATATTATCTCCGTATGCGTCCCTGCACTCTGAAAAAATGTTTTAACCTAAATTGGGGTCAAATATGTACAAACCCAGCCACTGGGTTAATTTTTTACATTACATTTTTAACCCAACATTTGGGTGTCCATATTTGTCCCAAATTTGGGTTAAAACAACCAATGGAACAGCTCCGGTCTTTTATAAGTGAATAATACGGCTATAGCACGCGTCATCGGGTATTCTGTAAACCCGTAAATTAAGCTAAATTACGGGTCTAAATGAATTTACAACCTTGGTCAAAATTATTCAGAATTACTTTCATTAAACACATTTGCCGATAAAAATGTGTGTGATAGCATATTAGCAATTATTTGTACTTATAATGCCAATTGTTGATAACATTTTCTGTAGGCTAATAAAAAATGATACTTAATATTTTTTTTCGGAAAGGTCAGATAGGCCAATGCATTAATAAAAAATAAATAAAATAGCAATGAATATTAAACAGATCCAAAGACAGCCATTATATAACATAAGATATATAAGGATAATACAATATAAGGAAATTGATGCATATTCTTCGCATGTCCAAAACAAGATGCCCCTTTGGGATGAGTAGCCTACTAAAAATTATTTGTAAGACAGCGCCAAGTCATTTTATTACACATTTCAATTCCGTCTCGGCCTCGTTTATCTATAATTTACCGGTGAATAATGGCAGACAGTTTCTTTTTCTTTTCCTTTTTTTGTTCAATTAAACTAAACCAATGTCTAGTTTCCAAGAGGAATCAACTCTTCAGAACAAAGAAATGTTCATTGCGGAAATATTATCAATCCTAAATGCAAATGTGCAGCAGAACTTTTGGCCATCAAATGCCATTTATTCAAAGGAAATTCACTAATCAAACCCCATAATAAAACCTGAATACTCAATCTCTGGCATAGGCGGAGGAGGTAGTCTCTTGGGGATGCTAACTTAGGGTCACCCAGCTTGCAGAGTTCATCGCAAGGTTAGACCAGAACTCACGGGATTCACAGCTATTCCATCTTTTGTGCCATTATAAAAGTGGCACTGCGCTCTACAAGAACAGATGACAGCTACTTGTTCTGCAGTAAACTTTTGACCCCAGCCCTCCCCCTACCTTTACAATCTCACTCTCTCTCTCTCTCAGACAAACAAGCACAAATAAACAGATGGACACAAACAAGCCTTCAAGCTCATCAACTCTCTCTCTCTCTCTCTCTCTCTCTCTCTCTCTCTCTCTCTCTCTCTCTCTCTCTCTCTCTCTCTCTCTCTCTCATGCTATTGTTTTTCCCATGCATCTTTTATATCTTCCATTTATCATGACCAGTAATATTAGGCCAAATATATTAATACGTTATCAAACAACCTTTATATCTGCAGACAGCCTGGCCTGCTGTAGCCATCAATTTCGTTCTGCTTATATCCATGCTGCATCCAGATTTGTGAACCATTTCTATTCTACCGAGAGTCCCTGCAATTAAAGGTGTATGCGGGAGTTATTATTCTTTCTCTTTCTCTCATTTCTATCCTTATATGGACAAGGGGCGCCAATGGGTGACACTGAACTTGGCCAAAAGCGAGCTCTGCTGGTGGTTTACGGCGTGTGCACATTCATCTTCCTGCCGCCACTGACCTCACGGTGAACCAGGAGCGAAGACATTTTTCTTCAGTCCCTCTCTCGCCTTCATTGTCTATCGAATTCTGCCTATCTCCCACTCACTCATTCTCACACATCGCTTTAAGTATGTGGAAGTTATGTGCATTTTCTCATCTAATCTGCATGAACGTTTCTGCAAAACTGCGATTTATGTGCAGTTAAGATAAAATAAAACAGCATTGTTGATCATGAAAACTACAGTTTTGCTGAGCAGATGTTGTTAACTAATAATTACTAATTTTTAATCACAAGACTGACAGTTGGTCAAAATATCCAGAAATATTAACACATTATCCATATTGAGAGTATACGTTATTATGCTAAAAAAAGGATAGATAGATAGATAGATAGATAGATAGATAAATAGATAGATAGATAGATAGATAGATAGATAGATAGATAGATAGATAGATAGATAGATAGATAGATAGATAGATAGATAGATAGATAGATAGATAGATAGATAGATAGATAGATAGATAGATAGATAGATAGATAGATACACGGAACAACTCCCTATCCTCTCTCTCAAAACTTTTCTGCAGGACTGGTAGGCGGTACATTTCTGCAACATTATCTACCAAAAAATCCTGATACTAGAAAAACGGACAAAAAAAGTAATAAAATCTGCTTAAAATCTAGGCTATTATTAGATAAATTCAAAGGGCAGAAAATTATACAAACTAAGCAATTAGTCAGAGAGCAATGCCCCCACCTCTCATTTTCTGGATCGACAAGCAGGTCTTTACAAACCCTCATTTACAGTTGAAACTGAGTCCGTTCATGTTCTTCTCATTTTTCCACCGTGGGCCTATCGAAAATCTTAAGACTCTTAAGAGAAGCAAAAAACCCGAAGCAAACCAACTCGAACTTACCAGGAGCTGGCTCTGGTCCACCCGAGTGAATCCGGTCGACCTGTTTCCAGTCCATAGCAATCTGGTGTGTCAATAGAAGTTGTGGTAAGCAGTCAATGAACACCTCTAAGGTCTGCAGAGAAAGAGAACGAAGCTCCACGTCAGTGCGATTAAACTTTATATGCGATTTAGTGTCAACTCCCCAAAACCATAAAACTGACTTTAATTGCCACCACGTGACTGTTTTATGGCCAGTGAGCCTATCTGCAGTTTCACTCCGGGTGAATTTTACGATCTAATTCGTGGACCAAACCTCATTATTTATCTTACCCGCCAATGTCACGGATCCAGAATGGCAAAGGGTCTAGTAAAGTTTGCCGCTAAAACCCTTTCAGATTTCCAGAGAAGAGAAGAGTGCAATATACTGGGCGTGGACGCATACTCATGTAAAGAAGTTGGCAAGGGGACCATAAGTGCCCTTTCCACATTGGGTGAGTAAAGTAGTGATTATGCGTCTCATACCTGTTGAACCACTCAAACTTTACAGAAATAAACAAATTGCCGTAAATAAAAACACACAACAACAACAAACAAAAAAAAGCTACACATTTAATTTAGGTTTTGAAAGCGTAATATGGTTTGCAGTTTTATTTGACTTATACTCACCCTCACATCAATAATCAAACAACAACAATGTGGTAGCCTACATTACTTTTATATTATTTGATTCTTATACACATAGCCTACACACACACACACACACACACACACACACACACACACACACACACACAGAGACACACACACAAAAACCCTGACAAAACATTGAGATTTAATATTTTAGGTAAAAACTTTATTGTTATGACCATTTATCATTGGCCATAATGTTTTCTGTACTTCCAGTTATCACTCAAATTTCACGAGAAGAGAAATTAAATAATTCGGGTTGAACTTTTGAGTAAAACAAACATATACAAGTATAAAAATGAGGACACGACAAATATACGGACAAGTCTGAACATAACAATTTTATCAATCCACAAAGATGACAGTAGCACGAAAAAAACGTATTTTACTTCAGCATTACAATGAATTAAATACAATCGATATTTGATATCGAATTAAAATAAATACATAAAATACATCAATTTATATTTACAAACCAGGAAACATAAAAACTAACAACAAAATCGCATTTAAGTTATGCTTCATTTAACAATAGTCAAATACTTAGGCTATACAAGTTGGCTGACCCAGTGCACCTTAGAAACGTAAAGCATTTTCGTCAAAACATGTTATATTACCCTAACTGACACTTTCGTGTGGCTTTTCTAAGACAATGCAAAGATTTATCCACATAGCAACATTGCATGAAAACACAGAGGGGAATTGTTTTAATTATTATTACTATTCTTTGTATTATTACTATGACAAAGGCCGCAACACTCTATCACGAGTGGAAAGTTGTTTTGTGAAATGGGAAAAAACCTTCATCCCTTTGTAAAACACACTTATAATAAGGAAACAGACGCGCACCCGCGCGCGCACACACTTATTGAAACACTAACAGATTTAATTTATACGTTATATGCACATTTACAATATACACACATTTTCAGGGCCGGTATCCGCTTCCTGCAGCCGCCATATTCATACTCTTCAATTTGTTGTCCTTTTTCCATTTCATTCTGCGGTTTTGAAACCATATTTTGATTTGTCTCTCTGAGAGACAAAGCGTGTGTGCAATCTCAATTCGTCGGCGACGTGTCAGGTACCGGTTGAAGTGGAACTCCTTCTCAAGCTCAAGTGTCTGGAAGCGTGTGTAGGCTGTCCTGGGCCTTTTCCCCTCCGGTCCGGTCAAATTGTCTGTTATACACAAAAGTTTAACATTTTCACTTTTATACTTTAATATAGTCTATTGTAATACATAATAAGTAATGCACGACACAAAACATGGTTGAAAGGACATGCGTCATCTTCAAAGCATGCGTGACACGCTCTCAAGGACAAAAAGCATACAATTTAATTCGTCTAATTTTCTTAAATGATCTCAAATGAAATCAGTTTTATATAATTAATTTAATGGCACAGCCAATTCCTTAATGGATAATCGACGTGGCAATTAATAATACAAGTAGGTTCCCCATTTTAATAAAATAAAATCTATTTTTTATTATTTTTCTGAGACCTGGACCCAGTAAACAACATGACAGCACACTGGAGGTGACATGTTTCGATATAACTGTCCAAAAACCAAAGTAAACTAGTGTAATTTGGATTAGACGTCCCCAACTGATTTTGTCTAATTTGACAGGGGGTCATTCACACCTTACTCCAACACTCAGAACACAAACATTAAAAAAACAGAACTCTGTTTTCCGTTTACCATGACTTAAATGAAGTTTTCGCATCCATGGATAAATCTGCGGTGCCTCGGAAACATTCTGTGATTCTGTCTGCGCACTTCCAGGAAGCTTTTCTTCTTCCATAGTGCTAGACGCTTTAGAGACGTCCTCGCGACTGAGAACCGTCCCGACGCTGTTGGTCGCTGAGCCAGCGGTGCTCGGTAGTGAGGTTTTCAGGGCGCGGTGTGACTGCTCGCTGACAGGAGAGTTGGCTAAGGATGAGCAGGGAAGAGGGTCAGAGGAAGTCTCAGCGCTGCTCGCGGTAACCGGTTGATTGTACTGGACAGGCGTCGCAGTTGGACTGTCTGTGTAGCTTTGAGTTCGCTCACCAGATGAGAGAAAGTGTCCGGTGGTAGAGCGCCCAGTGCTGAGATCCATTCCATTGTAGCCGTAAGCATACCTGTCCGAATGCATGCCCGTAGAATCTCTGCATTGGTCACTAGAGCTGTGGTCTCCATAGTTATGTAAGGGATAGTCCGCGCCATTTGGATAGCGACCGCAAAATGAGTTCACAAAATAAGAGCTCATTGGTTGACAATTAGCTTATAGTTATTTTTAGTTACTACAACTACCTTTATGGAGAGAACAATGCTGCCGTGTGTGTTTGATTTGTATCTCTTGATGGTTTTGAGCTTCTATTGCACCCTTGCACAATTTATGATGAATTATGGAAATGAGTGAGACACAGACTTAATGCTCCCTTACGTAGGCTCCCAAATATGGGGTACGGCTTAGAGTCACGTGTTTTTGTTGACCAGTCGTAAATCCTATTCCATGACCTCCAGCGGTAAACTCACGCGTAAGCAGGAAATCAGGGTGGAATTGTTTGGACACGGGAGCGCGCAACAAGAGTTTCGCCGAACTAGCTGTTGTTTGCTCTGCTAAAGATTGTAGACGCGCGCCACCCTCTGGTTGAAAGGGGGACTACCTAAACTATCAGACTGGAGGCGAGCACGCGATGGGGTCATTCAGAGGGTAACGACTCTGCGGTAGAAAAATTGTATCTGCTGAAACAATGCACCGTGACCTGCACACAAAACACGCACCAGAATGTCTAATGGATTCAGTAGATTCAAAGACAAATGCAACTAAACGTTTTTGTCAAAATTTGTCAAAGACAAATGCAACTAAAAGGCTATAATGCCAAATATATACCATCCGAATCTTGGGTCTATAACATAAGCACTTAAAATAAACAGGAATATGAGTAAAATAAACAGTGGTTTATCAAATTTACGCTATTCGGTTATGAATCAGATATGCCACACTCTTTAACATATGGTGCATTATCATTGCTCATTAATATTGTATTGGTAGCCTATATTAAATAACAAAAAACATATGTCAATTGTAAGTTTAAATATGTTGATCTGTGTGTGTGTGTGGTCTTGGTAATCCCTACTTTATGGGGACCACAAATGTCCCCTCAAAGATGGCAGTAGGCTACCAGTCATTTTTTACCTTGTGGTGACATTGTTTGGTCCCCATGAGGAAACAAGCTTATACATCATACAGAATTATCTTTTTTTGAAAATCTAAAATAGCAGAAAGTTTTCTCTGATGGGTAGCTTTAGGGGTAGGATTAGGGGATAGAATATACAGTTTGTACATTATAAAAAACATAAGGAAAGTCCCCATAAACATGGAAACCCAAGAAACCTGTGTGTGTGTGTGTGTGTGTGTGTGTGTGTGTGTGGACTGGTAATCCCTGGTTTGGGGACCCACAAATGTCCCCACAAAGATGGCAATATCCAAAATCCTTGTCCTTGTGGGGACATTTTTTGGTCCCCATGAGGAAAACATCTTATAAATCACACTAAGTGATGTTTTTGAAAATGTAAAAAGCAGCATGTCTCCTGATGGGTAGGTTTAGGGGCAGGGGCAGTGTAGGGGGATAGAAAATACGATTTGTAGGGTATAAAATGCATTACGCCTATGGAATGTCCCCATAAAACATGGAAACACAACGTGTGTGTGTGTGTGTGTGTGTGTGTGTGTGTGTGTGTGTGTGTGTGTGTGTGTGTGTGTGTGTGTGTGTGTGTGTGTGTGTGTGTGTGTGTGTGTGTGTGTGTGTGTGTGTGATTTTTTTTAATTCTTCTTTTAATAATGTTTGATGGGCAGCTGGTCTGGTTAAATTAAATTCACTTTACTTATTGTTGTTTGTATATGCCAAATGTGATTTTTTAATGTCTGTGAGATTGTGTTGCAAACTTACTTTCCCCACAGGGATAAATACAACGGACTAACTGATGTTTCAAATATGCTGACAAATGGCTTTAGAGGGAAAATGTATCTACATAATAACCTATATACAGGGAATATGCACATTCACTTGTAAATTATGTTTCTAGTATAAGAGAAAATAAATTCTCCGAATAGCTAAAGCAATATACAAATTAAAAAGAGACCAACTTTCATAAAACTTCATGTTTTTTATCTGTTTTCTTGACAACATGCAGGAATAACATTAGAAGGAGCTTATTATGATGAAAAGAGCAAAACAGTGACAAAGTAGCTTTTTGTAACACTGTAACCTCGCAATAAACGAGAAGCTGTGCCGAAAAGCCTATAGACTATCGTTAAAATTCACCTTAAAACTGGTCTTCTCCGCAGTTGTTGATTCTGCACAATATAAAACCTTATTTAGGCATGCTTTGATAAGATAACAAACATCTTGTTGGAGTCCTATAGATATTCGCTTAAGTTTCAGCTCTAGTTCAGTACCTTATCCGACGGTTTCCGCCCATATTAAAACGCACGAGGATAGTTTCTATGACATTGAGGTCGTGATTCGTTACAGAAAAGCCCATTATCTAAAAACCAGACATCTTTGACTTAACTTCGGATTAATTTAGCTTTGCCTCTATAATTATGGAAATGTGGTATAAACGATAAAGCAGCTATGTTTTAACTGTGAAATCTTGCGCGGAAACGTTATAAAACTCAAGCCGAAAAGAGATCGAAATAATAATAATAATAATAATAATAATAATAACAATAATAATAATAATAATAACAATAATAATAATAATAATAATAATAATAATTTAGGCTATAGGCTACTTATTCTTCCGAAATTCAAAATGAAAGTTGCCTAAACTGGTGGGCTATTCCATAGGCTATGTTACAGACATCCTGACACAATTCTGTGTCTATTCCATTCTCTGTATAGTAGGCTAATACTGTTAATGCTGAAAAGTAGCTGAGCAGTATCATATAGGCTCTATAGGTTCCTTTAGGTTATTGTACTCCATAGGTTTTATTTCACATTTCAGTTTGTTGCAGGTTAGGTTGAACAAATGAACTTAAATCACTTGCTTGTGCAAGCCAGTAAAGTAGATCTCCATCTAGTGGTGGTTTTGATGCAGGCCTACCATTATTTACCTCGTCATTCATTCACAATTGAAGATATATAGAATTTCGCACATCTCTTTTGAATTGTATTCGTTTGTAGTCATAGATTATATATACTAGGCTACATTAAACATCCGGCCCCCATTCCCAATAAGAATATGTGCTCTTTAAAGCGTTTGGGAGGATTTCTACGCTTTGCTTGCCATTTAAGAGTCGTGTTTTTAACGTGCTGAAATAGCCTAACAATAGCCTAAATAAATAAAAATAAAATAAAATAAAAATTCACATTGTAGTCTAACGCACATTGTAGTCTATAACCCGTTTTAAGTTTAGGTGTCATTTTACGGTTGTCCTGCAGGTGACTGCATGTAGGCTATATCAGTAGCCTATGCACTTTTCCACTCGTAGCCTATACGACGATTTTCAAGTCCTAACGACGAGACGTATTTAAATAAAGGCTGTATTTCTAATTTATTATTCGTAGTACCGTGTCAATTATCTACTTAGACTTATTTTTAAGAACATGACCTAGAACCTTATGACCATTAATAGCTGCTCGAAACCTTAAACTTTTCTGGAACAAGGACATCTCCACAGTTCTTGCCTACATTGCATAATACATTCATGCTAAATAAATGCTATATCGACATTGTACAACTCTCTCACAGGTGCTTATTCAAATACAAATAGCTTACCTATTCCAAATAGAAAAATACTAATAACCCTTTTTTATTATCAAAACGACCAATTTTTGCAACGTCAGTCATGTCATATGGCATACTTAAAGTTTTCAAGGAACAGCAGTAGACATAATCCAGTGAACAACAAACAACGACAGCAACAGCAACAGCAACAAACAACAGCATCATTCAGAACAACAAACCTAAATAAATTTTTCCACAAAACGCATGTTACGCAATATTAGCAACATGACATCAGAATCAGTTCGATAGCACAAAAACAACCCAAGTCCTTACCGTTCAGTGTTTGTTGGTCCAACGAAGGCAAGAAAAGAAAAGAAAAGCTGATGAAAAACACCACAGATCTTCGGAAAGATTCTCTATTATAGTGTGCCAAACAGGATGATCAGTTTTCTCTTTTCTGTCAGTCAATGCCCACTTCGATGGCAGCGATTGTAGAATATTACCTCAAAATTAAAGACAAGGAATTAACAACGTCGAAATTATGTGGAAAAGCGGGGGTGACAGAATGCTAGACAAAGCAAGGTCAGGAGAAGAATGCTGCTCTATTTTGGGTAGGGATGCATACACATAAAAAGTTAACGTTCATGTGGCCTTAAGACACGTGAACAACTAGTAGCCAATAGGAGCTAGAGGCAGCTCATAAAGTTGTACGGTAAAGTAGTAAATTTTCATAAACAACAACAGATTTATAGCTTCTCTAGAGAAGAGGACAGAGGTGGGGGCTGGTAAAGCAATGTTTTCAGCCAGGCGCCATTTTACAGAGAGGCGGAGCTCACAGGAAAAGCTTAACTCTAAAGACTTACGTATCAGCATTAGTCTACAGAGGAAAATTTTAATCTATTGTTTGAATTGTCATATTGATATTCATTTAACCAGACAGAAACCGATTTATTAAAATAATAATCATAGGCCTAATAATTTTTTTATTAAAATAAAATTGAACTTGAAATCATATAGGCTAACGGAAACATGAAGATTTTAAATGATCCAAATATTGTGGAGGATCTTTTCAGGATCTGATCTTTTCAGATATTTTCTCAGAGAAAACAGATAGGACCACAATAATTACACAATATGTTTTGGGCTATTTTAACACAGAAGCATAGGCTACAGTCTAATTCATTTACGGTTACAAGAGAAAAGGTGAGATTTTGTATCATTTAGTGGAAATTGCGTCACGATATACGATGTGTTCTTTGTGTCTGTATTACCGTTTTAAGTGTTAATTTTAGCCTTTATGTTTCCAGATTTTTAGAAACGTAGGCCTAATTGTAGCCTATTGATGTTATGGTGCGTTGTGGTCATTTGACTAACTGAACGTGTTAGTTAGACAATAGCATCTAAGCATGCGCAAATATAGGCCTACGAGTTTTCACATTTTGTGTCCTTTCCTCAGTCTTTTTTATTGCCTACCGCCAACAGTTGATGTCATATTGGTCTGTCACCTTGTCAATAGCCTACCTAAAATGATCGAAATATAAATATTTCTATATTTAATCATTTTTAAACTGCACGATTACTCCGAAGAGAGACATAGCCTACACTGGACGATTTTAGGACGATATCATCGCTTTTGTCTAATTAAAATAATTCTTGGTTTTGTACCAATTTATGGATTAATTATATTAGGCCTAAAGTTTATATGCCTGTGACCTGGAAGTAGTAGATTCTGGTCAGTATGTTACAAGAGTAATGTCCTCTGCTGCAATGAAAGCCACAATAACATCGGATATATGAATGCACTGTTTCTTTAACAGAGTAGCCATATACTATAAATCTTGCAAGCAGACACAAAGAGAGAAATCAATTATGCAACCAGATACGCATAGGAGATCCTCTAAATTAAGACACACTGAGTAATTAATTTATTACCACAGACCCAAGACATTAAGACATTTACGACTTCACACATGCATGAACAGCTGCATCGGCGGCTTAATGTTATGCAGTTACAGGACACGACTGTGTAGCCTCTGACACAATAATAAAATATACACAAGATAGACTATACAAGCTTTCTCAAACAAACGTGAAAGTCATACCTTGCGTTCTCATTGAAGATACACATCCGACAGGTTCTGCCAGTGCATGCTATAGGCATTTGGTGAGGGAGATGTCCAAGTCCTTTCTAAATCCCCGATGAGCCACACAGCTTGACCATGTCATGTGTAGGTAACATTTTAGAAAGTCACTTCTTCCTGCAGTATAGACGACGATATTGTTTTTTGTTTAGTTTTCTTTTTTAACACAAAAGCAACAACTCTGGCCAGAGATGAAGAAGAGTGAGTGCGAGCTGCCTTATGCTGTGACAAACATTCCCAATTTAATTAAAATTCATATACTTTTTCATCTTGCAGAGTTGTTGAGCAGGAATCCTTGTCGTTTTTACGAGCAAGGGTGATATACAATCCCATTATAGCCAGAGTTCATATTAAATACCACTTCACTGGCATTGGGCCCATGAAGTCACATGATTACTCCGAAAGCACTTAGACGGCCAATAAGTATTGCTTTTTTGCTTTTTCATCAGCTTGCAAAAGTTAATCTCAAAAGTCAGTCTATGGACCGCTGAAAATGACCACAATTCCTGAAAATTTGTATTTCAAAATATAGAAATACTAAGGAGACTTTGAAGACTAAGACTTCAGATTTTGACTAAAGTGTAGCTATTTTAAAAATGCATTGATTTATCAAAACACATAGGTCTATAGTCTTTATTTATTTTTCTTTTTTATTCTTATTTTGTGTTTCTGAACTGCAACGTTTCAAGTAGGCTATAAACGTTTCATTTATTTTAAAGGTTCAAAATACACATTAAAAGAAAAGTTATTTTGTAATCAAAACTACATTGCGGTATTTTGTTTGTATTTTGATGTTTAAGCTACATTTCATTATTGTAAAATGATGAAAAATAAAACACACAGGATGTTTTTTATAAAATGTGAACATTTTAGTCTGAAAGACGAGCTCTGAATAGGGCGTGTTGATATAGCTATAGCTATTTTGCAAAAGAAACCAGTTTTCGAATAAAACACAGGGTGTTCCAAATAATAGCCTACTAAGTTCTCATTTAAAGTACAAGGTAATCAGAGCATTTTTTAAGTGCTGAAAAGCTTAACGATGTTTAAATGTAAACCAGATAATACACTATAAAAACGTCGGGTCGAGCATGTTAGTTTTTTTGCAAAGGAGCGGACACAATGTAACGCTGTAGCTATATTTTTGTACCAAGTCACTTTGCCAAAGTAAATTTGGCATTAAATATAGCATTTCACATACTTATATATTCCGGTCTGCACAATTTTTTTTCTTTCTTTTTTTCTCTCAGATGCCACTGCATTGATTGGCTCCTTTCCCCTCCTAAAATGTCGGACTTCAATGCATTTTTTAAGATAAAGAAAACGTATTACAAAATAAAGATTAAAATGACCAGTTATTGTAATTTTGGGAATTAATTAGATTATTTCAAATCAATGTTAGTCTCAAAGGAAATAATCTACTTGCTGGAAGGACCTCGTATAATAATCCCAGAAGATGTTTCTTGGTTGGGATATAGTCATAAACATTTGAGTACTTCTAGTATCCTACACAGAAAAAATAGAAAAAAAATTGTGACCTGTTTTGGCTGGACACATTTGATTTTTTATTTTTTATTTTTTTTAAGCATTGTTGCATTTCCAACACGATCAAACTCTGAGAAATGTTGTATGCCGAAATACATTTATACCTATATAAGATATAAAATAGCATACAGTATAAGAACCGTATCTGGGGTAGTTTAATCCAACATGTGTTCTGTACAAAATGTACCCCCGTGCGGTTTATTTTTTAAAACAGAATGTCACGACATAAATAGACATGTTCTACTAACTAATGAATATGGAATTGTATTCAAATAAAAATACTATAATGCAAAAATAAATAAATCTCTTTCGGTACTTCTATAGTGACAAGTAAAAATCGAGAATAGCATCAACAAGAGTTTTTGTTTATTATCAAACAAAAATGAAACAAATTAAACCATTAAAACATGGAAGCTATAGGACATAGAATGCGTGTGTAAGGGCAAACACTTCGCGATTATGAGGTTTTACTGACATCAAGTGGTCAGACTGAATAACAACGCAGGAAACTCTTGACTATAGAGTTTCTTTTTTCGCTTGGACGTCCACGATTAGACAATGTGTTATGGCCAAAATAAGTCAAAGCAAGAATATTAAATCATTTTATCGGTGAGTTTTGAAACTTATTCAAAACTCACTGATTATTTTATGAAACTTAAACTTATTATTTTCTGGAGAATTTGCACTGACGCCTCCATTTTATCGTGTATAGGTCTACACAAAGGGTGCCGTATAGGGCAAACTGCAATCAGAGGCCAATAAAACTAGATTATTTCCGCTGGCTTTTTTTGTGCACAAAGTCGAGTCTCCCTGAAAGCGGAGGTTAACTTTAGTGAATAAAAACACCTCTCCAAATGGGCGTAGGGCCTCTGGAAACGGTCTAATTGTGTCTGGACGGCCATAAAGCCATTGAAAACGGAATGCCAATGTCTGTTGCCGCGTCTGCGATTCATTGCCTTGTCTCCATGAGGAGGCCTTTGAAGTCAAAGTCCTTCCGCTATATCTGTGCCACTTTTACCTCCAGGCTATATAGCCTACAGTAGGCCCTATACAATTTATCAAATTCATATTAACATTTTAAAGTTTAAATGTTGAAACAGACAGAAACAACACCTCGAACTTCGTATCGCCAAGCAGCTCATCATGAAAGTTAAAACGACAGGTCTGTTTCTTTTAATTCCACCGATTCATGCACACATGGTGCGTTGTTCACTTAGCCCAGCTGTCGAGTCTCATAATATCTCTGTTGTGTTGCGTTCTCTCGCCTCGCAGCGCTTTGCACACCATAAACGCTTATAGCAGTAATTGTCTTTTATGGCAGAATGCAGCTAACAACCTCATCTCCCAGCCTCGCCACAGAACAATTTTTTGGGGTAGGCCTAGGCTATATTAGCGTTTGTATAAGATTTTAAGGTTTAAACACAATTCTTCTTTATTATTATTATTATTAATTATTATTATTATTTGTACATCTCGTTTCAGGCTACGTTTTTTTTTCTTCTAAAACAGCGGCTCCTTTAACTGAAAATTGATCGCAATTTTTCTTTAATTTAGGAATGTTTACATAACATCCAATTAAGTAAAACAATAAACCAACAGCAACGAACAAACATAAAATTACAGTAATTTTCTTATATAGGCTATAATATGCATATATTTCTCTTCCCTTGATGCGAAATGCAAATTTACGAAACAGACTGAAAAGCACAAAAAATATCAAATTACATAATTAAAACTTTACATACTTTACATGCAATTTATTAACAAAATTCTAAACTTAATTGTTATTTAAAATGTCAGAAGGACTACAAAATAGAAGGGAGGCTTGTTTGGAGATATGAATTGATTTTATTATTCAATAAATTAAATCACAAATTACATCTGAGAAGAAACATTGAACAAAACAAAACAAAAAAACGAACAAAAATTATGACGGTCAACAGACCATGAGGTATTTGTAAAATTCCCTACAGTGCTCTTATATCTACAGCGCAGTAATTGTACTTGTTCCCTGAAGTTCGCAGACTTCACCCAATATCACATCGGCTGATATGGCGTGAACATTTTGGTCGATTCAAAACAAATAGGTAGTGAAGTGATTAGGTAGTGTTAATGTCAAATCTAAAAAATCTAAAAAATAAAAATTCTAAGAACACATGATCTTAAGTGTATTACCTTAATATAAAACTGGGCCCAATATATATTCAAATTAGGAAAAGTTACAGACCATAAGAATAGCCTATGTTAATTAGCGGTCTGAAATACACAATGGTAAATTAACCAACAATTGAAGAGGAATAGCACATTTAGCTCCGACATGTTATTTCATTCCTAGTAAATTTGGTCTAAATTAAGTAGCCTACAGACTTATTTTTTTTAATGCTGCGTTTGAAAAATGGATTTGTGCCGTATTCATTGATGGATCCACCTATGACAAACAAATAGCCTATAATTCAATAAAATAGCAGGATCCAAGCATGCTTTAGATCAATTATGCTTTGCTTGAAAATAATAACACAATACCTAATGTAAAATCATACGACAATAATTTCCGTAAAAGGATGTAGTCTATCATCTCACATCCTCATCTACACGAAGTGCTTCATTCTTGGTCGTCCTTTGTTCCATCTTTGTTAAATTTTTTCATCTTCATCCTGCGGTTTTGGAACCAAATTTTGACCTGTCTCTCCGTGAGGCTCAGTAGACGGGCGACCTCGTACCGCCGGTCGCGCGTGAGGTAAGTATTAAATAAAAATTCTTTCTCCAGCTCGAGGATCTGGTGCTTAGTATAGGGGCAGCGTTTTTTACGCGTTGAGCTCGCGTGAAGCCAGTTGGACACAGGGTTGTCTGGGGAAAGGTAGAGGGATGTGAAGGTTTCGAAATCATAAACGAGAATAGTTTTCATACCCTATATCAAATCCAGACGATGGCATAGCCTAAATCACAGATTGGCTACCCAAACATATCTCAAAGCCTCGTAACAATCACGTCAAAAACAAAGTAAAACGTTTCGCTGTAAAATATTTTCAGCTAACTAGGAGAATCGTGTTAAATATGCCTACATAAGCATGTATCAATTTCTAGCTACAGGTTTAATATCATTGAACTCATATATCGCACCATCTGGTCAGCCTTACCTGGATGAATGCCCGGTTTCTCGATATCGCCTCCCTTCTCAGCAGTCCGGTCAGATACTTTCTCTGTGTCGGTAGAACATCCTCCGTTAATGAAGTCTCCCGGAGGGAGTACAGCATGTGAACTGGCCTCTGTGCCGTCATCACTCGTTCTGTTTGTATCTGGTTTGGTATGATAGTGATGATGTACCGTCGGTAGCTCAGTGAAAGGCAGCCCACATGCAGAGTCCAAAAGCCAAGACTGCACGTAATCCCCAGCTACTGGAGGCTGTGTATGCGGCTGATACACTGAGGGTACACCACTGGAGAAATGCGTTGGGATGTGGCCCCAACCCGAGCCATAAACGGCTTGCTTTGCCGGGAATGTGCAGTGACCGAGCTCTGTATGATCTGTGGGTAGAACGGAGGGCCTGTGCTGAATGAGCCCTGAACCTGAGGAGAAACGAGTCTCCTCGTTGTCCGGCATAATAAGAGAGTCAATATAGTATCCTGTCACAGCTCCAGATGTCGACATGGCAGGGACGCACTCTCATGCATACACACACATAAAAACATTAACACACACATACAGTAACACGCTCACAAAATAACAATCTGTGAAAACGGAGAGGCAACATCCCCCTCGCAAAGCCCCAGTCAGCTAATAAGTTGAGAGCAAACTACCATTTCATTGGGCGAGGCACACACGTGACCATTGGGACAGCACAATAAAAAAAAATCAATGGAATTTCTTTATAAAAAAAAATATATATATATATAATTTTTGCATTGGTTCCAATTAAACTATTCATATAAAAACAACAATCGAATAAGCTATAAGAAATAAATATCTACAAAATGTAAACATGTAAAAGTGTTTCTTTTTTTCTTCAGACAAAAGGCATGGGAAAGAGATATTTTCAAAAATGTATCAAACTGACACTATACTATTATTTTTATATTAGTATTCATAGAAGCGGTTTCATATTTTATAGGTGGCCCTTACATTTTCTGTACCGAGTCTCTTTGAATGTTATAACCATTTTTCCTTTATTGTTTATTCGATCGAGCTTATCGTTAATATAATAGCTAATATTAACAGTCACATTGCTATTTCCACATTCATTATATTCTTTATTGATTTAACCTTATTTGAGACATTTAAGGCTTCTGTTTGGCTACAACATGTATTTAGTTTTTTTCCGGTTTCATTTTGTCTAATATGTAATGAATTTGTAAATACAGAAGATTCTGGATCATCAATAATAAATAAGAAGTTATTTATTTTAGTCTACCATAACAGTATATTCTCATCCATACTGGACATTTTGAAATAATGTATCCCTACTATGTGAAGAGTATATTTTAATGCATAAAGGACACATTTATTTAGATAGTACATACCAGTAGTAACAGCTTGCTGCTGACCGCCAAGTGAAAAGAGTTAGCCGACCATGGCTTCCCCTGTTAATTCAGGTCGTCAGGTACATAATGATACATAAACAAATCTGCACTGTTACCATTTTATTTTTACAATAGTAACTAATCCCTCTACATTTCTTTGGTCAGTAAAATAGTAACGGTAACACTTTAAAATAAGGTTTCATTTGTTAATATTAGTTAATACATAAACGATGAACTAACATTGAGCATTACATTATTACAACATTTACCTTAGTTAATAAAATGTTCATGTTCATGGTAGTTCACATTTAAGACTTTCGATCTTAAAATCAACAACAACTAATATAGTTAACAAATGTTAAATTAATTATTATTCATTTATATTATTATTATTATTATTGTTATTTTCAAAATCAATATATTATATTATATGTAGCCTATTCATTATTATAAATGTTGTTGTTGTACGTTTTATTCGGCAATCATTGACCATAAATGGATTATGTATTTTTATTATGAATTATGTATCCTTTAGATTAGATATAAATCATGGTAGAAATAAAAAATTCAAAAGCAAACACAATGAACAAAATGCATAATAGCCTACAAGGATTCTCGAGTAAAAAACAAACAAAAAACGAGTAGACTAAATGAAGACTTCTGATACAAAAGCCTCTAAATCCGTCTGACGTTTTTCTTTAAAATAAGCATTTTTGTCAGGCTTCCATATGTATAGGTTTCTACCTAAGTACCGGTACTTCTGAATGAGCTGAGGCTGGGATTTTGTGTGTTTGAAGTGAAAGTATTTTATGAACGTATACTATATGCGGAGAGCATTCACTCAGTGTCGTTATCTCATTTTTGACCGAAGTGGCTTTTAGAGGCTTTTGCATCTGATCTCTTCAAATACAGTTTTTTCGACATTTCTTTCTTTCACTTTTAATCAGGTTCATTATAAATAATATTATAATAATATAATATAATATAATAATAAATTATAATAAATGCAGACAAAGGCTATATCAGACACAAATAATATAGCATATATTTTTTAAATAGTTAAATAATTGTTCACACTTTTTAGTGATCCACCAGTGATTACCAGAATGACATTCAGAAAGGTTTTACAGCAGGAAACATCACTTTTTTCCCCAAAAAAAAGAGAGGGAGAGAGAGAGAGAGAGAGAGAGAGAGAGAGAGAGAGAGAGAGAGAGAGAGAGAGAGAGAGAGAGAGAAACGGAAACAGCATGGCCCTTTGAGGCCGTAAACTGAAATAGGGTGTTTGTTAACACAACCGAGTTTTACCATAGGCGCTATTCATGTTTTTTAGTCCCTTTAGCTGTACTGAAGTGTCACCATAAAGCCAATCTTTCCTTTTGTGTCCAGCCACTTATACAGCGCTAGGCGGAAGCGAGGAAGACAATTTCTTTAGCTCAGTGGAACGCCACCGAGGTCGCTGTTGCTGCAGCAGACATGGCCGAATGCGGTGTAGGCCTATTGGACGTAACCGAGGCCTTGTCAAGTACTGTCTACATTCAATAAGACAAACCAGTGTCTGCCATCAGTCCGGTTCACTAGCAGAGACATTAAAAATCAACAACAACAATTTGTACAATTGAAAAAAAAAATGGGCTGAAAAAATGTATAGCCTACTGATAATGTAAATGCTTTGGGTCGGTTTAGATGTCCGCTATGGTAAAAAATATAGTAGCCTACATTAGGCTACTGACGAATGTAACTGGGGCAATTAAGACAGTTTCGTGTTGCAGGGTTTAATTATACAATCCCAACAACATGAAACTACCTAAACCACTCGACAGTCTGGTTCAAATCTTCGGGGAGAAAACAACTAATGGTAGGCTATCTAAACAAATCACCGGCACTGTCTTTCATTTAATCTGTAATGTTTTTTCTATCTAACATGCATTTCCCGTAACAGCCAATACTTGTAATGTCAGAATAGCATCTTACCTGTGTTAACTTAAAACGGCGTACCAAAAATGTAATGTTTTCCAGCACCTGAAATCCGAACGTCTTTATTCCTGCCTCTATCCAGTCTCTACTGAGGAGGGTAGTCACTCAGAAAAAACGACGAGCCTCATAAAGTAGCAAGCAATAAAATGCCACAAAAGCGGACTAAACTCGCCAACTACGGTGTCTATGTTGTGGCCATTCGGTGAAGTGTTTAAATAGCCTACATTTCCGCCAGAGAGAATGGGAAACCTTTATAGCAAACAAAAAAAATCTAGAACGTATTAAATATTGAAAACACTATATGTTCTCACAGTGAAAATGTTAAGTAAACACAAAGGCAAACACTGACAATTGGCAACATAGCCAATTAGTCTGTACGCATATACAAGCACAGACTACTAACTAAAGTCTTTTTTTCCTGTTTCGTCGATGGTTTAGGCCTAGTTCATAATTAATTTCATAATTCGTCGTTCGTAGGCCTATTGGTATTTTGGTATTTTCAAGATAGATAGATAGATAGATAGATAGATAGATAGATAGATAGATAGATAGATAGATAGATAGATAGATAGATAGATAGATAGATAGATAGATAGATAGATAGATAGATAGATAGATAAAATATTTAAACGAATGCTTTGCTACATGACTCTTAAATAATAGGCTATGCCATTACGATTAAATAAAAAATACATTCATGTCAATATAATCTCCATGCAGGACCTATATTTTTTTCTTGTTCACAATGCTGGGTGCTAATATAAACATACTGTGTATAGCCTATGGCAAGAACAAAGAGAAATCGTTTACATTCCATACGTTGGTAATAGCCTATATGAACTAGGCTACATGATTATTGTTCCCCAAAAATACACTGGTTTTCTCCTAGAAAATAAAATAACATCTCGAACAAAACAACTATTAAAAAAATATATATCAATGGAATTATCATTATGAGGGAAAACTCATAACCGTGTTATGAGGATTCTCTTTTCGCGGGTCATTTCTCAATTTTAAATGGCGGTTCGGGGGAATTATATTTTGACTTGCCTGTCGGTCAGGTGCACACTGCAGCCGATTTCTAGGCGGCGCTCCTGAGTCAAGTACACACTCTAGTCTAGAGACTAGAGGAACCTCTTCTCCAGCTCTATGGTTTGTTGTTTAGCATAAGGACAGCTCTTCTTCCGGGAAGTCTTCCGTTAGCCAGTTTATTGAACACATCCATGGTTTCCTGAACGAGATATAGAATTAGTAAAGCACAATGGGGACCGTGGAATGGGGCAGTGTTTGTTTCATGGTCGACATAATAAAATATGTGTGTTGTTTCAGATATCCAGTTGTTTAAAAATTAAACATCATTTGACATCACGATTTTAAGTATAATCACTGAAATCAACAATCTTCAATATTTGCCTGGAGTGATAGGCTAGCATGAATAGAGTTGATGTTTATTTCTGTAGGCTATAGATTTATTATAGCCTAGAATAGGTTTAACCAAAAGTGACCTTTTTAAATAGATTTTATTTAAGTAGCCTAATTCATTATAACTCAACATTACAACACTTGAGCCATTCAGATAACTGTAGCAATTTACCTATATGTTTGTTGTTTATGACTATTTTTCTTAAACGAAATATCTAAAAATAGGCTATATCTATATTACTACTTTAATTAATTTAGAATCTGCACCAGGTTCATACATTAATGGCTCTAAGTGTAAAGCAGACCTATTACAAACGGATCACCTTACCTTTGTCACAATACACCGACCACCCCGTATCAGGTTGCTTCATATATTTCCCGAACGTGCTTTGTTGCTTGTGCTTCTACCTCTTCGTTGTCACCGGGCGCTACCATCTCCATCTTATTCCCTTGATAATACTGTAGCCTGTTAGCAGCTACTGCAGCAGAGACAGGGGTCGATGTCTGATATGGCTTATCTGATCCCTGCAAGATAAAGTTATCGGATCCTAGCATAAGTCCCGTGAACCATAACCCTCACTCACTGAGCTGGCTGCTTCTTTAGTGCACTTCCGCTAGTCGAACAACGTGCCCGTCTTCTTTGATATCCTGAGGACAGAGGTAAAATCTATTAACGATGCGCGAGCTGCAGACCACATCGCCATGATGGTCACAGTTATGATTTGAGCAGCCCTATTTATTTAGTTTTGTTGGGTTGTAATAATCTTCCAAGTCAGATGCTAAACTCCAGCTGCTATTGCTGTTGCTGGTCAACCTGCCAGGTTCAGTCCGTTTATTAATTCAGGAATCCAAATCATGCTCACTGCCTTTTGCGCTAACTGGACACGCCATTGCCGGAAAGTGTTTGGAGATGAGCAAGGATGGGCGGTCGTTTACTTCGTTTGACAAACTGAATGTAAAAAGGTGCCCTCGTTCAATTCAGTGCGCACATTTCGACCAGTGGAAGCCTAGAAACACAAAGCCACACCCCCAGGCCTTCGTCACCTGTCTGTAGTGTATCAGCAGCAACTTTTGGACTGCAGAGGAGACCATGTGGGACGGCTAGATTCTCGAAGTAGAGCTAAAACGTGTGTATGTGTGAATTTGCGGGTTGCCACAAACTTGTTTCACCCTCAGAGTTTGAAGAAATACACAACGCTTAAAACCAACATAATTTTCGACATTTAAAACATGTAGGCCTAGCGGTTAGAGTCAGTTCAGCGTGCATGTTATAACAATGAAATATGTCTTTAAATTATTTAATTAATTTGACCTATTTATAGAATTATGTTTGGGACAAACTTTCTGGTGCACACATTGCAAAGTGCCATCTTCAGATAGGCCAGAACAAAATACTGACCAGACCATGTTTCTTGGGCTGCAAAATAGAGAGCGGGGTTGGTTGGCACACTTTTCACTCTCTGTAATATTTCCCTGGCATGCTATATGTTAAAAAAGTCTAACCAGTAACAACTGAAAGGTTAAGATCTCAGCTAATCAACAGATAAATGTAATGTTCACAAATTATTCCTATTTGTTTTCTATTCATAATTAAAGTCATGTTGTGCACTTGTGCCAACCAGCCCCAGTATGGGGGTAAGTTGGCACATGCAATGGGGTTGGTTTGCACAGATGCTATAGTCACAAAGAATGAGGTGATAAATATAAAGAACTTGAGCATTTAATTCAAACATTCAAGCAAAATATCTGCTCAGTGTGCTGAGTGGTATTTTGATGTCATTTGCTGTGCTCCTAATACTTTTGTTTTTAGTCTTCACCTGTCTGGCTGTGTCTAGCATAATCTGTGCTGGGATCTTTCCTGTCTATTGTTCTTAAATATTTTCTGACCATTTTTCATACATAAGTTTATGTTCATGATCATTAAACATACATTCCCGATAAAACTATAAAGTATAATTATAATTATAAACATACAACATATAATATGTATATTATATATATATTCATTATGTTGGTTGGCACATGTGTCAAACATAGTGTCAACCAACCCCCAAATCAGTGTGTCAACCAACCCCACCCATATTAGGACACACCTCTTTACTGAAATGATGTTATCGACATAGCATAGCTCATCAGGGACTTTTAAATGTCATATCACATTATAGATGACTCCTATCTCTATAAACTGGAATCCTTACATTTTATATAGCTCTATCTATCATATTTCTAAAATGTATTTAGTGGGGGGAAGGTTTTTTTTGTTTTGACACTGTAAAATACAAAAGTTGTCCTCACCTCAATAGTTAGTGACATTTGGATGATTTTAGTAAATGGGTATGTTCAGGTCAAGACGGCAGTCATTTAAATGTTATATTTTTGTGGCAGCACCCTCTAGTTTACTAGAATTTAACTGTGTGCCAACCAACCCTTGACCCAACCAGCCCCACTCTCCCCTACGTAGTCCGATTGACGCTGACACTGGCTTGTTCAAATTCAAGTTTAGCCTACATGAAACGTGAAAAACTGATTTATCGTTTAAAAACAATCATAAATCCCATCATATGCCCCTTTATCTCTCTCTCTCTCTCTCTCTCTCTCTCTCTCTCTCTCTCTCTCTCTCTCTCTCTCTCTCTCTCTCTCTCGCTGTGTGTGTGTGTGTGTTTACAATTGATAGTAATAAAAATAAGGGCGATCTAACCATTATAATGAACCTTTATTAAGTTAATGTTACAGTGTAAGTAATTTAAGGAACTATGGATAGCATATCAAATGAACTAATAGGTCTCTAGCTTTAGTGTTCATTCTTCCTTCTTGACTAATTTTCTATCATGCTCTGACTGTAAACATTTAGTTTGGTCTTAAGTACAGTACAGTCTTAAGTACTACAGACAATACACCATCGCAGCCGTAATGAGTGGTTAACTAGTGCAGACTGTGGAAAGAAATAGGTCTAATAATCAACTAGGCTTAGTTTGGGGACAAACATGCACATACAGGCATTACTATTTCAGTCTTTCAGTAGCTATTCCAGTACAGTATAACAGTTTTGAACTCTTCCTTTTTTATTAGCCTATTAGTCGATCTAAATCTTATTTTTGATAGATCTTTTGGTTATAGGCCTGAAATGTCAGATTAACTGTTGCACGTTGCACGTTTCTTTATTCCCAAGATCGAGTTCGCAGTAAGAGAAACCCAAGAACAAAAATCTCTCATTTTAGTGCTATCAGCGGAAGCATTTATTTTGCACCAGAGACAAATAGTCCACATACACTGTAATACTACCCGTTCGCCTGCTCTCCACTTTTCATTCAGGGATTCTGTTACTGAATCCCTCTTGCGGAAAGTCGCGATCATGTATCACGATTACAAACACCATTTTAAATTACAAAATGCAATTTGTCAACGGGAGAGGGAAAAAGAGATGTGCAGACAGCATACTCTGTTATATTCTCCCGTTAATGTTCAATCATCGTTGAAAGCTCCAATGGACGATGTACGTCATTTCTGAGACTACAATAAATCACTGGTTAGGCTACAGCTGGCAATAAATTAGCGTAACCATTTTTGAAAAAATAAAAAATAAAATAAATAATCTAATATTTTTGCTTAAAGATATAAGCGAAAACGCATTTATTTCGTATATCCTTAATGTTTTTTTATACGACGGAGCATAGTTAATTTGCCATACACTTTTTGATTCCGTGGTAAAAGTGAAATTTTAAAACCCTTATATTTTACAATATCATATTTAATATAATAAGAACAGTAGACGTTTAATGCGTGTTCTGATCCAGGCAGTTAACGTTGTGGAATGTTTTAGTGACTTGCTGTTTAAGGGAGATCGTTCGGAACACCTGCAAAGAATATGTTTCGCCGAACCAGTTGGACTGAATATATATATATATATATATATATATATATATATATATATATATATATATATATATATATATATTCAGTCCAATTAGTTCAATCCAACTAGTATATATATATATATATATATATATATATATATATATATATATATATATATAAACTAGAGGGAGAGAAAGTAAAGAAAGTAAGTAGTAAGTATAAGATATACATGTCAAAATTATAAAAACATCAAAAGCATCGCTTTTCAAAGATTTTCCAAAGACGTTTCAAAGATTTCATTCTGCAAATGTTCAGTCGATGATCCACGGCCATGACATTGGTCTCACGAGTGCCTCCCAATGGAGGCCAGTTGAACCTACTCATGATGGAACAGTTTTCATTGCAAGTAGGCTAAATATATAAAATTAGAATAATAATAAAACAAATAAAATAAAATAAAACAGATGAAACAGCACAACACGGTCAGGAACAAAAAAAATAGCCTTAAACTAATACAACAGATAGAAATTACACGATCACTTCTTAAAGCCGCCCCTCAATATCGCTTTGCCTCTGTCCCCTTGGAATCGTGGCTAATAACCTTGGTTCTCAGACAGTTTATGGCACCACACTGCAATTGCCCAAATGCTCCAGACACAGACAGCTTTTATGGTCGTGTTGCTGAAGCAACAAGGAGGATGTCCCCGTAATTAGGCGGATATACCTTAGCGCCTCAAAGGATGCGCCAGCCAGGCCAAGTCGCTCTTCAGCAAGCAACCATAAAGCTCAGTCTTTCTCTCCCCCTCTCTTATACTTTCTACTTACTCTCTCCCTCTGACTTAGTATATTGTTCATATGCTGCTATGTATGAACGCTACGAGTACGGCCATAATAAACATTCAGATGCTAACTGCAAATTCTGTAACCACTGTGACGGTAAAACTGTTAGGTAACAATTGCTTTTTGCCATGGTCAGAGAGAGTTCTTTAAAAAAAACAAAAAAACAACAGCAATAAAGAACAACAAAAATGCATTGTTTTTCATAAATGCACATAATGCGCATCTTTATGCTCATGCAAAAAAATGTTGCCTATATGTACACAATTATAAGAAAACGGCGTACTACAAATATACGTTTACCTCTTTGGTTATTTAATTTAGGAAATATTTGTTAAACAGATGATTTTCTGGATTACAATCGGCCAAATCTTATTTTAACCTCATTGTTCATCGCGGTATAGAACATGGGCAAATAATTGTATTGCAAAAACAGTTATGTAGGCCTAGCTATTAAGTATGAAAGAATGATAAAGTCCACTTCTTAAAGATGACCTTATTCGAGTCCGGAAATGTTGTTTATGACTGGGATGAGATTCAGCGAGTTTGCATGTTTTCCGTGCAGTCAGTGATCTTATTGTTTCTTTGTTCAGAGTTTGCACCAAGTGAAAACTGTTGATGGTCAGAGTATATGCTAATCAGTAATAGCTTGTAATGAATTTAAATTTTCAATCCCGAGACGGCAGTAGAAGAAAGTGTTATTGCTTAAAGAGTTTACTAACAACGATCGTGGAAATTCCATTTGCTGGCAAATCAAATAAATAATCCGGGGACATAAAACTGGGAGCAGTCTGCTTCTAGCAGTTTTTCTTCTATTTGGTCACACCAAAGTCATTAGGCTAACCTGTACAACATTCCTCCACACAAATGAACAAGCCATACGAATGGCCTGTCAAAAGTCTTTCTTTTTTTAGACCAGTATATTTCAGCCATTTGCACTCAATCTCCGCGTCTCCATCATAAAAGCAAGGAGAGAAGTACTTGTTTAGTGTATCACGATTTTATAATTCAATAATTTCTGTTCACCACAAATCATTTTACGTGTTGTCTATTACGAGCATAAAACAATCCGTACTTAAATTATGTGAATTTAAATGTCATATATGCTCTCTGTAATTGTATGGACTTGATTGGTGCCTTATCACGAACTTGAAGTTAACCGCTGAGAGTCTATATAACGTCGTATGTGATCGAATTACTGCAGCTGTTGTATATTTGTATCTGTTGTTATTCCCTTGTCCTAGAGCAGTGGGTTGGTACTGTAGTACTGTAACCGGTCCCGATTTAGTTTCTTTTCCTTCATGCGCCGGTTCTGGAACCATATTTTCACTTGGCGATCGGTGAGGTTAAGCATCCGTGAGAGCTGAAGTCGTTTCTCTTTGTTGATGTACACGCTGAAGAAGAATTCCCTCTCGAGCTCCCGAATTTGAAATTTAGTGTAGGGACATCTCTTCTTGCGAACTCTGGGTCCACCTAAGAGAATGAATGAATGAATGAACGAATGAATTATAAATAATCGTCATTGCTAAATTTAGATTATTAAAGGCAAGGATATTATATGGGCTATAAAATATTTTATAAGGTTATTGAGGTTGTAAAATAAATATAAATTAACATTATGCATATATCATTTATTACATAGGTACATTATATTATTTATATATTAATATGGATAGTGTTATTAAATACAAAAACAATAAATCGAATCGTTTCATTTAGTCTACAAGCTACATATTTTCTATCAAAAGCGTTGTATATATATATATATATATATATATATATATATATATATATATATATATATATATATATATATATATATAGGCCTATATAATAAACTAGCATATTCTTACCTTTTAAACCAGTGGGGAAAAAACATGCATGAATTACCAGAGGCATACCAGAAGCTTTTACTCTGATTGCTGTAAGCAATCCTGTGAAATCACTGCGGCCACTTAAACGCATTTTAAAGTTCAAGTTAAAATTGCGCTTGCTTTGAGTCTTTTCATGGCCAATTTCAATTCCAAACACGTGATTCTCACAGTTTATAAGTAGCCTAGGTTTTGTTGGGAAAATCTCAGGCCCTCTATAAACCTTATACGCTTATAAAACAGCATATAAAATTTTAACAGGAGCGGCAAGATTGCAAACTTTCTCGCATGACAGTCTTGCTGAGCTCACTTACTGCTCACACCGCTAGTCTTTTCCTCATTGTTTCCGGAAGAAGATTCGGGGCTACTGGTCTCCTGACGCTCCTTTCCTTCGGAGTCCTGCTCCGGCGCGGGCTCGGGTGCTGCCTGTTTGCTGGAGTGCATTTTATCCCTCGCTGCATAGTCGCTGTTCGCAACACTTTCCGAGCCGCTGTAAGCGGTGTCGAAAAACTGGTCAAATGCTTGAGGAAGCACCCCGTTTCTTCCAACACTGCCGTAGAAATTGTGCGCGGAGGTCGAGTTCGATGTAGAGTGATAATACGCAGATGCATTATTCTTGGGGAACATTTCACCAACTGTCGTTGCCGCTGGTAAACACTCCCTGTGTACTATGTCCTCCGACGGATAGCACTGAGCCAGTGGACCCCGGTGAGGCCATTTACCGGACGCTTCAATAGCATAGTCACGGAATGTAACTTCCCTGACATGCTGTACCTGAGGCAGGTTAGAGGAGTAAGAGTAGGTGACAGGACGAGAAGACGGACTTTGAGATAGGAAAGAGGGCAACGTGGAGAAATCAGCACCCGGAACGTAGTAAGTGCAGCTGGGCAGATACATGTTGGAGCCAACGGAAACCCTCTCGTCAAAATCCATCATTGTACCCGCGCAGCTTCTAGCTTGGGCTAGCGAGACCTATACGCAACGCCCACAACATGCTCTCATGTGCGCGTGCCTCTTTACTCGCGTTGTAGGGGTATCTAGAGGCAGAAATTTTGAGACGTAAGATGACGTGTAAATCCATCTCTGTCCAGTCCAACTGAGGCCAGGGTCACGTGATCTAGAAAATAAATTGAAAGATCCTCGCTCACTGTTTGTATATCCACAAGAAAAAGCTATCCGTTTCGACCGAATGACGAATGAATTTGTAATGTATTTGCGAAAACTAGTTTGTGAAGATGAAACAAAAAATCTCTGGTAAGGTTGCGGAACACAATAATCAGGATTGTGTTCGATTGACAGGGATGTTTGAATATATTGGAAAATATTACTGAAAAATAGACGTTATGATGCATTACTGTTTTCTAAATAAAATTCTACAAAATAAAGAAGCTATAAAGTCTTTACAGAGAAGCCTTCTCTATATTCTTACAAGTTTATAAGTCAGGAACACATTCTTTCTGACTTACAGCAAAGAATGCAAACGAGCAATTATACCCCAAACGGCATCAAAACAAAGCAAACACGTCTTTTGATATAAAGGCTGTTGAGAAAAGTGTATGGCTTCTGTAATCCATAATTTAGAAGGATATTCACTAAACCTTACAGTCTTTCAATCATATTTTTTATTGTGTTGTCATTATAAAGTATATTTGACACAACAAAATGCGACTTTAGCATTACACTTGACCGTTAATGATTACGCATGTAAATCTGAACACGATTATTTGTAATAATTAGGTGGTTCTGAGTGAAGTTTTAGGTGACCTTCTCTGTTCAGTTTTTTTTTTTTTTTGCAATACGCATTCCAAGTCCAATTAATGTAGGCTAAAGGACTAGCGAAGCTTCAGATGCGTAGGCCATCACTTTGTGCGTTAACGCGAATAAAGTTTAGACACAGATCAAATAAATGATGGGCCTAGATAATGTAAACTTCAATTCAAGAATTCAACCATATCTACCGGTAGCCCACCTTATTTAATAAAGGCCTAACAAAACAACAACAACAACAACAAAATGTATATCGTATGTGACATTTTTTTTTTTTTTTGCAAGCTTAAGTATGTATGTAGCCTATAGAAAGCTGGAATGTTTTATTTATTTATTTTTTACTTTTAAAAAGGCCAGAGAATAAACGAGTTTAACCGTAGGTTTTAAACCTGGATAAGGCCAGTAAAGGCCTCGCCTTTCCACAACGCATTACCCTTAATCCCCTTGTACCATATGCCTTCTTGGAACCCAGAGGGAGGTGAGTAACATGAGCCTCGTTTAGTGCAACGTTCATATGTTTGCACGGCGTGATTGTCGGGCTTTTAAGATAATTATGATTATACGATTCTATTACCACCAGTAATATAGGTTCTTCATGACAAAAAGTAGAATGACACAAACATAAAATCGCTGGCCCAGAGACCAGACGCTCCGCCTCTTCGTCAACTCATGACAAATTCCGCGCCGTGTGCTGGGAAGGTTTCAGCAGTAATATGGGATCCGAGTAGCCTACAACAGAAACCTGCGTTGGGGAAGCAGAGATTTTAATGAAATTTTTCTATAGTGCGACCCCATTTTAGATCGTTTTTTTTTTAATTATTTTTAACACAACTACTCAACCAAGATGCATGACGTATACCTCAGCTAAAGACAACCATTTCTCTGTACTCCAAAAAGTAAGTAACAACTCTATAGCGAAGCGCTAAAATTTCAAAGCAAGGTAAGATTAGACAAAATAATAGCCTAGCCTATTTATAATAACAGGAACTTGGACTGAAATAATAAGGATAATAGGATATAATGCCATATGGACATTAATAGGTAGCCTATATAGGCCTTAATTCTGTATCAGATTTTATCAACTTGATATTATATAGCCTAATGTTATGTAATTCTGTTGCGCTTTTGGCTTTCTCTTCCACAGTGTATCTGTCTAGTCTGGTGTTGCGGCCCGCACCCCCTCCCTCAGGGTCGACTTCAAGTTCGGGGAGGGGGACGGGCTACCGCCCACAGCGCAAGTCTGAAAAAGAGAATGAACAACAAACGCCACGCAAGCCACTCTATGCCCCGGATGGAGTTTCACAAACGTCGCTATCACATAAGGGAACGACATAAAGCAATCTAACTTGACAAGGGGAAAACAGGCACTTGAGAATAAAAAGAACGAAACCTCCCAATAGAACTGTACAGTCTCTCACACACACATGCCACTTCATAACAATAATAGATTAGGCCTAAATCACTCGCATCACCATACAGTTTTTAGGTAGCTGTGATGATAAATATGCATACTTTAAGAATAATCACAGTGACGGTAAATAATATTTAATGTAGCCTACTGAAAAAAACATGTTTTTGCAGCCAAACTGGATATGGAACTGTATGGAGTGGCCGATCCCCCATGGATATAATTTTAAGTACTGGGCTACTAAACTGTCGGTTGTATTGAAATCCCCATTAGAACCTCAGCGACACAATGCAAGAGGAATCACAAATTTGGTACTCAGGCACAACAGAACAAATAAATAGCCCTTTGCTTTTTTGGTTGGGCATGCGGGTGGTCTGCAATTAGTCACAAATAAGATTACAAATTACTTATTTGTAAAATACCTATTTGTTAAAATGCATGCAGTCGCTATACGATAATTTCGTTTACAATTAGCCTTACGTTTTTTAAACGATGATTAAAAACAACACTAATGTACACAACAATTAACAATTAAATATTTTTTATTGTCGTCAAATAATTGTAAATCTCGCCAAATAACGCCAGTTGGCGTTTATTTACTTTGTATTTAAAAAAAGAAAAAAGAATACCAAGATGGTACTAATTCTAAAAGATTTGGACCTTATTTGGAAGTAAATTACAACGACTTTTGAGATTGACATGCAACATGCGCTACACAAACATCCTAAAAACAACGGACTTAAATTAACTGATTAACTCATTTGTTATCTACTTTTGAAGTTGATGCGCAGGCTATGCGACCGCTTAAAACCTGTATTTTTTATTTTTTACACTTAAAAATATAAATTGTCTAAGAAATTTGTTTTGAAAGTGCACGGCAATTAAGGGACTGGCTGGGAATGCAATAAATTCACGAGTAAAACATGTAGGCCATTGCACAATAAACTGTTTGTTTAAAAGGGTTAAAGCGAAAAAACAAAAAACAAAAACACATTGGATTCGTGCGCATTGTAAACAGCCTAACCTTTGCAAGTTTAAGATAATATAAACGGCTAAAAGTTATAATTTTTGTTACACAATGTAGTAGTTGAGATATTCAGCGATGTTGTTTTTGACTAGAGCAAAATTAATAACGTTTTACCACATGAAACGCATTTAAGTTTTTAGGTTAGTTTTCTTTTGGGATAATTTGTTTGAATTTGAAATTTATAGTTATGACTTATATTGTATTTATATCTCTATACCATCTTCACCATTAGAAGTGTGTTGATTGGGCTTTTTAGCAATAATGTTATTTATTCATCGTGTTTTGAAATGGAGCGCGGTAAATGAGCAAAGCGTCTTACAAAAAAATAGCCTATGTATGACTTTACGTTATTAATTTCTACATCAAGCACATTGTTAAGAGAGTATTAAGGAACAGTTATCAAATATGAAATGAATGTTTAAAAAAAACGATTTTATCCTATTTAAAAAATGGATAAACGTAAGCTTGTATTGAGATATTGTATGTGGCCTTGGCTTTCATTGTCTAGACGACCACCCCGAGCTTTAACCCTTCCTAATGGCTTACAGAATGAAACCTGAGAAAAACCAACCCGCGCCATTATACCAGTCATTCACAAATCTCTAATCTGTCTCACAAAACATTCCGAAATTCTCTCATGAAACATTTAGGTGTTTGAGTCAGAATCTTGAGTAGCTACTGACGAATTAGGCATATAAATAAAATGCACTATAGCCTATTATATCGTACATTTTTTTCAGTTTCTTGTTTTTCTATCAATCCGGACATGTTAAAGGATTTTATAGAACAAATCACTTTTAGTTATGACAGGTACTTTTTAAGACGTAGCAATACAATCGAATTCAGACTGATCACTAACGGACAACTAAAAAATCAGAGAGAAAAAAAAAACGAAATCCATTGAGAAAAAAAAAAAAGATTTGCAGGTGCGGTTTATTTTTTGTTCTGTAGATGGCGCCATAAACCAGGTTTACTATTCATCAAAGAATTAGTAAACGTTTCAAATGCATTCACTCTCTCGAGTGCATTTGAGACATTACGTCAACACAACAGACCTTACACACACAGACAAGCTGACGCAGAAAACTGAAACGTGACTTTGGACCAGCATCAAGTCTTATTGCAATCAGAACAATCTGATCAGTTACCTAATTATGAAAATAATATAATAGGCTATAAATAATATGGGCGTGTAGCTATACAATAAAGAACCTGGAAGCATTTTTGTAGCCTATATTTATTTATTTACATTGAATAATGTAAAAAAATATATATATATATATATATATATATATATATATATATATATATATATATATATATATATATATTGAAATTCAAAATAGATACCTTCGGTACCAGCAATTACAATTACATACCATGGAGATAGTAAAATATGCCTACATGCACACGGAAAAACTTCAGTTGGAGATTTAGCTGCAAAATGAAGAAAATTTGGTTGTCTGAACACCAGAGTGTTAGCGTTTCTTTTTTGGAAACTTGTACTTATATAAATGTGCCAATCACGTGTTAAATTAAGGTTTAAATATTTAGACACTATTACTATTGGACCCTTTTGGCCTACTAACCGATTGTATCTGTTAAATTTAGATGATCATAATACTTTTTAATTTTTTTACGTAAAAAAACGACTTTTTTGCTAAGGATAGCTAAAACAAATAAATGAAAAAGCATTTTACATGCATGTCTTTTTGTGTGTGTGCGTGTGAAAAAAAAACAACTAAAAAACAATTGTTACACCCCATGAAACCTGATTTAAAACTTACTCATGGCATGACTATAAACAAACTACTACTTTAAAAAAAAAACACTATACTAACAACAAAAAATTAAAAATAATAAATAAATAAAAATAAAAGAAAGGCCAGAGCATAACAAAATTCGAGAGGATTCAGAAGCAGAAGCAGTCGTTCTGTTGTAAAACTAATTGTATTAAAAATATATTTTTTGTAATTATTATTATTCTTTAAAGATGTAGCTATAATTTTAAGAAATATAAAACTTAACATCCCGTTAAATTAAATTACACGTTCTGCCTTGTCATTAGAAATCAAGCCTGGGCATACCATTGCGCATGCAGAGCAAATTTAGTTTTAGCTTCAAGCCCTAAACTATAGGTTCGATGCGAATTAAAACGCCAGAGGCTTGATAAACACACGATTTTCTTAGAATTAGCTATATAGACTACTTGTATCAAATCGTCATGTGTAATTTGCACAAATTGACCTGTATCAACAAGTCACAATATCTAGGCCTATCTCAATGAAGCCAATAGTCTGCAACTTAAATGTTTCATGTAGGCCTGTAAAATAAATATGCAATCGTATATGAAATTTTCTTGACCAAGAAGCAAAACGTAAACATGCAAGCGATCTCAAAATAAGATGGTAACACTTCATTATATTATTAAGGATACCGTTGTTAAAAAAAAACAAAAAAACAATATTGTTACCATGATTGCGATAAATAATATTTATTTTAATGTTTTTTTGTTTGTTTTCTTTTCGGTAACACTTTAGAATAATGGTCATTAGTTAACAGTAGTTAATGTATTAACTAACATGAACTTACCATGAGCAGTTCATTTGTTAGTGTATTTGTTCATCTTTGTTAACGTTGGTTAATATAAATCCAGCTGTTCATTGTTGGTTCATGTTAGTTCACAGTGCATTAACTAATGTTAACAAGATTTTAGTAATGTATTAGTAAATGTTGAAATTAACAACAAAGATAAAAAAATGCTTTATAGGTGCAGTTCATTATTAGTTCATGTTAAATAATGACCATTAGTGTTACCGTTTTTTTTTTTAGTTCATATTTGTTTTCTTGTTTTTTTTAAATATAATATTAACCAATATAGCCTACATACGCTCTGTAGGAAATAACCTCCAAGACAGGCAAAAGTTAATAAATGTATACATAACAGATCGTTGTGAGATTCAATTTGTACAAATGTTTCATTTTACAGTTTATATATATATATAATATATATATATATATATATATATATATATATATATATATATATATATATATATATATATATATTAAAGGCCAGCTGCTTCACTTACAAATGTACATCAGAAGATGGCGCAATTGCTCTATCATACGGCTGAGGTACGCACCCACCTAGTTTTACATAAATCAGGAGCAAATCCGAATGCATCACTTCTTGTTACAACCTACGGACAGGGGGAACATTCACGAAGACATACTTCTTTTACATACTCAATTACTTGCTTGTATCAACTGTTACATTCACAAAGATCCTAGTCAGCGTATTAAATACAACTCAAGTTTTGTATTTTTGCAATTTTAATGGTTATTTTTTGTCATGTTCTTTGATGTTGCAATACAAGTGTATAAATTATTATGTCGCCATACATATTTTTTTCTTAAGAATGGTTTATTAGGACGGATTTTGCGCAACACAACGACAAAACACACATAAGGTACTCTTTAACACACAGTAAGTTTATAATGTATATTATTTTGGCCTAAATATGACCACAGATTGTACATGGCCCTGATAAACTACAGGCTCTATGCCTCTTCAGCATGATACGAAATTTCATGAATTTGAGATTTCAAGCATTGTAGCCTATCATTTCAATTATAATCGACACTGGGAGTGGTGAAAGAAAAGTCGTACCACATTTTAAAGAATTACAGTATCACAATTTAAATATCCAATGTATTCTCTTCATTAGATATTTTGGTGAGCAGTAATCTCAACAAATCAACTTATCTTTTGGCCCTCTTTGTCCTGAGTTGGGAATATGGCCATACACCGTTTGCAGCGCAGAAATGACGCACCGCGTCACTATCATCCCTGTTCGATCCAAAGTTGTCACTTCAAAGCAGTAGTCCAATAAAAACAAATATTCGTTAAAACGTCTATAATAGCTTTGAGTGTGTGTGTGTGTTTGGGCCATCACTGTTTTAATTGTTCGCTTACATGTACACAGAGCAAAGCTAACTGCTGGTTTTTAATTTGTTGACGACTTTTTTCTCCTTTACCCTTCGGTTCTGGAACCAGATAGTGACCTGTCGTTCAGACAGGTTGGTCTGAGCGGATATCCGCCTGCGTTTGTCCTTGGTGATAAACTTGTTGGCGGCATATTCCCGTTCAAGCTCCTTAAGCTGCACCTTGGTGTATGGAACACGTTTCTTCCTCCCGCGGCGGAAAGAGCTGCCGTCTACCCCTCCATGAGACACTGCCTCTGAAAAGAAAATTGCAATAAGAGTATTGAAATCTGTTTAAAAATGAATGCACAGTACTGTAATCTTTGTTATAGATCCATTATAAACACATCGTTTTGATACGCTGGAAGAAATGTAACACAATAAGACGGGGTTTTTTTTTTTTTTCGTTTTTTTTCTTTTCTTTTTTTCTTTTTCTTCTTTGCACTAGCCTACTCTGTCAATAGCCTTACCTGGTATAGACGATTTCCACACGCTTCCCGTCTGTGGCTGTTCTTTGGCGCAGTAGACCTGCCCGTTCCAGCCACTGGCTGTGATAGCCCACGGTTGGTAACTCTCCATTGGTAATAAGGACTCATGCCGGGGTTCTGCAGGCCCGCTCACTGCCTGGACTACAGGCACATCCAGATAGCTCGGAACCGGCTGATACGTGCTCGAGGCGTAGCTCGAGTAGAAGGCAAACTCCTTGGCGCGCGAAGTGGCATAATCTTCGCCCGTAGAAGCGGACGTGTCCATGTATTTTTCCCCGTAAGGTGAGGAAGGGACGGGGGATTGGGCGCATGTCTTCACACCTCCACCGCCCCCGTGGTGGTGGGACATTCGGCAAGGATAGTATCCACCGCCACCGAAATATCCGTATGTAATTGAAGCGCTGGCTGAACCCTGGACGGCTGAACAGGGGCTGCATTGCTTACCAGGCTCACCCGCTCCAGCGGCAGCCACTTCGCTTGACGGATAAGCAGCGCTGGGCGCAAGAGAGGCAGGGTGAGCCATGAAATTCCTGCACGGGCTCGGCGTGAAGTTACCTCCCGTGAACCCTTCCATATTCTTGCCGGTGTCGTCCAAGCCGCCACCGTTATCATAGAGAAACATGACCGGGTCAATCCAGCGCGGGCGGAGAAGCAGTGACGTTGTCATAGCCCGTCGGACATTGAGACGTGTGGCTCTTTTTTGAGAAGCCTCGAGACTGAAAAAGAGGAGACAGTCGATTCCGCGAGAGTCAAGCGACTCTGACGCACCCTGCGTGTATCCAGAATCCCGTCTCGATTGGCTCAAAACTGGTCATGTGATATGTAAACTAGAATGATAATCACCTCAAGTGCTAACAATTAAACCGAGCAAAAATGCAGTGATGTGAGATGACTATCTGTCACAGGATTTCACCCGTTTAAAAATGTGAAAAAATGTGAAAAAAGGTGAATGGATACGCGAGTAGATAAACGAAAAATGGCAAATTCAGCTGTGGTCTTTCATGAGATTTCATCTCTGTATCCACTTTACTGTAGGCTAACTCTAAAACAAAAAGATTCATTAATTGTTTGTTATTTAAAATAGTCATGGTCGCTGGTGTAAACATTTAACGAATAGTGTAGCTAAACGTAAGCGCACTAGATTATTCCAGTCAATTTAGCAAACATCCAAATAGCCTAAATGTTCGACAGCCATTTGTGAGCTGCTGCCACTGTTCAGCCATTGGTGGCCCAGTCATCAATTTGAAGATTAAGATTTAAACAGAAAACACACTAAATACGTTTAAAAAAATAATTATGTGCCTTGATTTAACTAATAAAGATTGTAGAAAATTAGCCCTTACATCATCGTCCAAAAAGAGTTAGGCTACTATCTACATTTTCGAATAATTTCTACATCCTCAAACAACAGGCTTCATCTATTCATCAAATTTAAGCATTGAACGTCTTATGATGCAATAAGTGTGTGCTAAATCAACCCAGGTGTGTGCCTTTTTACGGTAAACAACGAAATCTACAGGTTATTTCCACTATACTTAAAATTGGTTGCAAGTGATGGCAGTTAAAGAAAAAGGTCCAATTTTTGAACGTGGCATGAAGTCCTGCTGCGACGGCTTCCGTTTTGTTTACAAGATGCGGAGACAGAGAACACCCCCTGTATTCGTCAGTACATTTTACGTGCAGGGCTGACGCGTCTGCAGGCCAAGGTCAAGTTGAAAGTTGCCGTCTGGCCGCGACACTGTGCCTGTTGGCCTTTTCAGACTTTGATGGCCAGCCTCAAAGCTTACAAAAGAGAAGAGTCGAATGGTGAGAAATCTTTAGTGAATGAGATACGTCACAGAAGCCTTTTTACTGGCCTGCCACTTTGTATCACAAATGTTAGCGAAACTGTGGAGAATGAATATAGACAATTTAATACGAGTTCCTTTCGATTTTGTATTTTAACCAACTAGACGTGGTTTATTTGGAGCTGTGTTCCGAAGAAAACCACGTATTTAGGTAAGAAGGTAGATATAATATGTTTTAGATGCTCGAATGCAGGGACAAATTACAATTTGTTTCTGATGTTGCATGAAAATGGTTCTTCAGAAATTTCGAACAATAACCCTATGCATTTTCAGTCCAGAGCGCGCGAAAATCTATTGATGTAATTCTTCATTTTTAGAATTTTCTGATTTATAAAACAAAACGTGTTTTTTTTAAAAAGTGTAATTCCTTCCCAATGTGTAAACTATGCTTATTTTATATTCATAAAAAGCAAAAAGAACCGTAAGTATTTGATGGTAGTTAACTACACAATCAAACTGTAGTTTGTGCTTTTTTCGCAAGACCAAATAAGAACAGCCTATAAGTAATTAACTATTATGGTGATAATGTATATGATTACATATTTTATATGTAATTCCTTAAATTTCCTTATTATTCCAAATCCTCAACGTGCTGTAATGTATTAATATATTAATATGATGACAATGCAATGATTTAAAATAGACGTATATCTTCTGTCTTTATCCGACGACGTTTTAACCTTAACAACAAGAACCTACAGAATACGCATTCATACTTTTTGTCCAGAGAAACACACAGCACGGACAACATTATTACTATTATTATTATTATTATTATTATTATTATTATTAGTAGTAGTAGTAGTAGTAGTAATAGTAGGCTAGTAGCCAAGTAGTAAGACCATAGTAGTAGTATGTAAAACGAATATCTTTCTGTAATTTCACGTATATAGTGAACTGAAACTGATAATTTGTTAGAACATTTTAAAAGATTAAATAATAAAGTGGGGTGTTAGGAAGGGTAGCACTGGATGCGTATAGCGCGTGTTGTCAAATGTGAGCAGCAAGACTGTATTGACTAAGAATAATGTATAACATGTTTGTGATTATAAGCGTCTGCAAGAAGAGTGGAGTAGCCTAATAATATATATTTAATATTACACACTGAATTATACTCCCACCACGTTTTCGGATATTTCTTGTTTAGTCAACACAAAGCTAATAGCCTACCGAAAGGTGATTTGTAGATCAAAATAATATATATATTTTTATTTTATTATTATTTTTTTATTATAACTATGCGTTTATCATCAATTGTACTGGGAAATTTTTCAAAAATGATAGGAGACTACATTTATTTTAATATTTAGCTGTGGATGCGCGTTGAGAAGTAAAGTGCATATCATTGCTCAGTCATCAAACATTATCGGTAATTTCTTTTTGTGTATTCCATTCAGTAAAAATGAACAAATAAAAATTATGTTAAATAATGGTTAATTGCATAAGACAAAAAATATATATTTTCTCGATTAGAAAATGTAAATATGCTGCCTTTACTTTTACAAGTTGTATCTCAGTTGCTTTGTTGCCATGTACAAGTGCTTTAAACGAAATAATCGATGATGCACAGCATAAATTCATTCACAGCAAATGGTCTATTTTATCTGACTTATGAATAAACTGTATGGAGTCTATGTTGTTTATTTAATGTTTTGTTTATTGATATTGTTTCCTATTTTAAATATGGATTAAATCTGAATTTGTATGACACCTTGATGACGCATCTTAGTTAGACTATATGAACAATAAAAACGACATTTCACAGTTTAACACTCGTTCGTCGAGTTAACTGTTGTCGTTGCCAGGCTCAAATTCAAGGAAGGCCTTGTGATATCACATTGTGTAATATAGCTAGTATAGGCTACATAGGCCTACACATTAGCATATATCACATTGTTTATATTGCATAGCCCATCACTAAAAGATAGCCTCCTACTCCTACTCTCCACGCTCTCATTTTTAATCAGCATTTAATTTCTTTCGATGTTTTCCTTAAAATTAGGGAAGACATATGTAAATTTCGATTAGTCTTGTGTGTATTTATCCACATGGATTATTTACAGCTGTCGTTCATATAGGCCTACACAAAAGCGTCTGAGTTAAAGACAAATTCAAAGCCTATATAAAATACAAATTGTATAACAAAAAGCGATACACACACATCTGAGACAGTCGATGAATGTCTTAAAATGAATTTAACTCACATAAACGGCATAAAGTGAGATTTCGGACAATTTGGACAGCCTCACAAAGTAAATTATACTATGATAAATAGAAACTAATGTGCTCGTGTTTTGGCATAGGTGGCCACTGGATCACTGCAGATAGTGTTTTTTGTTTTTTATTTAGAATATGTTATTGTGCAATAGTTTTGCTTAAAAAGTATTAAAATACAACATATTTCTGTTAACAATTAATACTTAAAGAACATTTATGAAGTGGGAAAGTGGAGTTGTAGTGGAGACTGCATTTTCTGCGCGTCATGGTCAAGTTCAAGTTGGGCACAGTTGTTAAACTTCTAGCGGAAGTTTGGTAAGCTCTATGGGCGGATCTGGTGCAGTCAAAGCGCGACAAGGCCTAAAATTCCCCTATGATCTGGCTCCCACCGAAATTACAGAAACCGCAACATCATATGAGTCCGTTATTTTATTTAATCCTACTTAACCTGACAAGGAAAGAGACTTGTCAAGAAGAAACCACGATAAACTAGACAGCAAGCTGAGTTAAGTGAGCCCATTCTACTTATATAGATCACTTAAATCAACCTGTTAATCAACCATGAAGGAAACAATAAGACGGGGGCCAGCGAGTGACGACATGGAAAGATAAACAATGTCGTCTAATCAATACCGATTAGAGTTTAAATATTAGGCCAAATACTTATGTATTACTTAGGCTACTGCTACTTACTACGATGGTACATCAGCTTCACACAAAAAGTGAATACAACCGACAAAACAGATGGATAATGGATATTAAGTAAGCTTGGTGGCAAAAAACAAAAATGGAATTGGGAAAATTTACATAAACTTGTAAAGATACGATTTTTATAGAGGAAACGTTGTGTTAAAAAGGAAAATAGGAATCAAGGAGTCTTAATTTAAGAATGCGAGAATCATTATTAGATTTACTGGGGATGATATTTGTGATAAAATGGCAGAATAACAAATTAGCAGCGCACGTGAATTTATTAAACGAACGTATATAGCCTCAAACTCATCGATATCACTGAATCAATAAAATTGTGGATTTGACCATTGCATTTAAAGACTTGGTTGTACAAAAATGTACAGATGCGGCCTGTACTTTCTCATGAGATTCTCTCATGAGAGAATTACAAATATATGATTGTTTAAAGTTCAAGGACGCCTGCAAGGACCGCCCACAAAAAGGTTTATTGGTGGTGTAGGAATGTACGCAAAATGAGACACAAGGAATGTGAACCAGGGTCCATGTTTGAGGCCAAACATATTAATTGATTTAGTCAAATAAAATTGTTCTGTTTATAATTTTATGCAATTTAGGTTTGATTTGAAATCTAACTCTCTATGACCTCGAAGATCGGACTGCACCTCTTGATGAGAGACTTGATACTTATATTAGCACGGCCAAAAGACAACTTGTTGCATTAATACTTAGGCTAAATATATTTTTGTAAGCTATAAAAAGGTCCATGTTTGAGGAAAAACTATGACATCATGGAAACCTCTAGAACTATATAGCTCTGCAACACCAAGAGAGGGAATGCAATACCAACTAGTCCCGGTGTGTCACTAACATACTAACCGCACTGACACTGGACACAACCTCACTAGAAATGGACATGCCCACACTGCAATCAAAACAGACAGAGCCCAATTGGATTCGCAACATTGTACTTACTCAAATAGTACTGCATAATATTAATTGACTGCATGTAGTCATTATAGAGTTATAGGGTTAGGGTTTGGATTAGGGTTAGTACATGGGTAAGTACATGGAGTAACATCACCTTAAAATAAAGTGTTTTCTGCCCAAATTCACATATTACAGAATTATCCAGGAAGTATTACACAGATACACTGCACATTTGACAATCTTACAGTGAGCAACTATCTTGGAAAACACACTGTGTGATAGTATCGCCATCTGTCTCCATTACTCATTACAGTGCATTTAGTCTTTTAAAGTTTGAATTGTTAAATTACGTGTGCAATTAATATTTAATCTTTAATTCTTAGAATTGAAAACAGGACCTAGCACTATCTATCATTACTTTTTTATTTGCGTTATCATTATTTTACGGTGTGTTGTTTTTGTATTTCACAGGTTCTCATTGTAAGCAGCTTTACAGTTTTCCTTGTCAATAAAGAACACTATAATTGAACACTGAGAGAGAGAGAGAGAGAGAGAGAGAGAGAGAGAGAGAGAGAGAGAGAGAGAGAGAGAGAGAGAGAGTTCTGTAGTGCTCTTATCTTTCCTAACAGGCGAGGGCGCACGAGGACAGCTTTGATGATTCAGAGAACTGTCACCACGGCCACACAAATAGAGCGTCTGACGTCACTCCACAGCATGCGCGTCCCATCGAAGCGCTTGTAAAACATCCACGGATTTCCCATACGCTAAACTAGAGGAGAGAACGTGGGAGAAGACTGATGCGAAATGAGCAGACAGAAGCGTTGAACTACATACAAGATAATAATCACTAAGACAATAACCACTAGGCAACAAAGCCTTTGAAACGCAAAACATTGCAAACTTCATAAAATAATAACCACGTCCTCTTAACCTGATTTGGTCACTTAGGCCTGTGTATTTTAATGACCTTGTGAATTATTTTAATTAAAATGAAATAATGTATTTTAATAAAAACATTTGGCATTTTTGGACCAACATGTTTTCTTTTAGAGAGATGGGTGGTTTATGTGCAATTAAGATAAGTCGAGCTAATTAGCCTACATCCTAGTAGGTTATGATCCTATTGCTACCTCTGTAATGTACGATGTTTTTAATTGTAACGATGTTAGAAGGTTATAATGAAAAGCCACACAGTGTCAGGCTATATTACGCCACCAAAAACGATGAAAGCCATTTGGTTAGAGAAGTAATATCAAGTTTAAAACTACTGAGGCCATATTCTTTAAACCTAGTGAACTTCATCAGAGCTTTGTTGCGAATTTTTACTGCCCGAAATCCGACATCAAAGAGGATGAGGGAGCGGCCTCCTCCCTGAAAGCAAGCAGTGCGCTAGGTTATCTTTGCAGCCTATAGGCTATAATATATCGACAGACTCGTCTCCTGGAGCCCGAAACTCATAAGCCTCGCTATTAAAGTGTTGGTTTTGTCAATGACCAAGAGATAGAACAGGATTTTGAACTTTGTCCATTTCGGTATCATGCTTTCAACTAGACATGCAGATCAAAATAATTCAGAAATAAAACAAGACAATGGAATCTAAGATTTATAAAGAAAAAGCTTTGGAGAATATAAACAACATGAAAGATGCAACATAAAATGTAATCATACAGGGGAAAATAACTAATTTGCATTTTGTAATAATGGACAGGATTCGTAGACCAATAGCCTATATAAATTATTTGTTATTGTGGTTCATTTGATTTATATATATATATATATATATATATATATATATATATATATATATATATATATATATATATATATATATATATATATATATATATATATATTATTATTTTTTTAAACATTCCAGAAATAAAACTGGACAACCTGCTTCCCGCCAGTAGGCGGTGAGGGTATATGCATTGTTGGCGCGGCTCAAACAAATCTAATTAAATGTCAAATACCCTGTTATTCTTACTCCTGGTCACTGGGACCTGACCTTTTTGCACTTTACTTGACACCACTTTGGAAGATCGAGTTAGGGCGGGAGAAAGAGGGAAGGGAATAGAGCGTGACTGAGATGGTGCGCTGCAGAAAGGATGGAACTTGTACACTTCAAATTACGCCGCAGGCAGAGAGACAGCCCTCCTCATCTTTGGAATATTCCCATTCAATCTGACGTCTTCCAACGCGCACTGACTGTGTTGATCGGCGAAGAACATGTGCTAATATATTCCGAAAGGCTGCCATCATGACTCCTTCCTATCCAAGTGGGCTTAAGACAGGGAGATAATAGATAGGGTTTTACCATATCTGCGTTCTATCACATTATTCAAACCTCGACTGTCCTCGTTAATGGACATTAGCTTTTTTTTAAATCCATCAAAAAGCCATGAACCACACTTTCTTCTCTTGTGTGAGATTATTTAACCAAATGATCTGAGTTCAGTGAAACAAAAATGGCATTGACATTCTGTCATCTCATTGACATTATATTGGATGAGAATTAATTCAAATAATTCAAACATACGCATTACATTAAATCATGACATTTCTATGGGAAAAATATAGCTATGAACAATGCTGAGTCAAACACTTTATTATTATGACTCACAATCATGCGAAGTGCGAACATCTTGTAATTTAAATGTCTTAAAAAGTTAAAATTGGAGCATCTTTCAAGCTTCTAGTATTTAAATAGTGCTACAGCCTTGAATTCACCTCTGTCTCTGCTAGTCTACTCTCCTGCTCTGTTTATTCACTCTAAATCGACGCGTGGCGTCACTGAGCCTTCTATTATGACGACTGCCCTATTAACAATGACAGCGCGTGAGGAGAGAGAGGGCAATGGTGATCCCTCCCAGAGTTCGTGCAGCACTCTCGAGCGCTCGCATCGCACAGCTCCTCGTCTGCGTTTGCTGCTCCAAACTGTCTTACCAAGCTCCTGGAGATCTGGTCCTCTGCTCTCGTCTAACGGTTATGGACAGCGCTAAGGACATGCTGATGCGCGCCGAGGGTGGTGAGGTTGGCACACTCTCTGCCAAAACTGGCTCTAATTTGACGGAAGCTACTGGAGACCCCATGCGCAAGTTACCGGACAAACCGATTAACCAGAACAGACTAAGTCCAGTGCTTTATTCGCAAAGCCTAGTGGATGACGCGACAAAGGGACACCGTTGCGCGAAATACGGAGATGTGACACTTGCTAGCAAGCCCTCCGCGCCAGAGAGAAACCTGTCAGACATTCCCAACAAAGAGGCCAGCAGCTCAGATGCGGAATCAGACCTCTACGAGGAAATAGATGTCAGCTGTACCCCAGAGAGCATGGATTACCCGAGTGGGCAAGGTAAACATCTACGGCTCATAGTATTCTTTTTTTATGTGTATTTATTTATCCACATTTTCTTCTCCTGTTTGTAAATTCTCGCTGAGTGAGAATACACGCGACCATAATACCAAGTTTAATCGATCTGCAGTGTAGCTCACTGCTTGAGAGCGCGTTCGATTGTCAGCTCCTGTTACGTTATTGCAAGCGTTTTGAATTAACGAGTCAATTACAAGGCCACCTTGTATCTGGGGTGTTGTAGGTTTTAACAAGTTGTCAAGTCATCTTACAACAATCTCCAACATCTCATTAACTTTTTGCTTAATTTTCATTTAATTTAATATTCAAATATATCATAATGTGTACTTGAAAATTATTACGGAGTCTCTCAATTTAAACTATTTCATACTATTAAACATTATTAAAGAAATTGCGCAAAAAATAAATGAGGGATATTTCTTTTTTTGTGTGTTTTTTATGCATGAGTATGCATAATCAACAAAGGGATTATTCAAATAATTTTCCTCGAAAGTGCACATTAATTTAAATTAAATGCAATATCAAAGCCGGGCATTTGTTAAGTCTATATTTTGAAAATAAGTCATTATATCTTCATAGATTGAGAGTGCATATTTTCTTTTCTCTGCTGGATATTGATAGAGAAAATCTAATAAAACATGCAGTCTTGATCTCCGAACCTGTTATGTTTTGCGCTATTATTTACGTAGGCCTACTTGTATGAAATCACTCAGTAGCCTAATATTAAAAATATTAAATTCAGACGCATCTTATTTATGTATTGTGATGTGTTTGCGTGTGTGTAATCAAGCAACCAAAAGCATTAGAAAGCGATGTAGTATGAACTCTCTATTCATAAATCGGTAAGCAGAAACCTTGCAATGGAGGTAAAATCACTAATGTTTATTTTCTGTAAGGACTGGCGATGGGCTCGCCGAACCACGGTAAAGAAGTTGGCGTGGACAGCAAGATGGGCTCAGGCCCCGGTTCTCTCAACTATGGCTCTGACCAGATGCGAAGGTATCGAACAGCATTCACGAGGGAGCAGATAGCACGACTGGAAAAAGAGTTTTACCGGGAAAATTACGTATCCAGGCCACGTAGGTGCGAGTTGGCGGCTGCCTTAAATTTACCGGAAACAACAATAAAGGTATTGCATTGTGCCTCCGATTGTATTTTGCTACTATGTACGTGTGTGTGTGTGTGTGTGTGTGTGTGTGTGTGTGCGTGTCCGTGTGTGATTGATTATAAAAACCATGCCAAGATAGATCCAATCAGTCAATGCGGGCAGGCTTATCAAAAGATGAGAATTGTTTAAAATTACAATAAGAAATAAAACGATCACAATTCGAAATATGCATCATACCTGTTATTTGATTATTTAATTATGGGAGCATTCATCTTGGTTTATTGCTTATCCAAATCAAATTCGCTTACATGTACTAGGCCTCGGTCGTTGCTATTATTTTATGCCTACTTTGCTGCTTTTGGTTACAGGTTTGGTTTCAGAACCGTCGCATGAAGGACAAGAGACAGCGACTGGCTATGACTTGGCCGCATCCTGCCGACCCCGCCTTTTACACCTATATGATGAGCCATGCTGCAGCCACGGGCAGCCTGCCCTATCCATTTCAATCTCACCTTCCTCTACCTTATTACTCTCCACTCAGCGGTGTGACTGCAAGTTCAGCCTCTGCTACCGGAGGCCCATTCTCCAATCCTCTGCGCTCGCTGGACAGTTTTCGGGTGCTTTCACATCCATACCCGCGTCCTGAGCTACTTTGCGCCTTCAGACACCCATCACTGTACCCCAGCCCGGGTCATGGGCTTGGTCCTGGGGGAAGCCCATGCTCCTGCCTTGCCTGTCACGCTGCCAGTCAGTCAAACGGGCTCCCACATAGGTCCAACAACGCAGACTTCTCTTGTTCGCCCACGACCAGGACTGAGGCCTTCCTCACGTTCTCACCAGCAGTCATCAGCAAATCATCTTCAGTGTCTTTGGATCAGAGGGAGGAAGTGCCACTAACCAGATAAGACGACAGCAAGAAGCCATGGATTCTTCGGGTACTACATCCGGATCAGCTTTGGGCACTTTGGCAGTATTTATAAGTCAACGCATGAACTTCTCAAAGCAGCTTGCACAACACGAAAGCAATCTGCTTCAGTTAAGGTTTCAAAACTGTGGATGTGTTCCAGTTAAGAAGCTTGTGCAGACGGAGTCTTATTTAAACACTGTCAGGCCACGGACTTTTAAATAATATTTGGAGAAATTAGAGACTGATAACAGAGATATCATATTAACTCAAATACATTTAAGTAGGCTACACCCTATAAACAAAAATGTGACAAATGAGACAAGGAAATGTAGCCTATCAGTAAAAAAAAAAAAAATCTATGATAATTTATACTCTTTCATAACCAAACAAATTGACCCACATGCAGTTTCTTTCACATTAAAAGGATGTTTTTCATCTAGCTTTTTAACAAGGGGATTTGTTAACCGAGCACGGTTGGCTCATTATTCCTCCTCCACGAACACCCGGTCCCGGTAGCACACCGAAATGTGCAGATGCGAGGGAAATTAAGGAGTGATGTATTCGGAAGGGAGAATTTTTGAATGTTGAATTAATGATAATGCTGCACGCTCAGAGACTTGTCTGCCAAACCGGTAACAAGGCGCCAGGGGAGCGGATTAAGAAGCTCCATGCGAGGCTTGCTGGCTTGACGGGAGAACATGCGCTAGAGATCCATTGGACAATCACATGCTGCAAATTGGGGCGAGCCAGAGATGCCTGTCTTACCCGCATACCGTCAGCTGAATACCATCCCGTACCGTCTCTTCCCGGCCTTGCTGTCGGCTTCACCTTCACTCTGAGACACACAATACAAAAACATACACTCAAGTAAAATGGTAACTCCCGGTAATATTTATGGACATCATCAGAGGTGGCATTATTTATTGATTTATTGACCATAATGTTTTTACATTTATGTATTTTGAATTCTTACATAGTTTTCTTTAATGTATAGACCTATTTTGCTCAGTTAGGTTGATTTCGTTGTGGAAAATGCGTGAAAAATGGGTCAGTAGTGTTCTGATTAAACTGAATTTCATAATAAACTATTTCAAACGAAATGTGACGAGTGACTAATGTTTATTCTTAAAACGCAAAATGTATATTTTAAAAATATTTCAGCCTATATGCTATTATGGAACACTGTAAGTAATACAGACCTACTTTCTGAATAAACATGAATAAAAACTGACAAGTAGGCCTATACGACAATAAAAAGTACGACAGCAGCAATCTTAAGACATAAAGTATTGCTGTCAAATTACATTTTTTTGTCAACTTTATCTCTTATATGGCCTCTATTTTCAATTCAAAATTGTCTAATAGCTTGGACATAACTGGACCTCTTAATCTGAACGAGCTGTTAAGTAGTCCCTGGGCACCGTTACAAGCTATATTCCGGAGCTGTTAATATAAAAATTGGAATGGAATGTCTTGTAGAAATATTGGAATGCAGAAAGATCGATGATGCCTCATCTCACCAATCAACTCACGTTAATTAGCTGGGTTGTCCGCGTAATTGTGGCACCTAGAGTGGCAAATTGAAGCTTTCTGGACATAAATAGAGAAGGACGAATATTGTCTCTAACCATCACATGTCGAACTGCCAAAGCACTATATATATGTTTGTATATTTAAAAAAAAGCCCTCAACCAGCATGCAGAACGAAAAACAAATAGACAAAGTAAATACATTCCAATTTTCCGAATTGCAGTCATTCAACAGAAAGCTATTTATTCGAGCTAATCATTTTAACGGAAAAAAGAAATCTTATTTTTTTTGTTTTTCAGTTAACCGTGCATTGGCTAGCTATAGGATGTTCAGGCCACTTTAACTAAAAGCATATTTTGAAAATAGGTATTTCCATTTTTAATTGTTCTTTTCATCTGCTATGTTACAAACAAAATGTCAACAATTGCTTGTGATCGCTTGCCCAAACAATTTACCTCCTCCCACACACGAGCCCCCACCAGAAGGTCCTGGTTGCGCACGTGATTGATGGCCTTATTAGAAGCAGTTCTTGTAAGTGTGACCAAGTTGATTAAAATGCATATGTTTGGAATAATACGCCATTTAAACCAGAGCAGTTAACTCAAAGTCGGATTTATGTCCGCTTGTTACATTAAATTACCAAAGGCGGAGGTAAGAAATGGCCAACGACTAAATTGACAATTAATAATAAAAGGAAAAAATATATAAATAGCCTACCACATGGGGCTGATAGTTCACCAACGTCTAATACATTTCAGCTTGTTTGATACTAAAAATGTGACATTTTATGCGTGTAGCCTACCCAACGCCGGGTTACCTGCACCAATGAGCATGTGGGATAAAAAAGAAAAACCTGTCAGTTCATATTTTCAGTCCTTATGCAAGTAGAATTATCTTACTTTCAGCCCTCGGACTAATTGATCTGTTCTCTGATCTGTTCTCTTGCATATCCATCATCTTATAAATGTATAATGAACCACCAACAGTAGCCTACTAAATCTATGAAAAAAAGAGTGTTTAAATCTGGATGACTGTATTGTGAGAATAAGATATGACATCTCGTTTCCTTTTTTCTGGAGCGACAATAAGCCTACTCCAAAGGCAGGGGCGGTACCGCGCATCTGTCCGTTAGAGCGCATCTCAAGGCGGCGATTGTTTAAAAGCCTGTTTACGTTCTAATTTACAGCAGGCAGATCGAGGCGTGAATGGACCGCTCACTGCCTAATGATGATGAATGGGGAATTAATGCACAAGTGTACGGGACAATCTGAGCCTTCATCTGGTTAAATAGGCATCCAGTAGTATTAAGAAAGTAGAGGTCACATTAAATCAATCGGGTGTGTGAAAGTCATATTCTGCTCGCGTCTATCAGCGTTATTTACGGTGCACCGGAGACAGGTTGGAGAAACAAAGTAACGTCGCTTTGGAAAAATTATCCGTTGTAATTTATTCAAGAGAGAGCAAGCATGACGAATACCGTTTTATTGTTAAAGAACAGGTATGGCTTAGCGTATGTTATTGAAGTGCATGTCTTCATTTATAGCATTTTGTTCAACACAGCTTATTCTGTAGGCCTACATTTTCTGTTACCATGGCAGCCAAGTTATGCCTGGGATCGGCTTCTACTTCAGGTTTTCTTAGCATATTAATCAATCCTCCTCCCATGTATTACAGGTGAAGTTCCTCTCTCCAAAGCAGGCTTGATAAGGGCTAACTCAAGAAACAGATATTGTTTGTCATAGTCATATTGAGTCTCCTTTGTAACCTCCATATATAGCTGAGAATATCTTCCAAAAAATGTTATCTTTCACAGCATTATCATTTTAATGAGATCGGTTTAAAACAACTGAAGAATAGTAAATGGATCTGCACAAGAGTACAACTGGATTTACTTATGGGAAACGTGTGCTTAGATTATAGTAAAAACCCCACTATTTCAGAAATATTTCAGAAATTCAGTACACTATTCAGTCAAAAAGAACCTATTATTTGGATCTGGTTGACATCATTATTCACTTTCGAGAGATCCTAAACATTGTTGTAGAAACACAAAGGGCAGAAATTCTGATTATTATAACCTATTAATAACACGATTTCAAACAATAGCGCTGTGGCATGTTCACTACAAGGTGAAAAAAAAACATTTGTGCAATTTAATTTAATAATTTAGGCAATCATAATATCCCAAGCATTTATTTGTACTTTGCTTTTGCTATGCAGGGGAATGTAATCGCATTTTCTCTCAAACAATGATCTAATGAGAAAATCATGTTGCTGAGATGTTTTCTTAACCACAATAATTAGCATAATCGCATACTCAGTTCTGTTCCTGGAGATCTACCTTCCTGCAGAATGTTCAAACCTTACTTTGCACCCAAATGATCATTTAAAACAGTGCTTTTCAATCTGGATTCTCAGCATTGCACATTTTAGATGCATACCTTATTTGACACACTTGATAGTTGAAGTTGAGGCACCAAGACCTGAACTAAATGTGCCAGATAGGTGGAGATATCCAGTGCCAAGGTACTCCAGAACCAGAAGTGGAAATCTATATCCTTAATTTTAAACAAGAATCGTGCAGGTAAACATTGTAAAATAAAATAAAAAAAGAGACTTTAAGAGACCCAAATGAAAAAAGACTCCAGATACCACAAAATATCAATCAAAATCTAACTGTTTGTCAGCCTCACAACATAATTGTCGACAGTGATCAATATTTTTCAAGGCTAAAAACTTAATGTAGATTTTATATATATATATATATATATATATATATATATATATATATATATATATATATATATATATATATATATATATATATATATATATATATATATATATATATTAATCCCAATGATGACTACAATGTTAGACTGCTGTGTTTCAGGGATCTTTAAAGCTTGGAGCTAAATCTTATAGTTGTAACAGTCAATTAAATTATACATTCAGTCCTGTATTAGAACACTATTGTTAAGTGTTTTGTCCGTGGCTATCAATGCACACTTAAGGATGTATGGTCAATTTCACCACAGAGAGCCATAAATAATTTTTGGCTATAAACCCCCGGTAGAGTTATTCTCTCTCTCTCTCTCTCTCTCTCTCTCTCTCTCTCTCTCTCTCTCTCTCTCTCTCTCTCTCTCTCTCTCTCTCTCTCTCTCTCTCTCTCTTGTTCTATATAGATCTACTGTGTCTGTCTCCAGTAGCTGCAGTAGTAATAGTGGCTCTGTCCAGCTCTTCATTGCCTATACTGATGGATTCCCATATCAGAAAAGCGGCCGGTCGATGCCCCCACATTCTTCATTTACTAGTGAGTGAGAGAGAGACAGAGGCCATGCAATGCGTTTAACCCGGTCAATGCTCAGAGCTGAGATGAAGCCAGAATCTCTCCTGCTGCTTAGGGTACAACATGGGCCACTGGATCATTGGTTCTTGCTTAGAAGATTATTAAAATGTATCAAAGTGTACATATTCCATGTGCGTCTTACTAACAAAGTTCAATGTGTAGCTTTCGAGAACAAAATCCACAAACTATGAGCATGTGGAACCTTAACAATTTTGTCTCAAGATGTAGAAGATTCAAATTTTGGTGCACTGTGACAGTGTAGTGTTTATTTCACCTTCTAAGAAGGTATGTTATGGGATGTTCTGAATGTAGTTCTGGATCCAGAGGCATACATAAAATATAAGAATTTTTTTATTCATTTTTCAAATACCAAAACAATAGAATCAAAATAAAATTGTTAATACAGATGCCTTTAAGCCATAGCAGTATTTAATTTCAATCTTTATTTTTAAAAGAAAGCATACACGTAAAGAGGACAAAGTTTATATATTTTTTTATTTACCTTGGTGACTACAGAGTTGAGAAATTGAATTGCACAAATGGAATGTGATTAAGGTGCTTTAAAAATCCTTGATTTGGATAAGTTGGACTTGTAAGTGTACACTGGTTACGTCATTAATAATTATGAAGACAGAAATAGTAAAACATTTCCATTTTAAAATAAACCCATTTTATTTGAGGACATATTTAAAACATCCATGAAAAGCATTTATTGCCATCAACAATATAAAATCAATAGTCAAGGTCATGGGTTTTTTTTCATCTAGTAACTCCACCCCTTTCTTATGTCTCTGCTCTAGTCTGCAAACACAGATAAATTGCATGGTGTGAACCTAAATGTCTATTGTAACAATAGTACATAATTGCAAACATCCATCTGACTGGTTTTGTGTGCTTTTTTAAGTTATAATTAGGTTTTATTAAGGATCTATTATTCAGTTTATTATATTCGTATATTTTATTTGTAAAATAACTTTTCTGAAATTCCTGTTTTTAACTATATATTTGCTTCCTTACGGTTCAAAAAGATTCTATCAACAACAATTGTATTGTGATCACAATTAAGAATATGTAAATATTCTATTGTGTTCATGCTCATGTACATTGGGTACCAATGCTTCTGAAATTACTCTTCCATTTATTTTCTCATGCAGCTGCAAGAGTGAAGCTCAGCTAAAGTGCGCCCAAATCATGCAATATTGTCTAAAATAATTTAATAAGCACTTATGTTTTATGGGAGTGAGTTATTGTTTTATGATGACTCAGGGAGCCAATTGGAGTGCTCTCCAGCTCTCTCCACACCTCGTTTTATTTTACAGCACTATGCTTTATTATTCGGCAACCATGCCGCCGAGCTGCACAGCAACCGTGCCAAACCCTGAGTTTTCCCATCCTTTCCCATACAGTTCTCTATCAGAGAAATCTATAGCACTGTGAAATATAAAAATATGCATGCTGATGAATATCAATGTATTTATTGTAAAAATTTACAGTTCAATTAATGTTCTCAAAAACAAATCTTGAGAGTATTTATACTCTACTGGCATTTGCTAATAAAGAGGAATATTGTACCTAAACTTTTAGAAAGCATTATGATAGGTACCGTATATGCGCAGCGTTTGGAAGGTTACTTGGAAAATGTAACAGGTTACAAAGTACAAGTTACTCTATGTAAAATGTAGTAAGTAGTGTAACTATTAAAATTACTTTATTAAAGTAATGTAACTGGTTACATTTGATTACTTTTCTAAATTTATAGCAAATGTTTTTTAACTGTTCAATCATTTTCAAACATTTAAACCATGCAGGGTTAACCATACAGTATGTACTCAACACTGATTACTGTCAGACTTTCAAAAATCCTTAATAAAAATTTAATTTTAAAAGCACAGCCACTACAGACTTTAGCACTTTTTACTTGGAGATTGTACTGTGGTTAAATACAGATTTGAATAATTATGATACTGTTTTTGAAATCAAATCTTTGCATAACTTGTAGCCTAAAGCTTTCAGTGGCAATGGAGATTGATGTTATTTACAGACGTGGTACACTGCACATTCAATCAAGAGAACCAATCATAAGCATCAGAATAGCATCGCTTTACTAAACAGCCTTTAAATTGCAGGAGACAGGGTGCACATGGTGCGCAACAAACTAATATTATTCAACATACTCTAGCTTTTTACAGAAAATGTTCAGACGCAACCCCCATTGTAATCACTAACATTTTCATAACTGTAATTAAAATTACAATTTGGATTGCAGTTACATTTATTTTGTAATTTAATTATGTAATATCGTTACATGTAACTAGTTACTCCCCAACACTGTGTATGCGTGTGATGCTGTAACCCTGGGAACAAGTGATGTGTTTTCATTACAGCTCTCTGGCTCTTTTACTTGTGTCCGATATGCTCCAACCCCCAACCCCCAGAAGGCAACAGGACAAGGCGCACACTGACAGGAGAATCATTGGCGCATGACAGGGGTGTCCTGGTTTTCCCCCTCTACACGCTAGCTGCTGTTAAAGATTCAAGACATGAGCTATGTGCACTGGCTAAGCTGCTTGCTCAGGCTTTCATTAGATTGTACTAAGCTATACTTATTAAATATACTCTCTGTTCTTGTTCTTGTTCTATTCAGATGGAATCAAGCAAGAATAACAGATTTCAGAAAGCAGCATGACATTTTCGCATGGACAGCACATTGGAGTCAAATTGGAAACATAAGAACTGTATTGAACAGAATTTTAATTGAAATTGAATGCTCCACATAAAGTTCAAATTTGAAATTGGAATGAAAGGAAGAGGAATTTGAGTTCAAATTCAGAACAGGTAATGCATTCTGGTAATATTCTAATGCACTCCATGGACAAAAAAAGTAAATATATAAATTATATAAACTAAATGCAAATTTCTATAGGTGGTATTTTGAATCTATCTAGCGCACAAACCTTAATGATACCTTAACAGCATTCATGCAACATTATGATAACTTACTGAACTATAAACCTTTGCCATTAAAGTTATGTCGGTGACAAGACTTACATGCCATATATATATAAATATACTTAAAAAAGACTGCCCTCTACCAGCATGCAGAACGAAAAACAGATATAAAAAAAAATTCAGTAACACTATGAAAGAATGTTCTAAATTATGTCCTTTGTTAGTCCACAAGACTGAAAATGCTCATGAAGTGTGCCATTTGGGTCATGGCTTAGTGTGTTCAAGTGTAATAAGAATACATTTTTGAAAAGAAAGAATAATAGGAAAGAAGGGATGAAAGAACATGGGATGTAAGAACAGAAGGTGGATCTGAGTTTCCATATTTAATGAACAACTTTAAAGATAACTCATTGTTTGTGTTTGAGCCACTCACTTTGAGTGTAGGAGTCAAGCACATTAAATCACGCACATACAAACTTCAGCACACACACTGGCGTCTCTGTGTTGTGACTCACTCAGAGGAAATGCACGGCTTTAAGCTCGACCAGATAAAGTATGTTGAAGATAGCAGGGCTCTGAGTGTAACCTGTATGCGTGTTTGGTTTTTATGGTGATGTTCTGTTTGTGCTAGTTGTCTGTAGCTAAGCTGAACAAGCTCTTAACTCTGAACAGGTTAATGGAACTTTTATGGGTCTCTCTTACAATCAGTTGACCTCTTGAATTTCTCTCTGTCTATTTTACTCTCTCTCTCTCGCTCTTTCTATTCTGTCTCTCTTTCACCTACTGGAAAACATTGTTTCAAAAACTGCAAGATCACCCCCATTACAAATAATACATCCAGGGTCAGTTTTACAGACAAGTACACACACCACTATACCGCAAGCAGATTTACAGTTCCCTTACATGCACAAAATTCATAAATGACAGAAAGTAATACTTCGAACAATAAGGTATATGGGTATTAATGGCCGACCTCCACTTTGATGGATTTTTGCAGATTTTGAAAGTGTCAACTGCATCAGATTTATCAGCAACAGCTGGAAAAAAACTACTGAATATGAGCTTCCATCTCTCTTTCTCTCACCGTTTCACTCTATTCTCATTCCTTGTTCTCTAAATGCCCTGTCCAGTACTCAGACACACACACTCACTCACACACATACATACAGGTGATAAAGGTGGGTGAGAGATAGCCTTGTAAAAGTCTTATCTCATCACAGTCACTTTTATTCATGTCCATCATCAGAGTGTCAATAGTAATCATGGACCAATCAGAAACAGTGTGATGGAGCTCCAACCATGAAAGGACACACACACTCACTCACACACACACACACACACACACACACACACACACACACACACACACACACACACACACACACACACACACACACACACACACACACACACACACACACACACACACACACACACACATGTTGTGTTTCCATGTTTTATGGGGACATTCCATAGGCGTAATGCATTTTATACTGTACAAACCGTATTTTCTATCCCCTACACTGCCCCTGCCCCTAAACCTACCCATCACAGGAGACATGCTGCATTTTTACTTTTTCAAAAACATCACTTAGTGTGATTTATAAGATGTTTTCCTCATGGGGACCAAAAAAATGTCCCCACAAGGACAAAAATTTGGATATTGCCATCTTTGTGGGGACATTTTGTCCCCATACCGTAGGGATTACCAGTCACACACACACACACACACACACACACACACACACACACACACACACACACACACACACACACACACAAACACACAAACACACACACACACACACACACACACACACAAATTCAAATTCATAAATGTTCTCATACATTTAATTTGTATTAAGATTATGCTTGTCATGCATTTGTAAATGATAATTGAATACAATAAGACTAAAATGGTAACAGCATATAAAGTTGCTGTGTGATTTGAACACATACACACCTTTCCTCTCCTCACTTCATAAAAGAAATCAATATGGGCTGCTCTATAGGTTGTCTGTCTTTCCTTCTCTCCTCCTCCTCATTCCCATTTCCCTCGCATCCTTCTTTTCTTTTCTCGTCTTGCAATTTATGCTCACTGATAAGTAGTAACTCCTGCACAGTAGAAATGATGATGATGATGATGTGAAATAAAATACAGCCATGCTGCCTCCCTTTTCGCTATGCTGCAGACTAGACATGACTCTTAAAAGATAATAATCAATATTGATTTTTAGTGAGTGTGAGGGAATGAAAGGGGGAATAATAGAGGAGAGCGATGGATAAGGAATGGATGCATGGAGAGGTAGAAAAGGAAAAAAGTGTGCATGTTGGCGTGGTAAAGGTAGGAGGGGGAGAGAAAGAGAGAGAAGGTTGAATGGACTCCTCCCCATTTGAAGCTTGACAGAATCAATGAGATTTAGAGGATAGATAGAGTCTCAATGTGCTCTGTTAAAAAGAAGTGTGTGTGTGTGTGTGTGTGTGTGTGGTCCAGGTAAACCCTACGTTATAGGGACAAAATGTCCCCACAAAGCAGAAGTAAATAAAAAAGACTTATTTGGGTGCGCACTATCTTTATTTTATTTTATGTATGTTTATGTTTTTTTTTTTTTCGTGAAATTAAGTTGCTTTTTTACTTTTGCAAGGTAAGCCGTTCACAGTTACAGCAATTTGCTCCCTAAAGCTATATCTGGTCACATGGGGCACTGTCATCTCAGGAGAGATTGCTGTAAACGTTATGTAAATGAGCAATAACACAATGCAGCGACTACCAATGGGAGTGCAGAAAGTGATTCAACGCCTGAATTCAATTCCATAGAGCAACAGAGTATGTACAGATTTCGGGATATAAAGATTAATGCCATAGGTGGTATATTTCCAATTATAGTGTTAAACAAGTTATTTTTTTTAGGTTGATGTGCCTTTAAAACCTCGACGTAAACATGCTTTTCACATTTAAAATGAGTATAATGAGTATACAGCATACTCATTCACTGTGGGTTTTATGCCAAGTTCATATAATAGCTGACACTGCCCCCAATCCTTCCATAACAACTCTTTTGCAAACAATAGGGGAGAGTTTAAAAATTGTATTAAAAACAATACAGAGTTTGGCAGTCTTCAAACTCAACTTTCTCAGAGTTCTTTGTCATATTAACTCATTGTAACTAAAACTTGACAATATTCTGTTTCCGGTATAGTAAAGAGTATCAATCCTACAGCCTTCTAAGCGTGACTGAGGTTTCTGTATACCGAATAAGCAATGTGGGCAGCCATTTTTCGAGTGTCCTGTGCCCAGGGCCGTAACCGCCACAAGACATTATGATGTCCCAATAGGGTACAAATCATTGAACTGTCACACCCAATATTTGATGTTTTCTTCGTTGTTAGGATGACAAAAAGTTACATTTTTATTCTGATCTGACTCAATTGTCTAAATTAACCACTTAAAAGAAATGTATCAATTTGCATACCCTATTGAATGTATATTTGTTTGTATTTATTTGGTCAGATTAGGAGTCCAAATGTTCCAAAAAAAAAAGAAAGAAAAGAAATTGAAAGGGACGTTTGTCAAAGTTTATTGTACTGTTTATTTAAATAAAAGCACCTAATGTGACCCTATGCTGGATGTTTTACCTGCTGTTCTTTACTGACAAAAGTGAATTCAGGTGTTCAAATCACTTCCATGGCCACAGGTGTATCAAATCAAGCACCTATGCATGCAGACTGCTTCTACAATCCTTTGTGAAAGAATGGGTTGCTCTCAGGAATATTACATGGTCAACTGTTAGTGGTATTATAACAAAATGGAAGCCATTGGGAACAACAGCAACTCAGTCACAAAGTGGTGGGCCATGTAAAATCACAGAGCGGGGTCAGCGCATGCTGAGGTGCACAGTTCACAGTTCGCAACTTTGTGGGAACAGTTTGGGGATCGCCCCTTCCTGTTCCAACATGACTGCGCACCAGTGCACAAAGAAAAGTCCATAAAGACATGTATGAGCGAGTTTTGGTGTGGACAGAGTCCTGACCTCAACCCGATAGAACACCTTTGGTATGAATTAGAGCGGAGACTGCAAGTGTCAGTGTCTGACCTCGCAAATGCGCTTCTAGAAGAATGGTCAAAAATGTCCATAAACACACTGCTAAACCTTGTGGAAAGCCTTCCCAGAAGAGTTGAAGCTGTTATAGCTGCAAAGGGTGGGCCAACTCTATATTAAACACCTATGGATTAAGAATTGGATGTCATTAATGTTCATGTGCATTTAAAGGCAGGTGTTCCAAAACTTTTGGCAATATCGAATAGCTGGTCCGAATTTGGTAATCTGAAAAAAGTGTGTATCTTGATCAGAAAACTATATGCAAAGAGTAATTACAAACCCAATTCCAAAAAAGTTGGGACACTGTACAAATTGTGAATAAAAACATAATGCAATGATGTGGAAGTTTCACATTTCAATATTTTATTCAGAATAAAACATAGATCACATATCAAATGTTTAAACTGAGAAAATGTATAATTTTAAGGGGGAAATAAGTTGATTTTAAATTTCATGGCATCAAAAAAGTTGGGACAAGGCCATGTTTACCACTGTGTGGCATCCCCTTCTCTTTTTATAACAGTCTGCAAATTTTTGATGACCGAATAGACAAGTTGCTCAAGTTAAGGAATAGGAATGTTGTCCCATTCTTGTCTAATACAGGCTTCTAGTTGCTCAACCGTCTTAGGTCTTATTTGTCGCATCTTCCTCTTTAAAATGCGCCAAATGTTTTCTATGGGTGAAAGATCTGGACTGTAGGCTGGCCATTTCAGTACTCGGATCCATCTTCTACGCAGCCATGATGTTGTAATTGATGCAGTATGTGGTCTGGCATTGTCATGTTGGAAAATGCAAGGTCTTCCCTGAAAGAGACAACGTCTGGATGGGAGAATATGTTGTTCTAGATCTTGGATATACCTTTCAGCATTGATGGTGCCTTTCCAGATGTGTAAGCTGCCCATGCCACACACACTCATGCAACCCCATACCACCAGAGATGCAGACTTCTTAACTGAGCGCTATATAACAACTTGGGTTGTCCTTGTCCTCTTTAGTCCGGATGACATGGCATCCCAGTTTTACAAAAAGAACTTCAAAGTTTGATTCGTCTGACCACAGAACAGTTTTCCACTTTGCCACAATCCATTTTAAATTAGCCTTGGCCCAGTGAAAACACCTACGCTTCTGGATCATGTTTAGATATTCTTTTACCTTGTGCTATAGGTTTTATGCTCAGGCTGGTTTGCGGTGGATTCCTGGGTTCTTGTTAGCTTTTCTTAAGTATTCCAGAGCATTCCTGTATTGCAGTGCCCTCTCAGTAGCAAGGGCAGAAGATGCATGGCAGTTCTCTAGGCGTTTTCGAGCCTTGCCATATGGGTTTTCAGATTCTTTGAATCTTTGGATGATATTATGCACTGATGATGATAACTTCAAACTCTTTGCAATTTTTCTCGGAGAAACCCCTTTCTGATATTGCCCCACTATTTTTCGCGGCAGCATTTGGGGAATTGGTGATCCTCTGCCCATCTTGACTTCTTAAAGACACTGCCACTCTGAGAGGCTCTTTTTATACCCGATCATGTTGCCAATTGACCTAATAAGTTGCAAATCGGTCCTCCAGCTGTTCCTTATATGTACATTTAACTTTTCCGGCCTCTTGCTACCTGTCCCAACTTTTTTGAAATGTTGCTCTCATGAAATCCAAAATGAGCCAACATTTTTTGCATGGCATTTCAAAATGTCTCAATGTCAGCATTTGATATGTTATCTATATTCTATTGTGAATAAAATATAAGTTTATGAGGTTTGTAAATTATTGCCTTCCTTTTTTATTCACAATTTGTACAGTGTCCCAACTTTTTTGGAATCGGATTTGTATTTACAGTGAAGACCCTTCTACATAACCTCTGCAATTTAATTCTGATTGATGGCGATCCATTATTGCCTTATTAGTGCTCGTATTTGATCACAATTTGTGGGCTTTTGCCTGTCCACTCACCTTTTGAGGATTGACCACAGGTTCTCTGTGGATTTAAGATTAGAGGAGTTGGCTGGCCACCAATCCAAAATTTCTCAAACCACTTCATTATTACTTTTGCCTTGTGACATGGTGCTCTTTCATGCTGGAAAATGCACAGATCATCGCCAAAGTGCTCTTGGATCGCTTGGAATAGCTGCTTTTGCAAGACGTTTTGATACCATTGTCAATGCATTGTGGTGCAGGCAGAACTGCGAGGGAGCCCTCTCTTTTGGATTAAAGCAACCCCACACATGAATGGTCTCAGGATGCTTCACTGCTGGCCTGACACAGGACTCATGGTAGCGTTCACCTTTTCTTCAATCGATATTCCAGATGTCTCAAAAAAGAAAAAAAACTTAAGTCAATCATTGTACTTCTACTCCTACTGAATTTCAGTCTGTCCTAGATGATTTACTAAATGGTTTCTTTGCTGGCCTTCTTGACACAGGCCGTTGTCCAAAAGTCTTCGCCCAGATACTCTCACACCTGCTGCCAATATTGAGCAAGCTCTGCACTGGTGGTGACATGATAGCTGACACTTCAGGAGGAGATGGTCCTGATGCTTGAAGAATACTCTGGGATGTCCTAAAGCCTTTTTCACTGCAGTAGAACCTCTCTCCTTGATGTTCTTGATGGTAAATGGTTATTTTAGGTGCAATATTCTTTGCAGCAATTTCCTTGCATGAGACTATTTTGATGCAAAGCAATGATGGCTGCACATCTTTCTCCTTTTATAGCAATCAGTCTACTCTTATAATCCAATCAGAATAATGGTGGTCATTTGGTGCAAGGGTCAAAAAACTAAATCACAAAGTGTTTGTGGCCAATTTTTCTTTTCTTTTTGCAATTATTGAAAATGCATCTGATCAATATAGACACTGAAGAAATATCTTTAATATAAGCAGGTCTTTAATGTAGATATTGAAGAAATGTTCTTGTCTGATCATAAGCTTTTTTCAATATAGTTCTTTCTAGTCCTCTATTAGAACGTATGTCTGTAGGCCAGCACGTTCGCTCTTTCTCACTCGCAGCTGTAAAATTCTCAGATGCCTGTATTAATTCCCCCCATCACTTATGTTATAGAGTTATCCCATCTTAATGTAAATTCTGATGAGCTAGTGAGCATGTTCAATATGGTGTGTTCAAATAAATAGATGTGACCAAAGAGTTGAGTACAACCTCGAATTAATAATGAAACTCATGTTATTAGACATAAATGAAAGCAGAAAATAAATGAAAGAGGGGCAAATCACAAGTCTCTTATGATTATAAACACAACTTATTAATTATCAAAATGCCATTAAGACCACACAAGCAAAATATTTTTTGATCTTATCACAACAAATCCATATAGTCCTAAAATACTAGCTGTTTAACACTAAATAAATCATGTGACTAATCTACTTCCTGATCCTACTCCCACAGCTTGTGAAAATTGTCTCAAGTCTTATAATGAATAAAACTGAAGGAACAAGATTGTTTATTTCCCTCTTCATTGGACCTAACATCAGTCTACACCAATTTTATCACATGTATCACATTTATCACATTTAAGATGTTACTCCTGTATATCATACTAATTTCTCTAACATATGACAGGGGGCTAACAAGGGGGCTTTTTCACAGCCCCTTTTTATCAGTTTCGAGACTTCGGCGTTAAGCACGTGACTCACGTTGCTTCTCACTGATGTCTCGTCCACGGCGCAAAGTGCGGGGTCTGCGAGCAAACTGTAGCCAGTAACCTAATTTTATTGTGTTCAAAACCCATTTTGATATAGCGGGGCGAGGTCTGACAGGGGTTTGCAAACCCACATTGCAAGGGGTTGAATTAAGCTTGGGGACGGGCCGGCAGTCAGGACAGAGGAAATGCTCTTTTTGTGATTTATTTGGGTCGCCGTTAAAATGCCATTTGAGTACAGGCGAGTGTGCTTTGCAACAGGCTCGTTGGCTGTGAAAAAGACATCTCCAGTCACCTGAGTAGAGGGGGCTGTGAGAAACGAGATGGGAGTTTGTGGTAGTCCAACCTCGGCGGCAAGAAGCCTTGTCCCTTCTCTTTCTTTCTGTGATTAGGAAGACTTTAGAGGCTCTGGGTTGTACGCAATCTTGGGTCGCGGCCCCCTTTGCTCTGGCAGTCTATGGCGGTTCACGCAGCGCGAATAAGGGCGCGGCCTCGCAGCTAAACAAGGCAAGAAGACTGGCGGTGATGCTTTAGGAGCTGAGGGGGCAGCGCTTTAAAATGGCGGCCCCAAAGCAGAGCTGGAGCGTTTCGGCAGAAAATGCTACATAGCATGCGACGCCTTCTGTGCTTCGGTGAAGCACTCTGCGAACCCCCTTTATAGCTGGGCCAAATAGGGCGGTGGAGGAGACGGGATAATCCAGGAAGGCGGTTTTATCCACGTCCTACATGTCTGTCAGGGTTAACCAGAGGTGGCACTCCAGTACTGTCAGGTTCACCATGTTTTTGCCAATCGTTTGGGCGGTGGTTTTCGTTGCGCGCAGGGCCAGGTCAGTTGGGTGGCGCAGGTCTTTAAACGCTTCCGGATCAGGGACAGACTCATCCAGAGAGCGGAGAAGTTTGGCCTGAAATACTTTGAAGTACCACCGTCGTATGAAGGGCCGAGGCAGCCAGGCTGGCGGAGGCGTATGCTCGGCCGGCGAGGACTGACGTAGTGCGGGAGAGCGGAGCAAGCAGGGTTCTCATCGAAGATAGCGAGCCGAGCCCGCAGGGTCGGCAAAGCCATCTCGTCACACTCTGGGCAGCAGCCCTTACAGAGTGCCACTTCGGCATGTTCACGGCCTAGGCACACGGTGTACAGGATGCAGTAGCGTACACAGACCTCCGCGGGGGCAGGGTCAGTACCGTTAGCATTCCGGGGGGGGGTCTCCCTCGGTAGAAATCGCACTCAGAACGCGGTGGAAATCGCGTTCGCGGGGGCACTGTGGTGCGATCGAAAACCCCCCTTGTGCACGCCACTGACAGGATGTGCCGATCTTCGCCACAGATGCCGAGCTTTTGGGCGCGAAGCAACCCGATTGGCGCATGCCTCAGCAGCCTCGCCATAGGTTTGTGCAGTTGCCGCAGCACAGCCAATCAGAGTGCCAGTACGCTGTGCAGCTGCACAGCGTTTTACATTATATAAATTATAAGGATAATTTTTTGGCTTCATTTTCTCGAGAAATAGGAATTTCCCATAACCGTAAGCTAAACTTACTGTATTAGCATACACACTAGCAGATTATATCGTTCTGTTTATTCTAAGCGCTTGCTTGTCTGCCGCTTTAAATGCTCATATGGATGTATGGATTCTGATTGGCTGTTTATCGTTCATCAGCTAGATAAAATCACTCTGAAAATTATTCCAACGATATTTTTTCTCTATATCGTTATCGTTTAAGATGTGGTGTGAAGTCTGCTATTCTTTAATACTGAGAACGATTTTTAGAACTATATATTTATTGGTATCTTTATAGTTATCGTCCTTGGAGTGAACAGCTAGGCCTTAAGACTAGTCTTACAAGTTAGTCATCAACTTTTTTTTCTTGTTCATAACTTTTCAGTTAAGTCTGTTATATAAAATGTTGATTGGTATACTTTGATACCGAAAAATAAGGCTGATAACACCTAACTAACTGCTAGTCTTGACATAATGGCTATGTTTATGCAATTGGCCCCTAGTAACTGTGCTGTTCTAATTTTGCTGGACCTCAGTGCGGCATTGGGCACTCTTCATTGTCATACAATTGTCATACATGATGTTGTTTCTTTAAGGATCTGCACGTTTTGGCTTTACAATATATTTTTGATCTTCTTTCATACTTTCATACACCTACACTTCTCTGATCATCCAACAGCTTACAGATCTTACACAATCATACAAACTGAAAGGTGATCTTAACTTTTCATCCCTATAGTTTTAAATTGCTTCTTAAAACTCCTTTATGTGTTATTACATGTGGTCATAAACAGGTGTAGTTTTATGTATTGTACATTGTTTGTGGCTGTTTTGTATTTTGTGTTTTAGTTTAATTAGTTTAATCATTGTACAGTACTTTGACCAACAGCTGTTTTGATGTGTCACAACAACTATGTGACTGTTCTTGAATGGCCCAGCCAGAGCGCTGACTTGAACCCAATTGAGCATCTCTGGAGAGACCTGAAAATGGCTATCCACCAACGTTTACTATCCAACCTGACAGAACTGGAGAGGATCTGAAAGGAGGAATGGCAGAGGATCCCCAAATCCAGGTGTGAAAAGACTCATGGCTGTATTAGCAAATGGCTGCAATATAACAAAGAGTGAAAAATTTAAGGGGGTCTGAATACTTTCCGTACCCACTGTATCACTGCCAATACTTTTGGCCATGGCAGTAGTACAGCAAACGTTTTTTTCATTTAAAAATGATTAAATGAAAAATCTTGTTGTGGAGCTTCCGGGTGAAGTCACTGGTTCTTCTTATGGGGGACCTAGTGTTTCATTCGAGGCTCTGGTGGAGGATCAGACCTGTAAGTTCTCGTCCGTGCTTACGGTCAAGGCTTACAGAGCCACTGGACAAGCTGCCCCCGCCTTGCACACCATGGCCCTCCTGCACCTAGGCTGCAGCGAGGAGCCCAGTGGCGGAGCCAGAGGACTGGACACCCCTGACATCTGACTGGCTACCCTGGGTGCCACTCCAAAATTTAGATCATTATTTCAATTTCACATCCTATTAAAAGAAGCATGTATTTTGACATGCGACAGCGTGGCACATCATGTATTAACGTTGAATATTAAGAGAATATTAACGTTAGTTGTCAAACAGATGATTAATAATAAAAGGGGTCGCACAATTTTTCTTGAAACGTTGTTAATGTATAAATTTCTTTCTGTTTGCGCTTTTTTTGTTTCTGTTTGTGCAGTTTTTACAGCAAAACAAAATCGATGCCAATTTTTTCATTCTTGAAGTGAACCTTTTTGCCTGTATGGTCATTAGTGCCCAATTTATAAATGCTCTTGTCAACAGCAGTTCCTTCCAGCCAATATAAAGGCAGGGTTTTACAGACCCTACTTCATTGTACCCAAGAAAGACGGTGGATTACGATCGATCTTGGATCTGCGTGTTTTGAATCGGGCCCTTCACAAGCTCCCGTTCAAGATGTTGACGCAGAAATGAATCTTCAAATGCATTCAACCCCTGTCCTGTCCTGTACGTTGACCCAACGCAGAGCTTTAGGACCTCAGAACAGCTCTTTGTCTATTTTGGAGGACAGGTAAAGGCTGTATCCAAGCAAAGTTTTCCCACTGGATAGTGGATTCTATAGTATTGGCATACCAAGCCCAAGATCCGTGCCCCCTAGGGGTGGCACATTCCACATTTGGAGTGTGGCTTCCTCCTGGGCATTGGTGCACAGAACAACAAACTCTGTGTAGAGCCTGTGTCATCCCGTATTTTTGATTGGTTTGCAGCTATCGACCTGAAGGATACTTACTTCCATGTCTTGATTTTCCCTCCCTGTTCCTATGCTTTGTGTTTGAGCCAGGCAAATCAGTACAATGTCCTCCCTTTCGGGCTGTTCCTGTCGCCTCGTTTCTTCACGAAAGTCGTGGAGATGGCCCTTGTCCCTCTGAGGGAGCACAGCGTTCGCATTTTCAACTACCTCGACGACTGGCTCATCCTGGCCCACTTGCAAGAGCATTTGTGCAAACATAAAGACATGGTACTGAGGCACCTCAGCCATCTGGGGCTTTGTGTCAACTGGGAAAAGAGCAAACTCTCCCCCGTGCAGAGGATCTCTTTTCTCTGTGTGGAGTTGGACTTGATCAACCTAATAGCACCTTAATAACATCTTACAAATGAGCATGCTCAGCTACCTGAATTTTTTCAAGGGCAGGAGAGTGGTGTTTTCAGGTGCTCCTGGGGCATATGGTATTCACAGTCACACAGCTCGGATTGCAAGTATGTGTTTCCCCCAGTGAGTATACTCACACAGACACTGTGCAAGGTCAGGGAGGATGACGAGCAGGTCTTGTTAGTGGACCTGTTTCCCAGAACTGATGCTCCTCGTGACAGCCCCTCCCTGGCAGATTCCTCTGAGGAAGGACCTACTTTCTCAGAGACGGGTCACCCTCTGGCACCCGTGTCCAGACCTCTGGAACCTCCACGTGTGGTCAATGGACAGGACACAGAGGAACTAGGTGATCTAACCCCAGCGGTGGTAGACACTATCACTTCAGCGAGAGCTCCCTCTACGAGGCACCCCTACGCTCTGAAGTGGAACTTGTTTGTTGAATGGTGTTCTTTTCTTCGAGAAGATCCCCTGTAGATGCCAGATCAGAGCTGTGCTTTCCTTTTGGCAGGAAGGGCTGGAGCGAAGGCTGTCTCCCTCCACCCTGAAAGTGTATGTTGCCGCTATTGCTGTACATAATGATCCAGTTGATGGTAAGTCCATGGGAAAGCATGACCTGGTCATCAGGTTCTTCAATGGGTGTGAGGAGGCTGAATCCTCCCCACCCTCATCCTCCCTACCCTCACCCGTACCCTTTTTGAGACCCCTCTCTGATCTTATTAGCCTTACAGAGAGTGCCATCCTGTCCCTTAAGACAGTGCTCCTGACTGCACTGGCTTCTGTCAAGAGGGTAGGGGACCTGCAAGCATTTTAGGTCAATGAATTGTGCCTGGAATTCGGGCCGGCTCAGATATGTGCCCAAAGTTCCCACCATTCCTTTCAGTGATTAGGTGGTGAAGCGCTGCCCCTGGAGGAGGCAGACCCAGCCCTTTCCCTGCTCTGCCCCATCTGTGCTTTGTGCCTGTATGTGGACCGAATGCAGAGCTTTAGAACCTCAGAACAACTCTTTGTCTGTTTTGGAAGACAGGGAAATGCTGTCTCCAAGCAGAGGTAGTCTCACTGGATAGTGGATTCCATTGATTTGGCATACCAAGCCCAAGATCAACCGTGCCCCCTAGGGGTGAGGGCTCATTCCACATTTGGAGTGTGGCTTCCTCCTGGGCATTGGTGCACAAAACCTCGCTAACAGACATCTGTAGAACAGCACACATTTATGAGCCTGTGTCATCCTGTATACTTTACTACTATAGTACTAATTTACCCAGAGACCTTCCATATGTAGCACTGCCCTAATGGTCAGTCCATATGTGTAATTCCCACATGACACCTCCCTGCTGTGGATGTCTCCACAGCATCCCTTTCCATAGGTACGCTTTCCCATTGTTTTCCAATATTCTCACTGTATGGGTCAGAAAGAACATGAGTGATCAACCTTCCCTGCGTAAAGCCCTGTCCCATCTTCTGCCCCAGTAGGTGCTTGGGGATCAGATGGCTTATGCAGAGTGCTGGAAGGGTTCAGCAATAGTGGTGCTTTGGTAGGGATCCCAATTTGTCAGTAAAGTTCTGACATAACGTTGAGCGTAACTGATTGATAGGGAACATGCGATCGCAGACAAGCTTCCTTATATAGGGGAGCGTGGGGCACAACCTAACGCAGGGTTAATTGTAACACACATGGTTTAACACTTTCATGGTTTAACACAAGTTTATTTTTCATCTCTGTTTTTTGTGTTTATTTAAAATAAGACAAATCTGCTATAATTTTAATCTTATATCTGTTATTTAACATTTGAGATTGTTCTTTAATGCTGATCTAACCAGCAGAAGACGCAAGCTGCGATTTAAATCCCAGTTGCGCAGATGGGGTGTGTTGTAACACTGCGATACAGTGAACCCCTATTAGAATTACACTATTATATTCTGTACTTTTATTACTTCTTTTGAGAAACCATGAGAAAAGGGTAAATAATGACTGAGAGTCAATGTTCACAAACATTTTCATTCATTATTATTATGTTTTGAATTATGCTGTATAGCAGTATTTAGCGATGTGTTTGTTGTCAAAATAAAAAATGTGTATTTTTGTCAGAGACATGTCACATTTCACTTCCATTCTTTCGGGGTAAATCAAGAAAAAAGTATACACTGTATTAATGAAACAAAACCAAATAACTGTACTAGACGTGTGAAATTAATGTGGGAAAAAATAAATACTTTGAAGACTGAGAAAGTCGAAAAGCATTAGGTTGTGCCCCGCTCTCCCCTACCCACTTTGTGGGGTGCATGATGCAAATAAAAAAAAAATATATATATATGTATATATATAAAAAATGTATTGCACAAAACGTGCATTGGCTCGTTTCGTTTACACTCAAAGGTGATTGGGAAATCAGGCACGATCCCAATTTGTCATTTCAGTTCTGACAATGTCTCCGTTCTCTCCTTCAGGGAACAGGGGTTACAATCGTAACCTAGACGTTCAGTTGTGACAAATTGCGCCACATAGTGTGACAACTTTTCTGGATATTTGGCCATGTTTTGTGTTCTGTTCCTGTGTCTATTTCTTTTACTGTCTGGTCCATCTCACCCAACTCAACCTTTCATTCTGTCCAGTGTTTGACTCGTATTGTATTTACACTTCATGCGCCATGCATTACAGATATAGAAATTCTGCATTAGATATAAAAAGCACAGAATTTCCAGTGTGTGTTATTGTGAACAGTTTGTTAAAAATTAACTGTCATCTAATAATAACGAGAGATGTGCAAGGAAAAAGTTTTTTTTTTGTGTGTACCATGTCTGTGTGTGTTAGAAAGGCAGTGAGAGGGCACCCCCATGTCCATTCATTCTCTTTACCCTCTGACAGCCATAGGAACTCACTGGCCTTTTCTATTCCAATCAAACCAATTCTATCTATATTTACTCCATCTGCCCAGCCCAATGCTTCACTGAGCTGTATGTGTGTGTGTGAGTGTTTGCAGCAGCTTTAATGGCACAGGGTCTCGCTGATAGATGAAGATTTAGTTCAGTGGATGAGAGCGCCATATTAGTGATGACATCGCGACTACCCTATCCCATCATTCCCTGTCCACCACCGTATCCCAGAAGCCCCTGGCCAGTTCCACCCCATCGAGAGGGCATGATGGGGTGATGAATGATTGGAGCTGTGGGAGAAGGGAGAGAAAACGATACACTGTGACCACCTTTGTCCTCCGTATCTTTTCTCTCCATTATTCAAAACACACACACTCACTATTGCTTTTGTATAGACGCAAACACACACGCACACAGAGTTAAAAGATTTTCATTGGCTATCCCTGCTGAAGAACAGTGGCTAATTCCGGGTTCATTATCCACAGGCTCCTCCCATGTCTAAATGAGCCAATTATGGGTGTTTATGTGTTTGTGTTGCTGTGATGAGGCTGAGTTGGCCGAGAAACACTGCAAAGCTGAACAGCTAATCAATGGTGCTTTAGTGCTAAATCACTTTCTCTCTCTTGCACACATTTTTCTACCATCTTTTCAACACCAACTCCCTCTCTCAGTCTTCCTATCTCTTGCCGTCTTACCTCGTTCAATTAACAGAGGCATGGATGAACTGCCAAGTCAATTGACCATGAAGCAAACATCAAGTGCAGCAGCAGTGGTATTGGAAACAGTTATTCTTTCATTACGACATGATGGCTTTAAGAGCTTTATCTCCATAATGTGAATTCCACTGTTAAAGTGACATGCTAAGGTGTATTGATTACATTGTTATATTGCCTAATTTATACAACTTGATTGCCCTGGTTAATTCAACCCAATTAGTGTTGCCAAACAAGCCCTGAAGCAGTGTTTATAGGCTGTCAAAGTAAATTTCAGAACAAAAAAAGGAGGACAATGAGGCAAATATTGGCAGAAAGAAAGCCCTCTAGGGTACTAGAATTGACATGGAAATATAAAATGCAATCTGAAGAATGCATATCACTGGCTTATAGAATTATTTTGTGGAACAAGAGCATTTTAGTGTCAGATATATTTGCTTCTGAAGGCCCAGGTACCACAATAAGGTACACACAGCTGCACACAATTTAAAAATGTGATATTTACACACAAAACAAATAAATCTGTCAGAGTAATAAGTTGCACTGTGAAATTTGGCTGAGAAGTAGTGGCTAGGAGCAGACTGCTGTTAGCCTAGCCTGTGCTAACATAAATAACTGTACAATATCCACCCCGTGGGGTACAGTGTGCCATCAGCCCTTACACTACTGTCATCATTTACCAGGCCAATCGTCATGGGAACCGGCTGGCGATGGATTCTGATCACCACGGGAACCAGCATGTGATGGATTCTGATTGGGTCGATGATCACTCTTCCAATAAGAGTAATTAATATAATGAAGACCCTCCGAACACGTGCAAGAGCGGGTGATGAATACCGGTGCCCGTCGCTCGTTACTCATATATGGCATCATACAGAAAGAGAGAGAGCAAGGGGAAAATATTCACATAATGCCCAAAACAAGCACAAGCTCCCGAAAAAAAAAATGCTCAGGAAAGGCACAATATATTTATAATACAGCAAATAAAAACTCCCAGTAAATTTGAAAATAAAGCATCTGACTAATCATTATTGAAGATCCTTTTTGGCAATTCATAAATTACTTTAGTTGCAGCTTTTAGCTCACTAACCTAAAAAAGTACTTTTCATATATTTTATATTATATTAATTATATTATTATGATGCACAGCTACACAATGCTTTGAAGATCCCACCGCTGTGTTTCAAAACACAAGACGCATTGGGAAGCACCAAGTGATGCAGTGTCTGAAATTACAGATTGCCCTTTCAAGACACTGGAAATGAATCAAGGGCCCTTGATATACTAGCCTGAACACCCCTCCCCGCCTCCTACCCCTAGGGCACTTACGCATGCATCTCTCTATCTGTAAAAGCCGCAGTTCTGGTTATTAGAGTATGATAATGAACACAGTGGAATGAACTGAGGGCTCGCCACAGAGGAATCTAAATGAGTCTACATACATACACTCACTGAGGAAAGGGCAATTAGTGTAGCCCTTTCTACCTGACCCCCATAACACACACACACACACACACACACACGCACACACACATACATACACAAGAAGACAGAGAGGGACCTCCCACTGCACAACATGAGTACATATGCAGATATGTCGTGGGATGTGACTAATTGGCTAATCTAGTGCCTCTCACACACTTAATCATCTTAAGCACTTTTAAAGGGCTGGGCAACAGGAATGTAATGAGAGAAAACCGCAGACTCCCAGCGGTGCAGAATGTCTCATCCTCTTTCGTTCTGCTCTCTCTCTTTTTCATCCCTTTTTTTCCACCATTAATCAGCGATTCTTAAATGCAATTGTTAATCCGCAATTGTTTCCCATCTGTCCATTTCTGACAGGCTTCCTGTTGTACTGTTTAGGAACTCCTCTTGTACATTCTTTAAAAGGTATCGAAGATGATAGGTCCATCTGTGGTATTGTTGTTGTCTGTGCTGTGTCCAGAGATACTTGCACTTAATGTTAGCCAGATGGATAATGTTTAGATGTGCAAGTTAAAAAAGTAACATTTAGTGCCATGCGGCACTAGCCCAAAAGCAAAAGTGACAGCTTCTCCCTCAACTGGCCTGAAACTCACCTTTGATGACCTGTACAGTATAAGCGGTCAGTTTTTTATTTATTAAGTCTTATGTTAACCAAGACTGCTTTTAACACATTTACAAATGTCATTTATTCCTGTGATAGCTTTTCATCAGTCTTAACTCCAGTCTTCAATGTCCCATGTCCCTTCAGAAATCTGCTGATTTGCTGCTCAAGAAACATTTCTTACTTTTTATCAATGTTGAAAACAGTTATGCTGCTCAATATGCTAACACTATTTTGATGGTCCGCCAACAGACATTCTCCTGACTATAAGTAACTTTGCAACTCAACTAATGTCAATTTATTCTTCTAACCCTGACACCCAACAGTCTACTTATATTATAATGAGAGTAAGTTTGTTAATATGTAGTTACTTATAGTTATTAGAATGTCAAAAGTTGACCATCAAAATAAAGTGCAACCCTTAATATTTTTGTGGAAACCGTGATACATTTTTTATTTTTGATGAATAAACAGTTCAAATAAACAGAGTTTTTTGGAAAAAAGGAATCTTTACTGTAATTTTTTATCAATTTAATGCATCATTGAGAAATAAGTGATATTTTCTATAAAAAAAATAAATAAAAAAAACTTAGTATGTAGTTCATATCAACAGATCCTTTCAATTTGCATGCCTAAAACTGGACGACATCTTGATTGTCTGGGTGGATTGAGAACCTTAAGATAGTTATGACCTCTGCAGTAGATGTGACCAGGACCGTCTAAAGTGTCTACATGTCCATGTGTGTGTGAATGCACAGACGTCAGTGTGGGCCGGTCTCACCGCTGCTCTCTTTACAGCTCCTTTCATGTCCTGTTAATGAGAAAACCACAGCACCCAGCATTCCCCTTGTAAACGAGGACAAATTAAAACCCAAATATGAATCACACTCAACATGGTTGACGCTCAAAAGTTGTAGATTTTCACAGAGGTCAGACTGGACAGCACATCGTCTGTGTGGCTAATGACACCCATTCATGGCATGTCTGTATTATTGCTGTAACCTACCAAAGGTCTCTTTCTCAATTCGGCTATATCCTTTATATAGACCTTTATACAGTTATTTATAACCTATATATAAGATAAATATATACCTTAAATATTTAAGATAAATACAAGTTATATGCGTTGATTTTAAGCTATCCCTGCTTAATTGATCTAGAGTTTTTAAAGTAGATGACAAAATGAAATGCACTAACATTCAAAAGTTTAGGGTCAATACTTTTAAAAATTAAATCTCAATTTCCACAAAAATATTAAGCAGCTCTAGAGTTTTTAACACTGATAATAAGAAATATTTCTTAAGCATCAAATCAGCATATTAGAATGATTTCCGAAGGATCATGTGACACTGAAGACTGGAGTAATGATGCTGGGAATCCCGTTTTTGCTTCACTAAATTACATTTTAAAATATATTAAAATATAAAAGTTATTTTAAATTGTAATAGTATTTAATAATAATATTGCGGTGTTTTTGATTAAATAAATGCAGCCTTGATGAGCATAAGATTTTTTTTCAAAAGCATTAAACTAAGGCTACACCCGACAAAATGTTTGTGTTTTTTGCTAGTTTCAGCCTGGTGCAGTTATCAGTTTCACGTCCAGCGCCACGTTTAAATAGCGAATGCACTCGTGCCCATTTGTTCGCTCATGGGTGTGCTGGTCTGAAAAATGAGGTGTGTTCAGGCGCATTGTTGGCAAGTTGCTATTTTGAGGCAACTCAAACCGACTGTGCCATTGACTAGCAAAACCTGGTTTTAAGTCAAAATGCAGTATTTTTGTGTTATTTAAAGGGCATGTTAGTAATGTGGGCCTATAGGCGGGTACATGATGCATACACTCTGCTTGTTACACACACAGAGGCGTGCAGCAGCACACAAACATTTTTAAATATTAAAAATAAAAGGGTTCCTCACTGGAGAAGTGTTCAGACTTTACACTTGCAAATTCCACCATGTATATAGTGAATCCGCTATGGTCCAAGCACTTGGCTTTTAAATGGAATGGGAGGCAGACTCTGATTGGTTTATTGCACATTATGGCCAAAACACACCCATGACTCATTAAGAGACTAGATACAACCCATTTGGACCATGAGCCTGGTGCAACGACCGTTTTCGGTCCAGTGGATTCGGACACACCCAAAGTGCACCTGCTCAATGCACTTCAGACCATGTGCTCACATCCTTAAAACAGGGTCCTAAACATTTGAAGCAGTAATTACATTTAAAGGGGCTATGTGTAGAATTCAGAAATCTTTGTTATTAGCGTCACCAGTGTCTGTAAAGTGAACTGCAGTAGCAACTTATTGCTTGTGCTTACCTAGTGCACACGTGGCGCACAAGAGGTTGACGTGATTCAATGCCCCACTCACAGCGGAATTATTTTTGGTTGGAAATACCATTGCAGCAATATACTGTTAACGGACATCCCAATGGCACCCACGCTGCTGAGAACGATGTTTAGATGAATATGTAAGTATGTGCTACACTCTTTCCTCTCAATAACAAAATAAATACAACAAAAATGACAGTGGTGAGAAAACAGCAGTTAAGAAAGCATAGAGTATCAGATTATAGCGATGTGGATATGTCTGCACCATATTTTCCATTCTTTATCAACAACATGAAATGCATTAAGCATTATTAGGCCTATGCCAGGGCCTATACCATGAAGCTGGTTTAGCTGACTAGCCAGATATGTTTAAGCTTAGTTTGTGCCAATCCTGGGTTTTAAGTATCAATCAATCAATCAATCAACTTTATTTATATAGCGCTTTTACAATGACGATTGTTTCAAAGCAGCTTCACAGTGTTAAACAGGACAACATTGCAACAAAATTTGATTTGGCTAGTTTAATTTGGATAGTTTATAGAATTATATATGACCAAATTAATAAATTCTATTTGTATATTTAGTTGAGTAACTTGGATCATAATTTGAGTGTCCCCAACTGAGCAAGCCAGGCCAAAGCGACAGTGGCAAGGAACCAAAACTCCATCAGGGCATGATGGAGAAAAATAAACCTTGGGAGAAACCAGACTCAGTCGGGGTGCCAGTTCTCCTCTGGCCTATTATTAACAGTGTATAATTATTACTCTGGCAACCTTGCAGGTCATAAATCATATTAGATAGGAATATTCGAAATTTTGGGTATGGACGACGAGGCGGGCTCATTTAGGATGGCGCGTCGATTACACAAGAATATGAATACTTGAAAGATCGGAGTTATTGCGCGGAGACGGGTTAATTGAGGATCACGCGTTCGGTGAGGCGAATTCAGAGGAGACACTAATGGACACGGTCTCAGCAGACACTCCAGGATGAGCTGGTCATGTCCAGATGCAGGTCCACCATCCGATCCGGACACGGCCTGGATCCGGCCGACTGCAGTAAACCTCGGGATAAACAGAGAGACTAACATTAGTGTGGATGCCACTCTTTTTATGATGTAACGAGTACATCAGGTGTTATGGGAAGTGTTCCCGGTTCCGCTGACCTAGTTAATGCAGCCTAACAATCAGTCATTTGATTTGAATAAAGAAAGTTAAAAATGTTCTATGTGTATGCCATAGTAAAGAGATGTGTTTTTAGTCTAGATTTAAACTGACAGAGTGTGTCTGCTTCCCGAACAATGCTAGGAAGACTGTTCCAGAGTTTAGGTGCTAAATAGGAAAAGGATCGACCGCCTGCAGTTGATTTAGATATTCTAGGTATTTTCAACTGGCCAGAGTTTAGAGACCGCAATTGACGTGATGGAGTATATTGCGTTAAGAGCTCGCTTAAGTACTGGGAGCTAAACCATTTATTGCTTTATAAGTAATAAGCAAGATTTTAAAATTTATGCGATGTTTAATAGGGAGCCAGTGCAGTGTTGACAGAACTGGACTAATATGATCGTACTTCCTGGTTCTAGTAAGAACTCGAGCTGCTGCGTTTTGGACCAGCTGGAGTTTATTTATTAGGCGAGCAGGGCAACCACCCAGTAGAGCATTACAATAATCTAGCCTTGAGCTCATGAACGCATGTACTAATTGTTCAGCATTTTGCATTGAAAGCATGTGACGTAATTTAGATATATTTTTTAAGATGGTAGAATGCAGTTTTACAGATGCTAGAAACGTGGCTTTCAAATGAAAGATTGGTATCAAAGAGCACACCCAGGTTCCTCACTGGACGAGGACTTGACAGAGCAGCCATCGAGGTTAGACAGTATTCTAGGGCACTACTTGTGGAGCTTTTCTGTCCAATAATTAAAAATTCAGTTTTATCTGAATTAAGTTGCAGGAAATTACTATTCATCCAATTTTTAATATCAGCTATGCATTCCGTTAATCTTGTGAATTGGTAAGTTTCGTCAGGGTGTGAAGAAATATAGAGCTGAGTATCATCAGCATAACAATGAAAACTAACGCCATGCTTCCTAATGATATCTCCCAGTGGTAGCATATACAGGGTGAAAAGCAACGGTCCTAACACTGAGCCTTGCGGTACTCCATACTGAACTTGTGATCGGTGTGACATCTCTTCATTTACTGCTACAAACTGATAACGGTCAGATAAGTAAGATTTAAACCATGCCAATGCAGTTCCACTAATGCCAACATAATTTTCGAGTCTATTCAAAAGAATATTGTGATCGATAGTATCGAATGCAGCGCTAAGAGTGTCTTAAGTACCATTAAATTGGTTTGACTTTTAGCAGTGTTCATGCTCCGAGCAGGTTATGTTCAGGATAAGAGATCTCAAACTGAATTTGAACCAATCAGCTGTGAGCAAAGTGACTTATCTCTGATGCAATAAAGATACTCCCCTGTTTCTCTTGCTTCAAATTAAAGGTCACTACATGACAATATATTATATATATATATATATATTATATATATATATATATATATATATATATATATATATATATATATATATATATATATATATATATATATATTGTCTAATGATGATTACTTAATATAATAATTGTACAATTATAGATTACAAAGTAAAATATGTTCAAATAGAAATCAGTTATTTTACATTTGAATAATATTTCACAATATTAAAGTTTATATATATTTTATAACATAAATGCAGACTAGGTAAGCAAAAGACTGCTTTAAAAAAGATATTATATATATTTCACAACTATTTTCTTTATTTATCCTCTTACATGGAAAATTATTTTCTTCTTTGTAAATGCTTTTAAATTCTATATATATATATTTCAGTGTCTTAATCTTCAGCAAAAGAGTTTTGAATCACTTTAGCTCTCTCATGAGAAATTAGTCACACTTTGCGTTGAAAAGCATGTGATTGGCTGCTCACTGCTGATGTCACACTTTCACATGCACGCGCTCCACAAACACAGGATCAAAGCCTGAGTTGACAGAGAAAGTTGATGATCAGAATCATTGGACCAACAAAGCCTGAATTGATTGGTTCGGTTTTGTCAACTCAAAACTACCGTATAACCCTGAGTTTGTTGATCTACCATCATGGTACAGGCCCCAGGGTTTCCCAAACTGGGATTAATGATAGAACTGCAGGGGATTGTGAGCTGATAAAAGCTAATGATTAATTAAATCATAAAAATGTAAAATTAAAATGAATAATTAAACAATGCATATTTGTTTACCTGCATGTCAACGTGACCATTATCAGAAATCAGAGAACTGTGTTGATAAATGATTGATCTCATACATGGTATAATCGAGAGGCTTTTGTCCCTAAATATAGAAGCATGACACATTTATTTACATAACATTCATATGGCCATTCTATATTGTGACTACAGTCTAAAGGGGATGATCCACAATAGGATTTTTAGAAAGGACAATTTAAAAAGAGTAAAAGAAGAATTAGGAAGAATCAATAAATAATGAATAATTTACTGCCATAAAAAGTAACTATAATCTGATTATGAACATTTTATAACCTAATATAATGTAATTACAAGTACTACATTTTTGGAATCTGATTGCGTTATCCAGAGTACATGTAGTCAGTTACTACCCCAGCACTGAGAACTGCTCTTTCGGCATTATCCTGAACATTGTATAAGCATTCATTTCAGCATTCATTTCATAGAATGGAAGAGAGGCTCTTGGGAGTGCGCGTAGCTGTCACATCCATTGGATTATCCTGGCTAAACCGGCCCGAGTCCGTCACATGAAAATCAGTCTACAGGCTTTCACAGACAACCCCTAGGAAGTCGTGGACGGTCTCGTTATTTAAGTTTCGTTACAAGGTGTTCACACATTTGCAATTCTTACATATATCCCCTTTAAATTGGTACAGAATTTTTCAACAGCATGGACTAGATGTTTCTACATTGCTGATAAACTAAAACTAGATTATGAACTTTGTGATCTATAATTAGATCATGCAAACTAGAGGTCTATTGCTCCTATTTAAACTAAATTAATAATAATAATAATAATAAAGAAATAAAATCAATACATTATCTTTTTAAAACATTAAGTAAAGCATTAATATTCACCAAAACTTACCATCTGGTAAAGTTAAAATGTCTGCATTTTCATTTTAAATACTTATCCAGCTTTCAGTTAACAACCGGCAGTCTCAGTTAAACAATTAGTGCACTTATAGTGTGTAGGACTGTCTGAGACTACAGCCACATAACTGCACATCACGAGCATTGGTCATAAAATTAAGTCCTACAATTAAAAGTTGAGGATAAGAGCAGCTTTAACGACCTCTGCTCTAGTTCAGACTGGGTTGGCCTGTCTGAGGCTGTCTACAGACACAAACAGCACTGCCGGAATAATAAAAACACAAGAACGAAAGACCAAAAACACCATTAAAGAAAGAGCCCACGGGTGATGCCTTGTTTTGTAGGCTTTCTGATTGTGATGATGGAAATCATTTTAGAGCATGAGTGCGTGTGAACACGTGGACAGAACAATGGAAAAGTCAGGCAGGCCGCAGACACCAGAGGACCAACATCAGAACAGGAAGTCAGAGGGCAGTGAGGGGACTAATTCATCTGTACTGTTACTACAACCTTACTTCTCCTTTTGTAAACATCATAAGCTATAAACAGTGATCCTTTTTAGATGTACACCTGTAAAGCTTTGATTTATGCTAACATCTAAACCTGAAAGTGATGTAAGGTCCCTTATCCTTACCTAACCAATGGACACCGGCCCTTTAGTTAAACAGACATCAAATATAAACTCAGCCTTATTAAACAATCATATATTGGAGAAAGTTATAAATAGCATTATATCAGAGAGACAGCATAAAGGTAACGTTTGAATGTTAAAATACTCTATAAAGACAACTATAAATAAGCCATTTGTAGGCTGATTTTATTAAAAACCAACTTATAAATGCTGCTATCAAAACTTTGTTCTTTTCGTTTGACCATTCCGACCAGCCCAACACAGCCACATTAGTGCAACCAACTGTGTGAGTTTTGTACGGGACAATGGGTTTTCCAGACCAATGGCAGAAAAGGTTTAATTAATTATTGTTGAAAATCTGTTTGATGCCAATATTATCTTCATCTGAAAAAGATGACAGTTAAGATCTCAATTAACGTCTTTATTGAGGACAAAATATGAACAAGAACATTTTGTATAGGGAAACATGGGTGAGTGTATGTGCCTAGCACAGATGGCATCTGTCTCTTTTTAGTGCGAGTCTTAACAGGACCTTTATAAAGCAGAGACAATTAACACTGCTCAATCTCAATACAGCACCTTTACAAATTATACATATATGTACATACACACCAGGATGGCTTAAAGTCCTTTGTTTAGTGGAAAATAAATGGAGAACGAGAGAAATGATGGTCGGAATCAGGCAAAAATAATATAGAGATGTAGTGTAAAACAGAGGTCAGTTTTAATGTGAGGTGTGCAATAAAATGAGGGACCTACACCTTTTTTTGTAACATTTTTCACAGTTTAGATTCAGTTTAAGCAAAACTGAAAAGGATGAGGTATGTCTTTTGGATCATTAAGCTTTTTTAGCAGCATCTGATTAAGACCTAAAATCAATTTTGGCTCAGGAACTGGGTCAGAGTAAAATGAAATGAAAACGAATGATTGTAAACGATTGCAGCTAAATGTGTGATGTAAGCAAGCTTAGGTATTTGAGTAACAGTTTGATCAGGTCATACAGAACTAGCTAAGCATGGTTCTGCAAAGTTTTGAATGTCAACATAAGGATGCAACTTAACAGAGTTATCAGACTCTCAATGCCACACTCTTTAGCTTCAACATACAACATCCCTTTCAGAACAGACACACATACATATCAATACTAAACTGGCTTATTATATTGTCCGTTTTAACCCACACAGAGTCGGGGTTACATCCACTTGAACCGGATTACACAGACCTACTGTACCCCCTCCTCTCGTAAGAACTGGAAGACGGAGGAAAAGTCTTTGTTAGAGTAGCCACCAGCACACATGGCACGGTAGATCTGGTGTGCTAAAGAACCAAGAGGAATTGGGGTCCGGGTACTGGTCGCCGTGTTCTGAGCAAAACCAAGATCCTGTGAACACAACATTGTTATTTTCTTTTGTTAAAAAATATATATAATAAAATATATATTTTTCAATAATTCAATGACCCGGAGTCAATTATTCCGCTTATACTAAGGTTATCACACCTCAAAACATTATTTTGTCAGGTTTTTGTCCTTACTAATTTCTTACGCATCTAATTCCAAAACATAAATTTTAGAGCTAGTAACAAAGGTCTGTGCCACTGATAGCAGAGTCATGCATTTATTAGAGAGAGAGAGAGGTTAAGTGTGTCTGAATTGCCTGTCTGTGTGTGTCTCAACAGTGTTCGGCAGCATTGTCTTTTCTAATAAAATAACTACGTTTATCTGCTTCAAGAACAGCGCCATTATTGCCTCACTGAGAAATGCCATGTAGCTTTTAAGTTGTTAAAAAGGTGTTAAACTATTATACTGATAAAATCGTCAGAGCAGTGTTGACAACATGTTTCTGTGCGAGTGTGTGTCCATACTGTATGTGTGTGCATTTGAGTGCGAGCGAGAGAAAGAGAGTACGTGCTTTTCCATAATAAATACATTATCCACAATAAAATGTAACTGTGTGGCAAAATCATTTGTTGTTTTTATCCTATTATTTACTCAATTGATTTGCTTGTTCAGTGTCTTTGTGGCTATAGGTTCTTTTGCTGTTGTACGCTGTAAGGACCTTTGAAATATCTGAAATCATTTGTTGAAGTGATGTAATGCGGTTATGACCTGCCTGGAACTACTTTAGCCATGCGTTTACCTGAAAATAATTGCACACCTTAAAACGTTCATCAACCAATCAGATGCAAGCATACACACACACACACACACACACACACACACACACACACACACACACACACACACACACACACACACACACACACACACACACACACACACACACACACACACACACACACACACACACACACACACACACACACACACACACACACACACACACACACACACACACACACACACACACACACACACACACACACACACTGAGTTATGCCGAACACCTGTTCAATTTCTCATTAATGCAATTATCTAATCAACCAATCACATGGCAGTTGCTTCAATGCATTTAGGGGTGTGGTACTGGTCAAGACAATCTCCTGAACTCCAAACTGAATGTCAGAATGGGAAAGAAACCTGATTTAAGCAATTTTGAGCGTGGCATGGTTGTTGGTGCAAGACGGGCCGGTCTGAGTATTTCACAATCTGCTCAGTTACTGGGATTTTCACACACAACCATTTCTAGGGTTTACAAATAATGGTGTGAAAAGGGAAAAACATCCAGTATGCGGCAGCCCTGTGGGTGAAAATGCCTTGTTGATGCTAGAGGCCAGAGGAGAATGGGCCGACTGATTCAAGCTAATAGAAGAGCAACTTTGACTGAAATAACCACTCGTTACAACCGAGGTATGCAGCAAATTTGTGAAGCCATAACACGCACAACCTTGAGGCGGATGGGCTACAACAGCAGAAGACCCCACCGGTTACCACTCATCTCCAATACAAATAGGAAAAAGAGGCTACAATTTGCACCAGCTCACCAAAATTGGACAGTTGAAGACTGGAAAAATGTTGCCTGGTCTGATGAGTCTCGATTTCTGATGAGACATTCAGATGGTAGTGTCAATGGAATTTGAAGGCCAAATCAACACATCAAATTCGTTGTGCTCCTCAAACCATTCCTGAACCATTTTTGCTTTGTGGCAGTGCGCATTATCCTGCTGAAAGAGGCCACAGCCACCAGGGATTACCGTTTCCACGAAAGGGTGTACATTCACGTAATATAAAAGAAAACATCATTCATCAGACCAGGTCAACTTCTTCCATTGCTCTGTGGTCCAGTTCTGATGCTCAAATGAGCACTGTTGGTGTGTGTCGCCTCTGGCTTGGCTTGCTCAGTTGGGGAAAAAACTATTTTTCAAATATATTTCAAAATAAATCTAATTATTAAACTAAATTAACCATATAGACCAAATTACTGATCTAAAGCCCACATTGTTACTGTATGATAATCGAAATATATTCTGTTGCATTATTTTTCTGTTTAACACTGTGAAGCTGCTTTGAAACAATCTGCATTGTTAAAAGCGCTATATAAATAAAGTTGACTTGACTTGACTTTCGGCGGTGGACAGGGGTCAGCATGGGCACCCTGACTGGTCTGCGGCTATGCAGCACCATACGCAACAAACTGCGATGCCCTGTGTATTCTGACACCTTTCTATCAGAACCAGCCTTAACTTCCTGAGCAATTTGAGCTACAGTTGCTCGTCTGTTTGCTCAAACCTGCAACAAGTTTTTCACACCTGGATTTGGGGATCCTCTGCCATTCCTCCTTGCAGATCCTCTCCAGTTCTGTCACGTTGGATGGTAAACGTTGGTGGACACCCATTTTCAGGTCTCTCCAGAGATGCTCAATTGGGTTTAAGTCAGGGCTCTGGCTGGGCCATTCAAAAACAGTCACGGAGTCACTCCTTCTTTATTTTAGCTGTGTGCTTGGGGTCATTGTCTTGTTGGAAGGTGAACCTTCAGCCTAGTCTGAGGTCTTGAGCACTCTGGAGAAGGTTTTCGACCAGGATATCCCTGTACTTGGCCGCATCCATCTTTCCCTCAATTACAACCAGATGTCCTGTCCCTGCAGCTGAAACACACCCCCACAGCATGATGCTGCCACCACCATGCTTCACTGTTGGGACTGTATTGAACAGGTGATGAGCAATGCCTGGTTTTCTCCACACATACCACGTAGAATTAAGGCCAAAAAGTTCTGTCTTGGTCTCATTAGACCAGAGAATCTTATTTCTCACCAGCTTGGAGTCCTTCAGGCATTTTTTTTAGCAAACTCCATGCAGGCTTTCATGTGTCTTGCACTGAGGAGGTTTCCGTTGGGCCACTCTGCCATAAAGCCCTGACTGGTGGAGGGCTGCAGTGATGGTTGACTTTCTACAACTTTCTCCCATCTCCCGACTGCAACTCTGGAGCTCAGCCACAGTGATCTTTGGGTTCTTCTTTACCTCTCTCAACAAGGGTCTTCTCCCCCGATAGCTCAGTTTGGCCGGACGACCAGCTCTAGGAAGGTCGTCCCAAATGTCTTCCAATTAAGGATTATGGAGGCCACTGTGCTCTTAGGAACCTTAAGTGCAGTAGAAATGTTTTTGTAACCTTGGACAGATCTGTGCCTTGCCACAATTCTGTCTCTGAGCTCTTCAGGCAGTTCCTTTGACCTCATGATTCTCATTTGCTCTGACATGCACGGTGAGCTGTAAGGTCTTATATAAACAGGTGTGTGGCTTTCCTAATCAACTCCAATCAGTATAATCAAACACAGTTGGACTCAAATGAAGGTGTAGAACCATCTCAAGGATGATCAGAAGAAATGGACAGCACCTGAGTCAAATATATGAGTGTCACAGCAAAGGGGCTGAATACTTAGGACCATGTGATATTTCAGTTTCTCTTTTTTAATAAACCAGCAAAAATGTCAACAATTCTGTGTTTTTCTGTCAATATGGGGTGCTGTGTGTACATTAATGAGAAAAAAAGACCTTAAATGATTTTAGCAAATGGCTGCAATATAACAGAGTGAAAAATGTAAGGGGGTCTGAATACTTTATACTTTCCGTACCCACTGTATATATATATATATATATATATATATATATATATATATATATATATATATATATATATATATATATTAAGAAAGAAAAAAAATGCCTCCACTTACTTTAGCCATTAAATTTGTGCCAAAGCCTCCCTGGTAGTTGTTTGCGGACGGCACTCCTTCCATGACACCTGGGACGGGGTTATATGTGTCACTGGACCAACATCGCCCTGAGCTCATGTTTAGAATCTTCGCCAGCAGCTTTGGATCCAAACCCAGTCTGATCGAAAGAGAGAGAGAGAGAGAGAAAGGTCAAAGGACAGAGGTCAGACAGAGCGCTGACCTTTAGGCTCAGGACCAAATCATCCCAAAGTGGAAAGTGTGCCTGGATAATACAGTATTGATATTTAACAGGAGCTGCAGTTCATCATTTTTCACTCTCTCGCTTGTTGTCCCCCACACAAATGCAGGGGTAATAAAACTCTGACACAAGCAGCTGTCTTATTAACTCACCCCCACCAATCTGTCCCCCTATAAGAGTAACCAGGGTGATTTCAGTCCTGCATTTAAAGTAGATCTGAGTGAAATAGGCCTTGCTGCTTTACAGATAATTGTACACCTAAATAACATTGTATAATAATAAAGAAACTGACAGACAGCAAAAACAACTATTTGTGACATTTCCTAAAGAAAGTGGTTGTCATGATGATAAGTGTGTGGTTGCCAGGGCTTAGTATGTGGTTGCTAGGGCATTGCTAGGAGCTTGTTTACTGGTTAAGTCGAGTTTACCCTCAAGTCTCTATGATATTAAGAAAAAAAGCTTTATGATTCATGAAAAATACATGTGCCAAGTTCTTGGAAATATACTCTTAGTATCCATGTTAGTTTCAGGTTTTATTATTTTAAACTTTTAAATCAATTTTTAAAAAAGTTTAAATTTAGTTTTGATCAATCACTCTATAGAGTATTATGTGTTCAAGCCATTAGTCAAAAGAGTCAACATGAACTTATCTTGGCTTGTGACAAAATGGTCAAATTATCTGATAAGTTATAATAATAATAATAATAATAATAATAATAATAATAATAATAAGTTAATATATTTTAAAATATTGAAAGTTTTGAATAATATTTTTTTCTATTTTGACGAAATATTCATGATGGGGACAATGAGGATAAATTAGGACAGTTGTCTCAGTGACATTTTCAACTTTATCACAGAAACTAGAATAGTACATGAAACTAACTTATGTATTTTTGAATAGTTAGAAAAAAGTCACAATATTGACCCAAACACCACTAATAAACAAAATAGCAGACTGTTTCCTGAGACAAAAAAATACATAAATAAAACGGGTGGCAGTTGACAAAAAGCCATTTTGAAAGGACGATGAAGAGAAGAGGGAAAAAAGAGGGAAATCTGCGGATGATGTGTAACTGGGCAAAGAGCTGCCGTCTCTTGCTTTAACAAGAACATAAATATGACCACATCAAGAGCAACTCAACACCGAGCGTGTGCGTGCACACTCACGCCGGAGCGGCAGCGGTGGTGAGACAGTAAAGTGCGCTTTTTAGCTTTCTTATGTCTATTAAACTATGATGAGTGTTTAAGGGCAGTTATACAGTAACTCCACCTGTCTCTCATTCAGGGGGCCGCGCCTTCATATACACACTCACATGCACAAATACTTTTATAAGTCTACGCAATAATTAAGATACAAGGACACACAACTGTGCATAAAAAGTCTATTTCTTTCCCCTTTCTATTCCATCCATCCGTCCGTCCCACACCTTCTTTTTTTCCAGACTGTTTTGGAAATTTTATTCTCAATAATGTGTATGTGGCCATGTTGTCATTTGACAGTTGTTTTTAGGGGTTTTAATGTCTGTAAACAGCCCACTGACTGACCTCGTATCAATCTCCTGTTCTCGCTCTCTCTCCCTTTATGTCTGTGTCTCTCTGTCTCTTGGGGACAACTGGTGACATATGTTCAACATCGTATCCCTCCTTCCCCCAGCTCACACTCATACACACACGCACACGTGCACGCGCACACACACACACACACACACACACACACACGCACGCACGCACGCACGGACGCACGGACGCACGCACACACGTTCTGGGTCAGTGACTGAAAAGGTTACCGCCTCAACTGCAACCTGGCTTCTCTCCTACAACACAAATCACTCTCTCTGCACGAGAAACGAGTGTGTGAGCGTGAAGGGGAAGCGCCTTCACAGTTAAAATGCTAAACGTCACTTTGTATAGCACTCATTCTGCTCCTATAGATATTATCCAAACCATTTACACATCAAATTTACATGAAAGAGACACTTTCAAATTACACTTGTGCAAATTTGGCAAATTAAACCGATTGTAAAGTGTGTGCAGGTTAATACCATGGCAGCGAGGGAAAGGAAAACAGATGTGAGAGTCTGGTTAAACAGGATGAGTAAATTACAGTTTAAGAATAAGGAAAAGAGGAAATAAACTAGAGGCGTTTGATGTTTGATCACTGCATTAGAAGGGGGCCCCATTTTGTTAAAGACTTATGTTTATACACTATGCTCCTTGTTCTCATTTCATCTTCATCAAACCCTGATGCTCTCAAGATTATAAACACATAGTCTAATAAGCAAACACACACAGGCCACAATTTTATTAATGTCTTTAAGAGGCAACAAACGAGTTTATTACCAAATGTCAATTATCTTTTTAAACATCTGTACACAGGCTGTGTGTATAAGGGTGTTTGTGTAGTGGATGAACTTTCAAAGCCTTTCAATTCAGAGTGTATGTGGCATCATTAAAAAATAGGGCTCATTCTCAGTTGTAGCTACTGTTTTTAACAGCAGCATATGCATGCATAAGTGAAGATAGATGGAGAGAGAAAGAGCGCGAGTGAGTGAGAGGGGAGATAACGGTCGTTTGGGGACACTACTTTTCCAAACGAAACATCACGCATGACTAGAGACACCCAGCACTTGGGGGTGAAAAATTTAAGTAAATGGCCTTTTTCTACAAAGAGGGTACACTTTGCTGTCACATTACTCTTTTAAAACATTAGAGGCAAATCACATGTTTTTTGTGGGTGATGTTTTTTCTCAAGTGTAACCAATGATTAAAATCATATAGGCCAAAATGTTGACATAATCTGAATTTAATATTGAAATGCAGTAAAGACTTTTCAATTATTGACCCAACTGTAAGACTTTACATTAAGGTTCCATGTGTTAACATTAATTAGTTGTTGACTAAATTAGTTAACATTAACTAACAATGAAAAATATTTATAAAGCCTTTATTAATATTAGTAATATTAACTTAAACATTTACTAATACATTATTAAAATCAAAAGTTGTACCTGTAAATGTTATTTAATGGACCAGAGCTAAGATGAAATAACAATGAACAGTTGTATTTTTATACAACTAATGTTGACAAATATTAATAAACAAATGTAACAAATGTATTGATCATTGTTATTTTATGTTAATTAATGGGACCTTATTGTGTTAAGTGTTACCACTAAAGGTATTTACAATTTTATCATTTTTTACACAAACTGTAGTTGACTGCATTCAGCCTTATAAATATTTACAAAACAAATATATTTCTTGGAAGTTTGCAACCCTGTTACATTACATTTCTATTTGATTGATTTTTAAATATTACTACTTTAATTTTATTTAAAATTAATACTTAAAATTTAGACATACTCCATTATGACAACAAAAAAACTGGAGAAAAAAAATGAAGAACAAAAAGGTGAAAGGTGAAAAAAATAAAATAATTCTCCATAGTGAGAGATCATTAATTCCTCCCGCGCATCCCTTTGCTTTCCGGTGGAAAGAAGAAAAAAAAATCATAATATCTCAGTCAAACATTCATCCTCTTTACATTCTCTATGTGCAGTTTGCTGCATGAGAAGACAGGCTGCAGTGCAGCATGGGAGATTTATGACAGCCAGGAACAGAAGGCATCTAAATGAGTCTGCATAAGTGCATATGAGAGTGTAGACGTCGACACCTTCCTGATATCCCTAAGAAGGATAACATCGCTTGTTGTGTGCTAGATTTTAAGACTGCACTCAAGTGAATATGAATACATATCTCATACAAGTGAATCTGTTGAGTCCAGCCTATTGAGCTGCATATGCAAGCAACACTGACTACTTCTGCATTCGCCAGTACTAATAAGAAAATATATTGCTTACACATCGTCACAGGATGTTTTTTAAATGCAATAAACTAAGAACAAACTCTTATTTTAATTTAAATGAAAGCAAATGAGATTTGAGAGTGAACTGCAAGATTTTCAGTGAAAACCTTAAAGGAGCCGCAGCTCTAAAATTGAGCGAATCAGATAGAGGGTCAAAATATATATTTTTAAAATTCAATTAGATTCAGTTCACTTTATTGTCGCACATCGTGTCACAAGTGTACCGGAGGTGAAATTCTTATAAAGAGAAACAGAAATTTAGCAAATATATGTATTTTTTGTGCAAAAAAACTTTACTAATATTTTAAGTGAACATCACAGTAAAAGGTTCCTTATTTAAATAATGGCATGACCCCTTTAAATTTCAGTCTGTTTTTTATACAGTTATCATGCAGCAATTTAAAACAGCTTGAAACTAGAGCAGAGAACATATGGACTACTTTTATCATTTTTTTTTTTAACTATACAGCACCCTCATTCACATACACATACACACACACACACACACACACACACACAAACACACACACACATCTTCACCTAATTCCGAGGTTCATGGTCTCTGCTGTACCAATCATGCCAATTGCTAACAGCATGTTGTTGCAGATTTTTGCTGCCTGAAAGAGAAAATTGCAAAACATCAGTTCAGCCACAGAAGTAATTTCATTTAAAAGGCTTTGTAACCTGTGGTCTTTTATTGGCATTAACCAATAAAATAAATGCACCAATTAACACATGTGGAGTCTAATACCATCTAATAATATGCATCTCCACATAGTTTTTTTTAGCATTAAATGGGTTATATAATATCATATCAAGATACTATTTATACATACTGTAACTTTCAGAACTTGGCGGGTTAAAAATTATAATTTATGGAAACAAAGCTGCAACAACTTTGAGATAAAACAAGTTACTTTTAAAAGTAATATCTTACAATATTGCATTACTCCCTAAAAAAGTAACTAATTACACTACTTAGTTGCTTTTAATGGAGCGTGATGTATTACATTACTTTTGCAAAGAACAAAATAAAAGTTTTATTTTTGGAAAATGTAAAGGCACTTTATCACCAGAAGTTAAATGAATAAGCCTCAGGATGAAGGAAATGCTAATTTATGCCTGTACAGTAGAAAGCGCAGCTCAAACAAACCTTTCTGGATTGCAGAAAAACAGAAAGTTCAACAGCTTACTTTAGCAATAAAAACATAAATTGAAACAGAAATGTGATGTTTATCTAAAATCTAAATTTTTCTTATTAAATATGGTTGAATTGGATCATCGGAGGTAAGCAGCAAAGAAATTGGTTAATAAAGTGAGATTAAAAAGATAGATTTAAATTTGTAGTTAACATTTAATTATTGCATTTCACTATTTTATCCATTATGAGGAATAGTGAATTTGTTTTTGTACAAGTGAGAGCGGTAAATGCATGCTCACATTTAGTCTAGAACTATAATAAGCATCATGTTCACACAGCGCACGCACCACCTCTGCACTTACGATTTCTCTCAACGTGGGAACAGGAGAGGTGTTAGTCAATAAATGGGAAAACAAACTTGCATTACTTTGAAAAACTAACTTAGTTATTTGTTTTGAATTTAAAAGTAATGTGTTAAAAGTTACTAGTTACTTGAACAAGTAATCTGATTACAAAATTCATGTAACGTCTAATGCTTTATCCCTAGCACTGCTAATGGGCGTTCAAAAACTTGACATGATACAGTAAGCTTTAATTTCTAAACAGCAGAAAAAAAGAACAACATAAAATGGAAATGAGAGAAAAGTTTGAAATGAGCAGCAGAAGTAATTTTTTTAAGACTGATATAAACTTTTTCTAGTCGCAAAGGGTAATACAAATTGACAAAAACAATGCAAGACAATATGTTTTTATATTCATAAAGGTAGGCTATGTTTTTCATAAACACTTTTTGTTATACATGTTGAAACTCTCTTCATATCCTGATAGCAATCAATAATAGAAGAAAAAAATGATATATACTGTATCTTCTGTGGCAGTCTCAGGACCAAAAAACGTCACAGCCAATCACTGCAATAATTTCGGCTCGACACAACCAATGATGAAACTAATATGCAGCAGTCAGGTTGTACAAGTCAGAACAGAGTTTACGTTCATTATTATTGTAATGTTGTGTGCTTTGAGTCTCTTGTGACGCTTTGCAGAATCTGCTCTGGCTGTGCATGCTCATGTGTTTGAAGGAGGCGTGGCTTTGGAGAGCGCTCTGAAGGGATGGTGGGATCTTATGCTTTCAAAGCTAGCTTGCTATTGCTATAGGCTCTCAGAAGTTTTTATATATTTATTTATTTAGCCTCTCCGAAGTTGCCTAACCTTCATTTAATGTCTTTTAGCAGGAAATACACTGTATTTGGCATTTTAGAATATAGCAAGAAAATGTTTTACGGGGGCTTTTTTGAAATGTACCATGGTCATACCATGGTATTCTTTGAAATACTGTTGATGTCACCTATACATTATCTAATCGATTACAGGCTAAAGGGTATTAATGTATGTGTTTATTTACCTGTCCACTTCCCACTTGGCCACAGTACACTACTTTTGCTCCCATACAGGTGAGCAGCTCCTGGGCAGCATTAAATTCCTCCTCGACTCCGCCCACCATGAAGGTGAGTTTAGCCAGACTAGCTGCACCAACACCTGGACAAAACACAGTCATGCTTTTGAAAATCATTAAAAAATGTGCTCAAAACCAATGATTGTCAGGTAATACAATGCTGAGGTGGTACCATTATCAAGACGGTTATGCCAAGGTACTACATTCAAATAAAATAAATACAATAAAATAATGAATAAATAAATAAATAAATATATTCACATACCATGGTATTTACATGGTACTCTAAACAAAATACTTCATGGTATCAAAGAAAATCATGGTATATATCAACATGGTGTTAAAAGAAAAACAAAAAAAACAATAGTACAGAAATGTTCAAAGATCCAAAGATTTTTTTTAATGATGTAATAATTTCTTTTGTACACTTATTATGTAACTTATTAAAAAATAAAATAAATACAAAATTCAAACGTAACCTACTAATTTAACTCATTCAGTCACTAGTGTGTGTGTGTGTGTTTTTTGGGGGAAGAGGAGGGTATTAATAAGCTGTCTGGCACCAGCGGGACAACATTTGAGTGTTTGCCTTTAAAAGCCGATTGTCCAAATCATCCTTCACAACTCTCTGAGGACAAGGACCCATTGTCCTCCTCTCCACAAACACATACACTTGCGTACAACAGCTGTGCCTAAAGCGACACTCCTCCCCCTAAGTGAACACGCCCCCTGGGGTATGAGTGACAGCTCTAAGGGGTAATTAACTTTACACTTTATCATGTTCAATTAAGCGCCACGCCTTAAGAAGACCAAGCGTGGCCAATCACGTTAAAGCGTGCCATGTTCTACATGGGAGCGGTGCTTTTAATGCTGCTGACATAGATATGTGTGTCCAGGGATTTGCCCGATTAGAATGCAATTAAAGCAATAAAATAGGCCAATTTTTTTAACACTACAACCTCATCTGCTGCACTAAAATCCCTAAATACCCACATAAATACAGACTAAAAAAGTCTAATTTATATCAAACACTGGATACAATGTGATCTGGAAAAAAGCTTGCAGTGCTTTGAGATGAGTGGTCTGTTTGTGTGTTTGTGTGTGTGTGTGTGTCAACACTAATGAATAGGCTGTTTATACTGAGAAGCTAATAATGTTGAAGTTAATTATTAAAGACCAAGAGAAAAGAGCTGATGCAAGATAGATCGAGTGAAATGGGGAGAAAGAGAGTGAGAGTGAAAGGAAAAGAGAGACTTTATGACTTCCCCTGTATAGATTTTTGCCATACATATCAGTCATCAATAATTCTCTCATTAGTTCAGCGTGTCTCATTTCCCTTATGCTACATAGCAATCTCAAAGAGTAAATGTGTAGTGTGCTTTGTTTATCTATAAACAATCATTAATATGCAATTTTACAGTTTATAAAAATGTGCACATTATTGAAATTAAACTGGTTTATCACATAAAATGAAGACATCACATTAGCATATTTACAATGCTAATAATAATCCATGTAAATGATCAAATCATCTGTATCATATATATAATAATGTATATAATAATGTATATAATAATGTAAATAAAAATGTCATTGCATTTGTATATCTAACCAGTCATTCATAACAGAAATAAACATAATTGGCTTTGCATTGCAAAATAAATGTTTAAAATGGTAAAATGTGTTAAACTGAATGACTGAGCATCTCTTATTATAGCTGAAAACATAATCCAGTTAGCCAAAGTAGTCAAACAAGCAGAAAGTCAAATCTTTATAAGACTAAGTCTATAACAGCAAATATATAATGAAGAAACCCACATAAACGTGAACACTGACGGAGACGTACGCAGTTGTTTGTGGTGTTAGATACCGCAAACTCTCTTTCCAGCATCTTAAACGTTCAAAAAAGCCACTTAGTGCTTTAAGCACTTAAAAAAAAAACACCAAAACATTTAATTAGTGCCACAGTTACATTACACTACATTTGTGGATATGAGCCTCTTTTCCCAGGCAAAGCGAGATGTTGAACCACCTCAACGAGCGTGTAGATCTCTGAGCCTTTATTGTGTGTAAATAAAAACCCCATGCAATCTCATGTCGTCTTTCAACAAACCTCAAAGACTGCTGACAGTAATAAAGACTCTAAATTACTAAATCATTTCTTTTTCCAGCCCACCCCACCAGACGCATACACACACAAACACACAACCTTTTTTGCGATCTATCAGCTAGCCTCCTGAGCTGATCAATAACTTTTTGACTGTAAAAAGACCAGCATTGATTGCAAACAGACAATAGGGATTCGAAAGTGATTGTCTCTCTAAAAGACTGCGCTGGCAGGGCATTAAAGAGATCTCGAGAGAACATTCTAGGAACCGTTCTTATTGTGTTTCCAATACCAGAAACACTGCTGTAAAAACATTAGGCAAACCTCGATAAAATAGGCGCTATATCAGAGGATGTCAATGATTCATTCAGTTTTACGATCAAAGCTATATTTGTCCATATTGGATAATCAGGCCTATAAATGCATACAGTCCTCGTGCCACTTAAACTACTCAAACTGAGGATTTTCATAAGCCAGTTTAGCTTTTTTCATGCTGCTTACAATGAATAATCTCTCATTTCCTCTCCCGCATGTTGTTCCAAAACTATATTACTTTCTTTCTTTTGTGGAACACAAAAGTAGATGTTGAAAAATGTTTCAGCTGTTTTTGTCCATATAATGAAAGTCAATGAGGTCCAAAACAATACTGTATGAAACAACAACAACAACAATAACGACACACAGGGCTTCAGGATTTGGAAAAAAATTGGGATTGCAATTTAAAACCTGCCTAAACTCCAGGTTTGCTGTGCTTGTTTAAGGCTGCACAATTTGGCCCAAAATTGTGTGTAAAGTATTTAGGTTAGTTCACCCAAAAATGTAAATTCTGCAATTAATTACCCAGTTCCTGTGTTAATTTCCTGTCTTCTTAGTTGACCGATGCTGTGTTCGAAATCACCCCTTACCCTCATTCACTATTTCTTACATTACTCCACTAATAGGAGTGATTAAAAATGAGTGAGTGAATTTGGGCACTGCTGCGCTGGATATCATGGCATCAAGATGTTAGCAACAGATCCTTTAAGTCCTGTAAATTGCAAGGTAGAGCCTCCATGGATTGGACTTGTTTGTTCAGCACATCCCACAGATGCTCGATTGGATTAAGATCTGGGGAATTTGGAGGCCAAGTTGCTATCTCAAACTCGTTGTTGTGCTCCTCAAAACATTCCTGAACCATTTTTGCTTTGTGGCAAGGTGCATAATCCTGCTGAAAGAGGCCACAGCTACCAGGGAATGTACATGGTCTGCAACAATGCTTAAGTAGGTGGTACTTGTCAAAGTAACATCCACATGGATGGCAGGATCCAAGGTTTCCCAGCAGAACATTGCCCAAAGCATCACACTGCCTCCGCTGGCTTGTCTTCTTCCCATATTGCATCCCAGTGCCATGTGTTCCCCAGGTAAGTGACGCACACACACACCCGACCAGATCAAGACCAGGTCAACTTCTTCCATTGCTCCGTGGTCCAGTTCTGATACTCACATGCCCACTGTTGGTGCTTTCGGCGGTGGACAGGGGTGAGCATGGGCACCCCGACTGGTTTGCGGCTATGCAGTCCCATACGCAACAAACTGCAATGCACTGTGTATTCTGACACCTTTCTATCAGAACCAGCATTAACTTCGAGCAGTTTGAGCTACAGTAGCTTGTTTCTTTGATCGGACCACATGGGCCAGCCTTTGCTCCCCACATACATCAATGAGCCTTGGCCGCCCATGACCCTGTCGCTGGTTCACCACTGTTCCATCTTTGGACCACTTTTGATAGATACTGACCACTAAAGACTGGGAACATCCTACAAGAGCTGCAGCTTTGGAGATTCTCTGACCCAGTTGTTCAGCCATCACAATTTTTCCTGCGTCTAACACAAAATATTCACTTGCTGCAGTATATATCCCACCCACTAACAGGTGCCGTGATGAAGAGATAATCAGTTATTCACTTCACCTGTCAGTGTTCATAATGTTATGTCTGATCGGTGTATATCCATATAGTGTATATAGTGTATATATACATTCTGATTTATTTTGTTGCAAAATGTAACAATATTGTTGCCTAGCTCTGAATATAAATGTTATATCTATATATAATTTTTCACCTTACATACAGTTACACGAATAGGGCGATACATATTATATAGAATATCTCAACCGCTTGCTTGCTTTTAAATATTTTTGTCCAGCTCTAATCTGCTGAATGCGACCATAAGGCATGAAGTTAAGATAATATAGACATTAACATCCTGAATTTCTGTATAAATAAATTTGAATCAACTTGATCTTCTGTTGTGTTTTACAGAACAAAGAAAGTCATACACATCATGGGGGTGAGTAAATGATGGCAGATATTTTTGTTGTTGTAGTTGCATAGCTCATTTTTGGGTGAATTATCCCTTTAAGAAACCTTTTTGTATTTTTTGGCTTTTGATACAGTGGGAACACTCTTACTAGCATAACAGGAACAAACATATTTACTAGTTTCATGTGGCTAAACCTTATAATTACAACTACGGGGAGATATTTTCTCAGGCGAATTAAAACAAGCAAATTACAACCAAGAGGAGATATTTTCTCAGACAAATTAAAACCAAGAAAACTTAATACACTTTTTGTATGTAAAAACACACACACACACACACACACGAGAACTTCACATGGATTAATAGTTTCTATGCCAGCAGCCCTTGTGGCGTACTGACAGGATCACAGAGGCAAAAGAGTTTACAAGCCACCACAAAAAGACGGAAACCTTCACACGGTCACAAGGGAGTCTTGCATATACAGAGGGAGCTACTGGATGATCTTCATCATTCAGATAAGTAGGACTTTAATCACCACCATTGTCACCCACATCCTCTTCACGCAAATGCACGGTCCCTTTGAGTGTGGACAACAAGTGAAGAATGATCTGGAATCAATGCTCTCCCAGGCCAGGAGCCATCAGTGTATCGGCTCCTAAGGATGCTGATTAGCAGCCTTTCACACATGCACACATGTTCCTCTAATAATACCATCATCAGCATTTTAAAAATATCCATAATCGAGGACTTAAAAGCTGCTTAATAACACTCATCTTTTACACACACACACACATGCACGCACAATTCTGAGATCCACAGTGACTGTTTAAGTGGGAGAGGTTTTTATTTTTGAATGACAGTCCCTCGACAGGGGGCATAAGTGCATACCAGCTGACACCAGAGAATGATGGACAGCTTTTAATTTACTTCTTAGAAGCAATCATGTACACGTCCGAATATACAAACATTAAAATTCGTAAAGTCTTAAAATGGCATGATATATAATATCTGATTATTCTTTCCTGCTCAATCAGACATATAACACAATATAACAATATAACACAAACACACACACACACACACACTGGTATAAAGTCCCAGTTAGACAGCTGCTATGGGTCTGTTTCCATCTGGAGTTCAGGACAGACACCGACCACCCCCCTTCACACACATCTCCCAGTCTCTGGCCTTCCCAGCGAGGATCTTGTTATGCTAATTCCTCTGTCACTCACCTATCTATCAGCCAGTCTCTTCCTCCCCCTCCTGCTCTGGCCGACAGAGGGCAGAGATATTAATGAGTGCGCTCACAGCGCCCAAAAACAGCACGGGGAAAGCTGATCTACATTAGGACATATCTGGGGTCCCACCTCTCCATGAGTGATCTTGTTTCTGGTCAATCTAAAACCAGATTTTTTTATTGTGAAGGGGCATCTGCTGTCCCATCAGGATAGCGAAGCTACCGTTATGAGTGAATAATTTGAATACTATCAGCTAACAGCATAACAGACTCTATTAACACTGAATGCAAGAAAACTCCTTGTCATACTCACACATATTTAAAAACAGAAATAAATGCTATATCTGAATTTTTTTTAATCCTTTTAATTTTCTGGAAATTCTCAAAAAAAAAAAAATTACACTTTTGGCAGTCCCTATAATATTAATAATAATAATATAGTCTTTATTATAATAATTAACATCTTTATTATTAATTTTAATTTGTTTATGAACTCATTTTAAAAACAAAATTGATGAAAAAACAACCAAACTAAATAGTCAAAACTGGTCTGACTAAAGTACTGATTTAATCAACCAAAATATGTTTAATATTCTTTTCAAGTCTGTTTGGTCACGTGAGGGACTTAGTTGACACATTAACACATAAACTTGTAATGCATTTTGAAAGGACCATCTGAAAGCCAGAGATTGTCATTTTCTCCTTTATTAGCCCTGCTCTACATATTTGCCTGATGGGTGAAGGCTGTTCCATCGAGACAGCTCATGCATGCAGGCTGTTAGATCAGTGATAATAAATGAGCGGAGAGAAGAAAAGACAATTTCACACATTCAGTAAGGGCCTAAAATTGAGACAAGGACAACAAAGGGGAGTTTAACTGTTAAATGTGAATATGTCACCGTTGGCGACCACGTTAGTCAAATACATTATGAGTTACGTACATTAGTAAATACCACACTGAATTGAGGTTAAGACACCGTGAGAGCAATGCACAAACACTGCCCTACAAAATGTAAAATAAACAGATTTAACCCAGTCCCACCACACACAAAACTGTGACACAAATGCTCTCTCGCACAGAAAGTTTTCCCACGTGAGCTTCACAGTGAGAGTGAGCAACAGTGTGGCCGCAATCTCAGCAAAAACCGAGGAATGTGGGTAATTACTGTTAACTAGCCGAGCACTTGTTAGACGCGGCAATGGCCATACACCCCACGTTTCACAGCGTGTGACGTTAGCCGGGGGTTTGTTGTGGGTCCAATTCTGCAACAGCAGACAGTGAGGTTTGTGCTTTTGAGTTTATTACAAATCTGCGCAAAAGGACAAAGAGAGAGAAAAAGAAAGAAAGACAGAGTTTGTTCGTCATTTTACGAGTGTATTATTTGAGAAACATAGTCTGATGTGCCAAACCTTAGTGACGCACAGAGAGAAGAACACAAAACCAAGAGTATAAAATTATATCAAAAGAAAATCAGCTTTAAAAAAAAATACAACATGATCTCACACACACATGCAAATACTCCTTTCCACAACAGAGACCTTATGTGAGAGGACAGGCGATGGGAGAATGCTGTGAACAGGCACAATGGCGACATGATGGCTGGAGTGCCACCTTCTGGACACTCTGTTTATAAGTACTAGTGCTGCTGTGTTTTCTAATGTGGTCTGATAAATGTTCCCTATAGACCTGATAAAAGTGTGGAGGTTGATTTGTTGTCACTACTGATACTTATACATTCTCTCTTAAATTTCAGGTCATAATGTATTGTTTATGTGCACCATGTTTGAATTTATTGAATGCTGAGTGCTCTATACTATTTTAGTGTTGTACTTTTAAAGTGCTCTATAAAATGTTTTTGGCATTTTTTTTTTTTGCCAAATGAATGGGCAAAAAGGACACTTCTGTATGAATTTCTGTGGAACACAAATAGAGAACTTCTAAATAATGTACAGTTTTCTGTCATCCATGCAATTACAATAAATAGGAATGATAAAAAAAAAAAAACTGGTATTTTCTCCATAAAAAGCTATTGAATGGCTTCCCAAGGATTTGGAATATGGTGCAGAACTTTTTTTTAGCTTGATTGTCCTCATTCACTTTTTATATTGAAAAGAGTGCCCAAGATATTCTTAAAATATTCATGGATTTGGAATGACAAAAGGCTGCGTAAATAATTTAAAAGTTTTTCTTAGTATTTCTCTTTTTTTTTGCGTCATGATGATTTTTTTATTTAGCAAAAAAAGTATTCTCTGACCCCTTCATTTGGCTTCCATCCAAAAGGAAAGAAGGATATAATCTGAAGAAAAAGGGCAAATCGTCACCACTAAGATGTTAAGGAAGGATTAGATCACAGTCTAGTCCAAGGGCTTGGACGCATACACCCATTCACTTTTTTATAGCCTAGTCCAAACACAGGCTCTTTAAAATCTTGTCTGCACTACAGACGCCAATCAGTAAACATACATCCAGCAAAGCTTTAATGCCTGAGGAGTTTCCCTACTCACACAAGTTGTGCATCTTAAACATGTGCTTGTCCAGGGCAGTTTCTCAGCTCTTTATGGCCTTTTATCTACATGAAAGGCCCTGGCACTGGGAGAGCCAACATTACGGCTCCATCAAAGTGAAATCTACTGACAGCGCTGTCCTCCATAACGGCTCAGGTCATTAAAGGCCCTGTCACAGAGCCTTCCCAGAGAATCTGCATAATATAACGGGACTGTGCTTGTGTTTCTAAAAAAAAATGTAGGTTTCTTCAATTAACTCTACAGAAATGGATTTAGCAACACTGACAATAAAAGCAGGCTCACACTAAAATACTTTTAAAATCTTATCAGAAATGTGAGAGACCACAAACATACAAACAATTTTTTTTTAACATTTAACAGTTTTGGAGTGTGACCAGGAAAGCACACCACACACTAAAAGATTCATTCACAAACAGCCCCGACTGTGTGAACACAGGAAATCTCGCAAAATCTCTTGCGGTCAAACGTGAATATAGAGTAGTAAACAAACATGGTAAAGAAGTGAAGAAGAATTGTCAAAAATATATATTTTTTGTATATAAATTGCAAAAAAAAAAAGAGGTTAGGATGAAGTCGTAGACATTTTCATGTTCTGTAAGCTGGCTTTCTGATTGGGTATCATTCTGATCGTAAATATCCAACATGTTGTGGTGCGGCCCGACATTCTCCCAAGCAGATGCAATCACTCTTAACACAGATCACACCACGGGAAAGTGCTGCTGTTCTGCAGAGTTTAGCTCCAACCCTAATTAAAACAAACCTGAACAAACTAAATGTCTTCAGGATTACTAAACTACATCAATCCAGATACATTTGAAAACAGCGTTTTCATTTCAAAACGCTTTCCGTCCACACTAACCTTTTCCAAAAGTTTCTCATCCACACGGAAACGTTGGAAAATAATCTAAATTCACCTTACTGTGCATGCGTAAAACCTCATTAAAGCTCACTGAGATGATATAGACAGAACAGACATCATAAAGGTATCATGCTATTGCTCATATCATGCTTTTCTTCTCTATTCCACCGTTCACTGATGCGTCCAGGTTGCTTAGTCACCATTAAATGTTTGTTCTAAAACGCAAGTGCTTTCATGTTTTGCCGCAGGACAAGAATTGCAAGCAAAATTTCTGTCATCTTCGCAGGACTGTGATATGAATAGCATACATATCTTTAGCAACAGTGTGAAAGTAAATAGCACAACAAGCACAATACTGGTATAAACATATCGGTTCAATATGCATCACATTACTAAACATGCGTCATTGTGTTTAAATACCTCCATTTTCACAGTCCACACTACAACGTGAAAACTGCGTTTTCATGTTTATCCACTTGGGAATGCGTTTCAAAAAGCTCAGTTTTTGCAGTCTCGGTGTGAACGGAAGGCCAAAACGGAGAGAAAAAGATGCGTTTTCAAAATCATTGCATTCGAAACGATGTCCTACCTGCCCGTCAACATATGTATTTCCATGTTATGAGGTGTTAACATCCTCAGATTTTTGTATTTCTATGTCAACACTATTAACACCGAAATTAATCTGGAGCTGGTAACTGTAACTGGTAGAAGTAAGAGCTCTTTAAGTTGTTTACGTTCATTTTTATTGTAATATGTGCTTAGAGACATGAGGTAATTTAAAGGCATCTCTCATGATGCTTTGCAGACTCTGCTGTTTGCATTCATGTGTTTTGAAGCAGGCGTGGCTCTGAAGGGAGGGTGGGATCTAATGCTTTCAAAGCTAGCTATTGCTAGCCTCTCTGAAGTTGCCTAGCCCACCTTTAAGGTAAACAATAACAAACCTAAATTCAAACATTAAAAGGGACTAAAATTACTTTATACAGCTTAAAAATATTTATTTATTTATATATATATACCTAACCTAATTTTTTTAATAACAGAATTTTAACTTCCTGAGCAGGAAGTTAAAATGCACAAGGAAGTTGTGCTGATTAGTATTTTCATGGAATAATACATGCTTTAAGGTTAACTTCAGTGTTGCTATATCTAACTGATCTGTGAGTTGAGCATTAGCCATAGCAAGGAGTATCTATAGGTACAGGAAATCAAAATGAGTAACAAAAATGTCCAAAACTACTTAATTGAACAGACAAATCTAGACACATTCTGTGAACCTACTGACCACAATAAATCCTGAGTGAGAACACGGTTCAATCATTAAACAACACGTAACACTGTAATTGCATCTCCACAGTGAGCACTTCCAAGAAATCTAAACAATGTGATCTTGTCAATCAAACTCAAAAAAGAATATTACATTGATGTAATAAGAGGTTGTTTCCAGGTTGGACATACCTCCTGACACCGGAGCATCCATGAACACTGCACCCATCTTCTCAGAAGCAATAGCCATCTCCTTTGACACTGATGGGTCGATGGTGCTGGAGTCAATAAGAAGGGTGCCTTTTTTTATCTTCCTGAAGGAGAGGACAAAATCAAGAAACAGAAGGCTAAATATCATTGGAAAGTTTAGGAATATTTAAGCAGGTCTATTGTGTGCAATCCAATTTATACATGTTACCACGGCCTATTTTCTATATTTTATTTGGATGGATAAATTGGTGGATGGAAACAATCAAAATAACGGATAGATGGATGTTCACTTTTAGTCATCAGAAACTAATCTATTAATGGAACAATTTAACTAAATTAACCAAATTACATTTTAATTTACATATTTTTTGTTTTAAATAATTATGAAACGACCATCAACTCCCAAACCCTATCAACTCCTTCAGAAATCATTCTAATATGCTGAATTGGTGCTCAAGAAACATTTCTTACTATTATCAATAATTAAAACAGTTGTGCTGCTTAATATTTTCATGGAATGATACATGCAATACATTTTTAGGATTCTTCAATGAAAATAATTAAAGTTTAAAAGAATAGCATTTATTTAAAAAATACATTATATTATAAATGTCTTTAAAGGGATAGTTCACTTTGAAATTAAATGTTGATATGTTTTAGCTTACCTCATGGGCATCCGAGATGTAGGAGTATTTGTTTCCCCAGTAGTTTCATGGTCACCACCTCAAAGAGCATACACAGAGAAGTCCAAATTAAACAATCCCCCATCGTAAGTACACACTGATGGCCTAAGACACGAAACGAGCAGTTTGTGTGAGAAAACGAACAAACTAAAGCCAGAACGTGCGAATGTCACAACAGGAAACACGCACACGCGCCCTCGGCTCAGTCGGACGTAGTGGTGTACAAGAGGTAAAAACTATATAAATACTGTTCATTTTCTCACAAAAACCGCTCGTTTCGTGTCTTAGGCCATCAGTGTGTACTTACGATGGGGGATTGTTTAATTTGGACTTCTCTGTGTATGCTCTTTGAGGTGGTGACCATTGACCTGCATTATGTGAGGCACAGACAAGAACGGTTTGACCTAAAATGATCAAAATTGAAACTACTGGGGAAACAAATACTCCTACATCTCGGATGCCCATGAGGTAAGCTAAAACATATCAAAATTTAATTTCAAAGTGAACTATCCCTTTAATGTCACTTTTGATTCAATTTAAAGCTTGCTTGCTAAATAAAAGTATTCAATTATTTAAAAAAAAAACTGTATTGACCCCAAACTTTTGAACGGTACCAGCATTATACTAGCCATCAGCCATTAAAAAGCAAATACTGTCCAACTAGTTTAAACTGCTTTAAACTAATACTCCAATACTATAACATATAATGTTACTTTAGTACTGCATTTTGCATCTCTCTCCTCCAATCTCATATTCTCCTGTAAAACACTACAGACTAGATTTTCCCAGATTTAAGAAAATTTATATTTAAAAGCATGACTAAACTAAGCCTAGACTTGTACTAATCATACCATCAGTGGAAACTATTTAATCTTGGACTAATCTTAATCATTATAAATGATCCAGACAAGTGCTGTGCAGATTCAAATACAGGGCCCTCCACTTATATTGGCATCCTTGGTAAATCTGAGCAAAGGCGGCTGTGAAAATAAAGTTGCATTGTTTATCCTTTTGATCTTTCATAAAAATAAATCACAATATTCGAACCTTTCATTGAAGTAAAACAGTTGAAAGTGAGGGCGAAATCTCATTATGAAAAAAAAAAAATGTTTTACTTGAGTTCACTCTAGTGAGGAGGTGCCTACAATTGGCACCCACTTATTGCAACATGCTTTTCCCAAGTTAGGGTTAGCCTAACCTAACCCAAACAGCTCTGATCCTTCTTCTATAATGCCTGATGAGATTAGAGACCATTCCCTCATACAGAATCTCTCTAGATCCTTCAGATTCCCAGCTCCATGTTGGTGCTTCTTCACTTTAGTTCACCCCACTCAATTTCTATTGGGTTCAGGTCAGGCGACTGGGAAAGCCATGTTAGAAGCTTTGTTTTGAGCTCAGTGACACATTTTGTGTTGATTTTAATGTTTGTTTAAGACCATTGTCCCCTGAAGATCCAACCACGGCCCATTATAAGATTTCTAGCAGAAGTGGTCAGGTTGATTTATCATCGATTGGTATTCGCTAGAATCCATGATCTGAACAAGATGTCCAGGACCTTCAGCAAAAAAAAATTGGCCCACAACATTAAAAATCCAGCAGCAAATTTAACCGTGGCCATGGAGTACCTTTTATCCCTGTTTGCACCAAACCCACCTGCTGCCAAAAATCACTTTTTTTTTTTGTTTCATTTTCAAGTTCCAATCGTTTCTGACAGCTGAATATGCTGAAGTTTGTTTTTGGAGGAGTGAGGAGGTTTTCTTGAAACCCTCCCAAACAACTTGTTGTGATATAGGTGCTGTTTGATATTTTTTAGGCTTTCTGACCTAAACTAATCTCTGCAATTCTCCAGCTGTGATCCTTGGCCTTAAGCATTAAGAAAATGTAGACATGTCCCCTTCCAGGCATATTTGTAACATCTTTAGTTGATTGGAACTACTTGGAATTATTGCCCGGGTGGCGGAAATGGGGATTTTCAATGTTTTAGCTATTTTCTTACAGCCACTTTCAATTTTGTGAAGGTCAACAATCTTTTGCTGCACATCAGAACTATATTCTTTGGTTCATCCTGGTGTGCCCAAAAAATGGGAATATAAATGGACACACACACACACACACACACACACACACACACACACACACACACACACACACACACACACACACACACACACACACACACACACACACACACACACACACACACACACACACACACACACACACACACACACACACACGTCTGGTTCACTATCTTTGTGGGGACTTTCCATAGACTTAATGGTTTTTATACAGTACAAACTGTACATTCTACCCCCCTACACTGCCCCTGCCCCTAAACTGCATTTTTACTTTCTCAAAAAAACTCATCCTGTGTGATTTAGAAGCCTTTTGAAAAGTGGGGACCGCTGGCTGTTTTTTTTTTCACTGCTGCCTTTGCTCATATCTACCAAGGCTGCCAATATTAGTGGAGGGCACAGTATAAATGAATTCTAATTTTGGTTAATGTAAGAGTTCAGCAATTTCTCCAATCTGTTCAAATTCAGTAAGGATTTAGGAGTAGACACTGCTGACAGTTTATTCTGAGAGGACATACTTAAGGATGCCATTGGAACCTGTGTAAACCTCAATGACATTGGGGCTGGATGGGAGCATGGTGATGATGCGGTCAGCTTTATCAGCCACTTCAGCGGGGCAATCCAGGATCTGGAAGGAAAAGCAGGACAATTATTTCCATAGGCTCATACACAGATCTGTAGTGTAGACATAAATAAAAACATTGGAATGATGGTGATTTATTTTGTTTTGACCGCATTTTGTGAGAACTGGACACTTATACCTGTGCTCCTGAATCCTGAAGCTCTTTGCAAGACTCTGGGAAGACATCAGTAGCAATGACAGGATATCCATGCTTCAATAAGTTTCTAGCCATAGGTGTCCCCATGTTACCCAGTCCAATAAAGCCCACTGGGGTCTTGGAGGCCATTGATCTACAGGATACTGAAAATGCGTATTACATAAATACATAAAAATCTACAATATATCTTGTCCATTTAAACCAAAAGCCACAATAGTCAAAAAGTTCACCAAAACTGAAGATGTTTTAACATCTACAAATCAGTAAATATGTGAAAGCAATCATATAAAAATCAATGTAATGTCAGTATAACAGGAGTTTAATCATTCAAATTCATAGAATAAAACATTAAGCACCATTAAGAAGTCTTTGCAAGATATAATTTAACTATCAATCTTAATAGTTTAATTTAAGTTTAAAGACATAACAGATCCAGATGTTTAGAGGAAAACTCAAAATAAACATATTTATTATCTTTAAACTCACTAAACGAGGGGACAAAAAAGCTTAAATGTATTATCTGAACTTGTTGAAAAGGGTGACAAGTGTCTTTAATTTCATTGCATCTAATTGTTTATAGTTTACAGTTGAGCTCCCAACCCACAAGCTACATTGCACAACTTACATTTCTTAAAAAGCAGTGACTTGCCTATTGTGCACAATGACTGTTCATATATATTAACATAAATGTGCAAGCACATTTAATATGTTCAGATTTTGCAGACAGACAAACAAATCAGATGAAAAGTCTAAATTTCCAATGTTCTTTGCAATAACATTAGCGGTGCTTTAATCCCCTTGGACTGTCTATTAAGAATGAATGCAGAAATAACATACCGAATGTGAGCTCCACATGTTTACAGCTTCTTTTATAAAAATTCCGATACCCTCTAAACAAAGCGGCCATGCTTATTTCTCTTGACCTCAGCGCTGAGTAAACGAGTCAGGAACTCAGGGGGCGGGCTCTATGATTGACAGCACCACTCCTCCAATCACTGATAAGGATTTGTCTTCGAGATATCTGGCACTTTCTCACCGACCCCCAGTTGCTGCTGTGATTACTTTGAAAATAGTTCTTAAAAAATTATGAATTGCTAGACGTTTTAAGCTTCTAAGTAAACTTACGATAGTGTTGTCCTTGCACTTATAGGAGAACCATAACATTTAGCATATTTCCAAATCCAAGAGTGACAGTTTGTGCTAATCTCTTCGTTGTTGTTTAGATATTTATCACACATGAATGTTTGAGCTGAAAAGATAAATTGTGCAATAAATAAATAAAACAAAACAAAATGTCTTTTCCTAGTACACTGACTGCACAAATAGTTCAGGGTTGTATTGTATTTATTTATTTAATTGTATTTATTTATTTATTTATTATATCACCCACTGATCTATATAAAGATCAGTGTGGTCACCTCTATCTCTTCACTAGCAAGCGTTGATTGTGAGGTTAATATTTATAAATGCTTTTAAAACATTTTATCCAGTAATCAAGAAATTCATTTTCATAATATGTGGGAACTGCATATTAGTGTCCCGTTTTCGGATTTTGAAACAATGTTATTCATTCAGTGCTAGATTCGTGCTTTGCTCAATACTTGCTTATCATCACATTTACTTTTGATATACACAGATATTATTTATATATACAAAAAAAAACTATAGCCTACATATATATATATATATATATATATATATATATATATATATATATATATATATATATATATATATATATGTGTGTGTGTGTGTGTGTGTGTGTGTGTGTGTGTGTGTGTGTATATATACATACATACTTACATACACACACACATACTTTTGATATACTAAAATATACACATCCGTTCTGCCAAAATACTGTTAAACATAAACATATTGATCAAAATGTTGCATACAATGACCATTCTATATTCTAAAACGTTTCGTGCAATGTTTGCATTTTTAAAATAATTTCCACGAATGTTTTGTTGAAACAATTCCCTGTTCGTTACCGAAATCGTCCTTTTCATTTGTACTGAATATGAACACATTTTGAAGTGAATCGATGTTTTTTTTAACCGGTTCCCATTCGAAAGAACCGATCTGCTGAAAAGAATCGGACTTCCCATCTCTTATTTTGTTGGGGTTATTCACTAGCCAATGGTAAACCGCGAATTTCTGTGACAGGAGTAGATAAACCAATCACAGGGCGCAACCGACCGGAAGTAGCAATGAGTTTCTAGATTCCCAAAACACGTTGACACCTGGTTCAGCTACATGACAGAGATGCGCTGCGTTGTCTAGCATTCTAACCAACAAGAGTTACAGATCTTCAAGTAAACATGGATTGCAGGTATAACGGATTTATTGAGCGACGGCTATAATATATATATATAGCTATGATCTTAGAAATATACGGCATGCGGTCCATCTCGATGTATTTAGGGGTGGGATTGCAGTGGAGTGATTAAAACTAATTTCATCAGCTCATCCTTTAAGGACACCGGCAGTGATTATGTCGTATGATATATAGAAGAAATGTTATATCATCTAGTGTACTTCTAACTATCATTAAAAGCCGCAGTGACTTGGTAGTTAGCAGATATGCAAGTGAAATATATCAATAAAGTGGCTTTTGGTTTTAGAATGTCATGTACCATCAAGAGGGAATGTTACGTGGAATGAGTTTAGTGCGCTTATGTCATTTGCTATATTCAGTCGAGCTGTCATTGAAAAGGGATGACAGCACCATCAGCTGTAGCATCAATACAGGCCTACTCGGCATCGCCCCATCCGGCCTGTAATAGGGCAGGTCTTCTTCCAAATGTATGTCAGCTCGGAAATATTTTAGCTTCTAAATAACAATTTTATGCTGTAGAATTGTATATATTGATTAAACACACCATCATGCAATTGTTATTAAAAACTCCTCAGATATTAGCCTATAATGTCATTAAACTTTCACAGTAACATCATGAACTAAATATAAACTTATGTGAACATTTCAGGAATTAAAATGAATTTGGAGAGATGTTATATAAGCTTAATGTAACACCTGATTCTATCGTTAATCACAACAAATATTTAAACAAAAACTAAAAAATCCAGGGAAATATTGTCACCATTCGTTCTGTAAAACCAATGTTTTCTTCATAGCTGTGCCTGTTATCCCATGCGCACACATCTGTACAGTACCGGTCAAAAGTTTGGACACATTATTTTAATGTTTTTTAAATAAGTCTCAAGAATACAGAAAAGAATACAGAAAAACACAGTAATATTGTAAAATAATCTTAATACAAAAATATATATATATATATATATATAATTTATTTTTTGCAGGCTTGATGAGCATAAGAGACTTCTTTCAAAAACATAAAACATAATAATGTTTCCAATCTTTTGACCAGTACTGTATGTGTGTGTATATCTATCTATCTATCTATCTACACACACACACACACACACACCTTGCACTTATGCATGCTGCGCCCATGCATACGCCACACGCCCGCCTTGCGCTACGCCTGCCTTGCCTTGTATAGGGTGTGGCACCTGGTAAATATGATCAAAGATGGCTGTAAAAAATTGTCTGCATTGATTTTTGTGAATTCTTTTGAATAAAATATCAAAAGGATAAACAAGCCAACTTTGGCCATATTTTCCAGGGGTGCCAATCATTCTGTCCACAACTGTATGTATATATACACAGAAACCTTTACATTAGATATGATTAATCATGATTAATCGATTTTACAGCATTAACCATTTCAATAAATTTGGCAAGTAGCTAAGTAATAATGCAGAATAATAATTCAAAAAATCCTTCAGTGTGATACAGGTCCCTGTTGGGGTTTATTTCATGATAATGACCATCTGACTAAACATAATCCCTTATATTATGAAAGAGAAAATGTGTCAGTCCTCATTATTTCTTTGTAAGTTTTATTCCATCTTGTTTCAGGTAGACCAATAACAGGCTTTCCTTGAGCACTTACGATGTCGTCAGCCTGTAATACGGGAGCATCTCCTGGTGGAGGAAGTGTTGTCATGGAGACGTCCAACTTCGCCCATGTCATCTTCCAGAATGTTGGGAAAAGCTTCCTCCCGCAGGCAGCACTTGAATGTCACTACACACTCACCCCTTTCATCACTCCACATCCCAAAGACTGGGTTGGCATCTTTAAGGTAAGTATATACCATCTCATCCAAGTCTACAAAGATCAGGGGCCTCATGTATAAAACTTTCCGTAGATTTCATCCTAAAAGTGTGCATGCGCATAAAAGCTAGTTTTTGCGTATGCACAAAAGTTTTCAGATTTATAACACCATGTGTACACCACCCAGTCAGTGGAAGATTGTGCATACATGCATTTCCATTACCCCGTCTCCTCCCCGAAATAACCATATATGGAGCTTACAAGGTCATCTGCATATCATTTCCATGCATATTCCCATCTATATGATACCATTTTTAACGGTTAGACATTAGGAAAATATGAGATACGGACGACTATGTGCCGTCACATTACATTGCTAAAAATCATTCAGTATCCTTGCCTTGTTTTAGAAATCAAAATTGTATAACATTTCAGATAAAGTTTCCAGAGAAGAGTTATTCTCAATCTTTTACACTGGCCAAATAGTATTTAATTGTATTTAATTAGTATTTAGTTACTTTGCCAATAAGGTAAACAAATATTTTAGGACGTTTATATATTTTTAATGGAAACAGATAGGCCTTAATTTTTGCAGTGTAAATAATTATCTGATCCGCCGCATCACTGACAAAACATTTGGTTTGATCAACAAGAGTCCTCCTGGCATTATACCTATATATAATGTTGCTAATGTCTATGTTGCTAAGCCGTCTGCTTGGTGTCAAGTGTGCATCATTGAACATTAAAACATAAAACATTAAAACATAGCATGCCACAGGAAAAGTGTTCGTAAGCAGTGCACCCACTACAAATATTTATTTTTAAATTAATATAAAAATTTAACTTCTGGATATGGTTTAAAGTGTTAGTTCACTCAAAAATGAAAATTCTGTCATTAATGACTCACCCTAATGTCGTTCCAAACCCGTAAGAGATCCGTTCATCTCCGGAACACAGTTTGAGATATTTTAGATTTAGTCCGAGAGCTTTCTGCCCCTCCATTTTAAGTGCATATGGACACTCTACAGTCCAGAAAGGTAAGAAGAAAGGTATGAAATACATAATCAAAGTAGTCCATGTGACATCAGTGGGTTAGTTAGATTCTTTTGAAGCATCGACAATTTTGGTCCAAAAATTTGGTCATGGGATCTATAAAATAGTAAAAGGGAACTCATACAGATATCTTTATGACATGAAAGATTCGTAAATGCTTTAGGTTTTTTAGCTTTAAAAATGTAATAATGCTACGTTTAAATGTCGCCAATTTTACATTTGAAGCATCGACAATACATTTTGGTCCAAAAATAACAAAAACTACGACTTTATTCAGCACTGTATTCTCTTCCGTGTTTGTTTGAATCCCGCTGCTGATGTAAGACGCTGCTGACTCTTGAACGCGGATTCAAACAAACACGGAAGAGAAAACAATGCTGAATAAAGTTGTAGTTTTTGTTATTTTTGGACCAAAATGTATTGTCGATGCTTCAAACGTAAAATTGGCGACATTTAAATGTAGCATTATTACATTTTTAAAGCTAAAAAACCTAAAACATTTACGAATCTTTCATGTCATAAAGATATCTGTATGAGTTCCCTTTTACCATTTTACAGATCCCCTGACCCTAACCTAAACATACCAAATTTCATACAGACTATTATAATAATAAAACGTAATGGACAGAAATGCATAGGAAAATGTCAATTTTAGGTACAGTAAAGCATTAAATTATATATAATTTAATTATAATATAATTATATTTTGAGCCGCTAATCCTACACCTACCCCTAAACCTAACCATAACCATTTTTCAAAAATATGTATAAAAGCATAACGGACAGACAAGTGTAATCACAAATGTTTTTTTTTTTTTGAGAAAATTTTTTAAATGCTCTACCAAAAGTAGTTCAGCTGACTATGTTTTGCAGTCCCATTTCTCTCTGGCGGTATAGTTTTGTATGAGGTACAGAGCAGAATTTAAATTATTAATCCATGAAAATGTTAATCCGGCTTCTTTCCGTAAAGGCGCACATTTCCCATTTCAAATGTACAAAACACTAACATGTCGCAATCTGTGACGAAGCAGGCGAGAACCAATAAAGCATTCGATACCACTGCTGTAAAACCTGTCGTAACGCATCTTGAGTGTGTGATTTTTACAATTTTGAATTCATAACCAAGCCAATCGCTGGATTTCATGTTTTCAGCGGATTTCAGTCGCTGCTTATAAATGAGATAAATATTACTGGATAAAGGGCTACATTTGGATCTGTTCCTCGCAAACATATGGATTCTAAAGAATTGGATTACACCAAACAAATAAAAATGGTGATTTTATGTTGTGTTTTGGTGTATTTTATGATTGTATTGTCAGTCACTGCATAGGAGAAATATTACAGTAAGTAGACGAGTAAACCGCATTTAATAAATGCGACTGAAAACATGTAATTGATATGCCAATTAAATACAATAGAATAAAAACATTAATGCCATGTTTTTAATATTTATCCATAGGAACTGCTACACACGGATACGTATATTATTAACGTTGCTGCCAATACGTCAATATTGTACGTTATAATGTGTATGAAAACATAAATAAATGAACCACACTTTGTGTAAAAATACACATATTCTCCTGAGATCACGTTGACCTGACGCATGCGCACAGAGAGCTGGATGTCCGCGTCCGTGAGTAGACTATTAAACTAGACTAGTTCTCTTTCATGTGCTATTGCGATTAAACTGTCAAATGCTCACAAGGTTATGTCAGAAACGCACAAAGTTCACATGAAAAGTTGGTTATGTCTGTGCACGTATGCAGCAAGTAAGTTACAGAAATCCTTTGTGTGTATTAGATGTGTACTAAAGTGAAAGCAGTGTAATATACAGTACCTATTAGCATATCTGCTGGTAATACGAATTAAACAACAGAAGAAAAACAGAAATCACTTACTGCTCTTGACTGAATAACTTTAGTAGCTTTATTAAAGGCCCCCTGAAATCAAAATTGAAGTTTTTTAACTTTTAGTATGACTATGTTAGCTTTAAGGTTATGAATGAGCTGATGTGTTCCAAAACAATGACAAAATTCACATTCAGGAGATATATTAGCATTCAAAACTTACAGTCTCTCACTTCAGTTAAAATGAATCACAGATTTTGATGACATCATCGCAGACTTCAACTTCTCATCACATCTTCTGTCCAATCAAATGCGCTCTAGAATCTGAAGGTCCCGCCCCCTACATTATAAATAGATACTGACGCTGTGGCTGAAATCGGTCAGCTGTTCACACATTTACTATTTTCTACATGGTGAATGGCACTATATATGCTATAGGAAATAAATCAGACAGTGTAAATATGCTTTCAGTTGAGGCAAACGAAGTCTTGTTTCACATTAGTTCACTCGGACCGCCGCAGCTCACACATAGTCTAGACCAGATCCATTGTCTAGAGACACAAGAGTTCTGCGCGGATCAAATGCACGAGTCTGCGGAGATAACAAAACATATCGGACGCATTTAAAGGGGTGATGAATTTAGAAATCAACTTTTCCTTGAGTTTTTGATATATAAAAGGTCATGATAATATAACGCTAAAACGGCAGTGTCCATCAACACTCATGGGCGGGGCCAGTGAAATGTGACATCACATTGCCCAGAATCTGCAAACAGCTTGTTCTGAGACACTGCTTATGATTTATGGGGATTAACAAAAGGAGTGGGTGTTTTTTTAACCATTTTAGGCTGGTTGTGTACACACACTACCAACACACATTTATGTTCAAACACCTTATAAAAGTGAATTTTGAATAATAGGTGCCCTTTTATTCAAAATTCAAAATTATTCAAAATAAAAAGTATTTGGGGTTGCCATGGTTTCTACAAAATAAAAATAAAAAATCAAAGGGATCAAAGGTGTATGATGTCATTGATAGGCGAAACATGGTCTGTGTCCTGGATAAAACATTTTTGAAGACATTTGGGATAAGGTTGTTACATTGTTCTAGTGGTTTTTGGATATTTTGATCAAAAATTCGTACATATTGTGCCTTTAACTTCCTTAATGGGAGTGGCATATTTAATGTGTATTTAAATACACATATTTAAATGTATATCAGATGTAAAACAGAGTGTTTAAATCCCGATGTGTGTGGAAAATTGTGTTTATACATCATGCCCCTGGTATGTGCATGGCCTACAACATGTCCTAGGTTTTCATACAAAGAAATTCTTTTTGAAAGAAAACTATATCCTTCCATAAGATTGATTATCACGTTCTTTTCTCTCGCTCTTCCTTTCATGTTGAAATTTAATCTTGCACTTAATCTGGAGGAAATGAGTGGATGGAAACTTTACATCTTGTTAAGAGACAATGACAGTTTATGACTCGTATTAAAGGCACTTCAAATCAACCAGATCTTTCCAGACAGCATTTAGAGTGGTGGGTTGCAGGGGAAAATGTGGATTGGAAAAAGATGTTTAATCCACTCAATATCACTCGTTTTGATGGTTAGTTTATGAGGGAAAAGGGTTGCGGTGTGTGTGTGTGTGTTTGCACGCATATGTGCTGTTGTGCTAGATGCTATTATCGTTTGACAACTGAATCCTTCCTTATGCATTTTCTTTAGTAATTTATTTAGTCATATTTGTGTCTGCAATAAGATCTAGTGAAATAACGGATATTACCTGCCATGTATAAATCATATCTAGATGATAAGTAGTTAGACTTATTATAGACCATAATACTGGCTGGATAAATTCTGACAATATCTATGGACTCAAATAATCAATGAGTGAATATAGGAGTTATTCTCAGGCGCACACACACATTTAATACACACCTTAACCTGTCCGTTGTAATGTATTACTTAGTGAACCACAGGCTCCCTCTGCTGGTATTGAAAAGATACTGCTCTGAACAGACAGTTGTGTATTGCATAACAGTTTAGAAATTACTTACTTTTTCTGTCCATATTTTTTAATTGATTACTTATTATAATTATATAAGTGCAAAATGTCAGTTTTATATTATTTAATTGAATTTTTTTATAATATACACTATATTGCCAAAAGCATTGGGACACCCCTCCAAATCATTGAATTCAGGTGTTCCAATCACTTCCATGGTCACAGGTGAATAAAATCAAGCACCTAGGCATGCAGACTGCTTCTACAATCATTTGTGAAAGAATGGGTCGCTCTCAGGAACTCAGTGAATTCAAACGTTGCCATCTGTGCAATTGTGAAATTTCCTCACTACTAAATATTCTACGGTCAACTGTTAGTAGCATTATAACAAAGTAAAAGCAATTGGTAACAACAACAACTCAGCCAGGAAGTGGCAGGCCACGTAAATCACAGAGCGGTGAGCAAAAGTCGCCAACTTTCTGCAGAGTTAATAGCCACAGACCTCCAAACTTCGTGTGGCCTTTAGATTAGCTCAAGAACAGTGTGTAGAAAGCTTCATGGAATAGGTTTCCATAGCCAAGCAACTGAATCCAAGCCATACATCACCAAGTGCAATGCAAAGCGTCGGATGCAGTGGTGTAAAGCACACTGACGAATCATGCTTCTCTGTCTGGCAATCCTATCCGATGGACGAGTCTGGGTTTGATGGTTTCCAGGAGAACGGTACTTGCCTAACTGCATTGTGCCAAGGAAAAGTTTGTTGGAGGGGGGAATTATGGTGTGGGGTTGTTTTTTCAAGATTTGGGCTTGGCCAGCTCTGTTGGGCTTGGCTTAGTTCCAGTGATAGGAACTCTAAATGCTTCAGCATACTAAGACACTTTGGAGAATTTCATGCTCCCAACTTTGTGGGGGATGCCCCCTTCCTGTTCCAACATGACTGCTCACCAGTGCACAAAGCAAGGTGCATAAAAACATGGATGAGCGAGTTTGGTGTGGAGGAACTTGACTGGCCTGCATAGAGTCCTGACCTCAACATGATAGAACACCTTTGGGATGAATAAGAGCGGAGACTGCAAGCCAGGCCTTCTCATCAAACATCAGTGCCTGACCTCAAAAATGCGCTTCTAGAAGAATGGTCAAAAATTCCCATAAATACACTCCTAAACCTTGTGGAAAGCCTTCCCAGAAGAGTTGAAGCTGTTATAGCTGCGAAGGGTGGGCTAACTCAATATTAAACCCTACGGATTAAGAAGGGAATGTCATTAAAGTTCATGCACGTAAAGGCAGGCGTCCCAAAACTTTTGGCAAAATAGTGTATCTAAATAATTGAATTTGATCTTTTTTATTTGTATAATTAAACAAAGCTGCAGCTTTTTAATGTGTGCTTTTATTACCCTATACATGTTGTATAAAGTGTTCAATGGTTTAAAAAAAATAGAAAACTTTTCTTCATTATTTTTAGGCTGAACAAACGTAGAATTCTTTATCAAGTAGGATGTTGAGGCACGTAAAAAATAGGCTACCTTCAAGCAATTCTCAAAAATGCTGTGTAATCATGCATATACTCATACATATAGGTTTGTACACACACACACACACACACTCAGACAGGTACTATATAATTAAGTTGTCGTGCACATGCCGAACATGTTCTTATGCTCTTGATTTATAGTTACGTCAGCCCTCTTATTATTTAATTTATCATATATCGGTCCTGTGTGTACAAGCTTGGCTTGTTTCAAACACACTCGAATACCTTCTCTCTCTCTTTCCTTTTGCTCTCCTCTTTTCTTCTCTGTAATTAATAGGCGATTTCTTCACAGATGACTGTGTGCCAGATAAAAGCAGAATACTTTCCGTAAAAAAAAAGAAAAAAGAGAGAGATTACAGATGTGTTAAGTTGCAATCAAAGTAAATGTAGGTAGTGATGTGAAAAATCATGATGACAAATTGCTGACTGTGTGTGTGTCTGTAACTCTAAGATGTAACTGTATGTGGCATGTTTATGATTGTGGATTACATTCTGTACTTTATTACCATCATATTTCATTTAAAAATGCATAAAACCATATAATCAGTCATTTGTGCGCCCACAAATATGGGTGGTTATGGAGGTGAAGATTTTACACTTGCTTCAAAGGCAGAAATGATGAAATTCACATGCACACACTTTTTAGAGTAACCACACAACTTTAGGCACCTTTGAAGCAAGTGTAAAATGTTCACCATTTTCCCAGTCTTTTTTTCCCTTTACGCCTCCGTTTCCAACCCTGCACACACACACACACACACACACACACACACACACACACACACACTGCTGCTGGCTTAGAAGTGCAGAAGGGAGGCTAATTGTTTCCATTCCTCCCTGAGCTTATTGATATTTATAATCTGTGAAACTGATATTATAGTATTAGTACTTTAGATCTCTCGCTGAGACCGTCTATGTTTAATGTTTTGAAAGTAAGTAATGGTTCTGTTTTATTTTTCCTCCCTCACTTTCCATCTCTGTTTTGACTGGGTGTTCCTTAAACTTTTATACCGTCTCTGTATTTATGTAGTTTGTATTGTTATGGCCAAAATGAACTAGTCTGTGTTTATACGTTTTACTCAAACTGTTTTTAAAGGCCTTCATTGGTCTGGTCATGGAAGTTTTAGTTCTGACTCACTTCATGTTTGCTGTGTGTGTGTGTTAGGTGGGCTGGAGCAGTGCAAGAGACTACTACACGTTCCTCTGGTCTCCTATGCCTGAAAACTACTCTGAGGGATCCACTGTTCACCGAACCATCATCTTTCAGGGTATGCACTCACACACATGCCTAAAGTCAACATGTTTTTTACTTCTGTAATTTTATGTATTTCCGAGTGAAACAGGAGAGATGTGTAGAGTGGGACATTATTTTATTTGTCTGGAATTGATTGGATGGTCAAAATTGCTTTTATCCATCATGATTTGATTGGACTGTGAATATGGGTGCTATTACTTATGTTATTACATTATGACATTTTTTTTGTTGTTGCTTTTTGCAAAGACCATGTTGATTTAATATTATTTATTATTGTTGTTATTTTAAGTGAATCATCTTGTCATAAAGACACATGATCCAAAATTAATCTGTTTTTGTTTTGTTTGTGAGTAGCTTTCCTGTTGTACGTTAGTAGGCCCATGTGTTAACTTATTTCCAAGTGAAGCAAGATGAAATTGTAGAGTGGGACATTATTTTATTTGTCGGGAATTAATTGGATGGTCAGAGTGCGTTTGATTGATATCAGTAGTAGTAGTTAATTAGTAGTGGTATTTAAGCAAATTTATAAGTTTATAATTTTTGATGTCAAGTGGTGTTATGTCATTTTTTTAAACTGTACTAAAGCATAAAAATACTAATATGCTTGCAGAGATTTTAGGGATTATGCTAAATTCACATACTTGTTTCTCCGAAAAACAATGCTGCCACCAGTTATTCTACTTTGAAACGGACTTTCACTATCGAATGTCTGTTTTTGTTTTGGTCTGTGTGATCCCGCCCACAACCAATTTAACCAATTGTCAATTGCGGTTGTTCCTGATTTATCCTCAATTGGCAACCCAGGTAAGCATTGAGTCTGGGGAGGAGTGGGTGGGAAAAACAACCCTCTTCAGTATTTGGAAGTAACGCCCATTGAGTGGCAAAAAAGGCTGAGTGGTTGCATTGGTTTTCAACGTGAATGCCGTGAAAAACACACAAACCACATCTAAAACGGGAGAGAGCTTTGAGATTGACTGTACAAATAAATTTGAAAAGAAATCTGAGGTATATTTTTACAAATGGCCGGAAGCTACAGAAAAGAGTACTGTATTGCTGTAATTCACAGAAACAAGTTTACTCCAGGTAGCATATGTTGAATTTTGGTTTAAAAACATACCCTATATATTGTATAGACAACTCATCAATTAAATATTTGGCATCTTATATTCTGCATAATTGAGTGTTTTTAAATAAACACAGACATAAACTATACAAGTTTTAGGGCTGGACGATATACAGGTGCTGGTCATATAATTAGAATATCATCAAAAAGTTGATTTATTTAGCTAATTCCATTCAAAAAGTGAAACTTGTATATTATATTCATTCATTACACACAGACTGATATATTTCAAATGTTTATTTCTTTTAATTTAGATGATTATAACTGACAACTAAGGAAAATCCCAAATTCAGTATCTCAGAAAATTAGAATATTGTGAAAAGGTTCAATATTGAAGACACCTTGTTCCACACTCTAATCAGATAATTAACTCAAAACACCTGCAAAGGCCTTTAAATGGTCTCTCAGTCTTGTTCTGTAGGCTACACAATCATGGGGAAGACTGCTGACTTGACAATTGTCCAAGAAGACTATTGGGTACATGGGTTTCAGCTGTCGCATTCCTTATGTCAAGCCACTCTTGAACAACAGACAGCATCAGAAGTGTCTCGCCTGGGCTAAAGACAAAAAGGACTGGACTGCTGCTGAGTGGTCCAAAGTTATGTTCTCTGATGAAAGTAAATTTTGCATTTCCTTTGGAAATCATGGTCCCAGAGTCTGGAGAAAGAGAGGAGAGGCACACAATCCACGTTGCTTGAGGTCCAGTGTAAAGTTTCCACAAGTCAATGATGGTTTGGGGTGCCATGTCATCTGCTGGTGTTGGTCCACTGTTTTTCTGAGGTCCAAGGTCAACACAGCCGTATACCAGGAATTTTTAGAGCACTTCATGCTTCCTGCTGCTGACCAACTTTATGGAGATGCAGATTTCATTTTCCAACAGGACTTGGCACCTACACACAGTGCCAAAGCAACCAGTACCTGGTTTAATGACCATGGTATCCCTGTTCTTAATTGGCCAGCAAACTCGCCTGACCTTAACCCCATAGAAAATCTATGGGGTAATGTGAAGAGGAAGATGCGATATGCCAGACCCAACAATGCAGAAGAGCTGAAGGCCACTATCAGAGCAACCTGGGCTCTCATAACACCTGAGCAGTGCCACAGACTGATCGACTGCATGCCACACCGCATTGCTGCAGTAATTCAGGCAAAAGGAGCCCCAAATAAGTATTGAGTGCTGTACATGCTCATACTTTTTATCTTTATACTTTTCAGTTGGCCAAGATTTCTAAAAATCCTTTCTTTGTATTGGTCTTAAGAAATATTCTAATTTTCTGAGATACTGAATTTGGGATTTTCCTTAGTTGTCAGTTATAATCATCAAAATTAAAAGAAATAAACATTTGAAATATATCAGTCTGTGTGTAATGAATGAATATAATATACAAGTTTCACTTTTTGAATGGAATTAGGGAAATAAATCTAAAACTTTTTGATGATATTCTAATTAAATGACCAGTACCTGCATAACATTGATATGTGATAACAGTGATCACCCGGATTTAGATCTATTTAAAGCATTCACAGGCAAATGTGCTTTGTTTTTCCCCGACATCGAAATCAGGCACATATAAATGTCAGAAAACAGATTTCTGGCTGCATATCAATATCCATGGATCACTGGATCTTTGATATGTTGTAAGGAACACTATATCGATAAATCGCTTTTGCCACAGTCTGGCTGAGGGGGGCGTGTTCCGGCGGGGAAGTGACGTTGATGCATACCCTATATACTACATGCTGCACCTTTAAAGAGACAAAATTAATCTTTCATGTAATCTTTGCAAAATTAATCTTTGATATTTTGTTTTGTTAGGGTGTTTTGTGTTCTGTTTTGTTTTGTTTTTTGTTTTGTTTTCAAATGGCTTTTCTGTTGTTAGAGACTGCATTCGACAAAGACAAAGCCGGGTAATCAAATACTCAACATGCTGTTTCCTAGGTTATTATGTTCCCCGCAGTGATGGTGAGTTTTATCAGTTCTGCTACGTCACACATACGGGTGAAATCAGAGGTGCGAGCACGCCATTCCAGTTCCGCCCGGCTACGCCCACAGGGGAAGAGCTACTGACAGTGGAAGATGAGGGCAACTCAGACATACTGGTTGTGACAACAAAGACCGGACTACTTGAGGTATGCAAATCACACAGACAAGAGTACAGACCTTTGCCCTGTTCCAATACATAGTGAGGTACTTGTTAGAACAAATAACTATAAATGTATACATTAAAAAGTACTTTAACATTTGTGTAGTTCAGCACTGAAAAAGCATCAGCATTATTTCACCCAATATGTTTTTATGCTTATTAGAGTAATCAACTTAAATACAAAAATGTATAAACTTTTTAGTTTAAAAAGCATTGAATATTAAATAGTAATTAACATGGATTAATTTAGCCAATATGTGTGTGTTCTGAGTTGTAATATGTTTGTTACCATATCAAACTATTATCCTAGTAAAAAGAAAGTTTTAAACATTATCCATTATCAGTTGTGAAGTGTGGATCCCTAATTTTGTGGCATGCAGAATTGCTGCCTATGAGTGTCCAAATCTATCAGCTTATGGGCAGATGCTGTCTTCGAAGACGGCTGCCTTTGTAGATTGCAAGACAGTTCACTAGGTTTTGGAACAGATCTTGTGTCTGTTATTTTTTGGCTAACAATCTGTGTGTTTTTGAGCAGCAGCGTGTAGAGGAAGTTCAACAGGAGTGCAAAGAGCTTCAGAAAGCACTACGCCTCCTCACACAGGAGAGAGATCAGCTACAGGAGAGGCAGAGACAACAGAACCAGGTACTAAACACACACTCACATATAAAGGTGACCGGCCAATGAAGCAGCAAAAATGGCTTACACACACAGTGTTTGAGCAGCATATAACACACCAGAGATCACAAGTTATCTGCACATCAAAGTGCTCTCCTGTGTGTGTATGTTCACATTTGTGCTTTAAGACTTTCTGTCTCCAAGTGTAAAACGCCTTTCCGTTTGACTGACGGTGAACTTACTCCCACAGAGCACTTTATCTTATCAGATAATGGCTGTGTGTGTCTCTGTGTGCATTACTGACCTTCCCCATAAAGTTATTTGATTTATCCATATGTAATTCTGACTGTGCTGAGGATGATTTACAGAGAGTGAGAGAACTGGGAGTTTGAGAAACAGAGAGAGAGACAGAGAAAAGCCGACTCGGGCAACTGTTATCATGGCGGTGCCATGTCGACCACAGAGGGTAGACATGACGTAAAACGTGAGCACACAGCCAGGAGTAAATGTCCACCAAAACCACTCAACAGAAAGGAGGGGACCTGCCCATCTACTGGGACAACAGCAGCCAGTCAAGCGATTTTCTCTCTTCCTCTCTCTGCCTCTCTCTCGTCTTTGGTTTTGATTATATTTAAAGGTGCAGTAAGTGATAATGTTTTTTAAATACCACACATAAAATGTCACATAAGATATCACAACCTGATAGATATTGCTGAAAGGGGTCTTGAGAAAACACAACTATCTGCCACAACTATGTGACTCGTGCTCTGTGAAAAGCAAAAAATAGTCTTAGGGACATTAAAAAAAAAAAAAAAAATTATTTCACCTTAATGTTTGATCTTGCAGTGCATTTTTGTTTTTACAATGGGGCGATTGTTGCACAAAAGCTTACACACAGCACACGCCTGATTTCAATCTCTAAATTGAATTCACAAAAAAGACAAGTAAGGTCTAAGTAGTATTGAGGTAAGAAATACTGAAGAAATTTAATAAGGAATCAAATGTAAAATAATACTGTATGGTCTTAAATTAAATTTAAATTAAAAATTCAGATTAATCCTTACAATTAAGGTTACAAGTTAGTCATTCAAGAGCGGTGAGTGTCATTAATGTTAATCAAACAACAAAAGACAAAGAAAATATCAGAAACAGCAGCAGGGATATTAGGCGGCTGTCACTTTAAGAGCTGCACGAAAACTGTTTACACAACTTTCTCAACTGTTGACAAAGCCGACTGTTTACATATATACTCCTCAAGATGGTAATTTTGTACATACATTTGTGTGTATTTGACTTATTAAGGTCAATTTGTGCAAGCTATTTGTGTGCAAAACTGTGCATGAGCGCATCGTCTCTCAGAGCACTGGCAAGACTGAAATGCAAATGATAAACTTTAGTGATGATGCGACACTGCCTCGATTGTGCAAGTGACAATTCCTGTTTCGACTGTGCAGCTCTCTTATAGTGCAGACGCGAGGTGGTGATGTGAAGCCATTCGCGCATTTTGATTCAATGACGATTCACTCATTCTGTTTGTAAACTTATGTCTCACAGAAAGTTTAGAGTACCTCACCTCCAGCATTATAATTATTTTAGATTATACATAGATTGAGATGGTGCTGCTGCATGTCATGCATCGCCTTGTGCGTCGTCAGCATGAGCTCGGTTTATGAGATCGGACTTTATGGAGACCACCATTAGAACTTCCCAAAACGATTATGGACTGATCACGTGAACAAGGCACAGTGTAATGGAGAGTATGCAAAGAAACTTTAGTTGAAAGATGGAGCAGCTAACTGTATTGGATCTGATAGCATCTGCGTCTCAAACCATAAGTAAATGATTTCATATAATGTTTGGTCTGTAAATGACAATTAGCTGATCATAACAGTGTCCATTTACTGACAAGCCTTAAAGGATCCGCCCCTTTAAAACAGAGGGGTAGAATGAAGGGTAAAAGTAATTGGTTAATTTGATTAATATATTTGTTATTTTGTGCAAAAAACTTTCTTAACATTTATATGTGAACTTCAAGGAACACATAAATCCATGTCACGGCCTCTTTAAAATTTAATAAATTCCTGTGATGGTCAAGGTGAATTTCCAGTATTCAGTGTTGTGTGATCCTTCAGAATTAATTCTAATACGCTGATTTGGTGTAGCGCAAGTAACATTTCTTATTAATATCATGTTGAAACCAATTGTGCTGCTTAAAGGTGCAGTGTGTAAATTTTAGCAGCATCTAGCGTTGATGCTGCGAATTGCAACCGCCAACCGCTCACCCCTCCCTTTCGAAGCACACAGAGAAGCTACAGTGACCAACACAGTACAAAGATGTCGTCGTCTGAGACAGCAGAGAGTAGCTAGCATACAGTTTGTCCGTTTAGGGCTACTGTAGAAACATGGCGGCACAAAATGGCGTTTTCACAGTAAGGGTATCAGCTGTGTATGTGTATGTAAATAGAAATGGCTCATTCTATAAAAGCATAACGGTTCATTATGTTAGGTCTTTATACACCACTGAAAACAGTTATGTATAATTTATTGCATTTCTGTCAATAGATCCGCATAAATATTACACACTGCACCTTTAAAATCTTTATTGTTATCAGTTAAAATAAATCCATGCTAAATTAAAAGTATTAATTTCTTTTAAAAAATACCTCAGCATTTGAACAGTGTATCGTTGTACTAAATGATTAACATATTCATGTACTATTTAAATACAATTTTAAGTGCACCAATTTAAAAATCTTAAATTGTATAATATAATTTATACCGTTTATCTATCTCGTTCCTTTTTAAATGTTTATTTATTTATTTATTTACCAATTTTTTACATGTTTTCTTTCCCTTTTCTTGCCATGAAAATAGCTCTATAGATGACATAAAACAAGTAAATAAATGAAATCATGTAAGTAGTAAGTACCATCAATACCAAAGAATATTGGGGTGGTCCCCGTCCCTTGCATTATTTATTAAATACTTTTGGCTAATTTCATCCATTTACTATTTTGTACCATGTTTAAATCCTTTACATAAAATTGGATTTCCCTCAACATCAGCAAAGAATATGCATTCTGATGTGGCGTTGATGTCTGGGTGCACATGCACATTAAACTCCAAAAGGGCCCAGAAAACAGCAGGATATGAATTGATTGGTTTGTTGGTCTTTCAGCGCCCCCTAGTGTTTCTTCTGGAGACTCTTTTGAAGTGTGTAAGTGTGAATTATGAGTGTCACAAAGGACAAAGAACACCACAAATAAAACATTAACACTTTTATAATTCTCTCTCACACCCCAGTCACACAAACCCTTTCATATGCCATAAGTGTGCATGCGTCTGTTAAACTGTCAGAACTTACATATGAAAATAGACTTCCTCTTTATCGTGAGAACATAAGTATATATTTTGTGGCTGCTAATTTTACGACCGCACATTTTATTTGCCTGTGCTGCAATTCCGAAACATCATCGGCTGTAAAACACCACGAGTCACCACATTAGCCGGAGGACAAGGCGTGTATGTGTGCTTTCAGAACCAGATGTTACTGTGATTTACTGATGACGACTGTTAAATATGAGCCACTGCAACAAAAGTGAAATCGACACCCCCCTTCTTTCCTTCTGACATCATACTATTGTAAAACTTAGTTTGTCATTTAGTTTGTTTTTTGGGGATTGGCTGAATCCGGCTAATACCTGTATTTCTGATCATTATTTTCTCCTTTTCCAATTAAGTCTCTTGTTAACTACCGCATTATTAAAAGTGTCTATGGATTCTCGGTTATTCCCCAAAGATTAGTCTTTGTTACTAGACTATAAAAGCCTAAAAGCTGTTTGGTAGAAGAAAATGTTTTAAAATTATATAAAATGTATTATATATTTCTGTATACTTTTAAATAATTGTTTAAAATAATTGGTTGGATCACTTTTGAATCAGTATTGGTCATTATATCTTTTTGCTGTTGGGTAAAATTCTTGGAGTATTTTGATTGGCTGGGAGGTATGATTGATAGCATTTGCTGTCCAATTGCAGGAGCTGCAGAAAGGCCCTCGTGAGGAGAAGGAGGAGGCTCAAGCCAGAGTGAGACAGCTTGAGCAGGACCTGTTAGAAATCACTCAAAAAGCTGTTCTTAAAGAGACTGAACTGGACTGGTAAGGCCCATACACACATTACCTGACTTGAATATAATTATACTATTTACATATTTACAGTGGGCTCCAGAAGTCTGAGACAACTAGTTAAAATGCTTTTATTGTGTTTTTTTGTGTATTTTTTCCATTTAATTCATGTATTTTTGTATCTCTGAGTTGATATTTTGTAATATAAAAATCTATTAATTTAATCTAAATTGTAACATTTGAAACAAGCATTTTCTGTCAAGCTGCTTTTAGACAATATGTATTGTGAAAAGTGCTATACAAATAAATGCATTTTTTTGAATTGCATTTTAATTATTCTATTATCAGCATAACAACTTGAGGGAAAAGATGATTTGAAGGAGTAACATGAATTTCACAAGGTTAGCATCTGGTTTGTCACCCTGATGAGCATCTTCTCCAGAATGATTTGAGATGATCATCCAAAGATGGAGGCAAAAACATCTGCTTATTGGATTTGTGACATACAAAGAATTAAAAAATATTTTAACATTGTTCCATAATGTTTCCGGTTATTGTCAGGATTGAATTAGATTTTAAATCCCAGACTTTTATTCTCTATGTACTGTATATGGAAAGGGGAGGATTTATATGCCATATTTTTTTTGTGTGTGTCATCCAGTTTAAGAGACAAGCTTCAGAAGGTGATCTCTGAGAGGGACGTTCTACAAGCTCAACTGAAGAATGAGAAAGATGAAAGGGAGCTTTACAAAGTGAGTGTGTAGTATCTACAGGTGATGTGTAATTAATCAATCGTATGACATTTATCCACGTTGTGTGTTGCAGTCTCATGTCCGCAGCGCCGAGCTGGAAAACACTAAACTCAGTGCAGAGCTGCAGATGCTGAAGGCGGTGGAGCTGAACAGAGAGGTCACCATCGCACAGTACCAGGAGGAACTGCACAGACTCCGCACGGAGAGAGACACACACCCCACTGATGTCGTAAGAGACGTCTGTTTAAGGAATATATGCAATATATATTCATATAAACTACCAGTCAAAATTTTGGAATAATTAATTTTTGTAATGTAGTTGAAAGAAATCAAAAATACAGTAAAAACTTGTTTAAATATTATTACAATTTAAAATAACAGTTGTCTACTGTAATATATATAAAAAATTAATTTATTCCTGTGATGGAAAAGCTTAACTTTCAGTGGTCATTACTCCAGTCTTCATTACTGTCACTTGATCCTTCTGAAATCATTTTTATATATTGATATGCTGCTCGATAAACATTTATTATTATTATCACTGTTAAAAAATGTTTACCATGATAGACCACCATTCAAAAGTTTGGGGTAACTAAGAAGAAAAAAAGCAATTTGTTCTTTTTTTTTTCAGAAAGGATGCATTACATTGATCAAAAATGACAGTAAAGACATTTATAATGGTATACAATTGTATATTTCAAATAAATGTGATTCTTTGGAACTTTCCATTCATCAAAGAAACCTGAACAAATTTATCATGATTTCCACAAAAATATGAAGTAGCAAAAACTACAGCAACATTGATACTAAGAACCATTTTTAATAATTAAGTACCAATAATAATTGAGCACCATCAGCATATTAGGATAATTTGTGAAGGATCATGTGAAACACTGGAAACTGGAGTAACGATGCTAAAAGTTCAGCTTTGCCATCACAGGAATTATTCATAATATTACTATTTTACTATATTTTTAATCAAATAAATGCAGCTTTGGTAAGCATAAGAATTTTCAAAAATCGTACTTATTCCGATTAGTAATTACCTTAATTATTCCACCACTTCTCTTGACTGTTGACTGGTAGTGTACATCACGTGTCCTCTTCCTAATGCAATTGTGTGCATCTCCAGGGTCTCAAAGAGCAGTTGCGTAAAGCTGAGGAGCAGCTCCAGGCCACGCGGCAGCAGGCAGCCATGTTGGGTTCTGAGTTGCGTGACGCCTCTGGCGGACGAGATCGTACCATGGCTGAGCTGTACCGTGCCCGTCAGGAGGCTGAAGACCTACGAGCCCGTTTAGCTGAAGCCCAGGAAGAATGCAGACATGCTCAGAATCAGCTGGACAGGATGAGAAACCAGGCATCACAGGAAGTGGTAACCACAACTAACTTTCCCTTATGTTTATTTGACTGTGAAGATCTAGTAATAACAATATGAAGAACTCAGTTTGTTTAGACACAATGTGAACTGAGAGATAACTCTCTTTTTCTCTCTTATATCTCTTATGCTTTATTTTAATTTCAGGGCAGGGCAGGAGTGGGTGTGGGGTCAGAGCTGGAGGCAGAGTTACAAAAGGAGGTTGAGGAACTAAAGCTGCGTCTGAATATGGCTGCAGAGCATTACAAAGAGAAATATAGAGAGTGCCAACGTTTACGAAGACAAGTCACCAAACTATCTCAGCAACAGGAGATGCAGCCAGGGGTGAGCAACAGCAATTATGGCTTCGTGAAGTGAAGTGAAGTGAAGTGAAAACACCTTGCTGTTAGCGTTTGAGAGCGTCATTGGACGGCTGGGTAAAAAGTGACAGTGATGAGCGCTGCGTTTTAATCCAAGTTGAACATTCTTCACCTCTCTGCGACCGGTAAAAAAAAGCCCAGTGCTTGAGTGTGAAATACACGCTCGGCGCCTCGTTACGCCATTCTAAAAACATGGTGCTCCCATTGAAAACAATTGGAAAATACACCATCCGTGTGAAAAAAAACGCTTTGGTGGACACACCAGATTTACTAACAGCTTGCACCAGCGCAAACCCTCTTTTGGCATTCAAAAACTACTGTCAGAATTTACTAAAGACTGAAATATTAGCGCTGAAAAGGTGTGGACACAGCTGACCTTATTGCATATGCATTTGTAGAAATTTCCCTTTCAGACCCAAAATTTATGGAATGAATTGTGCAGGGTGATTTACTAAGGTTTCAGCTAGTCAATTTACTAGTATTTGCATCATTTTTTACCACCCAAAAATAAGCATGTCTTAAACCATACACTAATTTGCGTTTGTGTTTATGTATGTTAGCTGACCTTGTAGATCTTGACATCAGGTTCTGAGAGAAATCTAAAAAATATCACATGTGTTTTAGGACTCTAACAGGAATGATGCATCTACAGAGACCACACAGGAGTTACACACCCCAGATGCACCTCCCACAGGTATTGACATGCACATAAATTAATCTCATTAAACACATCATCAAACTAGTTCCAATATATACCCACACGTTTTTTTTTTTTGTTTTTTTTTAAGAAATAAATAATTTAATTCAGCAAGAGCACATTAAGCGGATCAAAAATTACAGTTAAGTCATTTTATAATGTTACAAAAGATTTATTTTTCAATTAAATGCTGTTCAGGAATCCTGAAAAAAAATTATCACAGTATAATTGATAATATTGATAATTGATAATAATAAAAAAATGTTTCTTGAGCAGCAAATCAGCATATTACAATGATTCCTGAAGGATCATGTGACTCTGCAGACTCGAGTAATGATGCTGAACATTCAGCTTTGCCAACACAGGAATATATTCAAATAGAAAATAGTCATTTTAAATTTTAATAATATTTAAGACATTGCTTTTTAGTTATATGTTTTATTCCAATAGTTCCTAGTATTGCCATTTGAAGCATTTTTAAGGTGAGCATTTTTTTTAATTTGGTCTAAATGTTTTTAGAAGTATATTTCTTATATAGGCCAAAATATCTGTTATTGACTTCAAAGTATAAATAAATGTTTGTTATTGGCTTCATTCCAAATTTCCATAGACGTATATCTAGATATTGAATATCTAATGTGTTTGTTTCATGTTGCGTGGTTTTATATGCTTTTTAATATTTTGTCCAACTTTTCATGCATTATAAATGAACATCTTTAAATTTGAAAGATCAACATCCTGCTGAGGTCAAACCTGCAGTGCAAAGAGATGCTGAGAGACAGAGGGATGATGAAGGTAGAGCTGAACAGGAGGAGAAGGAAGAGGAAGAGGAGGAGGAGGAAGATGACGATGAAGAGGAGGAAGAGGAGGAGTGCAGCGTGTCAGTAGAATCCGAGCTTGCCTGCATGGAGGAGAAATGGAGAGACCAGTGCACCATCAATGAAAACCTGAAGCTCCTGCTAGCCAATGAGGAGAAGCGGTTTAAAGTATGTAAACACACACACACACACACACACAGAGGCATATACATGATTCAGGTTCCTTTAATCCCACAGAGAAGAGCAAGCCACGGATACATACATTATTTTGCGTAAGATGTCCGTGCACAAAAGCGTGCAAACACGGTTGAACTTCCACGGGTTGCTTTTTAGGTCTGTTTCACTGAGGTGGGGTATCACATTTCCGTCAGTCATGTGTGTGTGCAACGGAACTCATAAAGGACAGAGCTGGCCAAGTGGAAAGGAGGTCGTAAAGGACTCTTCTTGTCTGAGTATTTAGACAAAGCTGGAGACGCCATCAAAAGGAAAGTCTTTTATTTACAGCGTGTTTAAACGCGTGCACACGTTCTCACCGGATGCTTTATGACTGTTTACTGCAAAGCAGAGTAAGATCTTAGTAAAGCCATTTCAACTAAACTTCAAACCCAAACAGGCATTTGCACGACGGTAACTCAGAAAGAGAGAAAGAGAACAAGATCAGCAGACAGTAAGCTAGTGTTTGCTTTTCTGTTAGATGAGAGATCTGTAGTTCCAAAGACGTAGTGAGGAGGTTGCAGTCAGCCTGTTTATCACTTTGTCTCAGTTATTTATACTCTCAGCTCAAACTTGGTCTCAGTTAAAAAAAACTTAAACCTACAGTCTTATATAGGGCAGGAAAAAAAACTTAAAGGGATACTTCACCAAGAAATGATAAAGGATTATTTCACTTTAAAATGAAAATTACCCCTTGATTTACTCACCCTCAATCCATCCTAGGTGTATATGACTTCTTTCTGATGAATGCAGAGTTATATTAAAAAATATCCTGATGCTTCCAAGCTTTATAATGGCAGTGACAGGGCCCGTTGAAGCTCAAAAAAGTGCATCCTTCCATTATAAACGTACTCCACATGGCTCCCGGGGATTAATAAAGGCCTTCTGAAACAAAGTGATGCATTTGTGTAAGAAATATATCCATATTTAAAACGGAAAGTTTCCGCTGGACCGCCTACCGTATGACGTCAGACGTAGCGTAAGCGTTTTGAACTGCTAGAGGCGGTACACTTTCTTCGTAAGTTGAATTCAGAAGGCAGTCTAGCGGAAGCTAGATATTTTAGGTAAGTTTTAAATATGGATATTTTTCTTACAAAACTCGATCGATTCGCTTCAGAAGGCCTTTATTAACCCCCCGGAGCTGTGTGGATTACTTTTATTACAGATGGATGTGCTTTTTTGAGCTTCAAACACCCCCGTCTCTGCCATTATAAAGCTTGGAAGCATCAGGATATTTATTAATATATCTCAGATTGTGTTCATCAGAAAGAAGAAAGTCATATACACTCATTTTAAAGTGAACTAATCCTTTAACTACCAACCCTAACCCAGTGCAAGCCAAATTTTCCCCCTGTAAAATGCAAAAAGTGATGTTTAATAGATTTGTTCAGTACAGTCAGGATAAGTTTTTAAAGAAATGAACACTTTTATTCTATGAGGACACATTCAATTGATTAGAAGTGACAGCAGAAACATTTACAGTATAATGGTACAAAAATTATATTTCAAAATATAGAATATTGTTCATTTGAACTTTTCTCATAGAAGAATCCTGAAAAAAATAAAAAATAACATTCCACACATGTAATAAACTATTATTATTAATCAATGATAAACTACATTGATTGATAATAATTAGAAATGTATTTTAAGAGGCACATTAGAATGATTTCTGAAGAATCATGTGACACTAAAGACTGGAATAAATTACAGTTTAAAAATATATTAAAAGAGAAAATAGTTGTTTTGAATTGTAATAATAATTAACAATATAACTGCTCCCACTGTATTTTTGATCAAATAAATGCTGCCTTGGTGAAATATAAAAAATATATATTTACCACCCCCTAACTTTTGAACATTTTGAGTGTGACCTCTAGAAAATTACATTTTAAAAGACATGAAAAATACATCTAAATTTGTTGGTCAGAAAATGTCGGACACCAAAATTTCAGATCCACAATCTGAGATGCACAAAATATCAGGGTTAAACATCAGGGTCTTCATCTATGTTTACGCAAGTTCTGGAATTTGTTGAGTTGGTTAAGTTCTGCTTCAATAGCGGCAGCAAACGGAACTGCAGTCCGACCACAACAACAAGGCGCAAACATGGGTTATAGTATTTGTTGTATGACTTTTTGCAACTCTGTTTGGTCCCTCTAGTGATTTAGAACTATACACTTCACTTTTAAGTGCAGTTATGAAATATATGTCCAGATGCCACACAAGATAAATCGTATGAATTCCTTCATAGACTCAGGTGACAGAGAAGGACAGAGAGGTGTCCGCTTTGAGGGAGAGTCTTGTAGTGGTGACCAGGGAAAAGGAGAGACTGGAAAAGGTAAGCATTTATAGTATAAACCTGTTCTTATAAGCAGTTTGTTGCTATACTTAAGTATTTTGTTCTTTATTTGCTATTCATAAGCTGTAATATCATCTAAAGCTGGTATTATTAACTTGATCTGCTAAATGTTAACAAGAACGTAGTACCCCAACAGCCTGCTGTATATTAAAATACCTTAATTTAATTCTTAGCCGGTAAGATGCTGAAATCAGGCTGTGTGAATGTTTGAGCCCCAAGAGTCACGGCTAAATGCCAGATTCGGCTCCCTGATTAGCCATCAGCACTTGTGTTAAATGTTAAATGTGCGAATAATTCCTCTAATCATGGCTTACGGATATGGGGTCAAAGGAGAAGGGAAGAAAGAAATAAGAAAAAGAGTATAAAAGGAAGGAGAGTTATACTGTATTTTTTGTTGTATTTTTTAAAACATCAAGGCAAATTTGAGCAAGCCTTTTGCAATTTCATTACTGGTGTTCTTAGTGTTCCTAGTTTTACTGATGTAAGCAATAAATAAAAGGGTTTCCTGTCGGGTATGTTGAGAACTCACTTTGTGATCATATGAGATGGATTCTACAACTCATTTTATGGACTCTTTGTTTCTCTTACAGGAGTTGCGGCAGTGTATGAACAGAGGGGAGACAGCAGGAAGTCAGAATTCAAAGGTCAGAGAGCCAGTGGTGCTGCGTTACCCACTGCCATATCCACAAGACCCGCCTCCGCTTCAACTGGTACCCCAACAGCCTGCTGAACTGCAGTGCGGAAACCCCTATTCAGAGCAAGAGACACGGGGTGGGTGCACCATTTCCCTTCAGCCATTATTATTTTTTATTTAAAATTCAAATCAAGTAATCAATTAAATGACCTGAAAATAAGGTTTAACATTTTTAATATTTTAATATTTGTTAACATAAGTTAAAGGTGCACTGTATAAATCTTTGCGGCATCTAGTGGTGAGGTTGTGAATTGCAACCGCCCACCCCTCCCTTTCGAAGCACATAGAGAAGCTACAGTGGCCGACACAGGACAAAGATGTCGTTATCTGAGACAACAGAGAGTAGCTAGCGCTCTGTAGAGCAGTTTGTCTATTTAGAGCCACTGTAGAAACATGCTGGCACAAAATGGTGATTGATTTCACTGTAAGGTGACCCGTGGTGTATGTAGATAGAAATGGCTCATTCTAAGGTAAAAAAAAAACCATAACAGTTGTAACAACATTACTTAAGGTCTTAATACACCACTGAAAACATAGTTATCTATATTAAATTGCATTTGTCAATATATCCTCATAAATACTACACACTGCACCTTAGTTAACTTGAACAAACAAGGAACAATACATCAACATCATTTATTAATCCTAGTTAATGTCAATATCAACATTTACTAATCCATATTTAAAATATCAAAAGTTGCATCTGTTAACATTAGTTCATACAACATAACATCATAACATTTTTAACATCTAACATTAATAAATGCTGTAAAATGTATTGCTAATTGGTTAGTTAATGCATCAACTAATGTTAACAATTCAGAACTTATTGTAAAGTGTTACCATAATTGTATACTAAAATATTTAATATTTAATTATAAATCAAATTTGATTTTCTTAAGGAAAGATATCTCGCAACTAATGCTGTAAACTATACAGGGACCCCTCTCATTTGGTACATTACTACAGTATTAGAGGTTAAAATTAACAACAGAGCTCAAAATATTGTATTCAACTGCTATTTATTTACAGATATAATATTTACACTCAAATAAAAATTGAAATGTTTGTATACAACTTTTTGCTTTTTGTAGCCTGATGCAGTTCACATCCAGCGCCACATTTGTTTAAATAGAAAATGTACCCGCACCCGGGTGCGCCCATGGGTGTGCTGGTCTGAAAACATGTGTGCAGGCACATTGTTGGCGCGTTGCTATTTTGAGGCAACTGAATACAGCTGCAAAATTGCATGGACCAACAAACACCTGGTCTGAAGTCAATGGTGCAGTATTTTTTGTTATTTAAATGGCGTGTTAGTAATGTTTGCCTATAAGCGGGTGCACAACGCATCGCGTATACACTCACTGGGACGCACAGCAGCACAAACATTTTTAAATATTAAAAATATAAGTATTCCTTGCTGGAGAAGCATTCATTCTTTCCGTTTGCAAATTCCGCCATGTAAATAGCGAATCCGCCATGTTGCAAGTGCAACTGATGAGACTCTGATTGGTTTAATGCACGTTACGCCCAAAACACACTCATGGCTCATTAAGAGACTAGATACAACCCTTTTGGACCCTGCGCCTGGCTCGCCGACCGTTTTTCAGTAGTTAAACTAAAGCTAAAGTGGCTTTGGAAACGCCCTAAGTGCACATGCGCCATGCGCTTTGGACCATGCGCTCAGATCGTTAAAATGGGGCCCATTAGGGTCAAACAGAGCCTGCTTCAGCACTGCAATTTTTTTTACTGTTGTTGTTGCGTTAACTTCGACAGCCCTAAATTCAACATGAGACATTTTCTTCACACTCAGTATAAGTTGCAGTCTGACACGTTTTCCCCTTTTGATTAACAGAATATAATTGGCCCTGTCATCAGCTGTTTTTAAACAGTCATCCGATGATGAAAATAATTACTTTTTTATCGGCCGATATCGATTATTGGCTGATACATCGGTGCATTTCCTAATCATTCATTTTATAAAGTTTGGGGTCAGTATGTTTTTTTTTATTTATGTTTTTGAATGGCTTTATTTATTTGATCCATAATTATTAAATTTAAATTATTAAATTTCTATTTTAATATATTTTAAATGTATTCCTGTGATGGCTAAATTTTCAGCAGCCATTACTCCAGTGGTTCAGCATCACATGATCCTTTAGAAGTCATCAAATGTTTATTGAGCAGCAATATTAGAATAAGACGTTTATCATTGCTATTGTGTCCAAGTTGGGTGTTTTAGAAACCAGTATTCAGGATTCTTTAATTTAATAAGAAAGAACACTATATATTTGAAATAGAAATCTTTGTAACATCATAAATGTCTTTACTGTCACTTTTGATCAATTTAATTCAATAAAAGTATTAATTTCTTTCAAAGCAGTTCTCTAAACCCAATATTTTGAATGGTGGTGTATATTAGGAGTGTAGTATATTTGTTTTTGCCCTTGTATCGTAAATAGAGTATCTGGAAAATTTCAGTGGTATTAGTTTTTAACAACTTACATTTTTATAATGTAACAATCCTGTTGAAAACTCGCTGTATTCTTGTTCCTCAGATGGAGCAGATGGGGCACTATCCCCAGAACAAACCTGCCGGCCCCCTCCCTTGGCTCCTCCACCGTGGGGTGGTCCTGTGGTCTGCAGTCAGCCATCCCGCAGTCTCAGCCCCCCAGATGGCCTGGAGAATCCCCCTGAAGAGCGGCCTAATGTAAGGGCACACACACAGATGACTGGAGCAGTGGAAATATTTAGAAAGCACCACAACAGCTTCTATTGTGTACATTCTTTTGGCAGCTACACAGATGTACAATAGACATGATGTGATTTAATGTAACTTCAGACTCCTAGAAGTAGTGTTTGATGGGTAAGAGAGTGTTTTAATCTGGACAGTGTTCTTTTTAAAGCTGTTGCTTATCTGCAATACATTGTTAAAACATATCCCGTCAGATGTTAGAATGACATTTAGCAGATGTTTTTGCTATGGTAACTTTAGAACAGTGATTCCCTTTTTCTTTTTTTTTGTCGCAGCCCCATTCACCAAGTTTTTTTTACTGCCATTATACTGCAAAAATTCTCAAACTTTTGAGGAAAAATTACTTACTTTTTTAATGTTAATATTTTGAATAATTTAACAATACATTTGCATGTCCATTCTTTTCTGACATTGGTCAATGGTCATATGAGATGTAGGTAAACAAATAAAATATTCTTTTTTTAATATATATATATACACAGTATTGTTCAAAATAATAGCAGTACAATGTGACTAACCAGAATAATCAAGGTTTTTAGTATATTTTTTATTGCTACGTGGCAAACAAGTTACCAGTAGGTTCAGTAGATTCTCAGAAAACAAACAAGACCCAGCATTCATGATATGCACGCTCTTAAGGCTGTGCAATTGGGGTATTAGTTGAAAGGGGTGTGTTCAAAAAATAGCAGTGTCTACCTTTGACTGTACAAACTCAAAACTATTTTGTACAAACATTTTTTTTTTCTGGGATTTAGCAATCCTGTGAATCACTAAACTAATATTTAGTTGTATGACCACAGTTTTTTTAAACTTCTTGACATCTGTGTGGCATGGAGTCAACCAACTTGTGGCACCTCTCAGCTGTTATTCCACTCCATGATTCTTTAACAACATTCCACAATTCATTCACATTTCTTGGTTTTGCTTCAGAAACAGCATTTTTGATATCACCCCACAAGTTCTCAATTGGATTAAGGTCTGGAGATTGGGCTGGCCACTCCATAACATTAATTTTGTTGGTTTGGAACCAAGACTTTGCCCGTTTACTAGTGTGTTTTGGGTCATTGTCTTGTTGAAACAACAATTTCAAGGGCATGTCCTCTTCAGCATAGGGTACATGACCTCTTCAAGTATTTTAACATATGCAAACTGATCCATGATCCCTGGTATGCGATAAATTGGCCCAACACCATAGTATGAGAAACATGCCCATTTCATGATGCTTGCACCTCCATGATTCACTGTCTTCACTGTGTACTGTGGCTTGAATTCAGAGTTTGGGGGTCATCTCACAAACTGCCTGTGGCCCTTGGACCCAAAAAGAACAATTTTACTCTCATCAGTCCACAAAATGTTCCTCCATTTCTCTTTAGGCCAGTTGATGTGTTCTTTGGCAAATTGTAACCTCTTCTGCACATGCCTTTTTTTTAACAGAGGGACTTTGCGGGGGATTCTTGAAAATAGATTAGCTTCACACAGACGTCTTCTAACTGTCACAGTACTTACAGGTAACTCCAGACTGTCTTTGATCATCCTGGAGGTGATCATTGGCTGAGCCTTTGCCATTCTGGTTATTCTTCTATCCATTTTGATTGTTGTCTTCCGTTTTCTTCCACGTCTCTCTGGTTTTGCTCTCCATTTTAAGGCATTGGAGATCAATTTAGCTGAACAGCCTATCATTTTTTGCACCTCTTTATAGATTTTCCCCTCTCCAATCAACCAAGTACGCTGTTCTTATGAACAATGTCTTGAATGACCCATTTTCCTCAGCTTTCAAATGCATGTTCAACAAGTGTTGGCTTCATCCTTAAATAGGGGCCACCTGATTCACACCTGTTTCTTCACAAAATTGATGACCTCAGTGATTGAATACCACACTGCTATTTTTTTGAACACACCCCTTTCAACTAATTCAACTAATTGCCCAATTGCACAGCCTTAAGAGCGTGCATATCATGAATGCTGGGTCTTGTTTGTTTTCTGAGAATCTACTGAACCTACTGGTAACTTGTTTGCCACGTAGCAATAAAATATACTAAAAACCTTGATTATTCTGGTTAGTCACATTGTACTGCTATTATTTTGAACAATACTGTGTGTGTGTGTATATATATATATATATATATATATATATATATATATATATATATATATATATATATATATATATATATATATATTAAATAAAATAATTCAGTTTAAAGCTGCAGTCCGTAGCTTTTTTGGGTTAAAAATTATCCAAAATAATTTTTTGACGTACATAACCAGCCATTGTTCAAAACTATCTGCTTACTTTAGCTAGATTTACAACGGTAAGCTTGTAATAATGTTTTTAATTCCAGTGGTACTGGTGGATTTCCGCGGGAGATTCGAGCATATATTTGTCTCATTGCGTCACATCCGTACACATCAATAAGAAGTCCCGGCTAGTAGGCTATATCGAGTGAGAGGATGATGGAGGTGGAGATTTATAGTCTTTTCTCACAGTGCTTGATATAATTAAACTTATCAATTGATAGCGGATCCAGAAAGGTTGAACCCTCAATCAGTGACATCTGGAGATTCGCCCGTTGTAAAATGCAAAAGACTTTGAACTTTCGGAATAGCTACAGAAAAAAGAGAGACTTCAACCGAGCCAAAACAAGGATAAAAGGGTTTTTTTTTTGAAAGGTGGCGTTAACTCCGTGCTTTGAATGGGTTCAAAACGGATGCAGAGACAGTTTTTTTCTGATGAACAGGTCAGACATTTCAATGGGTATTATGTAACAGTAGCACACTTCGCTTAATTCATACAGTAAAAGTTATGGAGTGTTCTTTGTTGCGCTTTTTTTGTGCTTTGCGAGGCTTTCCCCACGTAACGTTAGGGCTAGTTGGTCTGCACAAAAGTGGATGTTAGCTACTTACTTGTTCAGATGACAATCTTATGTTGGTCATACGTTCAAACTGTAGAATCTGTGATTCTGAATGACAGTATCCACACCGGCGCGGTGACTGACAGCCCTTCTCATGACAGACGCGCATTGACATTCTCCTCAAAACATTGTATTCATACGCGCTGTTCTGAGCCGAGGCACAGCTCACGTAGAGTTGATCATTCCGCGAATAACTGCAGTTGCAGATTTCAAACAGAGATGGCGACAAAGAGGAATAACTACGGACTGCAGCTTTAATTGTATAATTTAGGACAATTGTATAATTAAATTTTTAGTCCAAAAAAAGTAAACTTAAGTGTAAAAATGATTTAAACATTTTTAATTTAATTCATAAGGGTGTTAATCAGATGTTTTATCACAATACGATACAAAATTAGGGGGGTATTCCAGAAAGCAAGGTTAACTAACCGTCGCATATACCTTGAACTCTCGGTTGATTAACCCAAACCTTGCTTTAAACATTATCTTGTTATAATAGTGATTTAGAATTTATATATAATATTGTATATTATATAGCTGTAACTATATAACATTTTTTGTTATATTAATATAACTATATTAATTATATAAAACATGTCTGAATACCTCTTAAGCAAACTAACTCTGGAACATAACCTACTCTGCAGCAGGTTATGTTCAGAGAGTGAGTTGCCATGGTTACTTACATACCCTGAAAGTTACCTCCGTTTTTGAAACCGAAAGTTGAGGTTATCCACTTACTTACCTTTAACTCTTTCCACGCCAGCGTTTTGAAAAAAAGTTGCCAGCCACCGCCAGGGTTTTTGACCATTTTCACAAAAATGTAATAACCCATAGAATATTTTGTTTTATGAATATCTGAGCATGCAATATATAAAAAGAAAGAACTGACCCCCTTCTTTTAAACAAACCAAAAAAAAAAACTTTTTATTCTAGCGGTATGCATTCCGCTTGAATATGGGTAAGTTTCATGGACCCACTTTATATTAGGTGTCTTTAACTACTATGTACTAACATTTTAATTAATAATTTGATACATTGCACTTATTGTGTACATACATGTTTTTACATTGTACTTACATTTTAAAATGACCTGTATGTAATTACATCTGTAATTAATTTCTGTAGTTACATTTGTAATTACACAGTTGACACTTCCCTTATACCTAACCCTACCCTTAAACTTACCCATCCCACCACACCTGTCCCTAACCCTACCCGTATCCCACCTCAATATCAGCAAAGGTGTTTTGCAACACAATATGAACACAGTAAGTACATTGTACTTATTTTTTTATGTAAGTACATAGTAGTTAAGGCCACCTAATATAAAGTGGGGCCAGTTTCATTAAAAAAAGCCAACATTTTGAACAAAAGCTGAGAAAATCACGTTTTTGTAAAAGCCTGTATCCAGATCAGATTCAGAACGACGATCAAACACAGATGGAGTAGATCGAGTCCATCAACACCCCTAATGCATGCACAGTCCTATAGCTCGTCCTGGGTCCACATTTCATTCAGTAACATTACATAGTTTTGATTTATATGATGTTTAATGTTGATGATCACATTATTTTACATATGCATCTGCTTACATGCGATCGCTTGTTTTACTGCGTCTTCCTCACATGTGTTTTGATCAGGAGATTCAGTACTCATTCAGAAGATGCGTAATAGCGCCCCCTAGTGTCTAACAGTGAAAACACGGAAACGCAGAAAAATCTGTGTTTGGCAGGGAAGCGGTTTCTCACAAATAATGGAAAACTCTGTGTTTGGCAGGGAAAGAGTTAAACATACTCAGGTATGTCACATAACCTGCTTTCTGGAATACACCCCAGTTCTCTTAGCCAGCGATTCAATATTTGTCGATATCTCAAAACTGTCACAATACGACTAATCGCTATATCAGCATTATATGCTTATTTTATACAGCCAGTTCGATTTTATGACCAGTTAGAATGCGCACTGACAGAAATGTGAACATTTAACAGAGATTGCTTGCAGATGTGACTATAACATGAGTGTCAAAATAAGGTGCATCAAAAAAATATATACCGATTTTTACGCTATTTACTGTACGCTTAGTCATTTAATCTGTGTCAATCCATATCGATAATGAAGCTTTTTGTTAGCTTCAGCAATAATAACTAGGTATTATTTTGTCAGTCTTTAAATCGATACGTGACAATTATTTTAGACACTCTTCAGCAACCTTCTCTTCCTTTCTTTCAGCCTTCCTTTCTGTTTTCAACCCTTCCTCTTGAGTTGCACCTTGTCGTCTTTTGATTCAAACTCTTTGCCTTTCTTTTTTTTCCATCTTTTCTTCTTCTCTTCTTCACTGCCCTCTGCATTCCCCGCACCCTCAGACCTCAGTTCATAGGTGAATACAGAGGTGGTTAATTTGCATGAAACGGCAATTAAGGCTTTTCTCTTTTGAGCTCGTTAGTGGATTAGAGTGACGAGGGTAGAGGCTCGTTAGAGAGAGATGTTGACGAGGGCTATACTAATTGGCTGGGGGTGCCGGCCTGTGATATTTGAGGGTGCAGATCGGCACTGACCCCTTTCTCCTCCTTTCTCGTTTGCTGCGTTAAAAGCCCATTAACCTTTGCAGGAAGCCGGCTGTGTGCAGACAGGCGTGGCTTTTCGTCGAAAGTGTGGGTGTGTGTGTCTGTGTGAGATCTTAGCTGTTATGTCTTAATAGCGAGGCGACAGCTAGCTAAATGTGTCCGCTGAAGAACATAGTATTGTATGTCTCAGTCAAGAATAAATGATTTCATTTCGGTTTAAATGTCTTTCTTAGGGAGGTGATGGTGAGGCCCCTGCAGTCTGTGATCATCAGAGCCTGGAATCTAATGAGAGCCACACAAGCTTCTGCTTTGACACCAGGTAAATGTTTAGAATTACATGCTACTCAGACTATGTTTGCAGAATGTATACTGTACGCCATTTGTTTGCATAGAATACCTACAAGTACTACATTTTCCAAAATGTGTGGTATACAGCAAAGCACACTATTACCCCTTTTCCACCAGCATGAAACGGGTGCTAGTTCAGAGCTAGTACTAGTGCCGGTTTGGAGTTGGTTCGACTGACGAGCCTCTTAAGAACCAGTTTGCCTTTCCACGGGCTAGAGAGCCACCACAGAGACATGTCTTACGTCACTGTATTTGTCTCATATTTCTCAGCAACGCGGGAAACACACCAGGCTTGTTCAAGATGCATCGGCACTTCGCAGACGGATCCGCGTATGACATCAAAGTACCGCAAGAGTGATTCAAAAGCATAAGGAGTCGTATGATCTCGCTGTAAGTTACTTTGATGTCATAAGGCGATCGGTCTGCGCAGACCAGATGCATCTCAAACAAGCCTTCCATCAACAATGGTGAACGCTGCGTTACTATTGATACTCATGGCTTTGCGAACCTGCATCGGCATCAAAACACAGCGATTCAACGCATTTGTGCAGCTAGCCGTAATTTGTAGAGACTATTAGCTCGATTAGCTGCTATTTAAAAAAATATGCAAACGGTTCTTACTTCTAGACCAGCAATGTTTTGGTGCTACTTAACCAAATTGCCTTGGTGGAAAAGGGGTGTATGTGAACTACTGTATCCCTCAATGCAGTGCTATGGACTTGACTTTCCATTTACAAAATGACAAATCAGTTTTTATTTTATTTTACTTTGTATACTGAAATTAAACTAAAATTGTGCTTTAAAATGAGAGCAGAAAGCTTTAGGTCAGGACTGGGCAACTCTGGCCCTCAAGATTCGATTTCCTACAGAGTTTAGCTCCAATCCTGATCAATCTAATCTGCCTGTAGCTTTCTAGTAATCCTGGAAACCTAAAGGGTTAGTTTACCCAAAAATGAAAATTCTGTCATTAATTGCTCGAACTTTTGCTCATCTTCAGTAAAACTAATTTCTGTCCCTCCATTGACAGTCGACGCAACTACCACTTTGACGCTTGATCATAAAAATAATCCATATGAATCGAGTGGTTTAGTCTAAATTTTCTAAAAAAGAGACACAATCACTTTATATGATGAACAGATTGAATTTAGGCTTTTATTCACATATAAACATTGTCAGTGGAAGAACAGAAATGATCTTCATTTGTGTTTTGAAGATGAACGAAAGTCCAACAGGTTTGGTGCCCTTTAATTAGCTGGTTCGGGTGTGTTTAATTATGATTGGAGCTAAACTCTGCAGGACAATTGCCCAGCTGCTTTAGGTTGTTGTTAATGAAAATTTTTAATTAAAAAAAAATCAGTTTTAAAGGCCCAATGATGTTACAATGTATTATTATTGACATTTTTTACATTTTATTTTATACAAATGTATAGGTATGTTTGACTCCTTATTTTGCCTCAATATACAACTTTTGCCTCAATAAGAGCCTAATTACTGCTTAGTAATAGTTAATAAGGTTGTTGTTATGTTTAGGTATTGGATAGGATTAGAAATGTAGAATATGGCTAATAAACAGCAATAAGTAGTAATAAACAGCCATTATCCTAGTAATTTGCATACTAATAAGCAACAAGTGAGAATTGGATCGTAAACTAAAGTGTTGCCAGTGTTTTGAATTATTATTATTTTAGTTTTAGTAAATTAGTATTTTTTTATTTTATTTATTTAGTCTGATGTGACATTTTATACATAAAATTAAAATAATGAGATGATAACAAAGTACCACTTGATGAATAAACAATCAACATTGTTAGATGTGACAGTGTAGCATACTACGTTTTAAAATCGTGCTGTCAAATCGATTAATTGCAATTTTATAGCATCTACCATAAAAGTTAGTAAATGTATACATACTTAAACACACACACACACACACACACATACAGTGAAGAAAATAAGTATTTGAACACCCTGCTCTTTTGCAAGTTCTCCCACTCTGAAATTGTCATCGTATGTCCACTGTGAGAGACATAATCTAAAAAAAAAAAAAATCCAGAAATCACAATGTATGATTTTTTAACTATTTATTTGTATGATACAGCTGCAAATAAGTATTTGAACACCTGAGAAAATCAATGTTAATATTTGGTACAGTAGCCTTTGTTTGCAAGTACAGAGGTCAAACGTTTCCTGTAGTTTTTCACCAGGTTTGCACACACTGAAGGAGGGATTTTGGCCCACTCCTCCACACAGATCTTCTCTAGATCAGTCAGGTTTCTGGCCTGTCACTGAGAAACACGGAGTTTGTGTTCCCTCCAAAGATTCTCTATTGGGTTTAGGTCTGGAGACTGGCTAGGCCACGCCAGAACCTTGATATGCTTCTTACAGAGCCACTCCTTGGTTATCCTGGCTGTGGGCTTCGGGTCATTGTCATGTTGGAAGACCCAGCCTCGACCCATCTTCAATGCTCTAACTGAGGGAAGGAGGTTGTTCCCCAAAATCTCGCAATACATGGCCCCAGTAATCCTCTCCTTAATACAGTGCAGTCGCCCTGCCCCATGTGCAGAAAAACACCGCCAAAGCATGATGCTACCACCCCCATGCTTCACAGTAGGGATGGTGTTCTTGGGATGTTACACATCATTCTTCTTCCTCCAAAAACGTTTAGTGGAATTATGACCAAAAAGTTCTATTTTGGTTTCATCTGACCACATGACTTTCTCCCATGACTCCTCTGGATCATCCAAATGGTCATTGGTAAACTTAAGACGGGCCTGGACATGTGCTGGTTTAAGCAGGGGAAACTTCCGTGCCCTGCATGATTTCAAACCATGACGTCTTAGTGTATTACCAACAGTAACCTTGGAAATGGTGGTCCCAACTCTTTTCAGGTCATTGACCAGCTCCTCCCGTGTAGTTCTGATTTCTCACCTTTCTTAGGATCATTGAGACCCCACGAGGTGAGATCTTGCATGGAGCCCCAATTCGAGGGAGATTGACAGTCATGTTTAGCTTCTTCCATTTTCTAATGATTGCTCGAACAGTAGCCCTTTCTAGCCTTGTGGAGGTGTACAATTTTGTCTTGTGTCTTTGGACAGCTCTTTGGTCTTGGCCATGTTAGTAGTTGGATTCTTACTGATTGTATGGGGTGGACAGGTGTCTTTATGCAGCTAACAACCTCAAACAGGTGCATCTAATTTAGGATAATAAATGGAGTGGAGGTGGACATTTTAAAGGCCGACTAACAGGTCTTTGAGGAACAGAATTCTAGCTGATTCTAAATAAATAGTAGAAATCATATATTGTGATTTCTCTCACAGTGGACATGCATCTACGATGACAATTTCAGACCCCTCCGTTATTTCCAAGTGGGAGAACTAGTAAAACAGCAGGGTGTTCAAATACCTATTTTCATATATATATATATATATATATATATATATATATATATATATATATATATATACTCACACTTGTACAAACTTATGTTAGATGCGATTACGATTAATCAATTTGACAGCAGTAGTTTAAATGTTTACTGTCATAGTTTCTACTGTAAACTTGCAGTATGAAAACTGTGTAGTATGCAGTAAGCAATCATTTATTCCAAACACTTCCTACTTCTCACCTTAGTAGGTATTGATTAAACCGCCCTCTCTCTGTCATCCTCACTCAGACCTGACGTTCATAAGCGGTGCCCCCTTTGTGAGGTGATCTTCCCACCACACTTTGAGCAAAGCAGTTTCGAAAGACACGTCGAGTCTCACTGGAGGGTGTGTCCCGTCTGCAGCGAGCAGTTTCCTCTAGACTGCCAGCAGCATCTCTACGAAAAGCATGTGCACACACACTTTGATGCCAATGTTCTCAACTTCGACAACTTTGATTAGAGATGAAAAAATATATTTGCTTTTAGTTCAATATAAAACGCCTCAGGTGATTCAGGGGCTTCAGTGTTTTGTTCAAAACACGCTGATGTTGTCACTTTGTTGTAACCGCTGAACAACTCATGTCAGGAGGACTTGCCATCTGAATATTTGATTTGCACATAGACAAGCATTAATTCAGATATTTAAACTTCTAAGGGACAGAATACTATAATAATGGTCTTCAGGTGTACTAGATATGAAAAAAATGAAAAGCACTTTTTTTAGTTTTAAATTTTGTGTACTACTGTAAAACTGAGTGCGCTTTAAAACGAGAGCAGAAAGCTTTAGGATATTGTTTATGAAAATGAAAAATTTATTTTCAAAGGACCAATGATGTAATGATGTATAAGTTTATTCGGCCAAAAACAAAAGATGGCTTTAATTAATAAACATAATCACTAAAAATGACTCTAAACTGTTACCTCAGAGGCACTAAAGCCTTTCTGTGTGAAACACCATGCACTAATTTAAAGGGAGAGATTACCTACAAATGAAAATGGTCATTTAATCACCCTCATGTCGCGCTAAAACCATATGAAATTCTTCTGAGGAACAAAATGTTCCATGAACTTGAGCATTTATACTTCAAAAAGGACACCACAACACCATAATAATGTCATTAAAGTGGTCTAAACAATTTTAAATTTAGCCAAAGAATTGAATCAGTCTGACCGTATTTGTGGCTCAAGGAATTCATTTCGTTTATGAAGCTTGAAAGCTCCATCTATTCTACTAGTACCCTTTTTCAATAATCCAGTGACCTTTAAAATGTCTTATTTTACGTGATAATTATGAAAAAACATTTGTTTTTAGGTGAACTCTTCCTTGAAGCTCAGCTAAAATGACAAAAATACTCAATCCAGAGAACCACTGTTAAAACTATGGCTATGAATTTGGCAGCAATTTTTCAGTGCATCATTGGTTCAAACAATCTGTTTCAGCATTCTATCCATCACACATTATCTGCTAGAAATCCATTTATCCAACACGGCTGATGCTTCATACTGTACGTGTGCCAGGACGTTTAACTTAGGGTTGCTCTGTCTCTGTGTATTAAGTGTATGTTTAATAATAAAGAATGCTGCAAGCAGTAGTTCATTAAACTGAACGTTTGTCCTTGCATCGGTAAGTCATTACACATCAATCACGTCGACACTGTATGGGCAATAAAACACAGAAACAGGCACCATACTTGTTTGCTTTTCTTTATTTTTGTACCATTGTCCTAAAGTTTACATTGCAGCTTGAGGATAAAGACATCTCAAAAGAGTCTCCCACTCGCTCGCACAAACACGCACACATTATACGTCATCTCGCATACAAATTGCCTCGGTTCCACAAAACATTTTCCACAAAAACATACAGTACGAAAATATAATTTCAAAAGCACTTTACAAAAGACTTGCAATACAATACATTCACTATATAGTATATCAAACTCCCTCCAAAATAAATGCATCTCAGTTACATTACTACATTGTAGGTGTGAGGATTCACACGGATTCTATCCAGTAAAATCATGTTTAACGGGTTCTAGTTTGCGTGTCAAAGCTGAGACCAAATGACTCCGTAACCAAAGAGAGGTACAAATGTGGTTACTGGTACAGCGTCCAAAAATACACATACATACAAACAAACATGACACTGGATGAATTGGAAAATAACAGGACAGTGAGTCATCGACAATGAGTCACTCACGGATAGGCATCCAATAGTCTTCATTCCCTAGCTCCAGTTTTTGGCATCTAAATTATAGTAACTATCTCCATTCGTTCAATTTTACACCCCCTCCCCTCCTCCCCTCCCCTAAATTCCCTAAATTCTGTGATCCATCTTAGCACCACTAACAAAAAAGTACCATGTATTACCATGTTTTTTGGACATGTACCATGATAATACCTTAAAATACCATATAAATACCATGGTAGACATATCAAAGAACCATGATAACACAATCTGATACCGTCACTGTACCATGAACAGCACCTTGTTTTTCCAAGCTTCATATCTGGAGATTTGGCAGTGCCATTTTTGGTCCGTGTTGTTTCATTTGACCGACCCTTACCGAGAAAAACAGACTAGTTGATAGGAAAGCAGACTTGGTCCTTCTCTGCACCAAAAGTTCTTAGAAGTTTTTAAAGACATTTTACTTTTGTAAACTGTGGTATGCTTTATTTGGCCGACAACAGGACCGATGCAAAATCGTTCAAGAATTAAAGTTGAGAAAATATATTCAGGCGTAACTATGCATCTGGCACTATCGAACTGTAATACTAGCAGTAACAATATAAAGTAAAGACTTAATACTTTTGACAACAAAGATTGTAACAGTAAGACTACAAGCGAAGAGACAGCAGAGCAGCTAAGCGGTCATGTCATGCTAGCAAGCCGTAGCCTAGAATACAAGGCAAGCAGAGGGCTAACAAAATACGTTTACACAAACACAACCACAAGGACAGTCCCAAAAGTCAAAATAAAAGATAATCATTAGCAAAGACCGAAATAAGGATCTTACAAGCTAAAACTGACAGAAAATACTGCAAGGCTGAGTACACAAATAAAAGTTTAGGTCCTCTTTAAGGCTCATCTGCTAACAGGCACCAAACGGATAACCAGATGTGACCCGTTGTGTTTGGCAGATCATCCATGTTTCTTTTTCAGTTGGAGAAGAATAACTTGGCACTTCTGCACTGCTGGCATATCAGCAGGGTAACAGGGCAGAATAAATCTGCCCTTCTTTGTCTCTCTTTAGGCTGATGCTGCACCGCATTTCCAATGCGATATATTGTTGGCTTCAACAAAAGTGTTTTTTTCATTCAGGGATCATGGTATAAAATATTGCTCAGAACTCAAATACAACTAGGCGCATGAGCCAGAAACCATGTCTATGTCACATAACTACTACTGCAGTCGTCTGGAAAAGGCCTCATGCAGAGAATTCAGTTTTACGCTGAAGGTGCTGTCTGCATGCCAGCCGCATGCAAAACAAAATCTGGAAATGTTACTTTACACAGCTTAATGTCAGCCATTTTGATATTGTGTGTGGAATGTTCTGGAACGAAGTGGAAGTGAGTTTTTCCTGTTTCCTGGTTTGTTTGTCTGAAAGTTGGCAGCTGTATTGTGACCTGAGATCAATGTCCTTCCAATTCAGACAATAAAAGACTTTCTCTACAAAGCAAATAAAAATATGAAATGGTCCATAAAAAGGAGATAACGTTCTTGTATAAAACATAATATAAATGTTCTGCAAAATATACAATGGAAAATAAAATATTTGGATAATACAACTTAGCTACTAATATATATAAATGTCTTTATATAATTTTATATGTACATGTTTCAAAGTACCTACTGTAGTTTTCACTTGATGTAGGTTTGATGACCAAAAAAAGAAATGATCTTGAATCGCTCAACTCTTCTTTTCTGATTTAAAACCATTTTCTCTGAATTCACTTTAAAATCAGAAACAAATGTTTGTTGTCCTAATCTTCAGAGTAATTTTCAGTCACTGTGCCACTAAAAAATAAAATTAAAATAAAGGATATTTAAAAACAAACGATATACATGGAATGTGCAAATGTACAAGTATATCTACAAACATATATAAATCACACACATAAAGAGGGAAAAAAAGAAGGAAATCAGCATTTGATCCCAGTTAACACGTGATCCAGAAATGTAAATGAAAGGATGATTAGGTAAACATGAAAATGACTGTGTATCACAGGGGTGGGTGGAAGTTGATAGTGTGATGTCTAAGGCCTTGAGAGGTTTTATAGCTTTTCCCACAGCGACACTTGAAGGGCTTTCTCACACGGATCTGTGTCCTGTGTCCGTTTTTAGCATGGTACTTAATACCATTCACATTCTGGAAAAGAGAGAAGTTAGAGGGGAAAGCGAGAATGAGTCAAAGCCTAAGGAACTTTCCAGAAATAAGGAACATTTAGTGTAATTATCTGCAGCTTTCCCATCTTTACTTAGACAGGAAGAGACCATCTAAATGACATTTAATTTGACCTACTACAGTACTTATATATAAAAAACACATACACACTCTACATGGACTAAATTATTGGGACATGTGATCATAACACTTGGACCATGGAGTGTTTCTGTGGGAATATTTGCCCATTCATCCAGTAGAGCATTTGTGAGGTCATGCACTGATGTTGGAGGAGAAAGCCTGGCTCTCGATCTTCATTCCAGTTCATCACAAAGGTGTTCGATGGGGTTGATGTGCAGGTCAGTCGGTTTCTTTCACACTAAGCTCATCCATCCAACCTAGTCTTTATTGACCTTGCTTTGTGCACTCGGGCAGTCATGCTCAAATAGATAAGAGCCTTCCCCAAACAGTTCCCACAAAGTTGGAAGCATAGCTTTGTTCAAAATGACTATCTATGCTGAAGCATTAAGACTTCTCTTCACTGGAAGTAAGGAGCCTTGCCTAACCCCTAAAACCCATTCCATGAAGCTCTCGCCGGTTTTAATGCCATGGAAGTTTGGAACTCTTCAGCTATAGAATCTTTTACGCACTGTGCCTGTATGTACTCGGCATTCAGTGACCCCACTCTGTGACTTTACGTGGTCTTGTGATTCGTGGATGAGTTGCTGTTCCTAAACCGTGGAATATCTAGCAATAGAGCTGCACAATTCTGGTCAAATTGAATTGTTTCATTCTATCACAATATTGAATTCACACCATGCTTGAATTCACGGAGCTCTTCAGAACAACCTATTTTTGCAAAAATGTTTGTAAATGCAGACTACATGGCTAGGTGCTTGATTTTCTAGATGTGGTAATGGGTCTGATTGAAACACCAAAATTCAAGAATTAAGAGGTATGTCCCAATACTTTTGTCCATATCACATATTTGTGAGTGCAGTACCTTGTATCTCTTTTTGCATCCTGGAACAGGGCATGCGAAGGGTTTCTCATCGCCTCCGTTCATGCACATGGAGCTAAGGATGGACTCTGAGCTGATGGCACTTTCTGTAGTCCAGGACTCGTCGCTGTCAGAGTCTTCATACTCCACTTCCTCCTCATCACACTCACTGCCTGAGGCACACAAATAAAGTTAAACTCTTTAATTAGTCATTTATTTGCTTCATATATTAGCTGATGAAAGAACTAATGAGAACTGAGTGTGTAAACGTCCCCTTTGCTCCAATTATTCAATGGTTCTTCATTAGGGTCCTAATGTGTTTTTTGCCACAGTTCAGTTCAGACTTAAATGGGTCATGAATTGAGAACTAATTTTCCTCGACATTTTGACATATAAGAAGTCATAGTAAAAATTACCGCCTAAAAATATCCTGTAAGTTTCAGAACTTAAAACTTCCTCCTTAGTTCAAAAACAGCTTTTATTGAAACCAAGATGTCAAAACGACTAGTTTCAGATTTTGTCTCAGTATAACATCGTAGTGTGACGAAAGCAGTCGTTTGTTCCTTTAATTTTACTGTGGATTCGATTTTAAACAAGAGAGACTTTTTAGAGAGACTACCCCATAGGCAGAGTTCACTTTTGGGGTATAATTTTATATTATTATAAATAATAATTTATAAATAATAATAAAGGAATTGAATAATTAAAAGGCATTTAAGGGAATAAATAAATAAGAATGGTAAAATAAGTTGAACTTGTAGAAGGCTAATGAAGTAATTCAAATTAATATTTTAAATTAATAAATATTTTATTTGAAAATATTTTATTCGTATGTCTAATATGTAGAAAATGCATACTTTTTTGCCTCGTCACATTAATTTATGAATGAATCATGATCGTATTTTTTCAATTCAAAACAGTGAAATTCTATAAAAAGTTGAGGCGTTTTCAGCACTAGATAGTCTATTACTGTCGGTAGCTGAACATTTTTATCATAAAACAGTTGTCTAAGACTTGTATCTACTTACATCTTTCCACAAACTCTCGTTCATTTAACTTATTGGCCATTTCAATCATTTTGACATTGACGGGCGCTGTTAGACCACTGAGGTAGAGCAGCCTAAAACATTTATCAGCCTAAAAATGTAACAAATCATTTTGTCATCCTAAAAACAATCAGTTTTACTCATTCTAAACTAAAAGGATAAGATAAGACAAATAAAGTGAGAAAATATGAAGAGAGTGATGTGAAGAGCAGGTCATCCGAGGGCACCAACGGCAAGGAGAAGCTGTGTTTGGAGTCCCCCATGCCCCAAACTCTGTCTATGGACTACCCTATACTCACAATTGTGAGTAATAATGTTTTTACCATGTGTTACTATTGCTTAGTTCGTTACAGACTGTTTGATTTGTACTCACTTTACTTTTAATTTAATGAAAATGAACGATGAAAGAATGACAGTGCAACAAACGATGGTACATTCATTCATAACACGAAACACCACAAGTTATCCTTTGTCAACTATAACTGTGATGACACAAAGTACTTTATGTATGGCTGAATTTCAACAGTTGCCATTTTTCAACATCGGACGTTTTCAAAACAATTCCACACATGTAAAGGCGGGGACGTTGAAAATTATTTTAATATGCAAAACTGTTAACCAATCATAGCAGTGAGTGATTAAAGTCTTGAATTTGGCAAGAAAAGAGGGTCCTTTAAAGAGAGGGTCGAAATCAGGACAGAAAATAGCCTACTACTTATAAATTATGATGTTTTTGATGTAAAATCTTGCTTGCATTAGTTTTCTTTTTTAAATGCAGTTCATGACCAGTTTAATATTTCTAAAAGAGCCACTTTCTATGCATCACAGATTCAGTGCAATTAAAACTAAATGAAAGTGTACTATTTAGGACATATTTCTAACACTTGGCATCAATTGATATAATGATTGGCTTATTTAAACAGCATAAAACAAACAAGAAATGGAGCAGCTCATGTGCAGGAAGTGTGGATGTCACCAAAGCTTGGTTTTAAAATCTGTGGAAACTTTTGAGGGCATGCACACATCCTCACACACATTCAGTTAGTGTATAGTAAATCTAACTTGAAAATTATGTAAAATCACACAAACTCCAATAACCTGTAGGTGTGCTGCTGCGGAAGGAGGATGAGGGTGTGATGGGAGGGGTGACGGGCGGAGTTAGGCTGCCGTTGCTATGCCGTGGAGGCGTGGCTGTAATGTGTCGCGATAAACCACCGGTGACTGATATAGCAATTTTGGGTTGGACCTTCTTCTTCTGAGTTTCTTGCTCTCTGCGTGCTGCTTCAGTCATGAATCTAAAAAAAACGAACAAACAATAAGCCACATTAATAGATTGAATGTGCAGGACTATTGTTCATGGAATTACAGTGTTTTAAAACAAAACAAAAAAACTACAATTGACTAATTAAAGTAGGTGTCAAATACAAATGGCCTCCTTCCGTACTGACCGCCCAAGTGCTTAATTTATTTATTTATATTTGATGCATTTAGCAAAAATGTTTTTAAAGTAACTTATGCTCACCAAGGCTACATTTATTTAAACAAAAAATACAGTTATTATTACAATTAAATATACATTTTACAATATATATCAATGTTGAAAACAGTTGCTGCTTGATATTTTTTGTGGAAACAAACGTTTTTTGAAGATTCTTTGATAAATAAAGTTTAAAAGAAATGCCAAGTTCTGGCATAAAACTCTAGATGTTTGATTCTATGCAGGCTGATGGGTCTTTAAACTTATTTGGTAGCATTCGCATCAGCATCTACATAACACAGCTGTTGCATCAGCGGCCCTGTGGCTCAACATTCAATCAAATACTAGTAGTGTTGCGCTTATCAGTTTGCAGCGTGCTTTCAGAAAGCATCTGAAATCAACATCTAGTTACTCAATATTTTTGTGCGTATTGCATGATTTGCTTGTTAACTGTCGAGTGATTAAAATAGGCCATTAGTGTTAAACCATTCAGCTAGGTAGCCCAGGAACACAGTCATAGGCCATTAGTGTTATGCCATTTGGCTAGGCAGCCCAGGAACACATTCATAGGCCGCTAGTGTTAATCTATTTGGTATGGTAGCCCAGGAACACAGTCATAGGCCACTAGTGTTAAAGAGATAGTTCACCCAAAAATGAAAATTACCCCATGTTTTACTCACCCTTAAGCCATCCTTTCAGATGAATACAATCAGAGTTATATAAAAAAATTCCTTTGGATTAAAATCTTTCTATGTTCATATGCATATATGCCACTGGTGGTATTAAACATTACATAAAAAGAGAGACCAAATACAATTCTATTTTGTATTTTTACATTAACTATGTAATGTTTTATTTATTAAAACCAAGCATGATTTTCATCAAGTTAGTGTTTTTATGCATTTTTACATTTATTCCAAAATAATAGCTACAGGCAGTAACATTTTAAACAATATATAATATTTGTGAACTAATGTTCACCTTTTCTTTTTAATAATCAACTTATTTTTCATCAGTCAATCGAGCTTAGACACACAGACGATGTACCTTTAATTTCACCAAGCTGATTGCTCACTAAAAACCTCCATTCATCAACTATTCAGGCCATTTCAAGTTTTATTTTGATGTGACATACAGAGGTGATATATAAATGGCTGAGTTGTTTACTTACATTTTAGGCTGTTTTCCCCTGACTAGGAGTGGAACATGAGAGTCGACCTCGAAAGACAGCTCTGTTTCCCGGTCGAGATCACTGCTACATCTCTCCGCCCTGACATAGTGGTGTGGGCAAAATCTGTGCTCCTCATTGAGCTCACAATACCAGTGGAGAGGAGGGGATGGAAGCCACCTTACGAAGGCAAGAAGGCCAAGTACTCAAGTTGACTGCTGAGTGCCGGGATGCTGGCTGGAAGACCACCATCTATCCAGGGGAGGTTGGATGCCGAGGCTACATGGGGCTGTCAATCACATGCCTTCTGAGGGATGCAGGAGTGACCGGAGGAAACCTAAAGAAGGCAACCAAAGAGCTAGCGGAGGAGGCAGAGAAGGGGAGCTTTTGGCTCTGGCTGAGGAGACAAGACCCTGACAACAGCTGCAGAGGGTAACACCAATCAGCTAAAGGGGGTGACAGGAAGACGTCCCTGTCACTGCTCTACCACCAGGAGACTTTCCAGGATTAAAGGAGTGAAGCATTGGTGAACGGTGGTTCCTGGCTGATGACCCTGTAGCTGCCCCGTGGGCACCAGAGGAGGTGCGACCGGCAGCAATGCCTAGCAGGTATTCCATCTACCAGTACATTTCACTGAAGTTTTGGTAACCTAGTAACTACTGCAAACAGGGCAATTGGAGTCCAGGGAAGACTGGAGGACAGCAGAGAAAGACCACACCGAGAGTGGGCGGCTAGTTACCCAACCCACTTGTACCTCAGAAGAGTCACACCCAAACCTTGACTACAAAGATACCTTACGAAAAAAAACAATCCGCAGGCTCTCGGAGAGGCGGGATGAAAGATGGGACTAACAGGATGGACCACATGGTAACGACGGCAATGGAAAAGGACAACGAGATTAACACCAGAACTTCAGGAAATGAAGAGAAGATCCTCCGGAAGTGTGGAAGTGTCCACATTCCGTGGGTTGTGAATCCACCAGGGAAAGCAAAAGTGTGGGCAGAAGGGCCAACAGCAACCTTGCACTGCCTTGGCAGGTGAGACCAGAGAGATTAAAAGCCAGGTCGAAAGCCACAGAGCCGATGGACCCA